>JAOPSE010000024.1:32143888-32743888 GCA_029449295.1 Zea luxurians | reverse complement strand
CCTAGCAGCAGCATCCGCCCTGAGGCCATCATTGCTGCTGTTCGGTCCCCCAGGGCAGAAGTCTTCATTGTCGCCGCTGTCGGGGCGGGCGGCGACATGCCGTTCGTCGGTCTTCTGTTGCCCCGCAGGCCCTCCCCTATCGAGTGGGGTTGTTCGTACCTGCGGAGGGGGAACCAGAGTTCCGTTTGTAATGGCACTTCGAGTGCCGGGTTTTTTGTTCATTTCGGCTTTCGGGGCCTGAACATGTATGTCGGCACGGAGCCGTGTTTTTTCCTCATTTTTCGAGCACTAAGACTCGTCTTCTGATTGTCTGATCCGCTTCACCAAGCATGAGTCGCCCCGTGTCAAGGTGACGAGTGAGGTATCTGTATCCCGAAGGCGTAGGAGTCCCTCGGCTCGGTCGGCCCTGCTGTCCGAGGCTCCTCTAGCTTAGTTAAAGAGACCCCTCGGCCGCTCTTCGACGAGCCGAGGCCAGGGGTAGCGATATCAGCATGAGCAGAGGCGGAGTCGGTCCGAAAATGAAACCTGGTTGGCCGGAGCCTAGCCAAGTTGTCCGTTGGCAGGATCGACGCCGGAGTTGGTCAGCCAAGGCTTCGGACCGGGCTGGTGCCCTCGGAAGGTGGTTGGCCGAGGCCCCGGAGGTGGCCGGCCGAGCCGCCCGCTCGGGCCGGATCCCGGAGAAGTCCCTGACAGCGATCGCTCGGGCGTGGTGATGACGTCGTCCTTCGGAGCGGAGACCCTCGGACCGCGTTGCCGTTCGAGGTTAGGTCGGGCCTCGCCGAAGGTGCCGTTGATGCCGAGGGTGTTGCCGCCCCCTTCCAGCGTCAAGATCCGAGCCTGCAGGATCAGATTGTCTTGTAGCGTGGGCCTTGTGCGGCCGTCGAGGCCAGAACACACACCCTTGCTGTGTTGTAAAGCTGCGTCTCTTTTCCTCTTGTTTCGAGCATTTGGACTTTTTGTCGGTAACAGGGATGTTAGTGCGAGCGAGAGTTGCTTCTCGCGAAAGGTGATGAGTGAGGTATCCGTATCCCGGAGGCGTGGGAGTCCCTCGGCTCGGTCGGCCTTGCCGCTTACGCGTGCTTTCACCCGTCCATGAGGCCCCGTCACCGACTTGGTCGAGAAGGCCCGAAAGATCGCTTCGGCAGAAGGGCTTCCGAACGTAAAGACTTGTTCGATCCGTGGAGCCGCTTTATCCGAACGTGAGTTACTTATCGCAGAAGGTGATGAGTGAGGTATCCGTATCCCGGAGGCGTAGGAGTCCCTCGGCTCGGTCAGCCTTGACTGCTTACGTGTACCCCGTCGTTTCCGGGACCCACTTTTTGAAGTAGTCAAAAAGCACGAAAGACATTCTGGTAAAAGAGATTTTTTTTCGAGGAAAATTTTGACGCAGAGGGGGTTTCCCCCCTTTTAGCCCCCGAGGGAGGGTCGGGCTTTGCCGAGGCGAGGCCGACCCTTCCTTGTTGACTAAACTTTGCGTGGGTGCGAGGTATATAAACAACTTGGAAACATCTTAAGGGTAGAAGCGACGTAGCTGTTGGATGTTCCAAGCGTTGCCGTAGACCTCGCCTTGACTGTTGGCCAGCTTGTACGTTCCGGGCTTCAGAACTTTGGCGATGACGAACGGCCCCTCCCAGGGGGGCGTGAGCTTGTGCCTCCCTCGGGCGTCTTGCCGCAGCCGAAGCACCAGGTCGCCCACCTGGAGGTCTCGGGGTCGGACCCCTCGGGTGTGGTAGCGTCGCAGGGACTGCTGATACCGTGCCGAGTGTAGTAAGGCCTTGTCCTGAGCCTCTTCCAGCTGGTCCAGCGAGTCTTCTCGGCTAGCTTGGTTGCTTTGATCATCGTAGGCTCTCGTCCTCGGGGAGCCGTATTCCAGGTCCGTGGGCAAGACGGCCTCGGCCCCGTAGACCAGGAAGAACGGCGTAAAACCCGTGGCTCGGCTCGGCGTCGTCCTCAGGCTCCAGACCACCGAGGGGAGTTCCTTCATCCATCGCTTGCCGAACTTGTTGAGGTCATTGTAAATCCGAGGCTTGAGCCCTTGTAGAATCATGCCATTGGCGCGCTCTACTCGCCCATTCGACATGGGATGAGCTACGGCGGCCCAGTCTACCCGGATGTTATGATCCTCGCAAAAATCCAAGAATTTTTTGCCGGTGAACTGGGTGCCGTTGTCGGTGATGATGGAGTTCGGGACCCCAAAGCGATGGATGATGTTGGTGAAGAACGCCACCGCCTGCTCGGACCTGATGCTGTTCAGGGGTCGAACCTCGATCCACTTGGAGAATTTGTCGATGGCGACCAGCAGGTGCGTGTAGCCCCCGGGCGCCTTCTGCAGAGGGCCGATGAGGTCCAGACCCCACACAGCGAAGGGCCAGGTGATGGGTATCGTCTGCAGAGCCTGAGCGGGCAGGTGGGTCTGCTTCGCATAGAATTGGCACCCCTCGCAGGCGCGGACAATTCTAGTGGCGTCAGCCACCGCCGTCGGCCAGTAGAAGCCTTGCCGGAAAGCGTTCCCGACGAGGGTTCGAGGTGCTGCATGATGGCCGCAAGCCCCTGAGTGTATTTCCTGTAGGAGTTCCTGACCTTCGGCGATGGAGATGCATCGCTGGAGGATGCCCGAGGGGCTACGGTGGTAGAGCTCCTTCTCATCGCCCAACAAGACGAACGACTTGGCGCGTCGCGCTACCCGCCGAGCCTCGGCTAGGTCGAGGGGCAGTTCTCCTTGGCGGAGATATTGCAGGTACGGGGTCTGCCAATCTTGATCTGGCGTGACCCCGCTCCGCTCCTCCTCGATGCGCATTGCTTCGCCCTCGGGGGCCGAGGGTTCCTCGGGCTGAACCGAGGATGGCTCGGGCTGGGCCGAGGCCACCTCGGACGGGGCCGAGGGCGCCTCGGGCTCGGGCGTGTCGCCGATCTTGACGGAGGGTTGGTGCAGATCCCGGGAGAAGACGTCCGGGGGAACCGTCGTTCGCCCCGAGGCTATCTTTGCCAGCTCGTCCGCAGTCTCGTGGTAGCGCCGGGCGATGTGGTTAAGCTCGAGCCCGTAGAACTTGTCTTCCAGGCGTCGAACCTCATCACAGTAGGCCTCCATCTTCGGGTCGCGGCAGTGGGAGTTCTTCATGACTTGGTCGATGACGAGCTGCGAGTCGCCGCGAGCATCGAGGCGTCGGACCCCTAGCTCGATGGCGATTCGCAATCCATTGATCAGAGCCTCGTACTCAGCCACATTGTTGGACGCCGGGAAATGGAGGCGGAGCACGTAGCGCAGGTGTTTCCCGAGGGGCGAGACGAAGAGCAGGCCCGCGCCGGCTCCCGTCTTCATCAGCGACCCGTCAAAAAACATGGTCCAGAGCTCCGGTTCGATCGGAGCCGTCGGCAACTGGGTGTCGACCCATTCGGCTACGAAGTCCGCCAGTACCTGGGACTTGATGGCCTTCCGAGGGGCGAGCGAGATTGTCTCGCCCATGATTTCCACCGCCCACTTTGCGATCCGTCCCGAGGCTTCTCGGCACTGGATGATCTCCCCCAGGGGGAAGGTTGACACCACAGTCACCGGATGAGACTCGAAGTAATGTCGCAGCTTTCGCCTCGTCAGGATCACTGCATACAGTAGCTTCTGGACTTGTGGGTAGCGGATCTTGGTCTCGGACAGCACCTCGCTGACGAAGTAAACTGGCCTCTGAATGGGCAAAGCATGCCCCTCTTCCTGCCTTTCGACCACGATCGCGGCGCTGACCACCTGAGTGGTAGCGCCGACGTAGACCAAGAGGGCTTCTCCATCAGCTGGGGGGTACCAAGACGGGCGCCTGGGTGAGGAGCGCCTTCAGGTTCCCGAGAGCTTCCTCGGCCTCGGGAGTCCAAGTGAAGCACTCGGCCTTCCTTAAGAGACGGTACAGGGGCAGGCCTCTTTCGCCGAGGCGCGAGATGAAACGGCTCAAGGCCGCGAGACATCCCATGACCCTCTGTACGCCTTTTAAGCCCTTGATGGGCTCCATGCTTGTGATGGCTGCGATCTTCTCTGGGTTGGCTTCGATGCCCCGCTCGGAGACGATGAATCCCAGGAGCATGCCTCGGGGCACCCCGAAGACGCACTTCTCGGGATTGAGCCTGACGCCCTTCGCCTTGAGACACCGGAATGTCACTTCAAGGTCGGAGAGAAGGTCGGAGGCTTTCCTTGTCTTGACTACGATGTCATCGACGTAGGCCTCGACCGTGCGACCAATGTGTTCGCCGAACACATGGTTCATGCACCGCTGGTACGTTGCACCCGCGTTCCTCAAACCGAACGGCATGGTGACATAACAGTACATGCCGAAGGGCGTGATGAAAGAAGTCGCGAGCTGGTCGGACTCTTTCATCTTGATTTGATGATACCCTGAGTAGGCATCGAGGAAAGACAGGGTTTCGCACCCAGCAGTGGAGTCCACGATTTGATCGATGCGAGGTAGAGGGTAGGGGACCTTCGGACACGCTTTGTTGAGACCAGTGTAGTCTACGCACATCCGCCATTTCCCCCCTTTCTTCCTCACAAGTACAGGGTTGGCAAGCCATTCGGGATGGAATACCTCTTTGATGAACCCTGCTGCCATCAGCTTGTGGATCTCCTCGCCTATCACCCTGCGCCTTTCCTCGTCGAATCGGCGCAGAGGCTGTCTGACCGGTCGGGCTCCGGCCCGAATATCCAGCGAGTGCTCGGCGACGTCCCTCGGTATGCCGGGCATGTCCGAGGGACTCCACGCAAAGACGTCGGCGTTTGCGCGGAGAAAGTCGACGAGCACTGCTTCCTATTTGGGGTCGAGCCCGGAACCGATCCGGATCTGCTTGGAGGCGTCGCCAATGGGGTCGAGAGGGATGGCCTTAACCGTATCCGCTGGCTCGAAGTTGTCGGTGTGTCGCTTCACGTCCGGCACCTCTCGGGAGAGGCTTTCCAGGTCGGCGATGAGGGCCTCGGACTCGGCGAGGGCCTCGGCGTACTCCACGCACTCCACATCGCATTCGAACGCGTGTTTGTACGTGGGGCCGATGGTGATGACCCCGTTGGGGCCCGGCATCTTGAGCTTCAGGTAGGTGTAGTTGGGGATGGCCATGAACTTCGCGTAGCATGGCCTTCCCGACACTGCGTGGTAGGTTCCTCGGAACCCGACCACCTCGAACGTCAAAGTCTCCCTTCGGAAGTTGGAGGGTGTTCCGAAGCAGACAGGAAGGTCGAGCTGTCCGAGGGGCTGGACGCGCTTCCCAGGAATGATCCCGTGGAAGGGCGCAGCGCCTGCTCGGACGGATGACAGATCGACGCGCAGGAGCCTGAGGGTCTCGGCGTAGATGATATTGAGGCAGCTGCCCCCATCCATTAGGACCTTGGTGAGCCTGACGTCGCAGATGACGGGGTCGACGACGAGCGGGTACTTCCCCGGGCTCGGCACGTGGTCGGGGTGGTCATCTTGGTCGAAGGTGATGGGCTTGTCGGACCAGTCTAGGTAGACTGGCGCCGCTACCTTCACCGAGCAGACCTCCCGACGCTCTTGCTTACGATGCCGAGCCGAGGCATTCGCCGCATGCCCTCCGTAGATCATGAAGCAGTCGCGGACCTCGGGGAACTCTCCTGCTTGGTGATCTTCTTTTTTGTCGTCGTCTCGGGCCCTGCCACCCTCTGCGGGTGGCCCGGCCTGGTGGAAGTGGCGCCGAAGCATGACGCACTCCTCGAGGGTGTGTTTGACGGGCCCCTGATGGTAAGGGCACGTCTCCTTGAGCATCTTGTCGAAGAGGTTGGCACCTCCGGGGGGCTTCCGAGGGTTCTTGTATTCGGCGGCGGCGACAAGGTCCGTGCTGGCGGCGTCGCGTTTCGCTTGCGACTTCCTCCTGCCTTTCTTCATGGCGCCGAGCGGAGTAGACGCCTCGGGAGCCTCTTCCGACGGGCGGCCCTGGGGCTGCTTGTCCTTTCGGAAGATGGCCTCGACCGCCTCCTGACCAGAGGCGAACTTGGTGGCGATGTCCACCAGCTCGCTCGCCCTGGTGGGGGTCTTGCGACCCAACTTGCTCACCAGGTCACGGCAGGTGGTGCCGGCAAGGAACGCGCCGATGACATCGGAGTCGGTGATGTTGGGCAGCTCGGTGCGCTGCTTCGAGAATCGCCGGATGTAGTCCCGAAGAGACTCTCCCGGCTGTTGCCGGCAGCTTCGGAGGTCCCAGGAATTCCCGGGGCGCACGTACGTGCCCTGGAAGTTGCCGGCGAAAGCTTGGACCAGATCCTCCCAGTTGGAAATCTGCCCCGGAGGCAGGTGCTCCAACCAAGCGCGAGCAGTGTCGGAGAGGAACAGGGGGAGGTTGCGGATGATGAGGTTGTCGTCGTCCGTTCCACCCAGTTGACAGGCCAGGCGGTAGTCCGCGAGCCACAATTCCGGTCTCGTTTCCCCCGAGTACTTTGTGATAGTAGTCGGGGGTCGGAATCGGGTCGGAAACGGCGCCCGCCGAATGGCCCGGCTGAAGACCTGCGGACCGGGTGGTTCGGGCGAGGGACTCTGATCCTCCCCGCTGTCGTAGCGTCCCCCACGCCTGGGGTGATAACCTCGGCGCACCCTTTCGTCGAGGCGGGCCCGACGGTCACGATGAGGGTGCTCGTCGCCGAGGTGGCCCGGGGCCGCAGGCGCGGTGTTGCGCGTGCGCCCGGTGTAGACCGAGGCTTCCCGCATGAGTCGGGAAGTCGCGGCACGAGGTTCCGAGGGGTACCCCTGCCTTCGGGAGGCAGAGCTCTCGGCCCGCCGGGCTGCAGCGCCTTCCAGGAGATGCTTGAGCTCTCCCTGGATTCGCCGACCCTCGGTGGTTGATGACTCCGGCATCGCGCGGAGGAGCATCGCTGCGGCTGCCAGGTCCTGACCGGTTCCGCCGGATGCGGGTGGCGGTCTGTCCCTGGCATCGTTGGCGATGCGGTGCTGGAGACCCTGGGGCAGGTGACGTATTTCTCCGGCCGGGGGCTGGCCCGCCCATACCTGCCCGACGTCCCGGCGGATTGCCTCGAGCGCTCCTGCTCCCTCATCGAGCCCGGCCTGCGCCCCACGGACTTGCTCGAGCTGTGGGCCGTGACCCCCCGCCGGAACGGGGACCACAGCTAGCTCCCGCGGGATGTCGGCGCGAGGCGCTGGCCTAGGGAGATCACCATCCTCCGGCATGCCGAGACAGCTGCCTCCGGAGGGATCCCCTAGCTCGACGTGGAAACATTCGCGGCTCGGGCCGCAGTCCTTGTCGTCAAGGCTGCGGCTGCCGTCGGAACAGTCGGAGAGGCAGTAGTTGCATGCGGTCATGAAGTCCCGCATGGCACTGGGGTTGCCAGATCCAGAGAAATCCCAGCAGATGCTGGGGTCGTCATCTTCCTCGGACCCAGAGGGTCCGTAGGTTGAGACGCCCGTCAATCGGTCCCAAGGCGACCGCACACGAAACCCGAAAGGGGTTGCACTCGCCTCAACGTGAGCGCCCGCCAGAGCGAGGTCACTAGGCGGGTTGAGGTCGAGTTGAAATGACAAAGGATGGGAATCAGCCGGTACCTTGTGGTCGACGAGGAGCGACGAAGTCACATCGGGGGCTGATCGCGCCGTCGTCCTGGGTACGAGCGCGACGTCCTGCAGGCCCTCCGTGAGCGCGCTGGCGTCGTCCACTTGCTCGGGGTAGGCGTGTCGCGGGGGGACGGCGCTCGCCTTCGCCTCAAACGCGAGGGTGACGCCCGACGCGTCCTCCGTTGGGGCGCTGGGGATGTCGATTTGCTCGACAGCCGACTGAGCGCAGCCTCCCGCTTGGCCCTGGTTGCCCCGCCTCCTCCTCCGATGGCGAGGGAGAGGATGGGGCGAGCTCGAAAGTTGTCCTTCCCCCACGCGGGAAAGACGTCGTTGATTCCGCCGCCGGCGGGCGGGCTGTCCGCCACCATTGTCGCTGTCGCGCGGCGGTGGAAGGAGTACCATGTCGTAGCTGCCGTCGAAAGACATGAACTCGAGGCTCCCGAAACGGAGCACCGTCCCGGGTTGAAGAGGTCGTTGGAGACTGCCCATCTGGAGCTTGACGGGAATCTGCTCGTCAACACGCAGCAGGCCCCTACCTGGCGCGCCAACTGTCGGCGTTTTGAGACCGGGGGGTTCCCGAGCCGACGAGTGAGTGTGCCGCGTGCCCCAGCCCAGATGGGTCGAGCGCGTGGGCGAGCGCGAAGGGGGGAGAGCGAGGTGGCCGGAGCCGGGTCGTGAGGGAGGCGGAGATCCCGCGGCCTTCGTGTTCGTCCCGCGCCCAGGTCGGGTGCGCTTGCAGTAGGGGGTTACAAGCGTCCGCGCGGGTGAGGGGAGCGAGCGGCCCCAAGAGAGCGCCTGCCCCTGCCCTCGTTCCCGCGAGGCCAACCCTCTCTAAGAAGGCCCTGGTCCTTCCTTTTATAGGCGCAAGGAGAGGATCCAGGTGTACAATGGGGGTGCAGCAGAGTGCTACGTGTCTAGCGGGGGAGAGCTAGCGCCCTGGGTACATGCCAATGTGGCAGCCGGAGAGAACTTGGCACCCAGCCGGTGTGGTGTCGTGGCCGTCGGAGGAGTAACGGAGCCTGGTGGAGGGACAGCTGTTGGAACAGATGGGCTCTTGCTGACGTCTCCCTGCTTCCGTAAGGGAGCCGAGAGCCGCCGTCGTCATGGGTCTAGCGGGGCGCCATCATTGCCTATCTGGCGGAGCTAGCCAGATGGGACGTCGGTCTTGTTCTCTGCGACCCAAGTCGGCTCGGGGCAGGGTGATGATGGCGCCTCCTGTTGACGTGGCGGACTTGTGCCCTAGGTCGAGCGACGTGGAGGCTCCTCCGAGGCCGAGGTCGAGTCTGTCTTCCATGGCCGAGGCTGAGCCCGAGCTCCTGGGTCGGGCGAGGCGGAGGTCGTTCGGCAGAGGCCAGGGCGGAGTCCGAGCCCTGGGTCGGGCGAAGCGGAGTTCGTCGTCTTCCGGGGCCTTAGCCCGAGTCCGGGCCCTGGGTCGGGCGGAGCGGAGTTCGTCGTCTTCCGGGGCCTTAGCCCGAGTCCGAGCCCTGGGTCGGGCGGAGCGGAGTTCGCCGTCTTCCAGGGCCTTAGCCCGAGTCCGAGCCCTGGGTCGGGCGGAGCGGAGTTCGCCGTCTTTCGGGGCCTTAGCCTGAGTCCGAGCCCTGGGTCGGGCGGAGCGGAGTTCGTCGTCTTCCGGGGCCTTAGCCCGAGTCCGAGCCCTGGGTCGGGCGGAGCTTCCTATGGCGCCTTTGGCAAAGCCTGGCCGCCCGTCAGTCTCACTCTTTGCGTTAAATGCCCCAGTGACTTGGTCGGTCGGCGCGGTGATTTAGTCAGGGTTGCTTCTTAACGAAGGCAAGGCCTCGGGCGAGCCGGAGATGCGTCTGCCGTAAAAAAGGGGGCCTCGGGCGAGACGGAAACACCTCAGGGTCGGCTGCCCTTGCCCGAGGCTAGGCTCGGGCGTGGCGTGATCGAGTCGCTCGTATGGACTGATCCCTGACTTAATCAAACCCATCAGGCCTCTGCAGCTTTATGCTGATGGGGGTTACCAGCTGAGAATTAGGCGTCTTGAGGGTACCCCTAATTATGGTCCCCGACATATATATATATATATATATATATATATACTATATTTAAAGCACCAGTTTCAACGGTCGTCATGCGTCATTTTTTACAAATAACCCCTCATAGCTATTTCAAATTAATCCGCTACACGTCTATAGATACCAAACGATGTCTGACACGGGCTAGATGCACGCGGACCACAACTATGGCACAGGCACGTCATACCGGCCTGCTAACTGTGTCGGGCCAGTCCGTTAGCCCGTCGATCCATTTAATTAAATCAGCGTAACAACGTCCGACACGGGCCACAACTATGGCACAGGCACGTCATGCTAATTGTGTCGGGCCAGCCCGTTAGCCCATTGATCCATTTAATTAAATCAGCGTAAAATGTTAAAAAAAAACGATGCAGGAGGTGGGGTTCGAACCCATGCCCTGATGAAAGAAGAGCGGGAGACACTGGATGAAACTGTCTAACCAGTAGAACATCACGCTAAGATGTTTTTAATATTGAATATAAATTGTATATAGGCATATACGTTTTTTGTAAAATAAAAAAATAATCGTGTCGGGCCGGGCCAGCACTACGGGCCGAGGCTATAGCCCAAGCACGGCACGACGTTGTTTGCTCTTGCAAGCATTATGTCGTTTCTGAGACCACATTGACACAATAGACTACATGGTGTTTGAGGTTGCTGAATTGGATGGAGCAGCAATGATTTGTCACACTAACAGCAAAATAAAAGGTTATTTGTTGGTTTTAAACGTTAGTAATTGCTACGAAGTAGCGTAATTTATATGGAGCGCATCCAGTTTTTATTGATGTCTGACGTTAGCAATCACTCCACATTTTGATCTATCTTTTTTATAAGTTTTACTTCATGGGACTTATTTTATAAACTTGATCTCATAAACTTTCTCTTATTTGGTCTCTGCATGATGAAATTATGTCATTTTATAATCTTTGTTCATTCAGTCAATCATTGTGAACTCTCTTCTAATCGCTCACTTTATTAGACATGTTGTACCAAGACATATTTGCATAGAGTAAACAATAACATCAGTTAGCCAAATTAAAAAATATATTATATAGAGAGCGGAGACAATCAATAAAAAATCTTAAATTTTTTTTGATGAATAGTTTACGTGGGTATTGTTGTAAGCCGTCGCAACGCACGGGCAACCGGCTAGTGTATATATATATATATATATATATATATATATATATATATATAAGCAATGCACGAGCAACTAACTAGTTAAAAATGTATTAATGACGAAGGATTTTCCTTTTTTTTTCTAACACATATTCCAACTTTTCAATCTGCTCAGATAGTTTAGTCAAAAGACGAGATCAAAAATTTCTATCAAAATGTTTATTTACATCAAATTCTACACTATTTTTTCCTGTTTTTCTTTCGTCTCAAATCCTAGGGAGCCTAAGCAGCTCATGTCCTCTTGCTCTCTGAGCCCACTCCATGAGCACCATCCTTACTGCTATCAACTCCCTACGCAGCTCGTCGACCTTCTCCTCGAACAGCGCTACTGTCTCGTCCAGCTCGTCGCACCGCCTCCTCGCAGCGGCCGCGACAGTCTCTTCGCAGCGCGGGCCACCGGCCAGTAGTGTGCCTCTCACTGCCCGCACGGCGGCCATCGCGGCGTCAAGCTCGGCCATGCACGGCACGCCGTCCTTCCTCCGGCGGTCGTACTCCTCCCTGACGTGCCTCTGCACCTCCTGGAGAGCGCACTCCCACTGCGCCACGGCCTTGCCTCCGCCGGGGGCGACGCCGGACACCGCGCGGCGCGGCCGGAACGCCAGCGCCGCGCCCATCGCGCCGACGGTGAGCAGCGCCAGCGCGCGGGCGCCGGACAGAGCCTCGTCGTGGGCGCCAGGAGCCCCCGCAGGATGCTTCGCGTGTAGCAGCGCCCTCTCGCCGAGCTTGCGGAGGCTGGAGCCGCACTTGGCAAGCTCGGCGCCGCACCGCCGCTCCACGGCCTCGCACTCCGCGAACGCAGCCGCCGCGCGCCGCCCGGCCGCCTCACCTCCGTTGCCGTCTTCGAGCCAGTGGAGCGCGACGCGCATGGCGGTGGCGTAGGTCCTGAGCATGTCCAGCCTGTCCCGGAAGCCCGCGCACGCGTCGAGCAGCTCCGCGGTGTCCTCAACGCACTGGTCAACTGTCTTCTGGTCAATGCCAGTGGCCGTCTCCGGCGCAGACGAGACGAGGCGCCTCTGCGCGGCGACGGCGAGGCCGAGCGCGCGGCTGAGCCACGCGGCGCTGGTGCACGGCGCCAGCGGGTCGGCGCGGAGCTCGTCGAGCTCGGCGGCGAGCCAGCGGTCGTACGCCGTCCGCACCGGCGGCCACGGGGCCACAGCCGGCGACTGTGCTAGTCGCGTGGGGAGGCGCGAGGAGAAGGAACGAAGGAGAGCGGAAGGCTTCTTCATGGCTAGCGGCCGCCGCGTGTGGCGGGTGTCTGGTGGAGTGGCGCCTCCTTCGGTCTTCTTCTGTGGGTGTTGCCGGGACTGGACTTGGAGTGCCGTGGTTGGTGAGATGGTCTCCTGTTGTTGCAGCAGAAATCGGGGTTTGAGATGTTGATGTGCTTCACTTGGAGAGCAGCTGATCTCTTTATATATCTGTGCCTCTATGCTGCGTGTGAATATTTTCACTAGTGTGGTTCTGTGCTGCTTTGTGCTTGGACTAGTAGGAGTAGCAAATGATTGGAATGTGGGTTTATGCTAAGGGAACATACATATTGCCGTGGTCCAGTCAAACACAACAATACAGACCTCTAGTTAACTGGAGGATGCATTTACTGGTGCAATTATTTCCGAATTTGTAAATTCTGGCTATTCCATTCAATATTCTAGACAAATTAAGTTTGGATTTATTAAGTGCTTAAGGCTCAAACTGATCACCTAGCTAGCTAGAAGACTTGCCGGTAGAAACCCTTAGTGTTGCGATATATGTTTTCTTATTACCTCGTCTTTGTTTGCAAGGTTCTCCCTAGCTAGCCATTGCAAGAAAATTTTTGGCAAAAATATTGTCTCATATTAGAATCAAACACAGCACAACATGTATATGCCTTATTTAAAAGTCCTATTTGTTGTACAAAGGTGTCCTGGTTTTGTTCCGACAACAAGTAAATAGGTGAGAGGGTGATTTCGTGGGCTACTGTCCCGATGGCCTTGCTCTAGTAAGCTTTTTTCATTACCGTAATAATAGCTGATGCAATAAATCTATTATTGGTATAACTAACGATATCAACATAAGAATTTACATGGTTTGTAAAAAAATTATTAGAATCACATGATACATTTGCATGTTGTACCTCAGGATAACTATAGTACTTTCATTTATGGTGTCATACATTGGTACTCCGTGGACAGCTCTAGATAGTACTTTACCAAGTTTGTTTCCGTGCCTCCACAACAATGAGGTGTGGCCATACCCTTTTTCCACCCCCCTGCAGCACCTCGGGATCTGAGCTCATCATGATCGTGGTCGTGCTACACTGCTGCTCCTACGCCCTGCGCTATAGTCGAGAACACACATGGATTGGAGCGAAATGAGACAGAGGGGTAGGCCGCCGGGCGTACATGTGGAAGGCATGCGTCGAGGGGCGTGCGTCCAGTACAACCTGTATGTCGCCTGTTGCAATGGGAGGCGACCACGGGTGCACCGGGAGACGGGGCGCCAATCATACGCGCGTCAACTGTTGCAGCTGCAGGGCAAGGGCAGTGCGCACCGATGTCCATGTGTCCCTCCCTCCTAGCTGTGCGGGCGCCCCGTTTATTTTATCTGCGCGGTCTCAGCGCGTCACATTTGTGAGCGCAACCGTGATCGATGGTGTTAAAGAATGTTAAGAGGCCGCATGATGACCAGGGAATGTGGCCACAATCATATATGGTTCGTTCCTGTCTGTTTTGTTTCTTTGCCATTGTCGTCACCGAGCTTCTCTCAACACATCTAGCTGCTCAAACTCTACGATCGTCAAATTTATAAGACTACCCTCCAGAGCAAATGACTTTTATCTGGCATTCTAAATGAGGTGGTACATCATAAGTCCATTCCACAATTATGGTGGAATAAACTCATTCCTCATATTATTCTTGATTACTAGCCTATAAGAAATGGGATGGTGATGGGTTAACACATTCCATTCCACGTCTCAAGCAAGAAAGTGAGGAGTGAGAAGATGATATACTACCCCGTTTTTGAAACCAAACACGCTGCAAGTTCCTTACATCGCATGGGACGTGAGTGACAACAAATGATTTGGAACAAACATCCAAAACGTATGAAAAATTATCACTCCTAATTTTGGAGTCAGTCTTGTGAAGGTGCAATAGAATCTTCCTCATTTTAGATCCTTGATAATGACTAAAGACCGCCCCAAATTTGATTCTGGGAGGATAAATGGTCATCAAACTTGTAGTTCAGATATCAATATCCTTGTTTATTAAACATTCGTAGACTCTAAATGATTAGTTTCCAACTAAAAGAAAAAAATAATTTTTTATGTTTTCAAATAATAAAATGATAATATAAATAACATTAAACAATTTCTTGAAAGTGTTCGATGCATTTATACCGAAGCATATATTTTGTTTTATTTAAATTTTGAATTGAATTTTTTGGATTTAATTTTACGAGAAAAATTCCATTTATTAATTAGCAATGAATTGTTAAAATAATTTTTTTAGTAGATATGTATTTTGATACGCTAATGTTTTTTTGGTATTATTTGTATACTTCCATTAATTTTAATCTCTTTTTGGTGAATATTTTTATTTAAATTAATGGAATATTCCTAAAACAATAAATTCTGTACAATAAGTATTTTTTATTAAGTTAATAATATTCTTGAATCTATTCTAATTTTAGAAATATATTTGTTTATATGTTTGATGTATTTCTTTCTGCGGAATGTTTTTATAAAAATATAATGAGTTGCTAAATAATATTTTTCTAAAAACATGTATTTTATTTTGTTAATAATATTATTATATTTATCCTTATTGTTTGAATATATATATATGTACATTCTCAGAATTTATAAAAAAAGTATTGTAATTTGGAAATTTAAAAAAACTAAACCGTCTAGTCGTTCCCGCCACAACCCTTTTCCCTTTCTCCCATGCTTCTCTTCCTCACTCTATGACATATGGGGCCCATATGTCATATGTTTCTTCTTCCCCTAATCTTTGCTCGACCATGGTCGACACTGTCTATTGCTAAGCCCCACGCATGCATCCTGCGTTCGCTCGCGTGTCCTCCTCCTCCGCGCTTGGCGCCTGCCTGAATCATAGCTCACGAATAATTGTCAATCGCCTAGACCCTTTCCTTTCCCCCTGATTCAATTCCTACTTGATTAATTCGTTTCCTTTCTCGGCTACCACCATTAACGGCAATTGCATCATTCGATCAGATTTCTTTCCTTCTCCCGTCGCGATTTACTTCCCCTCTCTCGTGATCCATTTCTCCCACGTGTCGATACCCTTCCTTCTATGTTTCTCCATTAACGGAAGCTTCAGATAAGTATAGATTTGGCAAGATTTTGTCTCCCCTCTCCTCCCTTTAAATGGTGTGGCATCATCTACCTTCCCCTCACAGCTGAGCTCCCATGCTTGCTTCTCCACCACACTCGAGCCTCGTCGGAGCTTCTCTATTCGCGATATTGATCCGCCGACACGCCACCGTTCTGCCATGTGTCCCACGCCGCGACTCGGTCCCACGTCAGTTCTGTTGTACCCTCGATGCCGAGCACCGTCATCCACTTCGCTGGCGCCCTTGCGCTCTACTCGCCCCTGTTCAGTCTCTGCTGAAGCCAAGATAGAAGATGAAGGCAAATTTCTCATGTTACCCCTTCAAGTATAGGTGTGAATCATCTAGGCCCCTTTGGTGATGTTTTGGTAATTAATGACAACTGCTTGTGGACTAACGATTCTTGGAGAAATAAGAATGCAGGGTTGGACCACATAGAACAGGAAATATTGGAGAATCATAAGCATTGATTGTGGATCAAATGAAGGCAAAGGTATAATATAGGTTTTGTTTTTGCCGGTCTTGAGGAGTTTAGAGAAGATACCTGACCGGATTAGTAGGCTAGATAGTCGTACTATTAAGAGGGGTCAATGACTTTGATCTGTGTAAAACTTAGTGCCTCATAGAGCATCAAGTAGTTGCATTTGCATGAGGACTAACAGCGCTTCAAATTTCTTGAGTTAAAAATTCTTTCAAAAGCGAGTTTGAAAAATGCAAAGTCTTGGATGCGCGGACCGTCCGGGCCCTGAGGGCGGACCGTCCGCGATCCACCAGAGGGGTCCGAAGTCTAACCACTTCGGGAGCCATCTTGTTCCTTTGCACTGCAGACCGTCCGGGCCTTAGGGCCGGACCGTCCGCAGTCATGACCAGAGAAGGCTGGTTTCGGGCCAGTCCCTGAATTATAGCGTGGACCATCCGGCTGTGTTGGGCGGACAGTCCGCAAGTGTCAAACATGTTTTGAACAGGGACTGTGTGATTTTGTAGATTTGTACTACGGACTGTCCGGGGGACTAGTCTGGACAGTACTGTCTCAGGTCTCGGACCGTCCGGCCTTATAGGCGGACGGTCCGCCCGTGTTAACTGTTCTTGGTCAGAGGTTCGGGTGCCTCAAGTTGCCAGGTCGCGGACGGTCCGGCCTTGAAGGGCGGACTGTCCAGAGCCACCTTTTCTGACAGCTCTGACAGTTTTCAAACGGGAATTATAGCCGTTATATGTACGACGGACCGTCCGGCCCTAGGGCGCGGACCGTCCACGTATGCGCAGAACTAGTGCTTTTTGCACATAACGGTTGGATTTTGATGGGGGGCTATAAATAGAAGGGTAGCTCGTGTGAGAGAGCTCTCTTGGCTATTTCCTTGCACACTTTGAGCTCATTTGTGATTCTCCAACTCACTCTCTCACACTCTTTGCTTGAGATTGCATTCTAGTGAGAGATTGAGGGTTCCTAGTGCATTTGCATCATTCGGTGATTCTTGAGGCACTAGGTGGTACACCTGAAAGGGAAATGTGCCCTTGGGCCATTTCTAAGTATTTTGGTGATTTAGTGCCCAACACAGGTGCCTAATTGTAAAATGGTGGACAAAGTACAAATCAAGGATAAAGGTATGTTTCTCAAACTTAGTACATTGTTTTATGGACTAATGTATTGTGTCTAAGTGCTGGAAACAGAAAAAATCGAGTTGGAGAAGAGATGGCTCGAGCAGCCAAAGTCTGCCCAGTCTGGGTGCACCGGACTGTCCGGTGGTGCACCGGACAGTGTCCGGTGCGCCAGGCTGGCTTGGGCAAAGTGGCTGCTCTCGGGACTTCGACGGCGGTGTACGGCTAAAATTCACCGGACTGTCCGGTGTGCACCGGACTGTCCGGTGGGCCGCTCACAGGCGAACTCGTCGCTCTCGGGAAACCATCAACGGCGTACGGCTAAAAATCACCGGACTGTCCGGTGTGCATCGGACTGTCCGGTGAGCCAACGGTCGGCCGGGCCAACGGTCGGCCGCGCAATCTGCGCGGGACACGTGGCCGAGCCAACGGCTAGAAGATGGCACCGGACTGTCCGGTGTGCACCGGACATGTCAAGTGCACCAACGGCTCCCAGGCTGCCAACGGTCGAATGCGCTGTTTATGGAAAGAAATCGGGCACCGGACATGTCCGGTGTGCACCGGACTGTCCGGTGCGCCAGACGACAGAAGGCAAGAATTGCCTTCCCAGATTGCTCCCAACGGCTCCTAGCTGCCTTGGGGCTATAAAAGGGACCCCTAGGCGCATGGAGGAGAACACCAAGCATCCTTTGAGCATCATTGATCACTCACACTTCATTCTCGCGCACTTGTTCGACATTTTAGTGATTTGAGCTCCGTTCTAGTGTGCTAGTCTCTTGAGCTCAAGTCTGGGTTTTGCGTGTGCGTATTCGCTGTGATCTTTGTGTCGTGTGTCAGTTGCTAATCCCTCCCTTGCTCTGTGATTCTTCGTGAACATCTTGTGTAAGGGCGAGAGGCTCCAAGCTGTGGAGATTCCTCGCAAACGGGATTAAGAGAAGCAAAGCAACACCGTGGTATTCAAGTTGGTCTTTGGACCGCTTGAGAGGGGTTGATTGCAACCCTCGTCCGTTGGGACGCCACAACGTGGAGTAGGCAAGCGTTGGTCTTGGCCGAACCACGGGATAACCACTGTGCCATCTCTGTGATTGATATCTCTTGGTTATTGTGTTGTGTTGAGATCCTTCTCTAGCCACTTGGCATATTACTGTGCTAACAAGTAACCAAGTTTTGTGGCTTAAGTTTTTGAAGTGTTACAGGATCACCTATTCACCCCCCCTCTAGGTGCTCTCAATTGGTATCGGAGCCGTTCTCTTCAAGAAAGGGACTAACCGCTTGAAGAGATGGATCCTAAAGGCAAGGGGATGGTGATCAACGACAAGGAGAAGGAGTCCTTCGTCAACGAGCCCAATAATGACAGGCCCACCGACTCAGGCTCGGGCCACAAAAGAAAAGACGGGAGGAAGAAGAAGACAATGCGCATCAAGGAAATTGTCTACTACGACAGCGACGAATCTTCCTCCTCCCAAAAGGACGACGACGACTACGATAGACGAAAGACGGTTAACTCAAACTTTTCTTTCGATTATTCGCGCATCCCGCACAGTTCAAATGCTCAATTGCTCCCCATTCCACTTGGCAAGCCCCCTCACTTTGATGGAGAGGATTACGGATTTTGGAGCCACAAAATGCGTACTCACCTGTTTTCTCTCCATCCAAGCATTTGGGAGATTGTGGAAAGTGGAATGAAATTTGATAGCTCGGATAGCCCTGTGTTTATTAATGAACAGATTCATAAAAATGCACAAGCTACTACTGTGTTGCTAGCCTCTTTGTGCAGGGACGAGTATCACAAGGTGAGCGGCTTGGACAATGCCAAGCAGATCTGGGACACCCTCAAGATCTCTCATGAGGGAAACGACGTCACCTTGCTCACCAAAATGGAGTTGGTGGAGGGCGAGCTTGGACGGTTCGCGATGATAAGGGGCGAGGAGCCGACACAAATATACAACCGGCTCAAGACCCTTATCAACAAAATAAGGAGCTACGGGAGCACGCGATGGACGGACCACAACATCGTCCGCCTAATGCTAAGGTCATTTACCGTTCTTGATCCTCATTTGGTGAACAATATACGTGAAAATCCCAGGTACACCAAGATGTCGCCCGAAGAAGTTCTTGGGAAGTTCGTAAGCGGGCGAATGATGATCAAGGAGGCAAGATACGTGGACGACGCGTTGAACGGTCCTAGTCATGAGCCTCAACCCATTGCTCTCAAGGCAACAAGGAGCAAGGAGGCGCTACCAAGCAAGGTGGCACAAGTTGAGGCAGCCGGACTCAATGATGAGGAGATGGCCCTCATCATTAAGCGCTTCAAGACGGCGCTTAAAGGTCGCAAGGGGCAGCCAAGCAAGACCAAAGCCAAGGGGAAGCGCTCATGCTTCAAATGCGGTAAGCTTGGTCATTTTATTGCTAACTGTCCCGACAATGATAGTGATCAGGACCAAGGGAACAAGAGGGAGAAAAAGAAGCATTACAAGAAGGCCAAGGGCGAGGCACATATCGGAAAGGAGTGGGATTCGGATTGTTCCTCCTCCGACTCTGACAATGAAGGACTCGCCGCCACCGCCTTCAACAAGTCATCCCTCTTCCCCAACGAGCGTCACACTTGCCTCATGGCAAGAGAGAAGAAAGTAAGCACTCATACTAGTACTTATGCTTCTTCGAGTGAAGATGAGTCTAGTGATGATGATGAGATAGATTACTCATGCTTATTCAAGGGATTAGATAGAACCAAGGTAGACAAAATTAATGAATTAATTGATGCCTTGAATGACAAGAATATGCTTTTAGAAAAACAAGAGGATTTGTTGTATGAAGAACATGACAAATTTGTAGAAGCACAAAAATCTCTTGCTCTAGAAATTAAGAGGAATGAAATGCTCTCTAGTGAATTATCTTCTTGTCATGAAACTATTGCTAAGTTAAAAAGTTTTAATGATGATTTAAATGCTAAACTAGAAGTAGCTAGTAAATCTAATTCTTGTGTAGAAATTGTTGAAACTTGTAATAGGTGTGAAGATTTTGACATTGATGCTTGTAGTAATCATTTAGTTTCAATTTCCAAATTAAATGATGAATTAGCTAGTCTTAATGCCCAACTTAAGACTAGCAAGAATGAATTTGACAAGCTAAAATTTGCAAGGGATGCCTACACGATTGGTAGACACCCCTCAATTAAGGATGGACTTGGCTACAAGAGGGAAGCCAAGAACTTGACAAGCCATAAGGCTCCCATCTCCGCCAAGGAGAAAGGGAAGGCCCCTATGGCTAGTAGTGTGCAAAAGAACCATGCCTTTATGTACTATGATAGAAGACAACCTAGAAATGCTTATAGGAGTTGTAATGTATATAATGCCTTTGATTCTCATGCCATGGTTGCTTCTAGTTCTTCTTATGTGCATGATAGAAATGTTGGTAGGAGAAATGTTATTCATAATATGCCTAGGAGAAATGTCGTTAATGTTCCTAGGAAAGTTAATGAACCTTCTACAATATATCATGCTTTAAATGCTTCTTTTGCTATTTGTAGAAAGGATAGGAAGATAGTTGCTAGAAAATTAGGGGCAAGATGCAAGGGAGACAAAACTTGCATTTGGGTCCCTAAGGATATTTGTGCTAACCTTGCAGGACCCAACATGAGTTGGGTACCTAAGACCCAAGCCTAAATTTGCCTTGCAGGTTTATGCATCCGGGGGTTCAAGCTGGATTATTGACAGCGGATGCACAAACCATATGACGGGGGAGAAGAAGATGTTCACCTCCTATGTCAAGAATAAAGATTCCCAAGATTCAATAATTTTCGGTGATGGGAATCAAGGCAAGGTAAAAGGGTTAGGTAAAATTGCAATCTCAAATGAGCACTCTATCTCTAATGTGTTTCTAGTAGAGTCTCTTGGATATAATTTGCTATCTGTTAGTCAATTATGCAATATGGGATATAACTGTTTGTTTACAAATGTAGATGTGTCTGTCTTTAGAAGATGTGATGGTTCACTAGCTTTTAAGGGTGTACTAGACGGCAAGCTTTACTTAGTTGATTTTGGAAAAGAAGAGGCCGGTCTAGATGCATGCTTAATGGCTAAGACTTGCATGGGCTGGCTGTGGCATCGTCGCTTAGCACATGTGGGGATGAAGAACCTCCACAAGCTTCTAAAGGGAGAACACGTGATAGGTCTAACCAATGTTCATTTCGAAAAAGATAGACCTTGTGCAGCTTGTCAAGCAGGTAAACAAGTGGGAGGAGCACATCACAGCAAGAATGTGATGACCACGTCAAGACCGCTGGAGCTGCTGCATATGGACCTCTTCGGACCCGTCGCCTATCTGAGCATAGGAGGAAGTAAGTATGGTCTAGTTATTGTTGATGACTTTTCCCGCTTCACTTGGGTGTTCTTTTTGCAGGATAAGTCTGAAACCCAAGGGACCCTCAAGCGCTTCCTAAGGAGGGCTCAAAATGAGTTTGAGCTCAAGGTGAAGAAGATAAGGAGCGACAACGGGTCCGAATTCAAGAATCTTCAAGTAGAAGAGTTCCTTGAGGAGGAGGGGATCAAGCACGAGTTCTCCGCTCCCTACACACCTCAGCAAAATGGTGTGGTAGAGAGGAAGAACAGGACACTCATAGATATGGCGAGGACTATGCTTGGAGAGTTCAAGACCCCCGAGTGTTTTTGGTCGGAAGCCGTGAACACGGCTTGCCACGCCATCAACAGGGTCTACCTTCACCGCCTCCTCAAGAAGACCTCATACGAGCTGCTAACTGAGAGCAAGTTGTTGATCTTGATGATGTAGATGAAGAAGATGTTCCAACGGCCGCGATACGCACCATGGCGATTGGAGATGTACGGCCTCAGGAACAACTGGAGCAAGATCAACCGTCTTCCTCAACTATGGTGCATCCCCCAACTCAAGATGACGAATAGATACCTCAAGTGGAGGCGCATGATCAAGGGGGAGCACAGGATGATCAAGTTGAAGAGGAAGAAGCACCTCAGGCACCTCCAACCCAAGTTCGAGCGACGATTCAAAGGGATCATCCCGTCGACCAGATATTGGGTGATATTAGCAAGGGAGTAACTACTCGCTCAAGATTAGTTAATTTTTGTGAGCATTACTCTTTTGTCTCTTCTATTGAGCCTTTCAGGGTAGAAGAGGCCTTGCTAGATCCGGACTGGGTGTTGGCCATGCAGGAGGAACTCAACAACTTCAAGCGCAACGAAGTTTGGATACTGGTGCCTCGTCCCAAGCAAAATGTTGTGGGAACCAAGTGGGTGTTCCGCAACAAACAGGACGAGCACGGGGTGGTGACGAGGAACAAGGCTCGACTTGTGGCAAAAGGTTATGCCCAAGTCGCAGGTTTGGACTTTGAGGAGACTTTTGCTCCTGTGGCTAGGCTAGAATCAATTCGTATCTTGCTAGCATATGCCGCTCACCATTCTTTCAGGTTGTACCAAATGGATGTGAAGAGCGCTTTCCTCAACGGGCCGATCAAGGAGGAGGTGTACGTGGAGCAGCCCCCTGGCTTCGAGGATGAACGGTACCCCGACCACGTGTGTAAGCTCTCTAAGGCGCTCTATGGACTTAAGCAAGCCCCAAGAGCATGGTATGAATGCCTTAGAGACTTTTTAATTGCTAATGCTTTCAAGGTTGGGAAAGCCGATCCAACTCTTTTTACTAAGACTTGCGATGGTGATCTTTTTGTGTGCCAAATTTATGTCGACGACATAATATTTGGTTCTACTAACCAAAAGTCTTGTGAAGAGTTTAGCAGGGTGATGACGCAGAAATTCGAGATGTCGATGATGGGCGAGTTGACCTACTTCCTTGGGTTCCAAGTGAAGCAACTCAAGGACGGCACCTTCATCTCCCAAACAAAGTACACACAAGATTTGCTAAAGAGGTTTGGGATGAAGGACGCCAAGCCCGCAAAAACGCCGATGGGAACCGACGGACACACCGACGTCAACAAAGGAGGTAAGTCCATTGATCAAAAAGCATACCGGTCCATGATAGGTTCTTTGCTTTATTTATGTGCTAGTAGACCGGATATTATGCTTAGCGTATGCATGTGTGCTAGATTTCAATCCGATCCGAAGGAGTGTCACTTAGTGGCTGTGAAGCGAATTCTTCGATATTTAGTCGATACGCCTTGCTTCGGGATCTGGTATCCAAAGGGGTCTAACTTTGACTTGATTGGGTACTCAGATTCCGACTATGCTGGATGTAAGGTCGATAGGAAGAGTACATCGGGGACGTGCCAATTCTTAGGAAGGTCCCTGGTGTCATGGAACTCTAAGAAACAAACCTCCGTTGCCCTATCCACCGCTGAGGCCGAGTATGTTGCCGCAGGACAGTGTTGCGCGCAACTACTTTGGATGAGGCAAACCCTCAGGGACTTTGGCTACAATCTGAGCAAAGTCCCACTCCTATGTGATAATGAGAGTGCTATCCGAATAGCGGAAAATCCTGTTGAGCACAGCCGCACAAAGCACATTGACATCCGGCATCACTTTTTGAGAGACCACCAGCAAAAGGGAGATATCGAAGTGTTTCATGTTAGCACCGAGAACCAGCTAGCCGATATCTTTACCAAGCCTTTAGATGAGAAGACCTTTTGCAGGCTGCGTAGTGAGCTCAATATCTTAGATTCGCGGAACTTGGATTGAAATGTAGCATACATGTGTTTATGCCTTTGATCATGTTCATTCTGCATTTTGTTGCTTATTGTGGTGTTCAAGTTGTACAAACACTCCCTGGACCTCACAAGTCCTGTTTGCAAGAGATGCACATATTTAGGGGGAGCTGTGCTACAACTTGACCCTTTGTGGCTAACCATGTACTTGAGATTGGTTGTTTTAGTCTCCAAGGAAAATTGAAAGGGAAAAGGTGGACTTGGACCATGCGAGACTTCCACTGCACTCCGATGAAAAGAGTAACTCTTCCAAGTTCATCGTTATACTCTTATTGCCTATTTGCTCTTAGTTGAAGATTTTGTTGAGGCAATGGGGTTAAAGGGCCAAGATTGATCCCGTTTTGGTGCTTGATGCCAAAGGGGGAGAAAATAAAGGCTAAAGCAATAAATGGATCAGCTACCACTTGAGAAATTTTGAAATAGTAGATTAGAGCTTTTGGTTTGTCAAAACTCTTTTATTGTCTCTTAGGTCAAAAGTTGGCCTCTTGTGGGGAGAAGTGTTGATTATGGGAAAAAGGGGGAGTTTTTGAAATCCTTGATCAAATTTCTTTGGAAAACCTCTCTTTATGTCTCTACAAGTGGTCTTGACTTAGAGATAGGAATTTGAGTTTGATTTGCAAAAACAAACCAAGTGGTGGCATAGAGTGATCCATATATGTCAAAATTGAATCAAAATAATTTGAGTTCTTATTTGAAGTGATTTTGTACTTGTTCTACTTGCTTTATGTTGTGTTGGCATAAATCACCAAAAAGGGGGAGATTGAAAGGGAAATGTGCCCTTGGGCCATTTCTAAGTATTTTGGTGATTTAGTGCCCAACACAGGTGCCTAATTGTAAAATGGTGGACAAAGTACAAATCAAGGATAAATGTATGTTTCTCAAACTTAGTACATTGTTTTATGGACTAATGTATTGTGTCTAAGTGCTGGAAACAGAAAAAATCGAGTTGGAGAAGAGATGGCTCGAGCAGCCAAAGTCTGCCCAGTCTGGGTGCACCGGACTGTCCGGTGGTGCACCGGACAGTGTCCGGTGCGCCAGGCTGGCTTGGGCAAAGTGGCTGCTCTCGGGACTTCGACGGCGGTGTACGGCTAAAATTCACCGGACTGTCCGGTGTGCACCGGACTGTCCGGTGGGCCGCTCACAGGCGAACTCGTCGCTCTCGGGAAACCATCAACGGCGTACGGCTAAAAATCACCGGACTGTCCGGTGTGCACCGGACTGTCCGGTGAGCCAACGGTCGGCCGGGCCAACGGTCGGCCGCGCAATCTGCGCGGGACACGTGGCCGAGCCAACGGCTAGAAGATGGCACCGGACTGTCCGGTGTGCACCGGACATGTCAAGTGCACCAACGGCTCCCAGGCTGCCAACGGTCGAATGCGCTGTTTATGGAAAGAAATCGGGCACCGGACATGTCCGGTGTGCACCGGACTGTCCGGTGCGCCAGACGACAGAAGGCAAGAATTGCCTTCCTAGATTGCTCCCAACGGCTCCTAGCTGCCTTGGGGCTATAAAAGGGACCCCTAGGCGCATGGAGGAGAACACCAAGCATCCTTTGAGCATCATTGATCACTCACACTTCATTCTCGCGCACTTGTTCGACATTTTAGTGATTTGAGCTCCGTTCTAGTGTGCTAGTCTCTTGAGCTCAAGTCTGGGTTTTGCGTGTGCGTATTCGCTGTGATCTTTGTGTCGTGTGTGAGTTGCTAATCCCTCCCTTGCTCTGTGATTCTTCGTGAACATCTTGTGTAAGGGCGAGAGGCTCCAAGCTATGGAGATTCCTCGCAAACGGGATTAAGAGAAGCAAAGCAACACCGTGGTATTCAAGTTGGTCTTTGGACCGCTTGAGAGGGGTTGATTGCAACCCTCGTCCGTTGGGACGCCACAACGTGGAGTAGGCAAGCGTTGGTCTTGGCCGAACCACGGGATAACCACTGTGCCATCTCTGTGATTGATATCTCTTGGTTATTGTGTTGTGTTGAGATCCTTCTCTAGCCACTTGGCATATTACTGTGCTAACAAGTAACCAAGTTTTGTGGCTTAAGTTTTTGAAGTGTTACAGGATCACCTATTCACCCCCCCCCCCTCTAGGTGCTCTCAACACCGAGCAAGCGTCATTGGCTTGTTACTCTTGGAGGTTGCCGCCTCCTAGACTGCTCGGGTGATTGTCTCCGTCGAGCTCTCCAAGAAGATTGTGGAGAAGCCGCGGTGTTGATTGTGTGGGGTTCGCGC
Organism: Zea luxurians; assembly: GCA_029449295.1. NCBI lineage: Eukaryota > Viridiplantae > Streptophyta > Magnoliopsida > Poales > Poaceae > Zea > Zea luxurians. The sequence continues at coordinate 32,718,293 of JAOPSE010000024.1, read as the reverse complement.
CTACCTCGCCGGAGCGGCAAAGGTGACATTAGTGGAATCGAGGTATTGAGTGATTTCTTGTCCACTTGGCTCAAAGATCAAGCCGTGTCTTGATAGAGGAGCAAGTGAGAGATTGAAGTCCACCTCAACGTGGATTAGGGGTGATCGGCAAAACACCGATACCACGGGATAAAATTCGGTGTCTTTACTTTCTTGCATTACTTATTGCCTTGCAAGTGATTAGTGTTTTGCATATTGTTCCTCAAGTATTCAATCACCGTAGTTGATTCTCATACATTGTTTACTTGTTGTCACTAGAGAATTTATTCCTCTTGTTATATTGATTAAATTTACCTAGTGTTTTTGATTTTAGTCAAAACCGTCTATTCACCCCCCTCTAGCCGGTGTCCTAGATCCTACAATAGGTTTAGTTACATTTAGGTCCTTGTGATAGTTTTTCTATTTTAAATGCATATTTTAGATCTAAATAAACTAAATATTGTTTCATTAAGTTTATAGGTTTATGATAAACTCTTCAAAATAATGTTTGTAATAGTTTACATATTTTCATAATTTAATTTGAATTATGTTGTTATAATTAATCTATAGGTAGTTTCTCTAAAAAAGAAATTAGACAAATAAACTAAAGTGGGTATCCGAATTATTAGGATAGATTTAATATTTTAAAATTATATATACATATATGAAATTTCTATGTCGTTGTCAAGCACACTATTATAAATAAGTTTAAATTTTTGTATAAATTATTTGCTTCCTACAGCCAAAAAAGGTAAAAATATATGTATTTGTATCTGAATTGTATCTAAATTTTATATTTATTATTTTAGAAGATATATGATAAACTTAAGGTTAAGCTTTTATGAATCTTTAGAAGTTCAATGTTATAAAAAATGAATTTATATAGCAGATTCTATAACCTATTTATTCATAATCGAAGAAAAAAACCAAAAAAATGATATCCGAATAAATATCCGTTTTCACCACTACTTCTAATCTCATATCATGTGCATGATGAAGGGGGATGCAGTGTTAGGCCAGGACAGCGACCACTTTTATTCTTGGTGCTCCTTGGTCTCCTGGTTCAGGGCCACGATGAACCCCAGGCACCTCTGGTTAGGTCCCATCCTGCTCCAGATTGCAGCAGCAAGGATATCTATGTATGTATGCACTGAAATAGTTGTGAATTCGTGATCAAGTTGTCGATACGACCCCAGCGCTTCTAGTGGACGACGAGGTGAACACGTACGTATGCCCCCACATAATTGCAGCATTTAGAAACTGGTGTTTTTTTATTTTGTTGTTTGTTCGTCAGTCATCAGAAGGACCCAATTTGAACAACACGGATTGTCCTGACGGGTGTGCAGCTGTGGCCATCTCATGATCTGCCCGCTGGCGTTGATGTGTGGCTTCAAGTAGTACTTGCAAGTGGATGTCTGGCTTCTCTGTCAAGTTAGTTACACTAGCCGTTCGTGGATATTAAAATAGACTCTGCCAAGGCTTTTCAGTCGAAGACAGCATGCAGCTCCATTATTTTTTTTAAAAAAAAAGGAAAAAAAAGAAATAACCAAGAGAATTCTATTATAGAAACAATGGATCAGGCTAATATTTTTTTAATAAAAAATTAAGCTGAATGGTTGATAAGGAAATTAGTGGCCATGGTCGATCAGATGTTCTCGCAAGTGCTTCTATGCCCATCTGGCCATACCTTGCTTTGATATCAAATGAACATCGTCAGAGATCAAATATAATAGACGTTGCACCATTCAATGTTGCCTTGAGCCGAAATTATTGGCCATTTAAACAAGAAATAAGATAGAAAAGAAGTCACAACTAAAAGAAATCCTTCACATCATATATAGCTGTCCTGAGATAAGCTAACACAGCTGCAGCGTTGTCAGTACCAAAGTTCAAACATTTGCTAACCGCTCACACATCAGCATCCTCGACTCAGTCAAGACTCAAGAGCTAGTGAGATGACGAGTCCCGATTTCAACGCCAGAATCTTTCAGGAAATCTACTATAGTATGATCTGTAGCTTGTGACGAAGGCAACGCCTACCTGTAAGGCTGTAATGACCCCTAACAACCTGGCTAATAAACCCCAAGAGCAGAAGACAGCTATAGGAGCTAGAGTATTAGTGTATGAGCATACTACATGCATATGTTGGCCTAGGGTCAGATGACTCTTAACACCCAACATCCGACAACTGGATTAATTAAGAAACAGAGTGGTGATCAAGTAAGCAAAAAAGCAGTGCCGAGAGTATCCAACCGCACTATCGCCTTAATTCATGGGTGAAAGTGATTAACAATTTGAATAAGCCTTGGTCTTCTGCTGCACAGATGCTGCTACGCACATGCATGGACGGAGACAAGAGCATGGAGCTTGGTCTGGCCGGCAGCTTTGTGGTGGTGTACGACCAAGTGTCCTTGCCATATGGCACCTTTGCTGCTGCTAAAAGAGAAAGGAAATGGTTCTCTTTTAGGCCAGTTGCTCTCATTATGCATTGCACTTATGAATTATGCATGCATGATGAAGGGCAGATATAGGTCCATGGCCACCTACCAAAGTGGCCCAAATTTTTTTTAACTTGAAGGATCGAATCAAGTGGCCAGAGGGGGTAAACTCACAAAAGTTCTTGCTTTAGTCAATCTTAGTTTATTTTATTAAAAAATGTCCACCCATTATTCTAAGACACCAAAATCGCAAGAGAGCCAAAATAAGAACACTTCAATCAACAGATAAATGGATGCTCCAGATTCTCAAAATGATGTATTGACTTGATGAGTGGGTGTTGATGTCATTATTGTAATATACAAGATTTTGTTAATTAGTTTTATTCTTATGTTAAAACATATATAATTTATGGATGTGTAGTATGTAGTAGCATATATATATATATATATATATATATATATATGGAAGAGGTAATGGAAGCCCTGGGCTTTCCCTACTAATGGAAGCCTCAGCCAGGACACGGTCGGCCCAGCACCCACGTGCTTGCTCAGCCATGCAATAAACGAATGCATATATATATGGATAAAGATGCGTAAACCATGCATAAAGGAATCTTTTGACGCCCGAATCACGTGGAACGAATATAACATTGTGGACAGCGTTTACGACTGCATAATGACTTGTATTTGACAGCATAAATCATGTAGTATGTGGTTCTGGTTCTGGCTCGGGCGGATTCCAACGTAAACCGTGAGCTAAAACAGTGTAAATGATTACGAATTTTAGCATAAATCGTAGATTTCTTTCGAAACGGCGAATGTGGCCCGAAAATTACGGCGTAAAAATCTCGCGCGTCCCATCGTGATCGGGTTCTGACTCGGACAGATTTTAGCGTAAAACATAAACCAAAACAACGTAAATGATTACAAATTGTAGCGTAAATCGTATGTTTCGAAACGGCGAATGCAGTCCGAAAATTACGACGTAAAAATCTCGCACATCCCATCGTGATTGGGTTTTGACTCGGGTAGATTTTAGCGTAAAACATAAAAAACAGCGTAAATTTTATATCTATTTCGTAACGGTGAATTGAGCCTAGAAATTACGACATGAAAATCTCGCGCGTCCGATCGTACACGGGTTCTGACTCGGGTAAATTTCAGCGTAAAACGTGAACCAAAATAGCATAAATCATCGATCTGTTTCGTAACGACAAATGGAGCCTAAATTATTACGTGAAAATCGCATGCGTACGATCATGCGCAATTTCTAGCTCAGTCGGATTTAAACGTAAAACATGAACCAAAACAACACAGTGTAAATGAGTATGAATTTTAGTGTAAATCGTCGATCTATTTCATAATGGAAAATGTGGCCCCACATGAGGTTGTTGCAAAACACATCAATAAATGTCATAAATTAAAGTAAAACATATCAATATATGTCATAAATTGGTGAAAAGGCAACACGTGATTTGAGGTAATTATAGCATAAAATGCAAGCTAACCATCTACAGAACAAATGTGCATATCGCTTTTTAAATGGCGGGAGAGTCTCTTCACGTGAGGCCACAATTAGTCCCTGCAACATTAACAGACTTCTTTACATCAAAAGGACAGACCAATACCGAAGCCTCCGACAATAGTGGGGTCTGGTCTAATGAAGGGATAAGCCGGGGCCAGCCTTGCTAACCTTTGAATCAACCAGCCAGATCTTTTTTGCGAGCCTCTTCTACTGAAACATTTGCCTAAAAGAACATCACTAATTCACTATGGTCACCAACAAATTCCTCCAGTTAAGCCAAACTTGAGAAGTTACTACCTGTCTGGATATCTCGAGAGCAACTAGTTCAACAATGCCTGTATCAGCCTGCAAGACAAACAGACGAATCTTTACCAATTATGAACTCGGAGGACATACATCTATGTTTATGATAAACCATAGTTAATACTAGCTTTACCAATTATGTACTTATGTTTGCCAAAGTATTGCCAGCCTCAGGAGTCAGGACAACCAAACCATTCTATAGGAACATAAGCCAGCAGCAAGTACAAGAGGATTTCCAATACAATCATATCCCCAAGACACTGAAGGGCATGTCTATACTGAAAAGAACCTAGTGGAACTGATAGTTTTCCCTATTATCTTCATCTGATTACAAGATTCATGGGAATGTGGTATATGCAGTAATTAATAGTGACCAATAGCATTTACACTTTACAATTTCCAAAAAAGGGTCAATCACCTCTCCTACACCGAAGAACAAGAATGTATGATCAGCTAGAGTCCCACCAACAGACTTAAGAGCAGTAATAATCCCTGCAAGAACTACAGCAGTCGTGCCCTGTAAATATCAGGGCTTCAGAGTTAGTATTGCTGTCTGGAATAAAATGCATTAGCTTTTAAGAAAAGCAAGATAAATTAACTAGCATCTGATTTGATTACCTGGATATAATCATTAAATACAAGATGGTTTGTCCTGTACTTCTCAAGAAGTGTAAAACATTTTGGTTTGCAAAGTCCTCAAACTGTGAGGCCAAACAAATTTCAGAAAGTGGTCTGCTACAGTTCGTTAGGAAACAAATAATTTATTTTCAATTATTTTCCATACCTGGACAAGAACTTTTTGTCCATAGTTCTGCCTAACTGCGGCCATAAACTCATCCAGAAATTCAGAGTATTCCTGATTCAGAAAATGAAATTCAGAGTACCATGTGCTCGCTGATCTGGATCTTGGGCACCACCCAGTCCGCCAGCACCAAGTCCCGCCGCTCCTTGCCAACGCCCACGAGCCTCATCCTTGCGCGGTGCAGCATACGAGGTCACGAGTGCCCCCTGTGGCGCATGCGTCCGGCGTTGCGAGGAGGAGGGAGAGGCCGAAGTCACCGAGGCACGCTCGCATGTCGGCCTCCACGAAGATGATGGACGAGGTGACGTCGCTGTGCACCGCGGCGGCCTTCATGCCAAAGAGGAGGTTCTCGAGCGCCGCCACGATCTGGGCGACCATCGCGAGGCGGGTCCGCCTGGGGAGCGGCGGCACAGCGGCGCTAAGCATGCCATTGGGGACGAAGTCGTAGACAAGGACGGCGCGCTGCTGGGCGAGCGCGAGGAGGGAGAGGTAGGATGGCGATAGCTAGGGTTTGGCTGGCGTGAGGGGATGAGGGCGGCTGGCGATGCGGGAGGAGATGCTGGCGAATTAGATTAGGGTTGCCAGCGGTTTAGGCATGTTAGGATGATTTGTGGGGCAAGCGGTGGGCGTGGACGTGGGGCATGTTATCCATGTCATAAATCGTGCATTTTTTTGCGTAAATCAGATACAGAATAAGTGTAAATGTTCTCGATGGTGCCTCTAGATCATCTGATTGAGCGGTCAGGTGGGGGTGGTTGGGGCTCTCTCTAAATAGAGAGAGCCCAGGGCTGCTAATACATAAACTATATATATATATATATATATATGAAAAATTATTTGAAAGGAAAAATAATTAAATGAAAAAAACATAAAAGAGCCGGACCTAAAGGTGTCTATCACATGACCCATTTAGTCTGGATTGGTAAGATCCTCTTTACTGATCTAGAACTAAAGAGCGAGGTGTGTCTTTAATTTAGTCTCGGATTTGCAGCCCTAACTGGAAAACCAACACTGACGAGGCCGGTTTTCCAACCAGAGGATAGAAGCTAGATCTTGTACTAGTGTATAAGTAAAAATCTCCCTCAATTTCTTTCAAATACTCTTCAACGCTATTGGAATACGTACTGCTGCCATCACATTATATATGTTAATGACAGCGGTGACAGCATCCGCATCAAACAACAAACAGCTTGATGAACCATGTGTGGATTCATCAAAAAAAAAAAACAGACTATACGGATCCACTCAGATTCGGCTAGAACAGAGGAGATGCAATGCAGCCAACCAAATACACTAGTATTAGCCCCTGGTGCGCCTAACCCTATATAGTCGTCGATTCCCGCTTATAATCGTAGCCCTGGCGTACGTGGAAGCCATGCATGCAGAGGGATCGAGCGTGCATCCGGTACAGCATGTGTAGTGCTGTTGTGAACTTCAACTTGCAATGAGAGGCCACCACGGGTGCAGGGCGGGCCTGTATGGTTGCATTGGGCGCTAATCATGGCCCTGGCACACGTCGCACAAGCTAGCCATTTGTGAGCATTATCTATCGGCATGGTTTTCGGAGGTTCTAGTATGCCTGAACTCAGACGGTGTGTGGTGTTTAGAAAATGCTGTGACTGTGAGGTCCTGATTGCTTGCATTTGTGAGCTTCTTGATCCATGCACCATTATTGATCAAGCCGCCTGTTTGTTAATCAATTTCCAGTGGGAGAGTGAGCACAAGCAGCTAATGTACGTGTATAGAACATCGACCGATTGTTGGTTTTAAATGAAGCGAAAAAACCTTTATACGTGGGAACAGGATCCACTGTCGTCCAAAAGCGGTTCTTTTATTTAGTTCTTTCTCTCTCTCTCTTAATTATAACTGCGCGGCTTAGATACTGCCTGCATATTTTCTAGTGGGGAAAACAACTTTAGGATGTACTAGCTAGCAGTGTATGTACTACACCATTTGTCTCATCACATTTGTGCCTCTTCAGTTTTCCCTATAATCCAAGTCTCTGTTTTCTTTTAGCCACCATGCAATTTTGTAATTGTTTAGCTATAGAAAAAAAATATCAGTTGTCTCTGAGTGAGTTTAATTGTATCAGTTAGTTTGTGCTAGATTTTTGTCTAAATGTTTATAAAGATTCAGACACCTAAAATAAAGCAACTTCCAAATCAATGTCAACTTTATAAATAGCGTCACCGGTGTCATCACCACTAGAGATATAGGATTATCTACACTATAAAGCAGTACATTATAATGTTTCTCTATTGGTTTTTTACAAAATTCATCGGTATCAGATGACACCAGTAAATGTCCCTAGCTCTGCCCCTTATAAGTGTGTGTGCAGCGTAGACCAAACCAAATCCTTCCGGTTGCACGCGCGGAAACACGGGGAAGATGTGTTTGCGCGGCAGATCAGGCTCATGTGAGCCATGCGCCGGTTACCAGCCAACCAATCTTGTGGTAAGTGAGTCATCTATCTTTGTCCTAAAGCATGACCATATCTAAAAAATGGACAGTAGCGCAGTAGGGCTGAAATAACATTTGGACATTATTTTAATAAATTACAATTTTCTAGAAACAGAAACAAAGGGTCCTCTGTCAAAGAAAAAAATAAAAAAACAGACGCGAAGGGGTGATGTGTAGTATGGTCATTATTGGTGTTTGAACAAGGGAATGACACCAATTTCAAACACTTCTACTCAAATTGCCACTATATATCAAACTAATATTTAGATAGGATTTGGGGTTCTCTAACTAATGTCTAGAGAGGATTTGGGGGTTTTCTTTGTTTTCCATTTTATCCATAAGCACGTACCGAAACAAGCATGTTTCCTATTCAAACTTTTTTTGGCTAGGTTGCTTTTTCATCATAATTTCCAAGTGAGTTTCCTAAAAAGACTTGTACCAACTAAAGAAATTCTTTTATTGATGAACCGAGGAAGGGGACAAAAAAGGATGGATGGGAGTCAAAATTTCCTTTGAACAACTTAGTTGTTGTCCCAAGCAACCCTAGAAAATCAAAGATCAGCAAAGAGATGATTAAAAGTCAATTTTCAATTGGGAAAACATAACCAAACACTCAAACTCCGTAAAAAATACAACATAGATGAAAACCACAATGGTACTTTCCACCTCTATCACCAAGAGGTAAGAGACCAACTCGAAACTCACAAGTTACCTAGTGAATGTTCCTTGGAGCAACAGAAATCTAATAGAAAAATGGCATGGAAATGGAACAATAAATGCAAGAAAACACAAAGCAAAAACTTGTTGGAAATAGACCATCAGACAGTCTGATGGTAGGCATCGGACTATCTAATGCCTATGATTTGACGCTTGTTGGATAGGACTCGTGCATCATTCACACGGTTTGATGCTTGACGAATAGTCCATGGGTGACCATCGTACGGTTTGATGCTCCTCTATAGCGCACGTGAAAACCAAACTACACCGCGCCAAAAACCCCACCATTGGATTGTTTGATGCATGTAGTCGACGCTCTTGTCCGATTCCCACAAAAATTGTACGCCTAGGTCCAAATTCAAACAGTTCTTGGCCAAACCAAAACTAACTTTGACTAAGCTTTAGAGAGGGTCACAAGAAAGTTAGGTGGCTATTTCTAGGTGATCATTGCCTAAAAAGAAGCCAAAAGCTAGGAATCGAAGTAGAACGGGACAAGAATGAGGTTTTCTCCTAAGAACAAAATTGGTCTAAAGATGATACTCATGTAAAATCATATAAAAGCACTTGGTAGAAATGATCTCACACATCCTTGCACTAGCTAAATCAACCAAAATGACCACAAAAGCTCAAATCCAAGAAAACAAACAAAAATACTAAGAGGGAAGAAATTAGGAGAATAAAATTAATACAAGAACACAAGAGCTCGAACTTGGATCTTTTCTCTACCAAGAAACAAGGTGATAAGGACCTCCTTTCCCAGTTAGATCAAGTCTACAAGATTTTTTTAAATAGATGAAAGATAAATCAAAGGCTAAATCACTTATAGAGCTATTGCAATAGTCTAGGAGGTGAAACTAAAAAAGAGTGTTGAAAACTATATCACTAGAGAGATGGCTGGTTGTGGTAGCCTCCTATCTTATTTATAGGTATTTTGGTTGAACCACTTAACCCAGGGACAAAATGGTCCAACTTAAGGAATTCTCATTTGACGGCCACACGTTCTCCATGGCTTTGTTTTGCCTTGATGCAAGCTTTAGGATGATGCTATGTGCCTCCATCCATTCTCACCCGAACAACAACTAGTTTTGAAGTCCATTTTCAAGAAACTGCATGTCTAGTAATTTTGAGGCCTAAAGCACCAAACCCCTTGTGAGTAGCATATCCAAAATGCTTTCTCCATGATCTCAATGTGTGCCACCACCAATCCTCCACTACCCAATCACCAAGTTCTCTAGTGCCTCTGCTTAAATTGATCAACCATAGTCTTGACTTGGTCAACACATCCTACTCTTCCATGAACTCTTGCTATTATGGTGGCTACCATAGTACACTCTGATTGCTATACTCCTGAAGCTCGTGCATCCACAGCATTTTCTACATTCTCCTTTTGATCATTGCATTCTCTAAGGGGGAGTTGGCTTCTTTATCTTTTTACCATGTTTTGACGCTTGCTGGGTGCACTTGTCAACAAGGGGAGAAGTACAAGAAAAGTAAATGGGGATAAGCTTTAAGAAGAATTGTGATTTTGGGTCCTTTGGGGTAAATCTTGGAGATGTGCAATTGGGGAAGAATTTGGGGAGTTCGTCTCGTTTACACTATTTTTGTCGAGGATGTCTGACCTTCTGTTAGGTTTTTGAGTTATGCTTTAGGGAGAGATGTTTTGTCAGGGGGAGTTTCTGAGTCATGGGGAGCTTTTGCTAGTTGTGTTGAGGCCTCTTTCTAGAGGAACTACCTTTGATTTCAGCTTTTGTGCTCCGATTTAGCTTTGTCTGTTGGCTAGTAGTGTTGAGCCCCTCTTCTACCTCTTATTGAGGACTAGCCATTTTTCTCACTTGGTTGTGTTGAGTCCTTGCCCATTTCTTTGGGGACCAAGCTTTCCTCACTCTAGATGACCTGCTTTGGATTTTGTCTGGCTTTTGGTCATCTAAGTGAGCTTCTATTCTTCTTCCTTCTTTTGCTAATATATGTTCTATGGTGGTATTGACAATGCACTCATCAAGGGGGAGATTACAAACAGAAGGTTGACTTGTACCATATGGTTTGGGTTGATGATGAGTGATTATCAACGGATAGTGTCTTGGGTTGAGTAATGTGAACTAACCAGGGCGTGAGTTATATGTTGCACAACCATGTCTCTTGGTTTGTGGTGTGCTAGTGTGGAGCATAGGGATGGTGGTCGGCAGCAAAGGTGAAGGCCATGCGGGTTCGTGCAGATGTATCAGGAGCAGCGAAAGACGAGCACTGGGACCTGACCGAGGGACCGAAGAATCTAGGTGACTAACTGTGGTGGCTGACACCTGGGACACGCACCGACACGACGATGTGGCAGAGAGGATCATGTCACTAGGACGATCAAGGACTTGTGGGACGCGTGCCAGGACATGGGGGACACGCATGCGGTGCACTACTCATGGCAATTTTGGTGGTTGAGCCTCAAAACCATCTAGGTGCTGGTTTTGCTAAGTATCAACCTCAAAACTTGGCGGTGCAGTTTCAGCAAAAATTGGAGGTGGCATGTGGCATCATCGTGAAGGGTGCATCGAGACGAAGCAACTTTGTGTGAAGCATGTGGCCGTCAGATGCATATTCTAGGACTTGGTCCATTTTGCCCCCGGTTACGTCAACGAGCTCTATGTATATAGGGTTAGTTTAGACTAGTGAAATAACCTAAAAGGGAAATGTGCCCTTGGGCAATTTCTATAAGTATTTTGGTGATTAGATGCCCAACACATTAATTGAGTACTTATGTGCAAAATGTGTGAAGAGTGCAAATCAAAGTGTAAGGTATGTTTCTAGACTTAGTATATTATTTTGTATACTAATGTGGTTGTCTAAGTGCTAGAAACAGGACCAACAAAAGAAGAAAAGCATCAGAAAAGACTTGGCTGTGAACAGCCAAGTATATGCTCGAGCCTGGCACACCGGACTATCCGGTGGTGCAGGCTGGTCAACGGTGAAGTAGCCGGTCTCGGGAACGACGGAGTCATACGGCTATAATTCACTGGACGGTCCGGTGGTGCACCGGACTGTCCGATGAGTCATCCGCGACGAACTCGTCGCTCTCAGGAAAAGGAACGGGGCGACGTGGCTATAATTCACCGGACTGCCCGGTGGTGCACCGGACTATCCGGTGAGCCAACGGCGCCCACGCCAACGGTCGTCCGCGCGATCAACGCGCGACACATGGCTGCTCCAACGGTCGGCTGGGTACACCGGACATTGTCCAGTGTGCACCGGACACTGTCTGGTGCGCCATCCGACCCGTGGGAGCAACGGTCGACTTTGCCTGATTTGGAAGGAAATCGTGCACTGGACAAGCTACAGTGCTGTCCGGTGGCGCACCGGACTGTCCGGTGCGCCACTCGACAGAAGGCAAGGATAGCCTTCCACGTTGATCTCCAACGGTTCCTAGCTGCCTTGGGACTATAAAAGGGACCCCTAGGCGCATGGAGGAGACACCTAAGCATTCTCTAAGCATACTAAGACATCCAGACTCCACTCCCACGCATTTGATTCGTCATGTTAGTGATTTGGGCTCCATTCGAGTTGTGAACTCCCTGTGTTGTCATTTGAGCTCAAGTCTTCACTTGTGTGTGTGGTTGTGCTGCGTATTTGAGTCTTGCGTGTGTTGTTTCTCCCAACCTTACTCTGTGCTTTCTTTGTGATCTCTATTGTAAGGGCGAGAGACTCTAAATTGTGGAGATTCCTCGCAAACGAGAAGATACTCTAAACAAAAAGACCGTGGTATTCAAGTTGATCATTGGATCACTTGAAAGGGGTTGAGTGCAACTCTCGTCCATTGGGACACCACAACGTGGAAGTAGGCAAGTGTTACTTGGCCGAACCACGGGATAAAAAATCGCATGTCTCGTGTGTTGCTTCTTGTGATTACTTTGTTCGCACGAGCTTGCTCCATAGCCACTTGATTACACTAACTTCTTAACAATCAAGTTTGTGGCTATTTAGTGTTTAATTTTACAGGATCACCTATTCACCCTCCCTCTAGGTGCTCTCATAACCCTCTATAAATAGATGGGTGGGATGTTGTGGACAACTATCTTTTTGGCTAGCTCATTAGTCTCTTGTTTAGAAAATCCTAGTCTTCATTTCCCTAGTTTGGCCTGAGATCTACATATGCTTTGAACTCAACGTATGTGTTTTTGTATTCATCGTTTTGAGGAAGGGTGGCCTATCCATCCACAATGTTTTGGTTGAAGCATGCTCAATTTGTGTGTGCTGCAAATTTTTATTCAATTTTGTCTCCGCGCTTGTTTCCTCCCTACTCCCTTTGGATTTTGGAAGAACCATTGAGTTCTTGCATTGTGGTTTGTGTTGGCTATTTCCTTGGGATTAAGTTCACTCTATATATCACTACAAACCCTAGGTTTTGAGCAGTTTTTGGTCATGATTCGAGATCTCCATGTTTTGAGTTTGTTTCAGAAAACCCCAACCAAAGCAGGATTTTGAATCTGTTTGCGCAGCTGTGTTTTGTTCTTGTTGAAACGTCATTATTTCCCTCTGTACAAACTTTCTGTGAAGTTTGAGGCAATTCAGCGCATTTTCATCCCGTGGCACTATCGGCCATCAGAGCGACAATGCCGCTTGAGTTTTTCTTCAAGTCTTGCTCTGATTTTCTGCAGATTTTTGTGCTGCCTCATTGCTAGCAATTTGGTGTATTCAATCGACAGAGGATTGAGTATTATCGTGCTACGCAGTTTTTGGTGCCTATGCATATATCCTTCACCATTCCGAGTCCATCGGCATGACACCACACATGATCTTCACCTCCGTCGTCGATCATCGTATCTGTGCTACATACATGTTATATCTTAAGCCAAGAGACATGTTGCATACCCTATAATCCACGCTAAGTTTAGTCAATACTATCGGCGTTTCGACCCCGAGGGGTCCCTGGACCGACGAGTAAATTGTCGTCGCGTGCCCCAGCCCAGATGGGTCGGCGCGAGACGGAGCGCGAAGGGGGGAAGAAGCCGGAGGGAGACAGGCGTAAAAGGGGAAACCTGCGGCCTTCGTGTTTGTCCCGCGCCCAGGTCGGGTGCGCTTGCAGTAGGGGGTTACAAGCGTCCACGAGGGAGGGAGCGAGAGGCTTACGCGAGCGTCGTCCCATCCTTCCCCGCGCGGCCAACCCTCTGTAAGAGGGCCCTGGACCTTCCTTTTATAGGCGTAAGGAGAGGATCCAGGTGTACAATGGGGAGTGTAGTAGTGTGCTAACATGTCTAGCGGAGAAGAGCTAGCGCCCTAAGTACATGCCGTCGTGGCAGCCGGAGAGGTTTTGGCACCCGGTTCGTGTGGTGTCGTGGCCGTCGGAGGAGCGCTGGAGCCTGGCGGAAGGACAGCTGTTGGGGCTGTCGAGTCCTTGCTGAAGTCTCCTTGCTTCCGTAAGGGGGCTGAGAGCCGCCGTCGTCATGGAGCATGCGGGGCGCCATCATTACTTGTTTATCGGGGCGAGCCAGATGGGACGCCGGTCTTGTTCCCCGTAGCCTGAGTTAGCTTGGGGTAGGGTAATGATGGCGTCTCCTGTGACGTGGTCGGTCCGAGCCCTGGGTTGGGCGAGGCGGAGGCTCCTCCGAGGTCGAGGTCGAGTCTGTCTTCTGAGCCGAGGTCGAGTCCAAGCCCCTGGGTCGGGCGAGGCGGAGACAGTCGGCTGAGGCCAGGGCTGAGTCCGAGCCCTGGGGTCGGGCGAGGCGGAGTTCGTCGTCTTCCGGGGCCGAGCCCGAGTTCGAGCCCTGGGGTCGGGCGATGCGGAGTTCGTCGTCTTCCGGGGCCAAGCCCGAGTCCGAGCCCTGGGGTCGGGCGATGCGGAGTTCGTCGTCTTCCGGGGCTGAGCCCGAGTCCGAGCCCTGGGGTCGGGCGAAGCAGAGTTCGTCATCTTCCGGGGCTGAGCCCGAGTCCGAGCCCTGGGGTCGGGCGAAGCGGAGTTCGTCGTCTTCCGGGGCTGAGCCCGAGTCCGAGCCCTGGGGTCGGGCGAAGCGGAGTTTCCTATGACGCTTGAGGCCGGACTTGGCTGCTGTCAGCCTCACTCTGCCGAGTGGCACAACAGTCGGAGCGGCGCAGGCGGCGCTGTCCTCTTGTCAGGCCGGTTAGTGGAGCGGCGAAGTGACTGCGGTCACTTTGGCTCTATCGACTGAAGGGCGCGCGTCAGGATAAGGTGTCAGGCCACCTTTGCATTAAATGCTCCTACGATACGGTCGGTCGGCGTGGCGGCTTGGCCAAGGTTGCTTCTTGGTGAAGTCTGGGCCTCGGGCGAGTCGAAGGTGTGTCCGTTGCTGGAGGGGGTCCTCGGGCGAGACATAAATCCTCCGGGATCGGCTGCCCTGGCCCGAGGCTGGGCTCGGGCGAGGCGAGATCGTGTCCCTTGAGTGGACCGATCCTTGACTTAATTGCACCCATCAGGCCTTTGCAGCTTTGTGCTGATGGGGGTTACCAGCTGAGATTAGGAGTCTTGAGGGTACCCCTAATTATGGTCCCCGACAGTAGCCCCCGAGCCTTGAAGGGAGTGTTAATACTCGCTTGGAGGCTTTTGTCGCACTTTTTTGCAAGGGGACCGGCCTTTCTCGGTTGCATTTTGTTCCGGTGGGTGCGCGCGAGCGCACCCGCCGGGTGTAGCCCCCGAGGCCTCGGAGGAGTGGTTTGACTCCTTCGAGGTCTTAATGCGTTTCACGATGCTTCGGCCGGTCTGGTTGTTCCCTCATGCGAGCTGGCCGTAGCCCGGGTGCACGGTCGGGTCCCAAGTTCTCGGGCTGGTATGTTGACGCTGTCAACGGTTTGGCCGGAGCCGGGTTTGCGAGAGCAGCCCCCGAGCCTCCGCACAGGGCGAGAGGACGGTCAAGGACAGACTCGACTTTTTTACATACGCCCCTGCGTCGCCTTTCCGCAAGGAGGGGGGAAGTGCCATGTTGCCCTTGGAGGGCACCGAACATGGTGTCTCCGGTGAGCTGCTAACGGGTAATCCGAGTGGACGCCCGTGCCCCATTTGTTAGGGGTCGGCTAGAGGCCCGGAGGCGCGCTCCAAAAGTACCTGCGGATGATCTGCCGGACCCAGTCCCCTTTTGACGGGGTCCGAGGGCTCGATGCCTCCCTCTGATGGGATTCCGTTACAAGATCGTTCCCGCTGGTCTCGGAAATGTCCTAGGGTACCTCGGGAGCGTAGCCCGAGCCTTGGTTATGTATCGAACGTACCCAGGGTCATCCCTCGCTCTGCGTCTGAGGCGGCTGTGAACCCTTCGAGGGCCAGCCTACGAACCCCTGATCAGTAGTGGGCGCGGAGCCCGAGTGGCCTGAGGCGGTCGTTGAACCCTTCTGAGGGGCCGGCCTTTGAACCTCTGACCAGTAGTGGGCGCGGAGCCCGAGCGCTCTGAGGCGGCTGTTGAACCCCTCCGAGGGGCCAGCCTTCGAACCTCAGATTAGTAGGGGGGCTCGGGGCCCGTTTCCTTCGCGGGGAAGGATCCCTTTCGGGGTGTCCCCTTTCCCGGTCCCTGTTGTAAGAGAGAGAAAGAGGAACAGGAAAAGGATACGAAATCGAATGATGTGGCGTACCTTTTTGGACGCGGTCATTATGGCGAAGGCGAAGCGTCGCCCGCTTCTCCTGCCAAAGGTGTCGCCTGTCCCGCGGCGGAGTTAATGCGGCGGGACGAGTGGTTCACGGGGCAGCCGTTGCGCGTGCGCGAGCCATTCGAGGAACGGGACACGGGCGCGCCGTCTTCACACCGTGGGAGAGGGCTCTCCCCCTGTCCCAGGAGGGGACGTGAGCTTGGCTGACGACTTGACCGCTGCTTTCGCTCGCCTGCCACCGCCATTACTGCCGGCCCATTTCTGGCTGCATCGACCGTCACACCTTCTCCTGCAGCTGACTGGCCCGTGACCGATGTGCCCGGTTGGCACTGTTGGGTCATGCGCAGGGTTGCCTCGAGTCGCGGTACTGGTTCCGCAGTCGAGGAGGCGCAGTAGTGGCGCGAGTGGCGGTGCGGTTTCTTGCACGTTGCGACCGGCGCGCCGGTTGCATGACGCGTGGGCCTGGGCCTACATGCTGGACGCATCGAAGTCGAAAAGGTGTGCCCCTTCGGTGCGGTTGCATGCCGCCTGCATGGCGGTCCGCCCTTTCACCCGCTGGTCTGGGCGAAAGTGGGGGAATGCTTGTAACCGCTGGGTAGTTGCGCGCGCCGCGCGCGGTGGTTTGGCTTCTTCTGCCCTAGGCCAGCTTGCGTGACGCGTGGGACCCAGCCCCCGTGTCGTAGGGGGAGGACCTTGGAGCGTGTTGGAGAAGACTTAGCCCGTGATGGCTGAGGACGCAAGTGGGGAGAGTTGCCTTTAAAAAGGGGGGTGACCCCCTTGAAAGGCAACCATGTCTTCGCGTTCCCCTTATGCATCGCATCTTTCCACCTTCCGAGCCCCTGGATGGGGGACACTCGCAGTCTTTCCACCTTGTCGTTGGAGGAACGCAACTTCGCGGAAGTTGGCACCTTTTAGCCATCGTTCGGCTTCAAGGATTTTCATCAGGCAGCCCGGCTGCACTCCCCCTCCAATGGGCAGTTTGGTGGAGGGAAGCGAGCCGGGCTGCGGCCTCCGCCCCGCCCTCAGCTTCAAGGATGTTCATCATCAGTGCTGGGGAGGGGAGTGCGCCGAGTTGGGGTCGGTCTCTACGCGGGCAGCGGCCCGCTCCTTCCCTTAGTGATCGGGGGGAAGGGCGTTCGCCGTTTGTGGCGCTGGCAGTTGCCGCGTGCCCGGCTCTTCGACCCGAGCGGCTTCGGCGCCGCTTCCGGCGCCACCTTCCGCCACGGCAGCTAGAAGAGGTTTCTCCGCCGACGAGATAGCCGGTGCCGCCCACGGACTGACCTCCAACTCTACGGCCTTCTGCTCGTCCTCGCCCCCCGAGTGGGGATGTGGGCGAGGGCTTTATGGCAGCAGCATCCGCCCTGAGGTCATCGCTGCTGTTGTTTGGCCGCTCGGAGCAGAAGTCGTCGTCGCCGCTGCTGGAGCGGGCGGCGGCGCGCCACCCGTCTGCCTTCTGTTGCTCCGCAGGCCCCCCAATCGTGTGGGGTTGTTCATACCTGCGGAGGTGGAACCGGAGTTCCGTTTGTAATGGCACCTTGAGTGCCGGAGTCTGTTCATTGTGGCTGTCGGGGCCTGAACATGTATGTATTTTCGGCACGGAGCCGTGTTTTTTCTTCATTTCGAGCACTAAGACTCGCCTGTCGGCTATCTGAACCGCTTCACCAAGCGTGAGTTGCCTCGTGCGAAGGTGACAAGTGAGGTATCTGTATCCCGGAGGCGTAGGAGTCCCTCGGCTTGGTCGGCCTTGCTGTCTGAGGCTTCTCTTGCTTAGTTAAAGGAACCCTCGGCCGCTCTTCGATGAGCCTAAGCCGGAGGTAGCGGTGTCAGCACAGATAGAGGTAGAGTTGACTCGAAAAGAAGACTTCGTCGGCCGGATCCCGGCCGGGCCGTCCACTGGCGGGACCAGCGTCGGAGTTGAGTTGCCGAGGCCACGAGCCGGGCTGATGTCCTCGGGGGACAGCTGGCTGAGGCTTTGGGGTGGCCGGCCGTGCCGTTTGCTCGGGCCGGATTCCTGGAGAAGACCCTAGCGGCGATGGCCCAGGCGTGGTGCTGATGTCGTCCTTCGAAGTGGAGATCCTCCAACCGCGTCGCCGTCCGAGGCTAGGTCGGACCTCGCCGAAGGTGTAGTTGACGCCGAGGGTGCTGCTGCTCCCTTCAACCGTCAAGGTCCGAGCCTGCAGGATCGGGTTATCTTGTAGTGTGCGTATGTTTTCTGCGACCGCCGAGGCCCAAACATACTGTCGTCGTGTTGTAAAGTTGCGTGTCTTTTCCCCTTGCTTCGAGTATCTGGACTTATTTGTCGGTAACAGAGTTGTTTGTCCAAGCGAGAGTTACTTTTCACAGAAAGTGATGAGTGAGGTATCCGTATCCTGGAGGCGTAGGAATCCCTCGGCTCGATCGGCCTTGCCGCTTACGTGTACTCTTACTCGTCCGCCGGATTCTGCTATCGATGTAGTCGAGAAGGCCCGAAAAATCGTTTCGGCAGAAGGGTCTTCGAGCGTTGGGACTCGTTCGATCAGCGGAATCACTTATCCGAGCATGAGTTACTTATCGCAGAAGGTGATGAGTGAGGTATCCGTATCCCGAAGGCGTAGGAGTCCCTCGGCTCGGTCAGCCTTGGCTGCTTACGTGTACTCCGTCGTTTTCAGGATCCACTTTCGAAGTAGTCGAAAAGCACGAGAGATATTCTGGCAGAAAAGATCTTTTTGCGAGGAAAAATTTTGACGTAGAGGGGTTCCCCCCTTCTAGCCCCCGAGGGAGGGTCAGGCTTTGCCGAGGCAAGGCCGACCCTTCCTTGATGATTAGACTTCGTGTGTGAACGAGGTGTATGAACGACTTGAAAGCATCTTAAGGGTAGAAGCGACATAGCTGTCGGATGTTCCAAGTGTTGCTGTAGACCTCGCCTTGACTGTTGGCCAGCTTGTACGTCCCGGGCTTCAGAACTTTGGCGATGACGAACGACCCTTCCAAGGGAGGCGTGAGCTTGTGCCGCCCTCGGGCGTCTTGTCGCAGCCGAAGCACCAGGTCGCCCACCTGGAGGTCTCGGGACCGAACCCCTCGGGCGTGGTAGCGTCGTAGGGACTGCTGATACCGCGCCGAGTGTAGCAATGCCATGTCCCGAGCCTCCTCTAGCTAGTCCAGTGAGTCTTCTCGGTTAGCTCGGTTGCTTTGATTGTCGTAGGCCCTCGCCCTCGGGGAACCGTATTCTAAGTCTATGGGCAAGATGGCCCCGGCCCCATAGACTAGAAAGAACGGTGTGAAGCCCATGGCTCGACTCGGCGTTGTCCTCAGACTCCAGACCACCGAGGGGAGCTCCTTCATCCATCGCTTGCCGAACTTGTTGAGGTCGTTGTAGATCCGCGACTTGAGTCCTTGCAGGATCATGCCGTTGGCACGCTCTACTTGCCTATTCGTCATGGGGTGAGCCACGGCGGCCCAGTCCACCCGGATGTGGTGATTCTCGCAGAAGTCCAGGAACTTTCTGCCGGTGAACTGGGTGCCATTGTCGGTGATGATGGAGTACGGGACCCCAAAGCGATGGATGATGTTGGTGAAGAATGCCACCGCCTGTTCAGACCTGATGCTGTTTAGGGGCCGGACCTCGATCCACTTGGAGAATTTGTCGATGGCAACCAGCAGGTACGTGTAGCCCCCAGGTGCCTTCTGCAAGGGGCCAACGAAGTCCAGACCCCACACAGCAAACGGCCAGGTGATGGGTATGGTCTGCAGAGCCTGAGCGGGCAGGTGAGTCTGCCTTGCGTAGAATTGACACCCTTTGCAGGTGCGGACAATTCTAGTGGCGTCGGCCACCATGGTCGGCCAGTAGAAGCCTTGTCGGAAGGCGTTTCCAACAAGGGCTCGAGGTGCTGCGTGATGACCGCAAGCCCCCGAGTGTATTTCTTGTAAGAGCTCCTGGCCTTCGGCGATGGATATGCATCGCTGGACGATGCCTGAGGGGCTGTGGTGGTAGAGCTCCTTCCCGTCCCCCAGCAAGACGAACGACTTGGCGCGCCGCGCCAACCGCCGAGCTTCGGCTCGGTCGAGGGGTAGCTCTCCTCGGTGGAGATATTGTAGGTACAGGGTCTGCCAGTTCCGATTAGGCGTGACCCCGCTTCGCTCCTCCTCGACGCGCAGTGCCTCATCTTCGGGGGCTGAGGTTGCCTCAGGCTGAGCCGAGGGTGTCTCAGGCAGAGCCGAGGGTGCCTCGGGCCGAGCCGAGGATGCCTCGGGCTGGGCCGAGGCCTTCTCAGGCTCGGGCGTGTCGTCGGTCTTGACGGAGGGTTGGTGCAGGTCTCGGGAGAAGACGTCCGGGGGAACCGTTGTTCGCCCCGAGGCTATCTTAGCCAGCTCGTCCGCAGTCTTGTTGTAGCGTCGGGCGATGTGGTTGAGCTCGAGCCCGTAGAACTTGTCTTCCAGGCGCCGAACCTCATCGCAGTAGGCTTCCATTTTCGGGTCGCGGCAGTGGGAGTTCTTCATGACTTGGTCGATGATGAGCTGCGAGTCACCGCGAGGGTCGAGGCGTCGGACCCCTAGCTCGATGGCGATGCGCAACCCGTTGACCAGAGCCTCGTACTTGGCCACATTGTTGGACGCCGGGAAGTGGAGGTGTAGCACGTAGCGTAGGTGCTTTCCGAGGGGCGAGATGAAGAGCAGGCCCGCGCCTGCCCCTGTCTTCATCAGCGACCCGTCGAAAAACATGGTCCAGAGTTCCGGTTGGATCGGAACTGTCGGGAGCTGGGTGTCGACCCATTCAACCACAAAGTCCGCCAAGACCTAGGACTTGATGGCCTTCCGAGGGGCGAACGAGATCGTCTCACCCATGATTTCCACCACCCACTTTGCAATTCTACCCGAGGCCTCTCGGCACTGGATGATCTCCCCTAGGGGGAAGGATGACACCACAGTCACCGGATGAGACTCGAAGTAGTGTCGCAACTTCCGCCGCGTCAGGATCACCGCGTACATCAGCTTCTGAATTTGTGGGTAGCGGATCTTGGTCTTGGACAGTACCTCACTGATGAAGTAGACTGGCCTCTGGACGGGCAATGCATGCCCCTCTTCTCGTCTCTCAACCACGATCGCGGCGCTAACCACCTGAGTGGTAGCGGCGACGTAGATCAAGAGGGCTTCTCCGACGGCGGGAGGCACCGAGATGGGCGCGTTTGTGAGGAGCGCCTTCAGGTTCCCGAGGGCTTCCTCGGCCTCAGGGGTCCAAGTGAAGCACTCGGCCTTCCTTAAGAGGCGGTACAGAGGCAGGCCTCTTTCGCCGAGGCGTGAGATGAAACGGCTCAGAGCCGCAAGGCATCCTGTGACCCTCTGTACGCCTTTCAAGTCCTTGATGGGCCCCATGTTGGTGATGGCCGCGATTTTTTCTGGGTTGGCCTCGATGCCCCGCTCGGAGACAATGAACCCCAAGAGCATGCCTCGGGGGGACCCCGAAAACGCACTTCTCGGGATTGAGCTTTACGCCTTTCGCCTTGAGACATCGGAATGTCACTTCAAGGTCGGAAAGGAGGTTGGAGGCTTTCCTCGTCTTGACTACGATGTCATCGACGTAGGCCTCGACCGTTCGACCAATGTGTTCGCCGAACACGTGGTTCATGCACCTTTGGTATGTCGCACCCGCATTCCTCAAATCGAACGGCATGGTAACATAGCAGTACATGCCGAAGGGTGTGATGAAAGAAGTCACGAGCTGGTCGAACTCTTTCATCCTGATTTGGTGATACCCTGAGTAGGCATCGAGGAAAGACAGGGTTTCGCACCCAGCAGTGGAATCCACGATTTGATCGATGCGAGGCAGAGGGTAGGGAACTTTCGGACATGCTTTGTTTAGACTAGTGTAGACTACACACATCCGCCATTTCCCTCCTTTCTTTCTCACAAGCATAGGGTTGGCAAGCCATTCGGGATGGAATACCTCTTTGATGAACCCCATTGCCATTAGCTTGTGGATCTCCTCACCTATGGCTCTGCGCTTTTCTTCGTCGAATCGGCGCAGAGGCTGCCTCACGGGTCGGGCTCCAGCTCGGATATCCAGCGAGTGCTCGCGCGACATCCCTCGGTATGCCGGGCATGTCTGAGGGACTCCACGCAAAAACGTCGGCGTTTGCGCGGAGAAAGTCGATAAGCACCGCTTCCTATTTGGGGTCAAGCTCGGAGCCGATCCGGATCTGCTTGGAGGCGTCGTTGCTGGGGTCGAGTGGGATGGACTTAACTGTCTTTGCCGGCTCAAAGTTGCCGACATGGCGCTTCACGTCTGGCGCCTCCTTAGAGAGGCTCTCTAGGTCGGCGATGAGGGCCTCGGCGTACTCCACGCACTCCACGTCGCATTCGTACGCGTGTCGATACGTGGGGCCGACGGTGATGACCCCGTTGGGGCCCGGCATCTTGAGCTTGAGGTAGGTGTAGTTGGGGACGACCATGAACTTGGCTTTGTGTAACACCCGGTTTTAAAGGACAAAGCCGGGTGCATCTCATACATGCGCCAAAGAAGACAACATATATAATAACAGAGTGTATAGAGATAAATGTCACAAAACATCAGAGTACTTATTACATAGCGGAAGACTTATTACAAAGTAAAAGAATAAATATAAAACGAACTAAGGATCGTTGGCGCCAATGTCAACTGAGAAACGCCACCTAGTATACTAGTTTTACACTCTGCAGAGGTTGCGCATCTTTACCCACAAGTCATGTTACCCATCTGCCAAGGGACGGCCAATCCCATACACCTCTACCGAGGAGGCGAGGCAGGGTAACACTACGAGGCCTTTACAAAGTTCCACTAGCTTCAGAAATCCCGCTACAGTTTATAGGAAGCTCCAGTGCAGGGTTCTTGCCTGACCGCCATCGCAGCAAAATCAACCAAGGACCTCCCTACACTGACCACTCCCCTACTGCCCTTGCCCCTTTCGGGTAAGGAAGACCTCCACTAGCTTTCCTAGTTAATCAGCCAAGGGCGTCCCATTAAACCCTTGTGGTAGCACTGTTTTCCCGGGTGGTCGCTCCATGTTCCCATTAATTTAATGATCTTAACATGAACAGTAATAATAACAAGATAATAACAGAATAATCATGAGTAGTGTATCTCCATACCCAATCCACATAAAGCAATAGCAAGTACTACCCAAAAATATTTCAGTGGTGAACAAGGTATAAAGATAACCAAAACTGGGGTAACCTAAAGGATCCCATCAAAATTAACCTATGCAGATCATTAAAATAAATAAGAACATGGCTGGGAAAAGTAAGTGATCAAGGGCACAACTTGCCTTCAATGAGCTCCTACTCAGCTATCTCTACTTGCTGAACCTCAGATTCCACAGTAGCTTGCTCGTCTACTCGCATCAACACAATACATACATAATATAGCATAAATTAACATCACATCAAACATGTAAATGAAATATACGGTAAAAATCTACACATTAAAATGAGATCATAGGAACTGGAATCACTAAATTTGGAGTTATAGATTTCAAGTTATGGATTTCCTAAGATTTAATGTGTTTGAAATAGGGTTAAATGATAAATAAATTTTCTAACAGAGTTCATGTCAAAACAGAGACACTAAATGGTAGAGAATATTATTACAAAATTTTAGAAACTGGAATGGCTCAATTTGGACTAAAAATGGATTTTCTATGATTTATACAAGTTCTAGGGTTTATTTTCATATTAAAAATCCAATTTCTAATTCATTTAATCAATTTAAAACAGTTCTGGATCGGGCCTCATTTACTAGTAAGTTCAGGGGCTTCCTTATAAGTTTCCTGAGACTCAGTCAACAGTGTCTATGGACTGCGGGGTGGTTCCTAAATTCCAGGAGGGCTCGTGTGCAAAACTAACCCGCGAAGGGGTATCCTTAGATGTGGGTCGTTGGATTAGATCCGAACGGTGCAGATGAGATCTGGTCTTTAATGAATCGTTACGCGATCTGGTTCCTTGGTTCTGTGATCAAGGGTTGCGATCTATTATAGGCCTATTCCGATCTCGCCCATACATCAACAATCCAACGGCCGGGAAAGGTCCAAGCCGAACCGGTATTCTACTCTTAATCCACGCTGTCCATCATGATCTAACGGCGCACGCGTTCCCTCCTCAGATCTAATCGTGGCCGTTGAACATGATCAAACGGCCCATACTACATTGCCTACCTCGAGCCGAGGCACCACGGTGCTTCCCACCGCACGGCGGCGAGCCCGCCGGGGTTTCGAATTCGGCCAACCCGAGCACCTATAACCAATTAACTCGCCACACATACAATTGATGCCTCCCTAAACCTAATCCCCTAACCAATTTTGGCCGACAGCAAGCGCAGGACTCGGTACACGGCGTGTCGCGGAGGCACCATGGTCGGGCAGCGGACCTAAGGGCTTGGCTACTCCATTCTGCAGTTCGCTAGTGAATAATTTGGAGGAAGGGAGGACGGATACGGTGGGGACTCACCAACGGATGGCCGAGGGCAGACGACGCTCGCCCACGGGGAGGGGCGGAACTCGCCTGCAGTGGTCACGGCTTGCCGCGGTAGGGCTACCAGCGTTGATCTGAACACGCGTATGGGGGTAGAGGAGTGCGGCGCGGTGGATTGATGGAGGAGGCGAGGCGTGATTTGGGTTTTATACCCCGGTCGCGCTCGGTCAGCGAGGTCCGCAACGGCAGCCGAAGCTCCCGCGCAGGTTCTGTTACGCGAAGGAGACGAACCCGACAAGTGGGTCCCACCTGTAAGTGGCCGCGCGTGGAGTGAACGGCGACGGCTGGCGCGGTGAATGGGCTGCAGGGGAGGTTGGGGAAGTGGGCCGCGCAGAGGGTTTCCCAGGTGGGCCGAAAAGCACGTTGCGAGCCCAGTTAGAGCAGTTTTGGCTTTATTCTTTTCTTTTATATTCATGCTCCAATTTCTTTTCTCCATTTCCAAGTTAAATTTGGACTTTGAATTTTGAATTCAAACTTGTATCCAAATCATTCTCTTATTACCTTTGTGAAGTTTAGTAATACCAATTTTATAAATATAATTATATTATTCATATTTTTATATCATTTCTCTTCTTCCATTTTCAAAACCCTAATTTCAATCTAGGGTTTAATTTAACTTCTAGTGTTTATTATCTTATTATTATTATTATTATTATTTTATTTAATGCACAAACATAAAAACTCCACATGATGCATTTTCTTTTATTTTGGTATCATTGGTTTTAATTAATCACTCTCAATTACATGTGTGCTCTTTTATGATGCAAATATGGCACATGAACTGAGGAAATCCTCTATATATTCCTTTTATGAAATTTTGAGTATTACAAATCCTACCCCCCTTAAAAATAATCTCGTCCTCGAGATTTAGGAAGATCTAGGGAAAAGGTGAGGAAAATCTATACGAAGCTCTTCTTCTCTTTCCCAAGTTGCTTCATCTTCACCGTGGTGGCTCCATTGCACTTTGCACATCTTTATAACCTTATTCCTCGTAACTCGAGTCAAAGTATCCAAAATCTTGATGGGGTACTCAGCATAAGTCAGGTCATCTTGAACGCTAAGGTCCTCCATTGGTAACTGCTCCTCAGGTACCCTGAGACATTTCTTCAGCTGAGATACATGAAATACATCATGAACATCCGCAAGATGATCCGGTAACTCCAATTGGTATGCAACCTCTCCCACTCGCTTTAAGATTAAGAAGGGTCCAATAAAGCGAGGGGACAATTTTCCTTTGACTTTGAATCTTCTCATACCCTGGAGTGGTGACACCTTCAAATAGACATAATCTCCCTCTTTAAACTCAAGCAGTCTTCTCCGGGTATCAGCATAGCTTTTCTGCCTGGATTGTGCAGTTCTCAAATTCTCCCTTATTTGCTGAACTTGTTCCTCTGCTTCTTGTATAATCTCAGGTCCAAATAATTGTCTTTCACCAGTTTGATCCCAATACAATGGGGTCCTGCACTTTCTGCCATACAAAGCCTCAAACGGTGACATCTTCAAACTGGCCTGATAGCTATTATTATATGAGAATTCCGCATACGGTAGATTCTTATCCCAACTACCACCACGCTTAAGGGCACAAGCTCTTAACATATCCTCTAGCACTTGGTTGGTCCTCTCAGTCTGCCCATCAGTCTGTGGATGGTAAGCCGAGCTAAAGTTCAATCTCGTATCCAATGACTCGTGCAACTTCTTCCAATACCGAGAAGTAAACTGTGATCCCCGGTCTGACACAATCTTCTTTGGCACACCATGCAGGCATACAATCCGTGCCATGTACAACTCTGCCAACTTAGCTCCGAAATATGTGGTCTTCACTGGAATAAAGTGGGCTACTTTAGTTAGCCTGTCCACAATCACCCATATAGAATCATATCCAGTAGACGTGCGGGGTAATCCAACAATGAAGTCCATGCCAATCTCTTCCCATTTCCACTCAGGTATCTTCAGTGGATGCAGTAGTCCGGCTGGCCTCTGGTGTTCAGCCTTAACTCTTTGGCATACATCGCACATAGCCACATGCGCAGCCACATCTCTCTTCAGTCCATACCACCAATACTTTTGCTTCAAATCCTGATACATCTTAGTACTCCCAGGATGGATAGAATAAACTGAATCATGTGCCTCCTTCAATATGGTTTCCCGAAGACTATCAATATCGGGAACACAGATCCGATTCTTGAACCATATGGTGCCTTGCTCATCCTCCGTGAACTCTGGGCCTCTACCCTCTGTTATCAGATCCTTGATCTCCTGGATTTTGGCATCACCAATCTGACCTTTATGAATTTCTTGCTCCAAGGTAGGTTCCAATTCAATGGTAACTCCCTCCGTAGGTGTAACAATTCCCAGGTTAAGCCTCTCAAAATATTTTGCTAATTCATCAGGTAGCTGGACAACGAAAGCGGAGTGAACATGCTCCTTCCGACTCAAGGCATCTGCAACCAAATTTGCCTTGCCTGGGTGGTAATGGATCTCCAAATCATAATCCTTAATGAGTTCCAACCAACGGCGTTGCCTAAGGTTGAGATCCTTCTGAGTGAATATATACTTCAAACTCTTATGATCCGTGTATACTTGGCACTTAGTTCCCATAATGTAGTGTCTCCAAATCTTAAGTGCATGCACAACGGCAGCCAGTTCCAAGTCATGAGTGGGGTAGTTCAGTTCATGCTTCCGCAACTGACGAGATGCATAGGCAATCACATGTCCTTCTTGCATGAGCACACATCCAAGTCCTTGGCCACATGCATCACAATAAATGTCAAATCCCTTCTGTAGATCTAGCATAATCAATACTAGCGGTGACATTAGTTTCTCCTTCAATTGATCAAAGCTCTCTTGGCATTTCTCATCCCACTTGAATTCTCTTCCTTTCTCCAAAAGCGATGTCATAGGCTTGGAAATCTTAAAGAACCCTTCAATGAATCTCCGATAATATCCTGCGAGTCCCAAGAAACTCCGAATCTCAGTAACTGTGGTGGGCACTCTCCACTCCATTATCTCCTTCACTTTAGCAGGATCCACTGCTATTCCTCCATTAGAAATAATATGACCAAGGAATGGCACCTTGTCAATCCAAAACTCGCACTTGCTGAACTTAGCATAGAGTTGATTATCTCGCAACTTCTGTAGCACCAACCTTAGATGTTGTTCATGATCACTTTCATTCTTAGAATAGATAAGAATATCGTCGATGAACACCACGACAAATCTGTCCAAATACTCCATAAACACCTTATTCATCAAATTCATGAAATAAGCCGGTGCATTGGTTAATCCAAACGACATAACAGTAAACTCATATAATCCATATCGGGTTGAGAAAGCCGTCTTTGGAATATCTAATGGTCTAATCTTCATCTGATGGTATCCCGATCGGAGACCAATCTTCGAGAATACCTTGGCTCCTCTCATCTGATCAAACAAATCCTCAATACGGGGTAATGGATACTTGTTCTTCACCGTGACATCATTGAGTGATCTATAGTCCACACACATTCGTTGTGATCCATCCTTCTTCTGTACGAATAACACCGGTGCTCCCCAAGGTGAGGAACTCAGACGAACGTACCCCGCTTCTTGTAACTCAGTTAACTGCTTCTTAAGCTCCTTCAGTTCTTCTACAGACATCCTGTATGGTCGCTTAGAAATAGGGGCAGTTCCAGGTAAAAGATCAATCACAAACTCAACTTCCCTATCTGGTGGCATCCCTGGTAACTCCTCTGGAAAGACATCCGGAAAATCTCTAACCACCCGGATGTTGTCACCAACAAACTCCTCAGGTATAAAGAACATTGCACGCATGGATGAGGAGGTTACTGCAATATTAACTTGAAATCTTTCTCCTTTAGTGGTAGTGAGTTCTACGGTACCTCGACCACACGCTATAACGGCCTTTGCCTTTCTTAGCCATGACATACCAAGGATCAGATCTATACTGCTTGACTCTAATATTATAGCAGTAGCTCCAAATTCTCTACCCATAATGGTCAATGTCAATCTACGTGTCATTTGATTCGCCTCAATAGGCCCTTTAGGTGTAATTACTATCATGGGTTTTCTCATATTTAGCAGTGGTATTTCATTTGTGTTGGCATATCTAGCAGACATGAATGAATGTGTAGCACCAGAATCAAATAATATGGTTGCAGGAATTGCATTAACATAAAACATACCAAGTACGATGTCCCCACCATCTGGAGTAGCATCAACGCTGACTTGATTAACCTTGGCAATAGAATATCCCTTGCCAGATCTTAGAGTTTGCTGCCTGTTCTGAACTGGAGTAGTAGCAATCCTCTATGGGCAGACATTTGCATAATGACCAGTCTTCCCACACTTGAAACACGTAGTGCCTGGACTCTGCCCTGTAAACTTCGTCGGGGTGCCAGTGGGAGTGGCCTGACGAGTAGGTGTCACACCCGGGCTTTAAGGAACAAAGCCGGGTGCATCTCATACATGCGCCAAGAAGACAACATATATAATAACAGAGTGTATAGAGATAAATGTCACAAATCATCAGAGTACTTATTACATAGCGGAAGACTTATTACAAAAGTAAAAGTATAACCATAAAACGAACTAAGGATCGTCGGCGCCAATGTCGACTGAGAAACGCCACCTAGATCAAGTCGAATGCCTCAGTGTTAGGCGGCTCCTCTTCGACCACCTGTTCTTCACCTGTGGGGGGGTGTGAGACAGCAAGACTGAGCTCACATACGTTCATAGCTCAACAAGTCGTGGGGAATAATGTGGCATGAACTCACCAAAGGTGGGAGTTCATGAAGTGTAAGGCTGATCAATGAAATACAGGTTGAGGCTGAGCATTGCTTTTATAAGTTGGTCCAAATTTTATTAGCAATTACTAAGTGTAAGTAAATACTAAACTTTAATAATAATAAATAAAAGTAATAGTAAAATAATCCCAAATGCGATGCAAATGTCAAATTAAATTTAAGTTCCATAATTAATCATGTGAGGGTCCGAGCTGCTCATGACTGTGAGCACGGCTAGTATACTAGTTTTACACTCTGCAGAGGTTGCGCATCTTTACCCACAAGTCATGTTACCCATCTGCCAAGGGACGGCCAATCCCATACACCTCTACCGAGGAGGCGAGGCAGGGTAACACTACGAGGCCTTTACAAAGTTCCACTAGCTTCAGAAATCCCGCTACAGTTTATAGGAAGCTCCAGTGCAGGGTTCTTGCCTGACCGCCATCGCAGCAAAATCAACCAAGGACCTCCCTACACTGACCACTCCCCTACTGCCCTTGCCCCTTTCAGGTAAGGAAGACCTCCACTAGCTTTCCTAGTTAATCAGCCAAGGGCGTCCCATTAAACCCTTGTGGTAGCACTGTTTTCCCGGGTGGTCGCTCCATGTTCCCATTAATTTAATGATCTTAACATGAACAATAATAATAACAAGATAATAACAGAATAATCATGAGTAGTGTATCTCCATACCCAATCCACATAAAGCAATAGCAAGTACTACCCAAAAATATTTCAGTGGTGAACAGGTATAAAGATAACCAAAACTGGGGTAACCTAAAGGGTCCCATCAAAATTAACCTATGCAGATCATTAAAATTAATAAGAACATGGCTGGGAAAAGTAAGTGATCAAGGGCACAACTTGCCTTCAATGAGCTCCTGCTCAGCTACCTCTACTTGTTGAACCTCAGAATCCACAGTGGCTTGCTCGTCTACTCGCATCAATACAATACATACATAGTATAACATAAATTAACATCACATCAAACATGCAAATAAAATATACAGTAAAAATCTACACATTAAAATAAGATCATAGGAACTGGAATCACTAAATTTGAAGTTATAGATTTCAAGCTATGAATTTCCTAAGGTTTAATGTGCTTAAAATAGGATTAGATGAGAAATAAATTTTTTTACTGTTTTCATGTAGAAACAGAGATACTAAATGATAGAGAATAATATTACAAAATTTTAGGAATTGGAATGTCTCAATTTGGAGCTAAAATGAATTTTCTATGGAATAAACAAGTTTCTAGAATTGTTTTTGTATTAAAAATGAATTTCTAATATTATTTCTCTGTTTTTAAACATCTCTGGACTGGGCCTCACTTTTCAGAAAGTTCAGGGGCTAGCGCGTAAGTTTACCGAGACACAGAGAACAGTACTCTCTGGATGGCGGGTTGATTTGTAATTTTCTCGGGGGCTCTTTAACAAAAAGTACCCGCGAAGGGGTATCCTGAAACCAGGGACGTCCGATTATCATCCAACGGCGAGGATAGATCAGAGCATTAATATAACGGGAAACGACGCTGGCCCCTGGATCCAGATCTAATGGTCGATATTCTAGGTTGATCCGCCCGCACGATTCCCATCCGACGACTTAGATCTATCACCCGAAGCGGTACACAAACGATTTAATCTGCACCGTTGACGATAAATCCAACGGCCAAAGTTCTTTTCTCTCTCTCTCTCTCGATCGAATCGCGCGGCGGCGCGCTCTTCCCCCCGGTGGAGGCCATGGCCGGGAAGATCAATCCGGCGAGTCACAACCCCAAACCCCGACACGAAAAGTGCTATGCGCGTAGATTAGCGAGGTGAATCATCAGGACGCGGAACTCACCGAAGAGGACGACGCACCAGAGCTGGCTACGGCGCACGGCGGAGACGCGACTTCGGCGATAAATCCCTGAGTCCCCCGAGGTCCACAGCCCGAATTGAGGGCTCCTGCAGCTTCACGGGTTCCTGGCGAACGCCCCCGACCACACACGCGGACCCGAGCGCAGGTAAGGGGAAGAATCACCGGCGGCGGCTCACTTCCGGGCTGACACGGCGATGGTCTGTGGTGGGGGTCCGAGGCGGTCGCAAGGCAAGAACGGGGGAGGAATAGGCGAACCCAGGTGAGAGGGAGACGAGGATGGATGGGAGCGACCTATTTAGCGTCTGATCGAGCAGTATTGGTGAGGTGGTTCGGTTCACGCGAGAAAGGGGGAGCTCACCGTGCGATCCGCGCGGGTTGTTAATGTCGCTGTGACCGGGATGACATGCGGGCCCCGGCCAGCAGTGACGCGAACGCACGCGCAGAGGCTGACCGGCTGGACCCAGACGTCGGCACCGCGCGATAGAAAGACGGCCGCGCATGCGAGTCCCTGGTGGCGTGGGTGCGCGTCGGTGACTGGCCCGTGGGGTCCGCGAGTCAGCGACGATTTGTGTAACAGGACCAAGGCACGCGGCGAGGGACTGACGGGTTGGACCCACCTGTAGGCGAGCGACGGAGTGAGAGCGTGGGCTGCGCGCGCTGGAAAGCCCTAGTGGGCCGAAATGGGTGTTTGTGGCCCATGTAAGGTTAGTTTTGTTTTATTCTTTTCTTTTCCATTTCTTTTTCTCCATTTTCAAATCCAATTTGAATTCAAGTTTAAATTCAAACTTTGTGAATAACTTGTCCTCAGTTTGAAATGTATAGTTTAATAATATAAGTGTGAAAGGTATTTATTCTGATTTTTATTTTATTTTATGTAGTATTTTTCTCAGTTCTTCCCTTCTCTTAATTCAAACCCTAATTCTCAATTTAGGATTCAAGCTTTCTAGTAATTATTATCTTATTATTATTATCCTTGTTATTTTATTTAATGCACAAACATATAAAACTCCAACGAGATGCACTTTGTTTTATATAGTATCATTTGTTCTAATTAATCACTCTTAATTATATGTGTGTTCTTTTTATGATGCAAATAAGGCACATAAAATGAGAAGATCTCTCTATATTCTTTATTTAGAATTTTGAGTATTACAAATCCTACCCCCCTTAAAAATAATCTTGTCCTCGAGATTCAGGAAGATCTAGGGAATAGGTGAGGAAAATCTATACGAAGCTCTTCTTCTCTTTCCCAAGTTGCTTCATCTTCACTGTGGTGGCTCCATTGCACTTTGCACATCTTTATAACCTTATTCCTCGTACCTCGAGTCAATGTATCAAGAATCTTGATGGGGTACTCAGCATAAGTCAAATCCTCTTGAACACTAAGGTCTTCCATTGGTAATTGTTCCTCAGGTACCCTGAGACATTTCTTCAGCTGAGATACATGGAATACATCATGAACCTCCGCGAGATGATCCGGTAACTCCAATTGATATGCAACCTCTCCCACTCGCTTTAAGATTAAGAAGGGTCCAATAAAGCGAGGGGACAACTTTCCTTTGACTTTGAATCTTCTCATACCCCGGAGTGGTGACACCTTCAAATAGACATAATCTCCCTCCTTAAACTCAAGTAGTCTTCTCCGGGTATCAGCATAACTCTTCTGTCTAGACTGCGCAGTTCTCAAATTCTCCCTTATTTGCTGGACTTGTTCTTCTGCTTCCTGTATAATCTCAGGTCCAAACAACTGCCTTTCACCAGTTTGATCCCAATATAGTGGAGTCCTGCACTTTCTGCCATACAAAGCCTCAAACGGTGACATCTTCAAACTGGCCTGATAGCTATTATTATAAGAGAACTCGGCATAAGGTAAACTCTTATTCCAACTTCCACCATGTTTAAGAGCACAAGCTCTTAACATATCCTCAAGCACTTGGTTAATCCTCTATGTCTGCCCATCAGTCTGGGGATGGTAAGCCGAACTAAAATTCAATCTAGTATCCAATGACTCGTGCAACTTCTTCCAATACCGAGAGGTAAACTGTGATCCCCGGTCCGACACAATCTTCTTTGGCACACCATGTAGGCATACAATCTGTGCCATGTACAACTCTGCTAACTTGGCTCCTGAATACGTGGTCTTCACTGGAATAAAGTGGGCTACTTTAGTTAGCCTGTCCACAATCACCCATATAGAATCATATCCAGCAGACGTGCGGGGTAATCCAACAATGAAGTCCATGCCAATTTCTTCCCATTTCCAATCAGGTATCTTCAGTGGGTGCAGTAGTCCGGCTGGCCTCTGGTGTTCAGCCTTAACTCTTTGGCATACATCGCACATAGCCACATGTGCAGCCACATCTCTCTTTAGTCCATACCACCAATACTTTTGCTTCAAATCCTGATACATCTTAGTACTTCCAGGGTGGATAGAATAAACTGAGTCATGTGCTTCCTTCAATATAGTTTCCCGAAGACTATCAATATTGGGAACACAGATCCGATTCTTGAACCATATTGTGCCTTGCTCATCCTCTGTGAATTCCGGGCCTCTACCCTCTGTTATCAGATCCTTGATCTCCTGGATTTTAGCATCACCAACCTGACCTTTACGAATTTCTTGCTCCAAGGTAGGTTCCAATTCAATAGTAACTCCTTCCATATGTGTAACAATTCCCAGGTTGAGCCTCTCAAAATCTTTTGCTAATTCATCAGGTAGCTGGACAACGAAAGCGGAGTGAACATGCTCCTTCCGACTCAAGGCATCTGCAACCAAATTTGCCTTGCCTGGGTGATAGTGAATCTCCAAATCATAATCCTTAATGAGCTCCAACCAACGGCGTTGCCTAAGGTTGAGATCCTTCTGAGTGAATATATACTTCAAACTCTTATGATCCGTATATACTTGGCACTTAGTTCCCATGATGTAGTGTCTCCAAATCTTAAGTGCATGCACAACGGCAGCCAGCTCTAAGTCATGAGTGGGGTAGTTCAATTCGTGTTTCCGCAACTGACGAGATGCATAGGCAATCACATGTCCTTCTTGCATGAGCACACATCCCAATCCTTGGCCACATGCATCACAATAAATGTCAAATCCCTTATGCAGATCTGGCATAACCAACACTGGTGGCGACATTAGCCTCTCCTTCAATTGATCAAAGCTTTCTTGGCACTTCTCATCCCACTTGAATTCTCTTCCTTTTTCCAAAAGCGATGTCATAGGCTTGGCAATCTTAGAGAACCCTTCAATAAATCTCCGATAATAACCTGCAAGTCCCAAGAAACTCCGAATCTCCGTAACTGTAGTGGGCACTCTCCACTCCATTATCTCCTTCACTTTAGCAGGATCCACTGCTATTCCTTCATTAGAGATAATATGGCCAAGGAATGTGTAACACCCACTTTGTAATTGCTAGATAAAATACCAATAGAGAAAAACAATTTCTCTCTTTTTGTGAGTTTGATCTTTATACATCATCACATGTGAACACTTCATTTGAAAACAAATAATTAATAAAAATGTAAGCTACTAAATTATGCATCATGCTGGATATTTTATTTTTGTGTGCATTTTGTGACAAGAAAAATATTAAATATCCAAATGAGAAATTAAATCCTAAAAGAAATGCTAAAATTTGGAAAGAGAGAAAGAAAAATGCTATGTAATACAAAGAAATAAAACTTACAAATAGATAAATTTGATCCGAAATGCTTTATCCAAATCATATATTCAGAAAAATTTGAGTGCAAGTTCATCACAAATTTGAAATTCAAAACTTAGATTCAAAAGTAAAAGAAAAGAAAACAGAAATTAAAAAGGAAAAAGAATAAAAACCTACCTGGGCCGGCGGCCACCATTTCGGCCCACCTGTGCTTACCTTCGCGACGGCCCATTCCTGACCACAGTGGCGTGCGCGCTTGTGGCGCTTGGGCTGACGACCGGGGCCCATCTACCAGTGTCTCGCGCGCGCGCTCTGGTAATGCGATGGGTCACTGAACGGTGGAGCCACGACGTCAGTCACCGCGCCCGCGTCTTCTTCCCCTCCACTGTAAACGAACGAAGCCGAAGAAGTCGCCAGAACGGACCCGCGCGCAAACGGCGGAGCTTGAAGCGAATTCTCCGCGCTCTGGCGCGTATATGCGCGTCGTAGCTCTACTGAGCTCCCTCCTCCCTATGCGGTGACGGACTTGGAACCATGGGACTCTGTGGATTTCGCTCCTTTCCCCTCGCGTTGCGGCCGCACCGGTCGAAACAGATTTGTCGTGCCCGCCGCCGTGATGCTCGGGTGGTATCCGGTTGGGGACACTGCTCCTTAGGCCATAAAAGACGACCGCCGCGACCCCCCCACTCCATCCTCTCGGATCATCGGGCCGAAAGCCACATCGCTGCCGTCGAATAGGTGAATGAGCCGCCACCGTCGTACAAGAGAACTACGGGAGATTGGGTACCCATTGGGCATTCTGGTACCGCGGCGTAACTCCTAGAAGCCTCGGCGACCACTAATTTCGCAGTAGATGTCGCCGCATCGGCGTAATTGCTCATCGGAGCACTCCTTCGCCTTGGATCCGCCCTCCGCCGTGAACCGGCTTCGCCACCGCGCCATTACCGGTAAGAAACCCCTAGCCTCGATCGCCTAGTCATTCTCATCGTGTTGCACCATTCACGTCGAGGTTTGGATTGCTTTGTGGAGATCTCGTGTGCTCCGGCAATGGGACCGCCGTAGTGCGAGGGCGGCGCCGCCGGTGGCGCTCGGGGGCGTCCAGCCTGTGCGGTGACCGTTGGATTAGAGTGAACGGTCTGGATTAGAAAGCGGCTTACCCCTTCGGCTAAAGTGAGCGCTAACCGTAGATTTGTGATCCGATGAATACAATTCGATCTCGGGTATTTTGAATCCGTGCCGTGGATATGGGATCCAACGGCTGCGTTGCGAACCGGTCAACGTGGATCCCAGATCTAATCGGTGCCCTCCGTTTCTGATCGGACGGCCACGATCGGCCGATACCCCTTCGCGGGTCATTTTGTTAAAGAATCCTCGGGTTTCCGGGAAATAAACCCGCCGTCCATGTGTTACTATTCTGGGAAAACTTGCGCAGACAACCCTGTGCTTTCCAGAAATTGAGGCCCAGTCCAGAACTCATTTAATTTGAATAAATGAAATAGAAAATGGATTTTTAATATGAAAATAATTACTAGAACTTAGTTAATTCATAGAAAATTCATTTTAGCTCCAAATTGAACCATTCCACTTTCTAAAATTTTGTAATTTTATTATCTACCACCTAGAGCCTCTGTTTTGTCATGAAAACAATTAGAAATTTAATCTCTCACTTAAATCCATTTTAAACACATAAAACCTTTGAAAATTCATAACTTAAAAACTAAAACTTCAAAATTAATAATTCTTTTTCCTGTGATCTTATTTTAATATGTACATTCATAATGTGAATTTTGTTCTTATGTTTGGTGTAATGTTAATTTTGCCTATACCATGTTTGTTTGAATTACTACGACTAGCAGTGAGGTCACGAGTCATCTGAAGATCATCCTGGTACCTGGATTCTCAAGGCCCAGGCAAGTTGTGCCCTTGATCACTTCTTTTTACCCATTCATGTTCTAATTAATCATAATGATCTGCATAGGTTAATTTTGATGGGACCCAATAGGTTACCCTAGTTTGTTTATCTTTATACCTTGTTTACCACTGAACTTTCTGGGTAGTACTTGCTAGTGCTATATGTGGTTTTGGGTATGGAGATACACTATTCATGGTTACACTTTTGTTATCAGTTGTTATTTATTGTTCATGATGAGATCATTATGTTAATTGGAACATGGAGAACCACCCGGGAAAACAGTGCTACCACAAGGGTGGAATGGGACGCCCTTGGCTGATTAATTAGGAAAGCTAGTGGAAGACTACCTTACCCGAAAGGGGCAAGGGCAGTAGGGGAGAGGTCAGTGCGGGGAGGCCCTCGGGAGGATTTTGCTGCGATGGCGGTCCTGCAAGGGATTCCTGTACTGGATCTTCCTATAAACTGTAGCGGGTTTTCGGAAGCTAGTGGAACTTTGTAAAGGCCTCGTAGTGGATCCCTAGCCATTCACCTCGGAAGTGTCTAAAGGCTTTGCAAACCCTGGCGACATGGGATACACGACTTGTGGGTAAAGATGCGCAACCTCTGCAGAGTGTAAAACTGGTATACTAGCCGTGCTCACGGTCATGAGCAGCTCGGACACTCATATGATTAATTTATGGAACTAAATTCAATTTGTCATATGCATTGCATTGCAGGTGGTGTTGTTACTTTTGTTCTATTACTTAATTGGGTTTGGTATTTACTTATACTTAGTAATTGCTAATAAAATTTTGACCAACTTTAAAAGCAATGCTCAGCTCTAACCATCTTCTTTGGTAAGCCTTACACTTCACGTGAGCTCCCACCTTTGGCGAGTTCATGCACATTATTCCCCACAACTTGTTGAGCGATGAACGTATGTGAGCTCACTCTTGCTGTCTCACATACACCACAGGTCAAGACCAGGTACTGCAGGATGATGCTCATGGGGATGCTGTGATGAGTTCGTGAGTGGTCTAGGTCGTCGTCTCCCAGTCAACTTTTGGGTTGCTGGACCGTTGTCTCCTTATAATGTAATTATTTATTTTGTATAGAACTCCTGTTATATATAAAGTTGTGACATTCGATCCTGTGCCACTATACATCATATGTTTGAGACTTGGTCCCAGCATACCTGGTGTTTATGTTAACCCCGGGTTTTGGACCCCTAAAATCCGGGTGTTACAGAATGGCACCTTGTCAATCCAAAACTCGCACTTGCTGAACTTAGCGTAGAGTTGATTATCTCGCAGCATTTCTAGCACCAACCTTAGATGTTGTTCATGATCACTTTCATTCCTAGAATAGATCAGAATATCGTCGATAAACACCACGACGAATCTATCCAAATACTCCATAAACACTTTGTTCATCAAATTCATGAAATAAGCCGGTGCATTAGTTAATCCAAATGACATAACAGTAAACTCATATAATCCATATCGGGTTGAGAAAGCCGTCTTAGGAATATCTGATGGTCTAATCTTCATCTGATGATATCCCGATCGGAGATCAATCTTCGAGAATACTCTAGCACCTCTCATCTAATCAAATAAATCCTCAATACGGGGTAATGGGTACTTGTTCTTCACCGTGACATCATTAAGTGATCTATAGTCCACACACATCCGTTGCGATCCATCCTTCTTCTGCACAAATAACACCGGTGCTCCCCAAGGGGAGGAACTCGGACGAATATACCCCGCTTCTTGTAACTCAGTTAACTGCTTCTTAAGTTCCTTCAACTCCTCTATGGACATCCTATATGGCCGTTTAGAAATAGGAGCGGTTCCAGGTAAGAGATCAATAACAAACTCAACTTCTCTATCAGGTGGCATCCCTGGTAACTCCTCTGGAAAGACATCCGGAAAATCTCTAACCACCCGGATGTTGTCACCAACAAACTCCTCAGGCATAAAGAACATTGCATGCATGGATGAGGAGGTTACTGCAATATTAACTTGAAATCTTTCTCCTTTAGTGGTAGTGAGCTCTACGGTACCTCTACCACATGCTATAACGGCTTTTGCCTTTCTTAGCCATGACATACCAAGGATGAGATCTATACTGCTGGCCTCTAATATTATAGCAGTAGCTCCAAATTCTCTACCCATAATGGTCAATGTCAATCTACGTGTCATTTGATTCGCCTCAACAGGCCCTTTAGGTGTAATTACTATCATGGGTTTTCTCATATTTAGCAGTGGTATTTCATTTGTGTTGGCATATCTAGCAGACATGAATGAATGTGTAGCTCCAGAATCAAATAATATGGTTGCAGGAATTGCATTAACATAAAACATACCAAGTACGATGTCACCACCATCAGGAGTATCATCAACGCTGACTTGATTCACCCTAGCTATAGAATATCCCTTGCCAGGAGTCTGTTGCTTGTTCTGAACTGGGGTAGTAGCAATCCTCTGTGGGCAGACATTTGCATAATGACCAGTCTTCCCACACTTGAAACAAGTAGTGCCTGAACTCTGTCCTAAAAACTTCGTCGGGGTGCTAGTGGGGGTAGCCTGTCGAGGAGGTGGAGTCCTTAGTGGTGATTGCTGAACTGGGCGCGGTCCTCCTGGTCGAGTCGGTGTACCTTGTGGTGAACTGTAGCGAGGACGAACACTGCTGCTACCCTGTCCTTGTGAGATAGCCTTCCTCTTCAAATCACCCAATTGAACACACTTGTGTTCAATAGCAAGAGCCTTATCTAGTAGCCTCTGAAAGGATGGAAAGGTGTGTGCAACCAGTGCATACTGCAAGGGTCCATTAAGTCCTTCAATAAAATGCTCCTGCTTCCTCTCATCCTCAGCAACTTCCTCTGGAGCATATCTCAACAGCTGAATAAATTTGTCTCTGTACTCGCTGACTGACATGTTACCTTGCTTCAATGACAAAAACTCCTTCTTGATCTTTACCATACCAGCTGGAATATGGTAGTTCCTGAACTGTGTACTGAACTCTGCCCATGTAATAGTATCAGCAGCATCATGGGCAGCAGTATAAGAATCCCACCAGTCAGCAGCAGGACCAGTTAGACGTCCAGAAGCATATAAAACCTTCTCCCGGTCCGTGCACTGTGCAATATTCAGCATCTTCTCAACGGACTTCAGCCAATCATCCGCGTCTAGTGGATCAGGTGAGCTTGCAAATGTAGGTGGCTTATGACTCATGAACTCTCTATGCTTGTCTCGGGGTGGAACTGGTGGTGGTGGTGGAGGCAATGGCACTTGCTGCTGTTGCTGCTGTTGTTGAAGTTGTTGTTGCAGCTGCTATTGTTGCGCCCTTCTCTCCTGGCGTATCTCCTCTCTCTCCTGGCGCAACTCCTGGCGTATATCTTCTCTTTCCTGATGCATCTCCTGGCGTTCTTGCTGCATCTGTGCACGCATATCAGCCATAGTGTCCGCCATTTGCTGCATCACCGCCATCTGAGCAGCAACCAGTGGGTCAACTCCGCCTGGTGGAGGATTCATCTCTGCAGGCTGTGGCTGAGGTTGTCTATATATCCTTCGAGTATGTCGATTAGGAGGCAAATCAATTCCACCACCCCTCCTGGTATTGACCCTCTGAGTTAGATACATAAGGTAAGAGAAAGCAGTAGACAAGGCAGTAATTACGAATCATGTTAAATTGGGGGATTTATTAGCTAAGCAGATTAATGTTTTACCTACCATAGCTAATTCATTACCTTATAGTGGCACATGCTAAGATGTCCATATATAATATCTCAATCAATCAAAGAAGCAAATCAGGCATTGATCATCAGAACAATCAACCAATATTTTTGATAGAGAAAATAATTTTAATTTTGTCTTAGGCTCCCTATCTCTTAAAAATGTCATAGGGGTAGGAATTCCAAGGTGTGAAATCCATCTTGTCTAAGAGTAGAAAAGGTAAGAATGATCAGAGTAGAACAGTAGAAGGTGAGACAGGATCAAGGTAAGTGTAGGAAGAATCAGAGTAAGATTAGTATAGAATGAATTAGAATAAGATAAGTAGGTAAGGGTTTTGTCCATTTCTATCTAGGTTTCGTCCTACAGTCAACATTCCTCTGATACCACTTCTGTCACACCCGGGCTTTAAGGAACAAAGCCGGGTGCATCTCATACATGCGCCAAGAAGACAACATATATAATAACAGAGTGTATAGAGATAAATGTCACAAATCATCAGAGTACTTATTACATAGCGGAAGACTTATTACAAAAGTAAAAGTATAACCATAAAACGAACTAAGGATCGTCGGCGCCAATGTCGACTGAGAAACGCCACCTAGATCAAGTCGAATGCCTCAGTGTTAGGCGGCTCCTCTTCGACCACCTGTTCTTCACCTGTGGGGGGGTGTGAGACAGCAAGACTGAGCTCACATACGTTCATAGCTCAACAAGTCGTGGGGAATAATGTGGCATGAACTCACCAAAGGTGGGAGTTCATGAAGTGTAAGGCTGATCAATGAAATACAGGTTGAGGCTGAGCATTGCTTTTATAAGTTGGTCCAAATTTTATTAGCAATTACTAAGTGTAAGTAAATACTAAACTTTAATAATAATAAATAAAAGTAATAGTAAAATAATCCCAAATGCGATGCAAATGTCAAATTAAATTTAAGTTCCATAATTAATCATGTGAGGGTCCGAGCTGCTCATGACCGTGAGCACGGCTAGTATACTAGTTTTACACTCTGCAGAGGTTGCGCATCTTTACCCACAAGTCATGTTACCCATCTGCCAAGGGACGGCCAATCCCATACACCTCTACCGAGGAGGCGAGGCAGGGTAACACTACGAGGCCTTTACAAAGTTCCACTAGCTTCAGAAATCCCGCTACAGTTTATAGGAAGCTCCAGTGCAGGGTTCTTGCCTGACCGCCATCGCAGCAAAATCAACCAAGGACCTCCCTACACTGACCACTCCCCTACTGCCCTTGCCCCTTTCGGGTAAGGAAGACCTCCACTAGCTTTCCTAGTTAATCAGCCAAGGGCGTCCCATTAAACCCTTGTGGTAGCACTGTTTTCCCGGGTGGTCGCTCCATGTTCCCATTAATTTAAGATCTTAACATGAACAGTAATAATAACAAGATAATAACAGAATAATCATGAGTAGTGTATCTCCATACCCAATCCACATAAAGCAATAGCAAGTACTACCCAAAAATATTTCAGTGGTGAACAAGGTATAAAGATAACCAAAACTGGGGTAACCTAAAGGGTCCCATCAAAATTAACCTATGCAGATCATTAAAATTAGGGAAAATTATTTCTCTAGCATTGAAAGTTCTTCAGATTCGGAAAATACCACCAAAATATCGCCGTTACAGGAGATAACACCAAAAAGGTCCTTCCGTTCCATTATGCAACACTACGCTTGCATCCGTGACCCTTCTCCAGTTTTCTGACCGACAGCTCTGTTTTGGATGATGGTCCTTGAGCGGTCACAATCTGAGAATGTCCGATGACGCACCTAGTTATTACGGTGCACTGCACGACTGTTCACTCGATCAGCAGCAACAGCTCAAGCATCGCCTGGTGCAGTAGCAGCACGCATCTCAGAGCTGTTAACTGAGACAAAAATACCCCCATTCTTATTTGCCTTTCTCACGTACTGTAAGCAGCAATAAGATTGAAAAAGACATGACAACAGCACATCCAACACAACAGCCACATGAGTCAACATAGCTGATTTAAGGAGAATAACAGCACATATGTCATGAACACAACAGAAGGTTTTTAGCACAAAACATTAGAGTAGGTTTTTAGCATCAAGTCAGCCATCTCCATTTCAGCATAACATCAAGTCAGCCATCTCCATTACACCTACTAACTAATGATAACTCTTCTTGCAATGCCCCCAGGTGATATGTTTGTCATTCCTCTAGTGACAGGACCTTCACCTGTAGAAGTAGAAGGTGAAGCTGCCATGCTTCTTGTTATTGGACCTGTCGAAGGAGGAGTTGATGCAGTTGTTTGTGCCGTGTTGGACCTTTTTGGTGTGTGCGGGACAGCATCACAATTTCTCTTTCTACAAGAAGACAATCGTTTAACTAAAGGGAAAACAACAAAAAATAAACTGAATGCAGCAGTAAAGCTTGACATTTTACCGTGTTTTAGGCTGTGGTGGGAGCTCATCCCCCAATTCAGCAGGGGGCTCACGACAAGTCTTTTCAATATGACCAAACTGAAAGCATCTCTTGCATTGGTAAGGGCCTCTTTTCCCAGCCTCACCACTACTTCTGATTCGACGTACTCTCGGCCTACCCGCAGGCCTCTCTAACTTCGGAGGAACCATCACAAACCCAGGATCAACCATGGGCCACTGAGCCTTATCAACCATCGGGTTAATATCAAACTGATAAGTAGCTTTGAAACGTTCAACTGAGTAGTACTCATGGACATAGTCTTCAATTCTAACTTGTCT
Source organism: Zea luxurians (assembly GCA_029449295.1). Classification (NCBI taxonomy): domain Eukaryota; kingdom Viridiplantae; phylum Streptophyta; class Magnoliopsida; order Poales; family Poaceae; genus Zea; species Zea luxurians. The sequence goes on along the minus strand of JAOPSE010000024.1, from coordinate 32,675,310 downwards.
TCGTGAAGTTATGAAAGCTATAACATGGGTGCAAGGCTTGCCTGAAATCTTCCATTGGCCACATGAGCATGTTTTCTTGTCAAGATCCACTCCATGTCTCCAAGGTGTGTTGTCCCTAGTTAATCCAGATACTTCGGCCTTAAGACCACCACTTCCTGTGATTGTATATTTCAAGGATCTGCTCTTAATGTTCAGCTCATTGATAACACTAGGAAGTACTCGTCCGGTTAGCCTTGCAGCAATCTTTTGCCTTGTTGCTATCTTTTCCATGATCTTGCCCCTTATAGCATCCATGAGAATATCCACCGGAAAGCTTTTGTAGTCCTTAATCCAGTTGTTAAAGCACTCCGATATGTTGTTATTCACATAATCAACCATGCAATCTGCACTGAACTTAGCTCGTGACCATATCTGTTTATGGTTCATTTCTAAGTACACAATAGCTTCAGGACTACTTTCTCTAATTTTTTCCCATAAGACCTGGTGCCTACGAGGTGTGCATGCCCAAGCACAAGGCCACATGTACCTTAACACATCACCCTGGTACTTTTTTCTGAAATTCTTCATGAGGTGTCTAAAACACTCTCTATGCTCAGCTGCACCTTGGAAGACCCTGAGGACTGCATTTGCCAAACCTTTGCAAGCATCGGTGTGGATTGTCAATCCATGTGGTGTACCAATAGCTATCTTCAGTTGCATCATAAACCAAATCCAATTAGAGTCGTTCTCCTTGTCAAAAATCCCATAAGCTACGGGATACATCCAATTATGCCCATCAATTGCAGTTGCTGCTGCTAGCTGTCCACTATACTTACCTGTGAGGTGAGTAGAGTCAACACCAAGATAAGGCCTACAACCCACAAGAAAGCCATCCACACATGCTCTAATTGCCACAAACATCCTATTGAAATACATACGTCCTTTTATCTTCTTGCAATCAATCTCAACTATGCTTCCTGGGCATGTTTCTTCTAGTTGAGCTTTAAAACTCCACAACATTTTAAAACTGTTGTCCCAAGTGCCATGGAGTTCTTTCTTTGCACATTGCATTCCTTCCCATACCTTGCCGTAAGACATTTTGATCGGATATTGTTGCTCAAGCTGAACCTGCAGCTTCTTTGCTCCAATGGTAGGATTGGACTTCAATATCTCAGATGCCTTATTGGCTATCCAACCCTTTGTAGCCTCTTTCCCTAACACCTTGCTTGTGCTAGCACATGTGTGGTGCTCCGAAATAGACTTAACCTGCAAGTATGACACTATGGATTAGTCACACCATGAAAAATACATAAGGTGCAAGTATATATAAATTTAAAAAAAACATTCACCATGAACGTAGGACAACCAAGAAGTTTCTTGGCATGAATTTTCCAATCACACGATGTATCTGCACATTTTGCCCTATATCGACTTCTATCACTGTGCACCACAAATGTTTCGAATTCATTTATTATGGCATATTGTTTGATAAGTAGCATAAAGGCATCCTTATCAACAAATGTCGATCCCACTACTATTTTTGGATTCTCCCGATCATATGTAGTTTGTGCCGCAATTGCATCACCAATCATTGCAGCTTCATCATTTGGTACAGCATCAAGATCTACAAGTCTTGCCTCAATTGGATGATCCAAATCTGCAGCTCTTGCGTCAGTTGGATGATCGAAATCTGCATTCTTGAAATACCTCCATTCTTCGTCAGCTCCAGTTGGATCATCTCCTTCTGCATCAAAACCAAGATCCATATAGTGCTCCACCTCTTCCTCCTCTGCTCTTTTAGGACCAGCTGCTGTGAGGTCATGTTCTGGTTCCTCGGCCCACAATAAACCATTATTTTCAGCCATCACTTCAATTGGAAGCTTGTTTTCCCTAACAATAATCTGCAGCTCTCTGTCCCTTCCATTGTCATTCTGGAGCTCACCCACATCATTTTCAGCACCCAACCGCTTATTACTGACAACCATGATAAACTTCACAACCTTTGATGATCGTAACAAGGTCAAGAGCTCTTTGTCAGTAGCAAGACGACGTAATTGACCGTTGGATCCATTGTACCAAAACAACGCTTCTTGACCGGTTGCCCAGTTATAGTGTTCGCCGACATCTTTCTCCATATCAATGATGGAATACTCCTCAGAGTCAACCCACCAATTCAAGACCCTACCCTTACGGTACACACATCGTCCATCCTCTACCGTTTGAAATGAAGTGACATCAATCTCTACTTTACAAGCATTGTGCAAATCGATCCTGGAAAGAGTAGTCGTACAGAAAGTTAAACAAGTTTTATCCTGGTAAGGGCCTCTTTTCCCAGCCTCACCACTACTCCTGAGTTGGGGTTGAAGTCTTACCCTACTGGAATCTCGGATCGATCCATTCGGGTAGGGCAGCCAGTGGAGCCGTTGCCGTTCTTTGGCAGCAGGGAGGAGCCGTCGCTACTCCTCAGCAGCAGGGCAGGCGGGAGTCGTCGCCGCGCCTAGGCAGCACGGCCGGGCGTGGAGCCGTCGTCGTGCCTGGGAGCCGTCGCCGCGCCTGGGAGCCCCTACCGCGCCTGGGAGCCGCTGTCGTGCCTGGGAGCCTCCGCCGCGACTGGGACAGCAGGGCCGGGCGGGAGCCGCCGCCGCGCCTGGGACAGCAGGGCCGGGCGGGAGCCGCCGCCAGAGAGACGGAGAGGAACTGGGAGCCTGAACAGCAGTACTCGGTCACGGTCTGGAGAGGAATCGAGGACAGTCCACTTGAAATGAGAGCTTTTTGGTGTTATTTCCTGTAACGGCGTAAGAAACGAACGTAGTGTTGCATAATGGAACGGAAGGATCTTTTTGGTGTTATCTCCTGTAACGGCGATATTTTGATGGTATTTTCCGAATCTGAAGAACTTTCAATGCTAGAGAAATAATTTTCCCTTAAAATTAATAAGAACATGGCTGGGAAAAGTAAGTGATCAAGGGCACAACTTGCCTTCAATGAGCTCCTGCTCAGCTACCTCTACTTGTTGAACCTCAGAATCCACAGTGGCTTGCTCGTCTACTCGCATCAACACAATACATACATAGTATAACATAAATTAACATCACATCAAACATGCAAATAAAATATACAGTAAAAATCTACACATTAAAATAAGATCATAGGAACTGGAATCACTAAATTTGAAGTTATAGATTTCAAGTTATGAATTTCCTAAGGTTTAATGTGCTTAAAATAGGATTAGATGAGAAATAAATTTTTTTACTGTTTTCATGTAGAAACAGAGATACTAAATGATAGAGAATAATATTACAAAATTTTAGGAATTAGAATGACGCAATTTGGAGCTAAAATGAATTTTCTATGGAATAAACAAGTTTCTAGAATTGTTTTTGTATTAAAAATGAATTTCTAATATTATTTCTCTGTTTTTAAACATCTCTGGACTGGGCCTCACTTTTCAGAAAGTTCAGGGGCTAGCGCGTAAGTTTACCGAGACACAGAGAACAGTACTCTCTGGATGGCGGGTTGATTTGTAATTTTCTCGGGGGCTCTTTAACAAAAAGTACCCGCGAAGGGGTATCCTGAAACTAGGGACGTCCGATTATCATCCAACGGCGAGGATAGATCGGAGCATTAATATAACGGGAAACGACGCTGGCCCCTGGATCCAGATCTAATGGTCGATATTCTAGGTTGATCCGCCCGCACGATTCCCATCCGACGACTCAGATCTATCACCCAAAGTGGTACACAAACGATTTAATCTGCACCGTTGACGATAAATCCAACGGTCGAAGTTCTTTTCTCTCTCTCTCGATCGAATCGCGTGGCGGCGCGCTCTTCCCCCCGGCGGAGGCCATGGCCGGGAAGATCAATCCGGCGAGTCACAACCCCAAACCCCGACCCGAAAAGTGCTATGCGCGTAGATTAGCGAGGTGAATCATCAGGACGCGGAACTCACCGAAGAGGACGACGCACCAGAGCTGGCTACGGCGCACGGCGGAGACGCGACTTCAGCGATAAATCCCTGAGTCCCCCGAGGTCCACAGCCCGAATTGAGGGCTCCCGCAACTTCACGGGTTCCTGGCGAACGCCCCCGACCACACGCGCGGACCCGAGCGCAGGTAAGGGGAAGAATCACCGGCGGCGGCTCACTTCTGGGCTGACACGGCGATGGTCTGTGGTGGGGGTCCGAGGCGGTCGCAAGGCAAGAACGGGGGAGGAATAGGCGAACCCAGGTGAGAGGGAGACGAGGATGGATGGGAGCGACCTATTTAGCGTCTGATCGAGCAGTATTGGTGAGGTGGTTCGGTTCACACGAGAAAGGGGGAGCTCACCGTGTGATCCGCGCGGGTTGTTAATGTCGCCGTGACCGGGATGACATGCGGGCCCCGGCCAGCAGTGACGCGAACGCACGCGCAGAGGCTGAGCGCCTAGACCCAGACGTCGGCACGCGCGATAGAAAGACGGCCGCGCATGCGAGTCCCTGGTGGCGTGGGTGCGCGTCGGTGACTGGCCCGTGGGGTCCGCGAGTCAGCGACGATTTGTGTAACAGGACCAAGGCGCGCGGCGAGGGACTGACGGGTTGGACCCACCTGTAGGCGAGCGACGGAGTGAGAGCGTGGGTTGTGCGCGCTGGAAAGCCCTAGTGGGCCGAAATGGGTGTCTGCGGCCCATGTAAGTTTAGTTTTGTTTTATTCTTTTCTTTTCCATTTCTTTTTCTCCATTTTCAAATCCAATTTGAATTCAAGTTTAAATTCAAACTTTGTGAATAACTTGTCCTCAGTTTGAAATGTATAGTTTAATAATATAAGTGTGAAAGGTATTTATTCTGATTCTTATTTTATTTTATGTAGTATTTTTTCTCAGTTCTTCCCTTCTCTTAATTCAAACCCTAATTCTCAATTTAGGATTCAAGCTTTCTAGTAATTATTATCTTATTATTATTATCCTTGTTATTTTATTTAATGCACAAACATATAAAACTCCAACGAGATGCACTTTGTTTTATTTAGTATCATTTGTTCTAATTAATCACTCTTAATTATATGTGTGTTCTTTTTATGATGCAAATAAGGCACATAAAATGAGAAGATCTCTCTATATTCTTTATTTAGAATTTTGAGTATTACAGTAGGTGTCCTTGGAGACCCCTGTGGAGCATACTGAGCTATACGTGGCCCTCCTGGTCGAGTCGGTGTACCCTGTGGTGGAACGTAGCGGGGACGAACACTGCTGCTACCCTGTCCTTGTGAGATAGCCTTCCTCTTCAAATCACCCAGTTGAACACGCTTGTGTTCAATAGCAAGAGCCTTATCCAGTAGCCTCTGAAATGATGGAAAAGTGTGTGCAACCAGTGCATACTGTAGGGGTCCATTAAGTCCTTCAATAAAATGCACCTGCTTCCTCTCATCCTCAGCAACTTCCTCCGGAGCATATCTCGACAACTGAATGAATTTGTCTCTGTACTCGCTGACTGACATGTTACCTTGCTTCAACGACAGAAACTCCTTCTTGATCTTTATCATACCAGCTGGAATATGGTAGTTCCTGAATTGTGTACTGAACTCTGCCCAAGTAATAGCATCAGCAGCATCGTGGGCAGCAGTATAAGAATCCCACCAGTCAGCAGCAGGACCTGTCAGACGACCTGAGGCATAAAGAACTTTCTCCCGGTCCGTGCACTGTGCAATATTCAGCATCTTCTCAACGGACTTCAGCCAATCATCCACGTCCAGTGGATCAGGTGAGCTTGCAAATGTGGGTGGCTTATGACTCATGAACTCTCTATGCTTGTCTCGGGGTGGAACTGGTGGTGGTGGTGGAGGCAGTGGTACTTGTTGCTGCTCTTGTTGCTGTTGCATTTGTTGTTGCAGCTGTTGTTGTTGTGCCCTCCTTTCCTGGCGTATCTCCTCTCGCTCTTGGCGCAACTCCTGTCGTATATCTTCTCTTTCCTGACGCATCTCCTGGCGTTCTTGCTGCATCTGGGCACGCATATCAGCCATAGTGTCCGCCATTTGCTGCATCACCGCCATCTGAGCAGCAACCAGTGGGTCAACTCCGCCTGGTGGAGGATTCATCTCTGCAGGCTGTGGCTGAGGTTGTCTATATATCCTTCGAGTGTGTCGGTTAGGAGGCAAATCAATTCCACCACCCCGCCTGGTATTGACCATCTGAGTTAGATACATATGGTAAGAAAATAGTAGACAAGGCAGGTAATTACAAATCATGTTACTTTGGGGGATTTATTAGCTAAGCAGATTACTGTTTTACCTACCATAGCTAATTTATTACTTTATGCTGGCACATGCTAAGATGTCCATATATAATATTTCAATCAATCAAAGAAGCAAATCAGGCATTGATCATCAGAACAATCAACCAACATTTTTTAATAGAGAAAATAGTTTTAATTTTGTCTTAGGCTTCCTATCTCTTAAAAATGTCATAGGGGTAGGGATTCCAAGGTGTGAAATCCATCTTGCCTAAGAGTAGAAAAGGTAAGAATGATCAGAGTAGAATAGTAGAAGGTGAGACAGGATCAAGATAAGTGTAGAAAGAATCAGAGTAAGGTAAGTAGGTAAGGGTTTGACCATTTCTATCTAGGTTTCGTCCTACAGTCAACATTTCCTCTGATACCACTTCTGTAACACCCGGTTTTAAAGGACAAAGCTGGGTGCATCTCATACATGCGCCAAAGAAGACAACATATATAATAACAGAGTGTATAGAGATAAATGTCACAAAACATCAGAGTACTTATTACATAGCGGAAGACTTATTACAAAGTAAAAGAATAAATATAAAACGAACTAAGGATCGTTGGCGCCAATGTCAACTGAGAAACGCCACCTAGATCAAGTCGAATGCCTCAGTGTTAGGCGGCTCCTCTTCGACCACCTGTTCTTCTCCTATGGGGGGGTGTGAGACAGCAAGAGTGAGCTCACATACGTTCATAGCTCAACAAGTCGTGGGGAATAATGTGGCATGAACTCACCAAAGGTGGGAGTTCATGTAGTGTAAGGCTGATCAATGAAATAGAGGCTGAAGCTGAGCATTGCTTTTATAACTTGGTCAAAATTTTATTAGCAATTACTAAGTGTAAGTAAATACCAAACCTTAATAATAATAAAGAAAAGTGGTAATAAAATAATCCCAAATGCGATGCAAATGTCAAATTAAATTTAAGTTCCATAATTAATCATGTGAGGGTTCGAGCCGCTCTTGACCGTGAGCACGGCTAGTATACTAGTTTTACACTCTGCAGAGGTTGCGCTTCTTTACCCACAAGTCATGTTACCCATCTGCCAAGGGACGGCCAATCCCATACACCTCTACCGAGGAGGCGAGGCAGGGTAACACTACGAGGCCTTTACAAAGTTCCACTAGCTTCAGAAATCCCGCTACAGTTTATAGGAAGCTCCAGTGCAGGGTTTGTTGGGGGCCTTCGTCCTCCGAAGGTCCTCAAAAACATGATTTGACAATGTTTTCCAAGTGGACTGTGAACAGGTACCTTCGGATTCAGAACTATGAACATGAAGTACGGTCAGGACAAAGCCTGAACCAGACGAAGGGGGATCAAAATGGAGAACGTACTGATTACCAAGCTCCGTGAAGGATGGTCCACAGCCGAAGCTGTGCGCAGGGAAGCTTCGTCGCGATAGCAGAAAGGGGAACCGACCTAAAGATGAAAAGACTACTTGAGCCTTGACAAATTTTCATAAGTCATTGGCAAATGTAATGGACATGAATGTAATTTTACGTGGGCTGCGTCCCGCATCTATAAATAGATGAACAGTACTCCCGTACTGTTCACGCTGATTTGGCATTTGCTTTTGCGTCACGCTTGTACTTCTTTACTTTCTCTCAGAACCGAAGGTACATTTGTAATTTGAAATCATTTCTATTTTTCCATGCTAATAAAATAGAAATGATTCTATGATAATGCTTGCATTATATTTCACGCTTTATATGAATCCTTCGTCATTACTTGTTGTGTTTACGAAGGTACGTTTCTTATGACCTTCGTCTGAAACTCATTATTTCCCGAAGGAACATAATGTTTTGGAGGGCGAAGGACTTTAACACTTAACACTTTTTTATGTTGCCTTGTTCTTAACTCTTAGCATTTGAGAACAAGTCACCAACATTGGCGCCCACCTCCGGTGAACTCACTTCCACTTCGAGTTTTTTGAACACCTTCGGAAGCTATAGACCTTCGCTATGGCGCCGAAGAAAGCTTCAGCGACTGGGGCTGCAGCACTGCAACCGCTGGACCACAACCAGGAGACCGTCTCTCTTCGGGAGGCCCGAAGCCAAAAGAGGAAGGCCGTCAGCCCGACGCTTCAGGAGGATGAGCTAGACCAAGAAATCAGGGATATGGAGATGCTACATCAACAGGTGCAGAGGAAGAAGGAGAAGATGGCCCGCCTAGCTGAGTTGCAAAGGCAGATAGACGAAGCCTCTGAGGAAGTTCGCCATCTTACTCACGATGAGCAGAACAGAAGGCCTCAGCAGAAAGACCTTCATCAGGAGGGCTTCGTCAACGAAGATGACTGGTATGACAATTTCCATCAGGGAAATTTTGTTTTCGATGATGCTTCTCCTCTGTCCACTGAGTTGCAGGCTACACCTTGGCCTCCGACCTATAAGCCACCCCAACTTCCCATCTTCGACGGCCATTCAGACCCGAAGCAGTTCTTGATGAGCTACGAAGCAACAGTGTCTTCGTATGGTGGCAATGCTGCAGTCATGGCAAAGTCTTTTGTTATGGCTGTCAGGAGTGTTGCTCAGACCTGGTATTCCTCCCTTCGACCAGGAACGATCACTTCATGGCAGAAGCTGAAGGATATGTTGTTAACCAGCTTTCAAGGGTTTCAGACGAAGCCGGTCACTGCTCAAGCCTTGTTCCAGTGCACTCAGGATCACGAAGAATACCTTCAGGCGTATGTCAGAAGGTTCTTGCGTTTGAGGGCGCAGGCACCAACCGTGCCCAACGAAATTGTCATCGAAGCCATGATCAAGGGGCTTCGTCCTGGACCTGCAGCACAATACTTTGCTAGGAAGCCTCCTCAGACTCTGGAGAAGCTGCTCCAAAAGATGGACGAGTACATTCGTGCGGATAATGACTTTCGCCAAAGAAGGGAGGAGGCCTTCAGATTTTCTGAGATGACCAGGGGCTTCGGAGGAAGATTTTATCTGAGGCATGTCAGGTCCATCCACAACTCCACTCAAAATGATGACAAGGGGAGTCAGCAGAACAGGCCGTAGTGCTCCTCACAGGCTTCGGGGCAACAGCAAACTTTCTTCCGGCCACCAGCTCCAAGAGGCAGAGGCGCCAGGGGCTTCGGCGGGAGATTTGGAGATCAACCAAGGAGGATATTTTGCTTATTCTGTGGTGAAAACAAGGGCCATACCACCAGGATGTGCCATGTCACCATCCAGAAACAAAAGGAGCTAGCAGAAGCTGTAGCGCAACAGGGCCAGCCGAAGCAGGTCATGCATACTGCTTCGTACCATCAGCCTTACATCCCGGAATACGTGGGCAACCACCCTGCAGTTTCCGTAGCTTCGGCAAGTCAACCTCAAGCTTCATGGCAACAGCCCCCGCCTCCACCTCCGCTGCAACAAGGCCAACAGCCAGAAGGGAGCCAATATGCTCCGCACCAAAGGGATCTCAGAGAGCAATCTGAAGCTCACACAGTCAATAGTACTGTGCCAGAGTCGAAGCACATTTACTGACGGATATCCTATTTTGATAGCAGTTTTTTCCGTTTAAGTTCTATTTTCTGTGTAATAAAGAACATTTCAGTTTTCATATAACAGTTTCGTGGTTGGTTATGAGGAAAACTTATCTTCTCCACAGGCTTAAGTTGCTGAAGCTTAAAAATTTTGCGGTAACAAGGAGGACCTTCGAATTATTAAAAATCCTTCGAAGCAACAAAAAGTCGTTCTAAGGAACGCAGAGTAAGTTGCCGAAGTTACAAAAAGCCATTCCAAAGGGAGCGCAGTGTAAGTTTTTAGCTCCAAAGACGTTCCTAAGGGAATGCAGAGCTTATACCGTCTAAGTAAAAGGCGAAGAAGCTCCAAAGACGTTCCTAAGGGAATGCAGAGCTTACAAATATATTTTGTGTGTATCTTCGAAACAAATGTCATTTGCATAACATAACATCATCACATCATTTTGCATAGCATAAGCATCATACATCATATTGCATTTAGCAAAAGAAGGGGACACAGTATCAACCTTCGAAAGGACGCTTTGAGAAAGTGAAAATTGTGTAAAGTCACGAGGGAATACAATGACAATCTTCGGAATACAGCTTCGGAGAATGTTTTCACGAAGCATGGACGTGATTCATCAGAATAATTTTAACGGAGAATGTCTCCTTCACGAAGCATGAAAAGAAGGGAAGGTGTTTTTTCGTCGAAGGCTCAAAAATGGTATGTATGTAGAGTTTCATGCATCGTAAAGAATTGAATAATGAAAAGAGACTTGTATATTACATTCAAATGTACAAAATGTTACATAGATCACACTTTAAATGTTTTTTCTAAATAGCATCTAGTCTTCTCTTAATACTGCTTCGGCGGCCTCATTTAGAAGTTGATCAACAACTTTATCCATGATAGCTTCGGCCATTTGCTTAATTTCGTCATCCCCTTTTGTGTGAGGGTCAGCAAGCGATCCAGCAGGTTCTGAGGGAAGAGAACATTTCTTCATTACTATTGCAAATCGCGAACAAAGTTTGAAATAAAAATTACAATACAATAAGAACGACTAATTAATACCTAATTGACCTTCGGGCTCTGTACTTCTTTCGGCAGCTTCTGCCACTTTCCTAGCATCATGGATGCCTTTTTCACTTCTTTGAATTATTTCTTGCGCCATTTCTCGGCCGCCATTGTCCCAGATATCAGTGAAGAATTTACCGCCAACCATGCTTGCTTTGGTCGAGGGATCTTTGATGTCTTCAGAGGACAGGGCAGCTTCAGACTGAGCTAAGGATTTTATATGTTCACAACCTTTTTTCTCCAAAACAGCAGCAACTCCTCTGGCGCCTGAAAAAGCACAGATGTCACCGCGGCTGCTCAAGATTTCCTCGAAGGCTTCTGCTTCGTGACTGATCCAGTCCAGTGGACCTTCGGGATTGCCTCTTGGAAAATTCTCTTCACTAGAAAAGGCGCCAACGCTGGCGAAGCTGGATTTTATCTTTTTGACGCATTCTACAGATTTAACATAGCATTTCCTCTGAGATGCACGAAGCTCCTTAACACTTAACTCCAAATTGTTGACCAAATGATCACTAAGTTCTCGTTTTATTTCCTCAAGCACACGTTCCTCTTTAGCTCTAGCTAGCTGTTTCTGAAGATCTTTAATTTCACGTTTTTGCGCTTCGGCCTGGGTTTTTGAAGCAGCTTCGTCCTTCTTTATCCTATCTACCAGTGTAAGCAGAATTTTGTCCTTTTCCAGAGCTTCGTTTCTCAGTTTAATAACTTCGGAGCGTAAATTGTTGAATGCAATTTCATAGCTTTCATCTTCGGCGCTCTTTTGGGCTCTTAATGCGTTGCTTAGGATCAAGCCCTATACGAAAAAGAATCCATATAAGAATAAAGGAATGAATTACGTATTAAAAAAGTTTTTTCAAGCGCTTAATTCCCATACCTTTAGGCTATTGTACGCAAGACTGTCTGCGAGATCCTCTTTCGTCATGGCGCATAATCCAGCTTCGAGCTTCGGGAAACCCATACTTCTGGCCATCTCCCGGCATACAGTTAATTCTTTGTTATCGGGGAGGCAGTATAGGAAGTCGTCTTCATTTGTCCCATTGAACACTACTGCCCCCTTCGGATACTTTAACTCTCTAGCATAGTGATTCGCTTCATAAGTCTCTTCTTCAGACAGTTTCTTCCCCGAAGCATGTCGCACGATGTAATCGCATATGCTGGAAGGAGCTTCGGGGGCGGCAGTGTCAATTTCTTCCACCAAAGCTGGTTCTGATATTTTCTCGGATTGTTCCTTGGTGGGCTCTGAAGGCCCAGCTTCAGCTTCAGCTTGTTGTTTCGAAGCTTCAGTAGATGCTTCAGCAAGTTCAACAGACTCCTTTGCGGTTGTGCTTGAAGACTTAATTGTCTCCAAGACATCTAGTACGTTCACCATTCTTTTTCTTCTTGGGGTCACCAATGGGCCCTTTTGATTTTTTGTTGTTTCGACATTTGCTGAAGGACTTAAAATTTCCGATGTTTTTGGCCCTTCAATCTTCGGTTTTTCTATTACTGAAGGCGCTTCAGTTTTCTCTTCTATCTTCGGCACTGGAGCTGGTCCTGTAGCTTCAGAGGCCAAAGAAATTTCACCAACAAATTCTGGCACTGTGGCCGGCTCAATAAAACGCGTTCGATGGGTGAGCACCTTCATCTTTTTCCTTTGAGGCGCTGGCTCACTAGTGGCACTCGTGGTAGCTTCTGTCGCAGGAGAAGTATTTTTCCTTTTGCGACCCAATACCGGATAGTGATAGTCAGGATAGATAAACCCGACGACGTCAAACACACGGTTGAGTCTTTTCTTCTTTCGGCCTCCGAAGGCTGCTGATAACGCAGTGTTCTCGGCCTTCGAATATGCCCCAAGAAGTTCGTCACTTAATGTTTCAATGCTTTTCAACCAATCGTCATCAGGTTCAACAAATTTATCTCCGTATTTGAATGTGTATTTTAGTCTGACCAGTCCGCCTTCGTCGGACTCTTTGATGGTCTCCTTCGGCATTTCCCATTTTTCTGCAAGTGACCATACCCTGAAGGCAATGTGCTCTTGGACCAAGTCCCTTGTCCCAATGAAAGAGCAGATTACGCCGAAGGCTCTTTGGCATTCTTCGGCCGCTTCATCCATTTCAACCTTCGGCCTTCGATGTCCGAAGCGTTGCCAGATGGGGCGCATAATGATACTCTTGACATTTTCTTGCGCTGTTAAGTCATTCTTCACATAGAACCACTCTGTCATCCAGGCTCCGGGCCACCTCTTCCGAAAGGTCGGCACAGGGCAGCTTGACCCGGAGCGGGCACCGAAGCTGTAACACCCAAAGTTGTTGTGATATTGTTCTTTTCCCCAGGGCTTCGTCTCATATAATAACTCATGTATGTTGCAGAAGCTTTTAGCGTTTGGTTCCAAACCTTGGCTTCTCGCAGCCCAGACAAACACCCCCATTCTTATGATGGCTTCGGGAGTAATTTGATGAAGGTAGACTTGAAATGTTTTCAGGACTTCAACAACGAAGTTGCTTAAGGGGAATCGAAGCCCAGCCTTGAGAAAGCTTCGAAAGATTACGACCTCATCTTCTTCGGGGGTGGGAGAAGTCTTTTCTCCAGCGTCAGCCCTCACAATAGATATATCTCGAAAATACCGCCCCCTCATATTATCAATATGACTCTGCTTGATAGTGGTCTTCCCGAAAACCGTGTGACTTGGTCGCCATGGTCGATCTTCGGCCTCTTCCCCACCACTCTCTACATCAAAACTGTCGCTGTCATCAGTATCTTCGGACAGACCTTCAAGAATTTCCTTGGTGATTTTCTCTGTATTGGTCTCCGCCATCGCCATAATGAACCCCAAGTTTTTCTCTTCGTCAAGACTCAGCTTCGTCTCAGCAGCGATCTTCTTACCTTCAGACATCTTCGGAAGCGCTAAAAAACTGTTTCCAAGACCGAAGCTTCAAAATCAAAAAGATCAGCAAATCTTAGTGCGCACGAGCTAAAAATTTAGTGGGCCGAAGCAGATGGCAAGTGTGCGTACCAAATAAGTTTGCGGTATGATCTTATTTATATCCCCGGGGCGGTGAAAATTGAAAGACCCCGCTTGTCAGTGAATGTTGCTATTCTAGCAAAGGGAAGGTGTTTTTTCGGACCTTCGGCTCAGGGCCTTCGTCCATATCGCAATCTGAATTTATCGTTAACAAATTAATATTGCGAGGGGCTACTGTTGGGGGCCTTCGTCCTCCGAAGGTCCTCAAAAACATGATTTGACAATGTTTTCCAAGTGGACTGTGAACAGGTACCTTCGAATTCAGAACTATGAACATGAAGTACGGTCAGGACAAAGCCTGAACCAGACGAAGGGGGATCAAAATGGAGAACGTACTGATTACCAAGCTCCGTGAAGGATGGTCCACAGCCGAAGCTGTGCGCAGGGAAGCTTCGTCGCGATAGCAGAAAGGGGAACCGACCTAAAGATGAAAAGACTACTTGAGCCTTGACAAATTTTCATAAGTCATTGGCAAATGTAATGGACATGAATGTAATTTTACGTGGGCTGTGTCCCGCATCTATAAATAGATGAACAGTACTCCCGTACTGTTCACGCTGATTTGGCATTTGCTTTTGCGTCACGCTTGTACTTCTTTACTTTCTCTCAGAACCGAAGGTACATTTGTAATTTGAAATCATTTCTATTTTTCCATGCTAATAAAATAGAAATGATTCTATGATAATGCTTGCATTATATTTCACGCTTTATATGAATCCTTCGTCATTACTTGTTGTGTTTACGAAGGTACGTTTCTTATGACCTTCGTCTGAAACTCATTATTTCCCGAAGGAACATAATGTTTCGGAGGGCGAAGGACTTTAACACTTAACACTTTTTTATGTTGCCTTGTTCTTAACTCTTAGCATTTGAGAACAAGTCACCAACAGGGTTCTTGCCTGACCGCCATCGCAGCAAAATCAACCAAGGACCTCCCTACACTGACCACTCCCCTACTGCCCTTGCCCCTTTCGGGTAAGGAAGACCTCCACTAGCTTTCCTAGTTAATCAGCCAAGGGTGTCCCATTAAACCCTTGTGGTAGCACTGTTTTCCCGGGTGGTCGCTCCATGTTCCCATTAATTTAATGATCTTAACATGAACAGTAATAATAACAAGATAATAACAGAATAATCATGAGTAGTGTATCTCCATACCCAATCCACATAAAGCAATAGCAAGTACTACCCAAAAATATTTCAGTGGTGAACAAGGTATAAAGATAACCAAAACTGGGGTAACCTAAAGGATCCCATAAAAATTAACCTATGCAGATCATTAAAATTAATAAGAACATGGCTGGGAAAAGTAAGTGATCAAGGGCACAACTTGCCTTCAATGAGCTCCTGCTCAGCTATCTCTACTTGCTGAACCTCAGATTCCACAGTAGCTTGCTCGTCTACTCGCATCAACACAATACATACATAATATAGCATAAATTAACATCACATCAAACATGTAAATGAAATATATAGTAAAAATCTACACATTAAAATGAGATCATAGGAACTGGAATCACTAAATTTGGAGTTATAGATTTCAAGTTATGGATTTCCTAAGATTTAATGTGTTTGAAATAGGGTTAAATGATAAATACATTTTCTAACAGAGTTCATGTCAAAACAGAGACACTAAATGGTAGAGAATATTATTACAAAATTTTAGAAACTGGAATGGCTCAATTTGGACTAAAAATGGATTTTCTATGATTTATACAAGTTCTAGGGTTTATTTTCATATTAAAAATCCAATTTCTAATTCATTTAATCAATTTAAAACAGTTCTGGACCGGGCCTCATTTACTGGTAAGTTCAGGGGCTTCCTTATAAGTTTCCTGAGACTCAGTCAACAGTGTCTATGGACTGCGGGGTGGTTCCTAAATTCCAGGAGGGCTCGTGTGCAAAACTAACCCGCGAAGGGGTATCCTTAGATGTGGGCCGTTGGATTAGATCCGAACGGTGCAGATGAGATCTGGTCTTTAATGAATCGTTACGCAATCTAGTTCCTTGGTTCCAGGATCAAGGGTTGCGATCTATTATAGGCCTGTTCCGATCTCGCCCATACATCAACAATCCAACGGCCGGGAAAGGTCCAAGCCGAACCGGTATTCTACTCTTAATCCACGTCGTCCATCATGATCTAACGGTGCACGCGTTCCCTCCTCAGATCTAATCGTGGCCGTTGAACATGATCAAACGGCCCATACTACATCGCCTACCTCGAGCCGAGGCACCACGGCGCTTCCCACCGCACGGCGGCGAGCCCGCCGGGGTTTCGAATTCGGCCAACCCGAGCACCTATAACCAATTAACTCACCACACATACAATTGATGCCTCCCTAAACCTAATCCCCCAACCAATTTTGGCCGACAGCAAGCGCAGGACTCGGTACACGGCGTGTCGCGGAGGCACCATGGTCGGGCAGCGGACCTAAGGGCTTGGCTACTCCATTCTGCAATTCGCTAGTGAATAACTTGGAGGAAGGGAGGACGGATATGGTGGGGACTCGCCAACGGATGGCCGAGGGCAGATGACGCTCGCCCATGGGGAGGGGCGGAACTCGCCTACAGTGGTCACGGCTTGCCGCGGTAGGGCTACCAGCGTTGATCTGAACACGCGTATGGGGGTAGAGGAGTGCGGCGCGGTGGATTGATGGAGGAGGCGAGGCGTGATTTGGGTTTTATACCCCGGTCGCGCTCGGTCAGCGAGGTCCGCAACGGCAGCCGAAGCTCCCGCGCGGGTTCTGTTACGCGAAGGAGACGAACCCGACAAGTGGGTCCCACCTGTAAGTGGCCGCGCGTGGAGTGAACGGCGACGGCTGGCGCGGTGAATGGGCTGCAGGGGAGGTTGGGGAAGTGGGCCGCGCAGAGGGTTTCCCAGGTGGGCCGAAAAGCGCGTTGCGAGCCCAGTTAGAGCAGTTTTGGCTTTATTCTTTTCTTTTCTTTTATATTCATGCTCCAATTTCTTTTCTCCATTTCCAAGTTAAATTTGGACTTTGAATTTTGAATTCAAACTTGTACCCAAATCATTCTCTTATTACCTTTGTGAAGTTTAGTAATACCAATTTTATAAATATAATTATATTATTCATATTTTTATATCATTTCTCTTCTTCCATTTTCAAAACCCTAATTTCAATCTAGGGTTTAATTTAACTTCTAGTGTTTATTATCTTATTATTATTATTATTATTATTATTATTATTTTATTTAATGCACAAACATAAAAATTCCACATGATGCATTTTCTTTTATTTTGGTATCATTGGTTTTAATTAATCACTCTCAATTACATGTGTGCTCTTTTATGATGCAAATATGGCACATGAACTGAGGAAATCCTCTATATATTCCTTTTATGAAATTTTGAGTATTACACGTTGCATGGCCTCCCTAGTACCGCGTGGTAGGTTCCTCGGAACCCGACCACCTCGAACGTGGGGGTTTCCCTTCTGAAGTTGGAGGGAGTCCCGAAGCAGACGGGCAGATCGAGTCGCCCGAGGGGTTGGACGCATTTCCTAGGGATGATCCCGTGAAAAGGCGCCGCACCGGCCCGGACCGAGGACAGATCGATCCGCAGGAGCCGAGGGTCTCGGCGTAGATGATGTTGAGGCTGCTGCCTCCGTCCATGAGGACCTTGGTGAGCCTGACGTTGCCGATGATGGGGTCGACGACGAGCGGGTATTTCCCCGGGCTCGGCACGCGGTCGGGGTGATCGCCCTGGTCGAAGGTGATGGGCTTGTCGGACCAGTCTAGGTAGACCGGTGCTGCCACCTTTACCGAGCAGACCTCCCGACGCTCTTGCTTGCGGTGCCGAGCCGAGGCGTTCGCCACTGGCCCATCGTAGATCATGAAGCAGTTGCGGACCTCGGGGAACTCCTCTGCCTGGTGATCCTCCTTCTTATCGTCGTGGGGGGCCCTGCCACCCTCCGCAGGTGGCCCGGCCCTGTGAAAGTGACGCCGAAGCATGGCGCACTCCTCAAGGGTGTGCTTGACGGGCCCCTGATGATAGGGGCACGGCTCCTTGAGCATCTTGTCGAAGAGATTGGCACCTCTAGGAGGTTTCTGAGGGATCTTGTACTCGGCAGCGGCGACAAGGTCCGCGTCGGCGGCGTCGCGTTTCGCTTGCGACTTCTTCCTGCCTTTCTTCTTGGTGCCGCGCTGAGTTGACGCCACAGGGACATCTTCCGGTGGGCGGCCCTGGGGCTGCTTATCCTTCCAGAAGATGGCCTCAACTGCCTCCTAGCCAGAGGCGAACTTGGTGGCGATGTCCATCAGCTCGCTCGCCGTGGTGAGGGTCTTGCGACCCAGCTTGCTCACCAGGTCGTGGCAGGTGGTGCCGGCGAGGAACGCGCCGATGACATCCGAATCGGTGACGTTGGGCAGCTCGGTGTGCTGCTTTGAGAATCGTCGGATGTAGTCCCGGAGAGACTCTCCCGACTGCTGGCGGCAGCTTCGGAGATCCCAGGAGTTCCCAGGACGCACGTACGTGCCCTAGAAATTACCGGTGAAGGCTTGGACCAGGTCGTCCCAGTTGGAGATCTGCCCCGGAGGCAGATGCTCCAGCCAGGCCCGAGCGGAGTCGGAGAGGAACAGGGGGAGGTTGCGGATGACGAGGTTGTCATCGTCCGTTCCACCCAGTTGGCAGGCCAGCCGGTAGTCCGTGAGCCACAGTTCCGGTCTTGTCTCCCCCGAGTACTTGGTGATGGTAGTCGGGGTTCGGAACCGGGTCGGGAACGGCGCCCGTCGTATGGCTCAGCTGAAAGCCTATGGGCCGGGCGGTTCGGGCGAGGGGCTCCGATCCTCCCCGCTATCGTAGCGTCCCCCACGCCTGGGGTGGTAGCCTCGGCGCACCCTCTCGTTGAGGCGGGCTCGATGGTTGTGGTGGTGGTGCTCGTTGCCGAGGCGTCCCGGGGCTACAGGCGCTGTGTTGCGCGTGCGCCCGGTGTGGACCGAGGCTTCCCGCATGAATCAGGAAGTCGCGGCGCGATGTTCCGAGGGGTACCCCTGCCTTCGGGAGGCGAAGCTTTCGGCCCGTCGGACCGCGGCATCCTCCAGGAGATTCTTGAGCTCTCCCTGGATACGCCGCCCCTCGGTGGTAGATGGCTCCGGCATCACGCGGAGAAGTATTGCCGCTGCAGCCAGGTTCTGGCCGACCCCACTGGAAGCCGGTGGCGGCCTTGCCCTGACATCGTCGGCGATGCGGTGCTGGATGCCCTAGGGTAGATGACGCGTTTCTCCGGCCGGAGGTTGGCCTGCCCATTCCTGCCCGATGTCCTAGCGGAACAGCTCAAGTGTTCCTGCTCCCTCGTCGAGCCTGGCCTGCATCTCGCCGATTTGCTCGAGCTGTGGGTCATGACCCCCCGTCGGGACGGGGACCACAGCTAGCTCCCGAAGGATGTCAACGCGAGGCGCAGGCCTAGGGGGATCACCGTTTTCCGGCGTACCAAGATGGTTGCCTTCGCCGGGACCCCCTAGATCAACGTGAAAACATTCACCACTTGGGCCGCAGTCCTCGTCGCCGAGGCTGCGGCTACCGTCGGAACAATCTGAAAGGCAGTAGTCGCATGCGGTCATGAAGTCCCGCATGGCACTGGGGTTACCAAGTCCGGAGAAATCCCAACAAAAGTCGGGCTCGTCATCTTCCTCGGAACCCGAGGGCCCGTAGGTCGAGACGGCCGTCAGCCGATCCCAGGGTGACCGTATACAATACCCCAGAGGGTTTGGACTCGCCTCTATGAGAGCGTCCACCGAAGTGAAGTCGCTTGGTGGGTCGAGGCTGAATCCAAAAGGCACGAGATGGGAGTCGGTCGGTACCTCTTGGTCGACGGGCGGTGACGAAGTCGCGTCAGGGGCAGACTGCACCGTCGTCTCAGGTACGAGGGTGACGCCCAGCAAGTCCTTTGCGAGCGTGCTGGCATCGTCCGTTTGCTTGGAGTTGGCGTGTTGCGGGGAGACGGCGCTCGTCTTCGTCTCAGACGCGAGGTCGATGCCCGACGTGCCCCCCGTTGGGGCGCCGGCGCCGTCGACTCGCTCGACAGCCGATGAGGTGCCGCCTCCTGCTTGGCCTTGGTTGCCCCGCCTCCTCCTCCGTCGACGGGGGAGGGGACGGGACAAGCTCGAATGTCGTTCTTCCGCCACGTGGGGAAGATGTCGTCGATTCCGCCGCCGGCGGGCAGGTTGTCGGCCGCCATTGTCGCCGTCGCGCGGCGGAGGAAGGAGTATCATGTCGTAGCTGCCGTCGAGGGACATGAACGCAAGACTCCCAAAACGGAGCACCGTCCCGGGTTGGAAAGGTTGCTGGAGACTACCCATCTGGAGCTTGACGGGGAGCCGTTCGTCAACACACAGCAGGCCCCTACCTGGCGCGCCAACTGTCGGCATTTCGACCCCGGGGGGTCCCTGGACCGACGAGTAAATTGTCGCCGCGTGCCCCAGCCTAGATGGGTCGGCGCGAGACAGCGCGAAGGGGGGAAGAAGCCGGAGGGAGACAGGCGTAAAAGGGGAAACCCGCGGCCTTCGTGTTTGTCCCGCGCCCAGGTCGGGTGCGCTTGCAGTAGGGGGTTACAAGCGTCCACGCGAGAGGGAGCGAGAGGCTTACGCGAGCGCCATCCCGTCCTTCCCCGCGCGGCCAACCCTCTGTAAGAGGGCCCTGGACCTTCCTTTTATAGGCGTGAGGAGAGGATCCAGGTGTACAATGGGGGGTGTAGCAGTGTGCTAACGTGTCTAGCGGAGAAGAGCTAGCGCCCTAAGTACATGCCGTCGTGGCAGCCGGAGAGGTTTTGGCACCCGGTTCGTGTGGTGTCGTGGCCGTCGGAGGAGCGCTGGAGCCTGGCGGAAGGACAGTTGTTGGGGCTGTTGAGTCCTTGCTGACGTCTCCTTGCTTCCGTAAGGGGGCTGAGAGCCGCCGTCGTCATGGAGCATGCGGGGCGCCATCATTACTTGTTTATCGGGGCGAGCCAGATGGGACGCCGATCTTGTTCCCCGTAGCCTGAGTTAGCTTGGGGTAGGGTAATGATGGCGCCTCCTGTGACGTGGTCGGTCCGAGCCCTGGGTTGGGCGAGGCGGAGGCTCCTCCGAGGTCGAGGTCGAGTCTGTCTTCCGAGGCTGAGGTCGAGTCCGAGCCCCTGGGTCGGGCGAGGCGGAGACCGTCGGCTGAGGCCAGGGCTGAGTCCGAGCCCTGGGGTCGGGCGAGGCGGAGTTCATCGTCTTCCGGGGCTGAGCCCGAGTCCGAGCCCTGGGTCGGGCGAGGCGGAGTTCGTCGTCTTCCGGGGCCGAGCCTGAGTCCGAGCCCTGGGGTCGGGCGATGCGGAGTTCGTCGTCTTCCGGGGCCGAGCCCGAGTCCGAGCCCTGGGGTCGGGCGATGCGGAGTTCGTCGTCTTCCGGGGCTGAGCCCGAGTCCGAGCCCTAGGGTCGGGCGAAGCGGAGTTCGTCGTCTTCCGGGGCTGAGCCCGAGTCCGAGCCCTAGGGTCGGGCGAAGCGGAGTTCGTCGTCTTCCGGGGCTGAGCCCGAGTCCGAGCCCTGGGGTCGGGCGAAGCGGAGTTTCCTATGGTGCCTGAGGCCGGACTTGGCTGCTGTCAGCCTCACTCTGCCGAGTGGCACAGCAGTCGGAGCGGCGCAGGCGGTGCTGTCCTCTTGTCAGGCCGGTCAGTGGAGCGGCGAAGTGACTGCGGTCACTTCGGCTCTGTCGACTGAAGGGCGCGCGTCAGGATAAGGTGTCAGGTCACCTTTGCATTAAATGCTCCTGCGATACGGTCGGTCGGCGTGGTGGCTTGGCCAAGGTTGCTTCTTGGTGAAGTCTGGGCCTCGGGCGAGCCGAAGGTGTGTCCGTTGCTGGAGGGGGTCCTCGGGCGAGACGTAAATCCTCCGGGGTCGGCTGCCCTGGCCCGAGGCTGGGCTCGGGCGAGGCGAGATCGTGTCCCTTGAGTGGACCGATCCTTGACTTAATCGCACCCATCAGGCCTTTGCAGCTTTGTGCTGATGGGGGTTACCAGCTGAGATTAGGAGTCTTGAGGGTACCCCTAATTATGGTCCCCGACAAATACTAAGCCAAAAGTGGTCATCTCCTTACAATTCACTCATCACACTTGAACATCGTGGGCATATATCAGCCACGTTCGCACATATAAGTTACACATGATAGACAAATGGAATTAATTTTCCTATATCAGGTTTTCATATTCAAAGCAATCTTACAATTATTTATCGGTTTTATGAAAACCGGAAGTTCAATGCAGATTCTTTTTCTATTGGTTTCTAGATAACCACCCGAAAAGAGATACACGCGACAAGGGTATGTTATTTCAGTTTCCAGTGGTGATAGTAGGGTTCAATTCATACAGTTTTCTTCCCTTGTCCTCATAAGCACGCCATCAAAGGAACAGACAGTGGCGGATTCAGACCTGGGGCTTCCCGGGCTACAGCCCCAGTCACGGCCCCGTCTCTGCACTACGCTAGCATGCAGCAACAGCACGCGCTAGCCCTGTCTGTGCTACAACAGCAGCTCACGCCAACAACCTAGCATGCAGCAGCTAGCAACCTAAAAGCAGCGCACTAGCAACTAGCAAGCCTGAACCGTTGTTCAACATCCAACCTGCATAGTACACTCTATAGCAGACGCAGACAAGAACTATTGGACAGTGAACCGCCAGGCACAAGAGTAGCGCACAGGATACCGGCACATTTGCAGGCCTGCAACAGGCCAGAAACTCTACGTTAGTTGTTTTTCGAAATTTTAATTAATTTTTTGTTTCATCAATTATTTACTAGGTTAGTTAATACAATTAATGTTTATGTTTATAGGGATAGAATGGATAAGTTTTTCATCAGAAAGAAGATGATTTTAACATAATGCTTAGAATAAAAAGTTTTAAGCTTGTTTTAGTAGCCTCTCCTTTAGACTATTTCGCGATACACCACGGGGAACAGAAATATCTACATGCCACCCATGTTGGATCTTTTATGGGCTTGGCCCATTTATTGAATAAACTCTATGGTGTGTAATGGTGGAGAATACCAATAGTACCACATTGGAAGTCCAAGGGTCTTTTGCCTTGACTTATATGGTGAGATTTATTCCACTTAACTTGAGAAGTCAAGAAATGGACAAGGGCGTGCCACACGCGCGCGCGCGCGCCGCCGCCGGTCGGCCGGGCCGGGCCGGGCGTGGCGTGGCGAGGCGAGGCGAGGCAGGCAGGCAGGCGAGCGAGCGGGCGTGGTGTGGTTGTGTTAATTTTTAGCACTCACTAACCGCGTACTTCAGCCGAGTGACCCTGTCTCTTCGTCAGCCGAGTGACTCTGTCTCTTCGTCAGCCAGCCGAGTGACCCTTCCCCTTCAGCTGGCCGACTCATGGCATGACTCGGCGAGAGCTGACCGACCCTTGGCGTGACTCGGCGACCTTTCTCCTTCAGCTTCCCTCTGCGAGAGGATAAATAGAGGAGCACCCCTGTCACTCGGTACAGGCGAACACCACTTTCAGAATCACAGTCCAGCCGCCGACTGAGGGTATTTCCATCTCGTGACTCTGCGCGCACAGAGAAGCGAGAGGGCAGGTGCCTCCGAAGCCGGTGCCGTTCGAGACCTTGCACGGGGGATCGGCAATTAGGTTTTTGGGGAGCGTCTACGCGACTGCCCAAAACATCTGCGACATGACAAAGGAAGTTGGACAAGGATCTGGATCAGAGCGCATGGGAGGGTATGATCAGTTTATTTCCTTACTGTTTTGCGTTCTAAAGATTATATATGTTTTATATATGCATTTATACTGTTTCATGTATAGCAAAGAATTTATCTCATCTGTTCTGTTACCTTATAATGAGTTATATCTGTTTGTTTTAATTTTACAATCATGCTGTTTATGTTTCTATTTGTTTATTTTCAATTGTTCAGTCAGTTTACATGTTTATCGTATTTATATGATTTATATAATTCATATGCTTTATGTTCTCATGATCCATATTGTTATGGATATATTTGAGAAAGTGATTTCTATGATTAATTATATTTCATATGTCATCATCATAATGTTAATTTATGGAATTAAAATGATACGGAAAATGCCTATAATTCTAACATTCCAAAAACCTAATGTTAGGCATTTTTCTGTCAGAGGTTTTGCTGCTGTGCTAAAGCCTGATCCGTTTGATGGTAAAAACTTCTTGATATGGAAAGCTAAGATAGAATTGTGGCTAACTGCAATGTCTTGTTTTCATGCCGCTGAGGGCAAGCCTGCCAACTTACCTCCTGAGGATGAGGCTAAGTTTAAGGCTGAAGACAACCTCTTTCGAGGTGCAGTGATTAGCGCACTTGACACAAAATTCCAGAAAAGCTATATCATCCTTCCCACGGGGAAAGAGCTGTGGGATGCTCTTGTTGGAAAGTTTGGTGTTACTGACGCTGGTAGCGAGCTGTATCTCATGGAGCAGCTGTATGACTACAAGATGGTTGAGAACCGATCTGTAGTGGAACAGGCTCATGAGTTTCAGGCACTAGCTAAGGAACTCGAACTTTTTCCTTGTCCTTTGCCTGACAAGTTTGTGGCTGGTGGCATAATCGCCAAGTTGCCACCTTCTTGGAAGGACTTTGCTACCTCTCTCAAACATAAGAGACAAGAGTTCAATGTGGAGGAGCTCATTGGTACTCTTGATGTTGAGGAAAGAGCTAGATCAAAGGACAATGGAAAAGGTGTGGAGACCTCTACTGCTAATGTGGTGCAGAAGAGAAACTTCCGCAAGTTTAACAAGAAGAAAAACCAGAACAAACCAGAGAACGCAAATAAACCTGTTCATACAGCACAGTTTAAAAAGAAGAACAACAACAACAAGGGAAAGGGAGGTTGCTTTGTCTGTGGCAGTGATCAACATTGGGCTAGAGAGTGTCCTGATCGCAAGTTCACATAGGACAAGAAATCAGCAAATGTTGTAACCACTGAAACTGGAGATGGAACATCTGGGTATGGTAATTCTTTACCATTTGTTCTCTCAGTTTGTAATTCACCTGAGTGGTGGATGGACAGTGGTGCAAATATTCATGTGTGTGTTGATGCCTCTATGTTCTCCTCCTACCAGGTCGGGAGGTCTGGCGCCTTGTTAATGGGAAATGGGTCGCGTGCTCATGTTCTTGGTGTTGGTACGGTCATTCTGAAGTTTACTTCGGGAAAGACGGTGCCATTGAAGAGTGTGCAGCATGTGCCCTCTATCAAGAAGAATCTCATTAGTGCTTCTATGCTATGTCGAGATGGCTACAAAGTTGTTCTTGAGTCAAATAAATGTGTTGTGTCGAAACATGGTACTTTTGTTGGTAAAGGATATGATTGCGGAGGGTTGTTCCGCTTATCACTGCATGATGTGTGTAATAAACTCGTGAATTCTGTTCATTTTTCTGATGAGTCGGATTTATGGCATTCACGTTTTTGTCATGCAAGCTTTGGCTGTCTTATGCGGTTAGCAAATATAAATTTAATTCCTAAATTTAATTTGGTCAAAAAGTCTAAGTGCCATGTGTGTGTTGAATCAAAACAACCCCGCAAGCCTCACAAAGCTGTTGAGGCGAGGAGTTTGGCACCTCTAGAACTTGTTCATTCTGATCTGTGCGAGATGAATGGAATTTTGACCAAAGGTGGTAAAAGATACTTTCTCACTTTTATAGATGACTCCACTAGATTTTGTTATGTGTATCTCTTAAAAACAAAAGATGAAGCGTTCAATTATTTTAAGGCCTACAAAGCTGAAGTAGAGAACCAACTTGAGAGGAAAATAAAACGTTTAAGGTCCGACCGAGGTGGAGAATATTTCTCTAATGTGTTCGATGAGTTCTGCGTGGAACATGGTATTATTCATGAGAGGACACCGCCATTCTCACCACAATCCAATGGGATTGCTGAAAGGAAAAACCGCACTCTAACAGATTTGGTGAATGCCATGTTGAGTACAGCGGGATTATCCAAGGCATGGTGGGGTGAGGCGATTTTGACAGCATGTCATGTCCTGAATAGAGTTCCAACAAAGAACAAAGAGATCACTCCATTTGAGGAATGGGAAAAGAGAAGAGTAAATCTCTCGTATTTGCGCACTTGGGGTTGCTTGGCTAAAGTGAATGTGCCAATCAACAAAAAGCGTAAACTTGGGCCTAAAACTGTTGACTGTATATTCCTTGGGTACTCTTTTCACAGCACTGGGTATAGGTTCTTAATTATAAAATCTGATGTGCCTGATATGTATGTTGATACTATCATGGAATCAAGAGACGCAACATTTTTTGAGAATGAGTTTCCCATGAAGAATACACCTAGTGATACAAGTCATGAGACTATAATTCCCCATGAGCACGAACTGTCGATTCCTATAGATCATGCTGAGGATTCTCACGTACACATCCCTGAGGAGGATGACACTATAGTCACTCGAAAGAGCAAGAGACAGAGGGTTGCAAAATCCTTTGGTAATGACTTTATAGTGTACCTTGTGGAAGACACACCAACTACCATTAGTGAGGCATATTCCTCTCCTGATGCTGACTTATGGAAGGAAGCAGTAAGGAGTGAGATGGAATCTATTATGTCTAATGGAACTTGGGAGGTCGTTGACCGTCCTTATGGTTGTCAACCTATAGGTTGCAAATGGATCTTCAAGAAAAAGCTTAGGCCTGATGGTACAATTGAGAGGTACAAGGCAAGGCTTGTGGCCAAAGGATATACCCAAAAGGAGGGTGAAGATTTCTTTGATACCTACTCACCAGTGGCTCGATTGACTACGATTCGCACATTAATAGCCGTGGCAGCCTCTTATGGTCTTATCATTCATCAGATGGATGTTAAGACAGCTTTCCTTAATGGAGAGTTGGATGAGGAGATCTACATGGATCAGCCAGAAGGGTTCATTGCGGATGGTCAAGAGAACAAGGTGTGCAGGTTGATAAAATCATTGTATGGCCTAAAACAAGCACCTAAGCAATGGCATGAAAAGTTTGATAATACTCTTACAGCAGCTGGCTTTGTTGTAAATGAATCTGACACGTGTGTATACTATCGATATGGTGGGGGTGAGTCTGTTATGCTGTGCCTTTATGTTGATGACATCTTGATCTTTGGATCAAATCTCAATGTGATTGAGGAAGTTAAAAATCTTCTATCGAGCAATTTCGAGATGAAAGATTTGGGAGAAGCTGATGTCATTCTAAACATCAAGCTTGTTAGAGAAGCTGATGGTGGGGTAACTTTGTTACAATCCCATTATGTGGAAAAGGTATTGAGTCGCTTTGGTTTTAGTGACTGTGATCCTGCTCCAACACCTTATGACCCCAGTGTGCTATTAAGAAAGAATCGGAGAATAGCAAGGGATCAATTGACATACTCCCAGATCATTGGCTCGCTCATGTACCTTGCAAGTGCAACAAGGCCAGACATCTCTTATGCTGTGAGTAAGCTAAGTCGGTTTGTGTCGAAACCAGGAGATGATCACTGGCGTGCTCTTGAGAGAGTGTTGCGGTATTTGAAAGGTACTATGACATACGGTATTCATTATACCGGAAACCCAAAAGTGCTGGAAGGCTATTGTGATGCCAACTGGATTTCTGATGCTGATGAGCTTTATGCCACAAGCGGATATGTGTTTCTGTTTGGAGGTGGCACTGTTTCCTGGAAGTCTTGCAAGCAGACTATCTTAACGAAGTCTACAATGGAAGCAGAACTCGCAGCATTAGACACTGCTGGGGCTGAGGCCGAGTGGCTTCGTGATTTCCTATTGGACTTACCGGTAGTTGAAAAACCGATACCGGCTATTTCCATGAACTGTGACAATCAAACGGTGATTACAAAGGTTAACAGTTCTAGGAATAACATGAAGTCTACAAGGCATGTTAAGAGGAGATTGAAATCTGTCAGAAAGTTGAAAAACTCCGGAGTTATAACTGTGGATTATGTCCACACATCGAATAATCTGGCAGATCAATTCACTAAGGGTCTATCACGCAATGTGATAGAAAGTGCATCGAGGGAAATGGGTATGAGACCCATGTGAGATCTACTCTAGTGGTAACCTGCTCTATGTGATCGGAGATCCCGTGAAGTAGAGTGGAGAAACAAGCTAGGAGTAGGTTGTGAGGAAAGATTCCTTTCTTAACTCATTTCTGATGCACATCTTTCCTATCTGTAAGGCAGGATGGTATTTACCTTAATGTATTCCAAGAGTCTTATAAAGGTGAGATGTTGTCCTACAGAACATCTTCTGAGGAATACACCTATATGAGTCAGACTGCTAGTCACAGTCTATGGGACTTGGGTAATCCCTAAATACTCATGAAAGGCACTGAAGTGTGACTTATATGCTTCTAAACAGCGGGAATACCCTTTTGCAGCCTAGTATCAGCAAAGGATTTGAGTGAATCTTATTTCGCACAAAACTGTCAATTCAAGGCATAGTCCATTGTTCAGTTGTGAATGAGTAAAACTCTTATTCTAGATGGATGTTCAACTTAACAGTCTCCATCGAAAACTGGTATATCAAAGGATTGTGATTCTGATACTTCATCATTACAAACCCTAGAGTTTGGTGGGGATTGTTGGATCTTTTATGGGCTTGGCCCATTTATTGAATAAACTCTATGGTGTGTATGGTGGAGAATACCAATAGTACCACATTGGAAGTCCAAGGGTCTTTTGCCTTGACTTATATGGTGAGATTTATTCCACTTAACTTGAGAAGTCAAGATATGGACAAGGGCGTGCCACGCGCGCGCGCGCGCGCCGCCGCCGGCCGGCCGGGTCGGGCCGGGCGTGGCGTTGCGAGGCGAGGCGAGGCAGGCAGGCGAGCGAGCGGGCGTGGTGTGGTTGTGTTAATTTTTAGCACTCACTAACCGCGTACTTCAGCCGAGTGACCCTGTCTCTTCGTCAGCCGAGTGACTCTGTCTCTTCGTCAGCCAGCCGAGTGACCCTTCCCCTTCAGCTGGCCGACTTATGGCGTAACTCGGCGAGTGCTGGCCGACTCATGGCATGACTCGGCGAGAGCTGACCGACCCTTGGCGTGACTCGGCGACCTTTCTCCTTCAGCTTCCCTCTGCGAGAGGATAAATAGAGGAGCACCCCTGTCACTCGGTACAGGCGAACACCACTTTCAGAATCACAGTCCAGCCGCCGACTGAGGGTATTTCCATCTCGTGACTCTGCGCGCACAGAGAAGCGAGAGGGCAGGTGCCTCCGAAGCCGGTGCCGTTCGAGACCTTGCACGGGGGATCGGCAATTAGGTTTTTGGGGAGCGTCTACGCGACTGCCCAAAACATCTGCGACATGACAAAGGAAGTTGGACAAGGATCTGGATCAGAGCGCATGGGAGGGTATGATCAGTTTATTTCCTTACTGTTTTGCGTTCTAAAGATTATATATGTTTTATATATGCATTTATACTGTTTCATGTATAGCAAAGAATTTATCTCATCTGTTCTGTTACCTTATAATGAGTTATATCTGTTTGTTTTAATTTTACAATCATGCTGTTTATGTTTCTATTTGTTTATTTTCAATTGTTCAGTCAGTTTACATGTTTATCGTATTTATATGATTTATATAATTCATATGCTTTATGTTCTCATGATCCATATTGTTATGGATATATTTGAGAAAGTGATTTCTATGATTAATTATATTTCATATGTCATCATCATAATGTTAATTTATGGAATTAAAATGATACGGAAAATGCCTATAATTCTAACAACCCATACACTCCCCATCTCTGCTTTCATGTTTAACCTAGTGGTTCAGTGTTGAGCCTTGTTCCCTCCACCGAAA
Source organism: Zea luxurians (assembly GCA_029449295.1). Classification (NCBI taxonomy): domain Eukaryota; kingdom Viridiplantae; phylum Streptophyta; class Magnoliopsida; order Poales; family Poaceae; genus Zea; species Zea luxurians. The sequence continues at coordinate 32,645,769 of JAOPSE010000024.1, read as the reverse complement.
CAACAGCAGCATATGGGGGGGGGGACACCTCTTGTCCTCGTCACACCCATATATAATAAAGAAACTGGAACAAACGCAACCCTATCAACGTGGAGCATACATAGCGCCACACAATTAACCTAAAGGGCATCTCTCTGCCTTACTTTATTCGATGATAATTAATCACTAACCACAGTTAGCTAGGGTGTGGTTTTTATTTAATTTTGCTTGATGAGTGCACAGCCTTTTCAACACCACCCTACCGTGTCATGTGCATGACTACTATGGGAGAATCGCAGCGTGGCGGCAGGATGGCGACCGCTAGATTCTTGGGTGCTCCTTGGTCTCGTGCAGCAGGGGCCAAGATCAGCCCCAGCCACATTTGTTTAGGTCCCATCCTGATCCAGCAAGCATCAACATGAATAAGGATGTAATTAGTGGTCTCTGGAAGAGTCCAACGCGAACAGCAGTGGCCGAACTGGTTGGTGGTGTGGCCTTGGCAGCTGTGGGGTTCTCATCTGACTGGAATTGATGTGGCTTAAAGATCCAGCATTGTTGCATCGATCCAAGTGGATGCATGTTCAATCGATCAAGTTGTTATACACGTTGCACAAACTCAAGTTGTGCATGGACAATTCATTTGGTGAATTATTGGTGTACTGTACCTATTCTGCCAAGGCTCATTCAATTCTCAGCAAGCAGTTTCTTTTGTTTTTAATTAAAAAAAAAGGAAGTTCAATTGTTTTAAGAATTTGGATGCTTGAAGAAAATAATGGGATCTGTTTTGGTAAATCAATGTGTAGGATTCCTATAGAACCAGTGGCTAGTTGTTTGTGCAAGTGTTTCTCTGCCCATATGGCGTTAGAGCATCTCCAAGAGATCCCATAAATTAATCTCCCAATACAAGGGAATTAGGATCCCCTAAATCTCTTAATTCCAATCCATAGGTACCATCTCCAATAGCTCCTAAGTTTTCTCAAAATTGTAATGCATAAGGCCCACAAATGTCGTACGTAGATGCCATCTCAAACCTACCTGCACCGCCTCCGAGCGTCAAGTTGATTCAGTTGTTTGAATTGTGTAAGTAGCTGTTGGTTTTCATCACAAAAACCTCCCACTATAATTTTCATTCTATTTGCTCTGTCATCACCGAAATGAAACAATAGTGCATCTTGATTATTTTGTACGTATCAGCCCCAGAATGTAGTATCTGCTGAACAAAAACCGACATCCCAGATTGTAGTATCAGTTGGATACGATATTAAAAAAACTCAAGTGCAATCTGTATGTGATGATGAAAACATGAAAGCAGGATTCAATAACCTTCAGCTGCTGCAGTGCTGTACGCAGACTTCTCGTGCTTCCTGGACGAGCTCCGGCCGAGCACCGGCGTCGAGGAGGAAGCGTGAAGAGATGCGCGCGAACATAATATCACGCGGGAAAGTGAAAATACGGGGAATTGGGACGAGACGCGGTGGCGTATATTTGTGCAGGGGAGGGAATATTTTTGGCGTGCGGGTGAATAGGGAGTCTTGATGAGGAACTTGGTTGTTTTTTCTATTTTTTCCTAAACTAATGATTGAATTAGAAAATTACTGGGAGTTGTTGGAGATGCTCTTAGAGGTTTAATAGGTTGTAGCTCATTAACACGGTCTATAAATACACGGGATGGAGGCTAGGGTTAAATTACTCCACCACACGTGCAACCCTAGCCATCGCCTTCCTCATACCTAGTTGCGATACCCTCGTTACGCATGCGGTGCTAGCATACCGGTGCACAGTGTTCCTTCCCGTACATGTGAACAACATGGAAGCGCAGCGACGACTGCTGCGCTGACAAACTACGGAGGAGGAGACGAACGTGATCGGCTACTTCCTCTCCATCGACACGTGCCTACGTTGGATCGTTGCTCCAACTCGTCTTCCGCTGTGTTGCGCGTCTAGTGCTAATGCTCCATAAGCCATCTTGCAAGTTTCTGGCGTGACGTGGTAGATGTGTCTAGCATGTTTCCTATCAGTGGTACAGGAGCCATCTTGTGTAGTTTTTTATATGGATCTAGATTCATAAGATGGATCTACTTAATGCACAGTTTAATTAGATCAATTGGTTGTAAGGGGTTGAAGTTTATATATGACTAAAATGATCAATTTGTCCTTCTCTGTTATGTGTGCAACCAGTCTGTAACATCCAAAATACTATTTTGGTGATTTCGAGAATTCTCAAAAAAAAGGATTTGAAATCAAATGGCTTCTAATAATGATTTCTTTCATTTATAAAGTTTGCCTCTCTAAAATAAATGGATGACAATACTAAAAGTTTGGTAGTTCAAAACTTAGATCCAAATCTTGAAATTAAAGTTTAAGTTAAAACTTGAAATAACAAATAGAACAAAGACTTTCAAACTATTTAATTATTCTCCTGAAGCAACCTTTACAATATATATATATATATATATATTTGAAAAATTAGAATATACATTCAAAAGGAGTATATTATGAAAATAAAATATGTGTATGTGGCTTATATTTTGAAGCATATGGTTAAACAAATATTAATATGAATATAATAAAAAACTTTTGCATATCAGGCTGGAATTCTTTTGTTTGCTAAGTAAACTTTTACATATATTTGTTGCGTAGTTTTTGACTATATTGAAAATTAGAGTTCTTAGTTTAAGAAGTAAATTTTATGTAGTCTAGTTCAACCCGCTCTTAAGCGTCACGATCCCTTTAGCAGTAATATGATGAAAAAAATTTTAAAATAGTTTTACACACGATTTATGCTAGCTACTAATCCGTATCTAAAAATAAAAATTTCTAGATACGACAGGTTTACACAAATCACTGCCGATTTGACTATGAACCAACAATACAAATGTAACAGCGATTGTATTAAGGGTGTGTTTGGTTCTGTTGTGTGCTGTGATAAAAGCTACTATCTGCTATGAAAAAAAGCTTATGTGAGTTGTCTGCTGTAAAAAAGTTAAAAGCCTTTTGGTTTAAACTGTTGTAAGTTGTCAACTATGAACAAACTGTCACTGTCGTATCTAGGGTTTTATTTAAGGGTATGCCATTCAAAAATTTCCACTCATAATTCGATAAATTTATTTAATATTTAGATAGTGTTATTTTTTCATACTATTTTTATCACTCTTTTGAAGGAACATAAATGTCTTGGATATATCATTTTTATCAACTTTAAAGAAAATATTCATGTCGATAAAAATGATTAGACAATCATCAGAACACAAGCTCCTATCTTATTTCTTAATTTGGGTTTTATTAAAACCACCGTAGAAAATACCCATTGAAAGTAGTAGCAGCAACAAGAGATGCCTTTTTCTAAGAAAATAGATGCAATATCTCATATAACATCCAGGACATAGTGGATGGTGTTAGGTTCAAGTCATTAGCCGGTGTGTTTTACCTTTCCTCTTCCTTGTTCTCTCCCACTGAAAACAATTTCCCTCTTGTTCTCTCCCTCTAAATCCAATTGAATAGATTGGATTTGACTGCATATTGCTTATATGTATTTTGTTTAACTATATCTCTTAATCAATATACCTAATAAATTTTAATATTTTTATTAATACTTTTTTAATAATTTTATTGAAATTTGTTTATTTTATTTGTTTTAACATTTAATTACTTTTAATCCTATTTTATTTCTATTTACAACATCTCTTTATTTATTTATTTATTTATTTATATGGTGAACCTGGATAAACAGCAAAAGCAAAGTCAAGCTGCTTTTAAATTTGTACTATAGAAAAGCTGTTGATGTAGAAAAGTCGAATGAATCCCTTCAGTTCATCTTATTTTTTTAAGTAGAAGCAGGTTAAGAAAAACTGAACCAAAGGCACCCTAGGAGTGCATGTTTTCATGTTATTGAGTACTGGTGAGCAAATCTAACAGCGAGATTTCTGCAGATGCTGCTACTGAAGGCTGAAGCACATACACATGCGTATCATATGGTTGCTTCGTGGAGGTGTACGACCAACTGTCCTTGCCAACTTCGCTTTTGTCGGCACGTTTGTTGATGCATTGAACTAGCCATCCGAATTATAAGACAAATTTAATATTTAAAATAGATATACATAATTTAGTTATGTTGTTAAGCATATTTTAAAAATAGGAAAATTTTGTATAGTCTTTTTTGTGTATTATTTTGTTCGTACAACGAAAATGGTGAAAAAACATTTGTATCTAAATCTATATTCAAATTTTAAATCTATTATTTAATAAGATATAGAATGAATATGAGGCCTAGTTTTTATGAATCTTAACGATCACAATGCTAAAAACAAGATTATAGATTTGCATAGCAGATTCTACATAACATGTATTCGCAATCAAAGAAAGAGACTAAAAATTTAACATCTAAATAAATATCTAGATCCATCCTATCATTTTATACAATCAGGTACCGGAAAAACTTCCAAAGAAAATGGCGAGGATTTTCAAAGAAACCCTGCTCTGACCATTTTTTGCAGCAAATAAATCCCAAAGGAGAGTATTGGACAGCTTTCGATCTGGAAACCAACTATTAGTAATCCACTTAGAAGATATGGATTTTGGCTAAAATGATATTGATGCTAGGCAGAAAGAACCCATGGATTAATTAGTGACTACAAATACATGGTACTCCCATTTGTCAGTATCTCGCATGCATGTAGGATGGAGCCAGAAAAAAATTAGGGGCTGCACTAAATTGTTACAACGATATAATCAGCTCTAAGGGGCTCAAGTCTCACCCGCCCAAATACTACATCGGTCACTGGGCATGTCTGCTCAACTGAACTATCCCTAGCTCTCTCTCATCAACCATCTATGCAGAGATGAGGAATCTTGCATGTCATCGTTCTTGACTTCCAACAAAACCATTGAAGCCACAATTTTGGCCATGTGCCACGCAATAGGATCGATGGTTTACTAAAGATTGCACGGCGTATATCAAGGTCCATCTATTCGATGATCCAGAACCGTACAGTTCATCACGATTGAATAAAAAAATGAGAATGCCTGAACGGCTATGCATTGGCTTTTGGAGGCAAGCACATGCATTTTGCTCAACTTAGTTTAGCTATTGCTCCTTGGTTTATTTACTTGCTTAAGATCGAAAGTAATTGTCCATGAAAAGGTAGCCAAAGCCTTGGGCCAAAGGGAATCATGACATTAATCTGTTTACCTTTTTAGGCTGCTTGTATCGAAAGTGCCTTTAGTGATTAATTAATACTCCTTGGCGTATAAACAAAGGCTTTATTTCATTTCTTGGGACAAGATTTGACCAATAATCATCACTTTTATAAAACAAAAATGGTATTGTCGAGTTAGTATTCGAAATAATTATTTAAAATGGTTATGATTTTGTATCAAATAAATAAAATATTAATAGCGTAACTGTTTGTCAAAACGTTGTCCTAAAAAACAAATTGCTCTGTAAAAAATATGGAGGGAGTATTGGGGGGTGGTTGGCAGTAGGAAGAAATAATATTATTACTTTGCGAAACAAAAAATATCCTATTATTCTAAAATATTCGCTGGAACAAGCAATACAGTTGATTAAGCCGCTGAATAAAGTGCCAAGATCGATCAAATCAAGCTAGCTTTTGGTAGCCACCGGAAGTGTTTTATGCCGTCAACTAGCAAACTGATGCATTGCACCAGGCCTTTAGTCTTTGACAGATTAAGCATGGCAGCGATTAGTTTAGGTCATGTTCTGGTGTGCCCCTGTGCTTGCCGCCCTCAACTGATAATCAAGGGGCGCTGATGGGCGGTTACGCGTGCTTTGGCATTTTGCAGGGAACACAAAGCACATCTGTTCTGACAAACTTTGTGTTGCTGCCAAGGCCAAAAAAAAGCAAGGAGGAAGCAATGCAGAAAATCAGTTACCGTGATATTATTTTTTTTTCTCATAGAAATTTCGTCATCGTGGGTGAACAGCAGTGGAATAGCTTTTTAGCGCATTATCGTCTTCAAAATGGTTGGCGCAACCATAAGCAGCACAGCAGGAATATTACCATGCTGCGAAGCGGAGCACAGGGAAATGGGATTCTGCCCGGCGTGCAGCCACGACGTATGTCCGCGGATTGGACGGCAACTCCGTCAGCCGCATGGACCCTGTGCCTCCCATGTGACGCTTCGCTACTCCAAGCATGGCGAAATAGGCTCCGTGATTGCTTCACTTCATGTGCCCGGGCTGCTGCGTACTGCCTGTTGATTCATGGACGACCAAGGACCCAAAGTAGTGATGCAAACGGATCGAATATTGTTTACATTTGTTTGCTATTCGAATCATGTTCAAATTTGAATAGTGTCAACTATATTGGATAGGATACAACTGGATATCGATATCATAAATATATGATAGCAATTTGAGTATTCAGATAAGTTGAATATTCAAACTCTAGAGAACTCGCCCTGTTTAACAGGCCAGGCTTGAAGCCAAGCCAGGAACCAAACCAGCCCAGGATTGAGTGGATCATAAGGCCTTGTTCGTTTGTGCCAACCTCCAGGATTGAGTTGAATATCACAAACGAACAAGGCCTAAGTTGTCACTCATTCTTGGTCGGCAGCCAACTTCCAGCACATGAATCAATCCAGATGGTTGCTCACCTGGGTTCATTGTGGGCTAAGGATTGAGACAGAGGAGTTAAAAACAGGCGGCTTTGTGGCCCAAGACAAACGAACAGCTCCAGCAAACTATATCAGACTAAACCAAACCAGGCTGATTGGTTCCGCCCAGAACGAGGCCCAGAACGGGCTGTTCAGGCGAAAACAAACTAGGCCTAACTGGATTTGATATCGAATATCATCAGAAAATATCCATACCATTTACACCCGCTAGGCCACCACATCTTTTCAACTCTTGGACGCTGGAAAAACAAAAGCAGAGCCATGAATGTACACAATGGAAGTTTCTATTTATAGAATCCAGCAGCCAACAGATCGCAGAGCGCTCTTCATTCTACAGATTTCAGGAGCCTGAACAACCCCACTGCCTCCCTTATTCGCGAGAAGGCGATGCAAAATGCTTGCACCTCGATGAAGAGATCTTGCACTGCACACAACCAAAAATGTCATCTTTCACACTGGAATTTCAGTCTTAGTCAATAACAGAATAAGTAATAACATTGATGATCACAATTCAAACTCTAAATCAACAGACCCTCAAATGAAGAAAAAAAATCAATATGTGTGAAATAGAATTATTCTATGAACAGTGAAAGAAACCGATATTTCTCCCTCAAAGCAAGTTCAGGTAATCTGAAGTCCCAAGCTCAGGGCCCAAAGGACAGTGTTTTTTCCATCTTTTTTGTGAACAGATTTTGCTACACCCAAACATCAAAAGGTGACAGAAAAAAATAATCACTTAAAATTTCAGTCAGTTTTGGGGTGAGGGATTCCTAACCATGCTTCTATGATTCTTCCAACTGAGTTGCAGAAGGGAACTTATTTCAGTGTCATGCAATTCACACAATTTTTTTTTCACATATAATAAGTACACCAGTTTATATTCCATTTGAAACCTTCCTATGGAAGAGCCAAAACTTTCAAAACCTCGGGTAAGTGACAACTACAACGAGGCACCTCCCTACTAATGACTATGCCACATAAACAGATAAATAAACAATTAATCATGTTGAACTGAAACATAAATTTTCAGCAACCATCGAGTTTACAACAGATACATAATGAGGAAGGACCATCAAAGTAGAAACTCAACGGATGTGCATGAAAGCTTGTTATTTTTCCTAGCAGATAAAATATGATGATTTGTGAAGTGTTAATTATACTACTTTAGATTAGATCGATAATAAAAGTATAAAACTGAGTAGCTTACAAAGAAACGCAAGTTCTAAATATTGTACAACTACAGACATCTCTAATGATTTGGACATGTTCGTGGCATAATAATAGAGAAACTGCACTAACAGTGCAGTATGAGAATTGCACATTGATACACTCACCATCTATTATCTTGTTCCGAATGAGGCTCTGTAGAAAGACACATACTAGTCTCACTAGTCTATTTTGCATATACTTGTCCTGCAAACAATGTTAGTTAAGGTTTATCAACACTTAAACAAAGTGCCATGTGTATCATTTATTCATTTTACACACTTAAATATTCAGTTTTCATTCAAATATTCAACAGAAACAAAAGTGGGCCCTCATTTTAGCATGTATAGGAAGCAAGCAGGAAATAGAAGTACTCCATCATCGTACATCAGGAGTAAATAGATGGCTGTACTCAATAGACATTTAAACTTGAAGTTCAAATATTATAGTGTGAATAAACACTTTGTAGAGCATCAGTAACTCAGAATTATACATCCCAAAAATGTTTCATGTGGATTTGGCGCCTGAAGCAAAAATTGATGCCATGATTCCACCTGGAGATGGTTGCATTTTGTATTGAAGAATGGATGTTAAGCTATCTTCACTGGATAACTGGATATGGTAAAATAGGGGGCGCGAAACTGTAGATTACAGAAGTTTAAAATAGAGAATGAGATAGAGGATGGGATAGAAAATCTCCTGGAGATGGCCTTAGGTCCATATATTATGCAATACTTTTGATTTATATATAAATGAAAGACATGTTCCTGGGATAATCAGAATTTGATTGAACACAATTCGTGCTCAAACCCCACAAAAAAACATTTTAGCAACCCAGAACTGATGCTGGAATCATGTTACCATGACTACCGAAAGATGTTGATCTACCAGAAAAGATGGAAAGCATGGTTAAGAACCAAACCTTAATGTCTTCACATGATCGAATGCAGTTTGAGATATAGTCGTGAACAAATCCTGGTGGTAAAACTACTGCAGTAGTGAGCCTGTTTACTACTTCCATTGAATGCAAGCTCATATCCATATGGACAATAGCATCAAAGTATCTGTTCAACAATAAGGCAAGTGTGAAATCTGACATGCAGAAAAAAACACAATAATTACAAGGATAAAGATAAAACAGATGAAAAGGCTAGTATGTGTACGCATCCATGTCCGGAGAGTTGATTAGCTTTGAAAGAACATCGACAGCTATAAGTGGATTATGTTCAACAAGGTCCTAAAAACAGAAAATGGTCAGACAGTCAAACCAATAGCAAAGCAAGCAAACTATTCAGCATCTTGCACATACAGGGAGCTTCTGTGGTGTCATTCCACAATGATTAAGTAGCTTCCCATCCTTCCTCAGATATTCGGTAATTTTCTGCAAGAAGTAACAAATTCATTTGACATGTAATATGATCAAAATTTCAAAATTACATTGGAATTTTCTTTGTGTGCCTTCATCCATCCAGACTTCGATGGGCATAGGGTTCTTTTTCCGGTTTTGAGCGTTTGGCAACTATGTGGTGTTGCAGTTTGAATTGATTTCTTATCTTTTGTGCACTTGGTTGAGATCCACGCATGAAGATTTTCTTTTCTGTAGGTAAGTAACAAAAACTTGCTATTTTGTTTACACTCGTGTAGTAGGATTGCAAAAGTCGTTGGTTGATGTAGCATCTACTCCAATTGATTCTATGAAACCGATCATTTCCAAATTCATTGAGATATTCCAAGAATGGTTTGGCATGACTAAATAGTAATAATATGTCTATATGTTTGGTTGTTAGAGTGCTGGCATATCCAGCCACCAACAGGCTTAGGTATTGCTAGCATAGTTGTTAAAGCGGAAAGGCGAGGTAAGGTGACCGACCCCCTTTTTACCTTTTAAGTGATAAGGCGTAAGGCGAGGTGACGCCTTAGTAATATACAAAAATAGGCAATAAAAATTGAATATATAGGAATATAGTCTCAAATAGTTAGGAATAATAATATTATAGTAGCAATAGGAGTACAAGTTCAAGATAAATCAACTAAAACTGAGTTACCTAACTAAGAACACTAGCATTTAACTGAAACTGAGTTAATTGAAACAGAGAGAAAGCAGAGAGGGAGAGAACAGAGAAAGCAGAGAAGGGAGATAACAGAGAGAGCAGAGAGGGAAGGGAAGATAGCGCACTGGGGGAGAGCAGAGAGGAAAGAGAGCACACTGAGGGAGGACAGCCATCCAAGGCGTCCGCAAAGCGTCGCTAAGACGACACTCAAGGCGCTAAGGCGACGCCTTATTGTCTAACGCGGACGCCTTAGTCACGGACGCAAGGCGAGGCGGACGCCTTGCCCCTAAACCTCGCCTTACCGCTTAAGCGACGCCTTAACAACTATGATTGCTAGAGCCAGGAGTGGACCCAGCTTTGTCTCAGTTATTCTTAGGAATATCCAACATTTTCATCACTAGAGTAGGTATATAGCATTTATGATACATATGTATAACTTAAGTCATGTAAAAATTAATTTTCTTACTTAATCTAGCAAATTAATGAGCTATATAAAATTATAAATGAGCTCATTAGAACTAGTAGGGCCAGATTGGTGGCTCGTTTCAAAAATGTTGTGATTGAACCCATTTTTCTTTAAAACCAAAATTAGGTGATCTCGAATGACTTCAAATTTTGGCTTGGCTCAGTAAGCTCAGTTGAAATCGGGTATCAAACAACACAAGAGACTAATAAATGATAATATATCAATTTCAAAGAAAGCTAAAAAAAGTTTAGTTGGCTAGTTACCCAACCCTAATTAGAAGTGAAGGCCTAGAACCCAATGCCTACATGTGCTTGCCCTCTACTACAGCCAGCTTGGTAGTTACACGTGAAATAAAAGCTTCTAGTGGGAATACCCAACTACAAAATCCTAGGTCTGCTACTAGCCAGAGCGTCAAGTATTAACATCCGGATGTAGTATAAGAAATTTGGTAAGCTTTATTAGATCTTCCTTTGGGGCCATGCCAGTAAAATAGGAATACTTGTTTGAGTATAAGGCAAGGATACAGGTTGTCATGGTAGCTAAGATTAGTTTCCATATATATATATCCTGCATGACATTGATAGTAGGGATTAACTTGCATTTGTGACCGGGGACCCATTTCTCACCACATCTCCAGCATTCACCAGCTTTTCTAGCTCTCTGTTGTTGCACTTGGGGAGCCGCAGGTTGTTCTTTAGTTTTGTCTGGTGTGGTGGTTCTGCACAAAAGGATAGTTCTGTATGGAGCAGCAGTGATTTGTCTCTGATATGAAGAAAACTGTTTCTTAGGTGGGGCACTGCGTTCCATGTCTTTGGCCTGCCAGTACGCATCAGTCAGGGACTCTGGATGGAGAGGCCTGAGTTGGTGTTTGATGTCATGACGAAGGCCGTTGACAAAGCATTTTACAAACCACTCTTCGGTTAGCTCTGGTGTATCTTGTTTCAACATAGTCATGAAATCTTCAAACTTATCAATATAAGCATTGACTGTCATGTTGTCTTGTTTCAGTGCATTGAAAGTTTCAGCAACTTCATAGGGACTGTATGCAGAGAAACGATGAGTAATCATGCGACAGAAATCTGACCAAGAGGAATCTTGCCCAGTGGTCTAATATGAATAAGAAATGGCAGCTATAACAGAGATTTTTCTCAATCGCTCAGCTTGAAGGTAGGTCCTTGTCACTAGAACGAAATGCAAGGGTTGGTGGATCGGTGATTTCTGATAATACAAGCAAGGACACACCTCTGGCTGTATCTTGTGAGCCAGCCCTTACCGAAGGCATGATGGAGTCAAAGATCGGGACTCTTGGCTATCAAAAGAGCGAGCCGAAGTAAATTCGACAAGAAAGCTATCCGATGTATATTCGTTGGATATGATAATGAGCGAAAATGGTGGAAGGTTTCACTCCAGCAGGGGCCGCCGTTCCGGACCCAACAGAGGCAGGGGTAATTCTTTGCAGTCTAATGAGGCTGGGACAAGCTTTGCTTTTGTACTGGTTGAAACTGAGGATTTGGTATAGCAAAGACCGTCACCATCCCAATAGAGGGCTCCAGAGAACACTCTAAAAGGGGAGCATGTATATATATATATATATATATATATATATATATATATATATATATATATATATATATATATATATATATAGGATACCTTAATAACGAAGCTAGTCGACTCTAGTCACCTGAGCACCGATAAGTTCACTAATCGCGATTAGTCATCGATTTTCTCGATTAGTCGAGGCCGGTCGACTCCTAGTCGTCCACCTATAACAAGACCATATGTATATATATTGATATAGCAATATATATAGTTGTAGCAGGACTGCAATACAGCGGTACACTATAGCTGTAGCAAGACAACAGTACAGCAATATACTATAGTTGTAGCAGAACAACGGACTCTGAAAGTCTGAACTGTGAACTCAGAAGAAGTCTGAACTCTGAAGTTCTCTGAAGTCTGAACTGATTCACTCTAAAGAAGTCTGATGGAGGAGGTGGAGTGGATCGGTGGAGGATGGTCGCACGATGGAGGGTGGACTCCGGTGGAGGCCTAGAGCAGAGGCGGGTGCCGCACACTGGAGAGGATCAGCTCGAGCAGAGGCCTCTGCAACAGCCACGCGCTGGAGCAGAGGGGCGCAGCTGGAGCTGCGGGCCGCTGGAGCCGAGGGGGCACAGCCACGCGCTGGAGAAGGGACGACGGCTACTGTGCAGCTAATGTGGTACAGGTTGGGCAACATAGGTTTTCTACTTTCTACAGAGATGGTGGGCCGACCGCCGGCCCATAGAACAGAGGACGAATTACTGGCCCAAAACAGGCATAAGCTAGTTGGCCATAACCCCTAATCGGGCGACTAATCGTGCTTAGTCAGTGACTAGGACGACTAATCGCTTCCTAGTCGCCCTAGTCGAGTCGAAGCCCCTAATTGTGCTTACTCCGGCGATAAGGCAGACTAATCGTAACTAATCGCGATTAGTCGAACGACTTTAAAACCTTGGAAGCCACCATGTACTATACAAACAGCTCACAAAGCCCAATATAAATCATCCAATATCCATAGACCCTGTTTGGCACAGCTTATTTTCAGCTTCTTCACAAATTTAAGCAGAAGTTCGGCCAAACAGGTAGCTTCTGCAGCAGCTTATCAGTTCAGCTGCTTCTCAGAATACACTAAAAACAGCCAACAAACAGAAGCTGCTTTTTACCAGCTTCTCAGATAAGCTGCTTGTTGATTTTCAACAAGCAGCAGCTGTACCAAACAGGGCCATAGTATTCGTATTCTCGCATGGTATCAACGCAGGTGCCCACTGCTCATGAGCTATCACCTCCACGCATCAACATTGCACCACCACTAGAGAGATGATCTCCATGAGGTTTGCGCACTATTGGTGTGTTGCCACCACAGTGCGATGCTAACATCTAGAGTTTTTATCCAAACACTTTGGATCAGGTTTTCTCTGTTTTTCCCTTATCAGAGACTGGTCTGTGTCCTTTGCGTCTAGCGTCGGCTCTATAGTTTTGAGGGCCCTGCTCATGAGCTATCGCCTCCACGCTTCAACATTCCACCACCACCAGAGAGATGATCTCCATGAGGTTTGCACACTATAGGTGTGTTGCCACCACAATGTGATGCTAACATCTAGAGTTTTTTTCCAAACACTTTGGATCAGGTTTTCTCTGTTTTTTCCTTATCAGAGACTGGTCTGTGTCCTTTGCGTCTAGCGCCGGCTCTATAGTTTTGAGGGCCCTAGAGTGAACAGGGCACTATGGTCCATTAGGATAAATATTCTATTATTCTTTTCATTTATAACATGATAAAGCAGATAATAATACTAGTAACATATGTTTAATTCTTGAAAAACAATGTGTATACCTAAAACTAAAATAGTAGCAATAGACCTATATTCCCAATTCTAGAGATGCAAAAGCACCCAAAATTGAGTTCTTAGAATTAAAACCCCTAGACAAACAGCAAAAAAACGCAGATCAAATCATGCAAAGGATCAATCGAAATCAAATCAAGCAATAGCACAGAGACAAAAAAAAACAGTGACAATCCAAACAACCCATTACACATACCAACCTTGAAGAAAACTACCTTACTGCTGGAGTTGATGCCAATTTTATTCTCTATGGTGTCGAAATGAGTGAAACCCTAACCTTAATCCTGGGTTGGGTATGTTTACATAGAAGAGTTAAGTGAGCCAAAGCCCATTACAATAGCAGTATACATGGAAACCCTAACAAAGCCCTAACAATTACTCTAACACCCACCCACAGTCACAACTCTATCCTATACAAATGTTGAGACTGCATCTGAACTCAGTAAAAATAGTAGACTGAAGCCCCTTGGTGAAGATGTCGGCGAATTACGAAGTGGTTGGAACGCGGACATCGCCAACGGCGACACGGTCACGTACGAAGTTAAGGTCAACCTCCACGTGCTTCGTGCGTTGATGTTGCACAGGATTGGAGGTAAACTACGTTGACGTTGTCGTAGTCAGAGGGTGGAGCACTCAGGGGGGTTGTGGAGCTCCTGAAAAAGCTAGGGGGGTCAGGAGGCCTCGGCCACGCCATTGGCCACAGCGCGATACTCGGCCTCAGCGTTGTAGCGGGAGACAACGGGCTACCGCTTCGACGACCGGGAGACGCGGTTGCCGCCAGAAACACAGCGTAGCCGGATGTGGACCGACGCGTGTTGGGGTAGCCATCCCAATCAGCATCGGTGTAGACCACCAATTCAGAAGTCAGAAAGGGTTGAAGGAGAAGGCCAAAATCAATGGAGCCGAGAAGGTAGTGAAGAACCAGCTTGGGAGCGGTGAGGTGAGGCTCCCGCGGGGTGTGCATGTGAAGGCACACCTGCTGAATGGCGTAGGCGATGTCAGGTCGGGTAAACGAGAGGTACTGGAGGGCACCGGTGAGGCTCCGGTAGGCCATCACATCGCTGGTTGGGGCATCGTCATCGTCGAAGAGCTTCGCCTGAGTGTCGATGGGCGTGGAGCAGGGCTTGCAGTCGGACATGCCAGCCCGCTCCAGGATGTCGAAGGTGTACTGGCATTGGTGAAGGAAAAGACCCTAGGGCGCCGCTCCACGGTGACCCCGAGAAAGTAGTGGAGCGGACCCAGGTCCTTCATCACGAACTCACACTGAAGGGCGGCGATCTGGAGCAGCGCGGCACTGGACGCCGTGAGCACGATATCGTCGACGTAGAGGAGGTAAAGGGTGTCGTTGTCGTGTTGATGGATGAATAGGGACGTGTCTGACTTAGCCTCGACGAAGCCGAGGGAAACCAAGTAGGAGGTGAAGCGACTGTACTAAGCCCTCGACGCCCGCTTGAGGCCATACAGAGTGGTACAGCTTGCAGACCAGACCCAGGCGAGTGGAGTCGACAAAGCCAACGGGCTGGCTGCAGTACACCGTCTCAGGCACGTGGTTTTAGGGTTTTAGGGTTTAGGGTTTAGGGTTTTAGACGTCAAGAATGGTTTAGGGCTTTAGGGTTTTAGGGTTTAGGGCAAGGGAGAGGACAGCTCGAACAGTGGCGAACTTGACAACAAGGCTGAAGGTCACGTCGTACTCCACTCCGGAGCGCAGAGTGAAGCCCCAAAGGACCCAACGGGCCTTGTAGCGGTTGAGCAAGCCGTCAAACATGAGCTTATGGCAATCCACTTGACCACGTTGGTGCCCGAGGGACACGGCACCAAGTCCCAGGTGTGGTTGGCTAGCAGGGCCGCATACTCCTCTTCCATGGCACGACGCCAATGGGGGTCGACAAGAGCAATGTGAATGGAGGGGACGAGAAAGGGAGCTGGAGTGTGGGAGAGTTGAGGTTACGACGACGGGATCGAAATCGAAGAGTGTCATGGTCAGGAGGTGGGGGTGATCCAGCAAGGGGAATGAGATCCTCATCGAAGACAGTGTGACGAGAGATGATGATGCGATGGGTGTAGGAGGTCAAGGCATCGGTACCCCTTGTGGTCAGGGGCCGAGGAAAAGACAGCGAGTGGATCGAGGGAAGAGCTTGTGAGGAGCGGTGGCGGCAGTGGCAAAGCTAGAGTGAATTAGGGGAGGGTGTGCATGCCTTGAGGATGCATAGTAATAATTTATAGGTAATGCATATATGGTGAAAATCTGGTCCAAGTCACTGATTTTGAAAATTTCCGTGGGTGCATATGCCCACTCCTATGAACCTAGCTTTGCCCCTGGGTGGCGGAGGCGTTGGGATTGCAGGCATAGCCAAATACCCGAAGGTGTATATAGGAGGGGGGGTTGTGCCAAAGAGAGCGAAGTGGGGAGTGGGGTAACTTACTGCCTTGGAGGGGAGGCGATTGAGATGTGTAGTAGTGTTCAGGGTCTCCACCCAATAGTTGACGGGTAGACGCCTGAAAAAGAAGGTAGCGGTTCATGTTAGTGGTGGTGCGAATAATGCGTTCGGTTTGGCCGTTCTGAGAGGAAGTGTAGGGACACAAAAGTCACAATTGAACATCGTGGGAGAGAAAGAAAGAACGGGAGGTGAAGTTGTCAAACTCGCAACCGTTGTCCACTAGAGAGCACGAACCGGGTGGAGACCTAAGTGAAGAAGTGTGCGAGGGTGTGAAATGTATCGGACTTCAATCACAGTGGACAAGTCCAAAGAAAATGAGAGAAATCATCAAAATCACCAAGTAATATTTATAACCAGAGAGGCCGAATACAGGAGATGTCCAGAGATCACAATGAACAAGATCAAAAGCTTGATTAGCCCTAGAAGTAGAAGTAGAAAAAGGAAGACGAGCATGGCGGTCTAGGTGACATGCATGACAAAGACTCAAAATGGCCCCTGCTACAAGATATATCTGAACTACTAGAGAGCTTGGAGATGACGTCAGGTCCAGGGTGGCCGAGACAACAATGCCAAGTGGTGGAGGTGGTGGTAGTAGCCAGAGCATGCAAGGAGGATGCGCCGGTGGAGGAAGTGGATGGCCGAAGCATGTAGAGCGACCCTGAGATGTCACATCGGGCAAGAAAGATCTTGGTAGCCAGATCCTTCACAGATTAACCAAACGGATCAAATTCAATGGAACAGGAGTTGTCGGTGGTGAACCGACGAATAGAAAGAAGGTTTTGAATGATGTGAGGGGCAACAAGAATGACGTTGAGGTAGAACGTTCCCGGAAGAACCAAGTCACATACTGAGGTGATCAGGAGGGTGGAACTGGTTCCCATAACGATAGAGGAAGGATGAGAGGGATGTGGAGGTGGGACCGAGATAATGTGCCCGCAGTAGGAGTGGAGTGGTAGGAAGCGCCGGAGTCGGCCACCCAGTAAGTGGGGGCAGAGTCAGCGCCATGGTGTCAAACGAGGCGACGAGGGAGGCCTTAGTCCCAGCCTCCAGCCAGCGAGGACCAAGGTATTGAGGTAGAGGTCCCCAGAGGCAGTAGAAGAGGCGGACCTGACATTGCCGAAGGCGAGGCGAATGTCGTAGGGTGGCGCCGTTGGGAGAGCTGGATGAGGAGGACGCGGCAAAGAGGCACCCATGGTCGAGCCCGGCCACATAGAGATGGTCTCGATCCAGGGGTTGTAGAACGACGGCCACGCCGGACCACCACCACAACCGGTGGGGCCACCATGGGTAGAGCCACCGCCCCCTGCGGCCCGCCCTTGTTGAGAGCACCTAGAGGGGGGTGAATAGGTGATCCTGTAAAATTCAACACTAATAGCCACAAAACTTAGTTTTGAAAGTTAGAACGGCTAAGTAGCTTGAAACGAGCTCTTGTGAACACAGACAATCAAAGAGAGAACAATCACAAGAGACACGCGGTTTTATCCTGTGGTTCGGCCAAGCAACACTTGCTTACTTCTACATTGTGGCGTCCCAATGGACGAGGGTTGCACTCAACCCCTTTCAAGTGATCCAATGATCAACTTGAATACCACGGCTTTTCTTCCTTATATCCTTTTCCCGTTTGCGAGGAATCTCCACAAGTTGGAGCCTCTCGCCCTTACAATGATGATCACAAAGAAAGCACGGAGTAAGGTTGGGATGAGCAACACACACAAGACGCAAATCGCAGCACACCCACGCACACAAGAGAAGACTTGAGCTCAAATGACAACACAGGGAGTCCTTGACTCGAATAGAGCTCAAATCTCAAACACAACGAAACGAATGCGCGGGAACGAAGTCTGGATGCCTTAGGATGCTTAGTGAATGCTTGTGTAGCTCCTCCATACGCCTAGGGGTCCCTTTTATAGCCTCAAGGCAGCTAGGAGCCGTTGGAGGCCAACAAGGAAGGCCATCCTTGCCTTCTGTCGAGTGGCGCGCCGGACAGTCCGGTGCGCCACCGGACAGTCACTGTAGACGGTCCGGTGCCGATCTCCTTCCTTTTCTGGCGCAGACGACTGTTGCAGTGCCGGGCCTGTTGGCGCACCGGACACTGTTCGGTGCACACCGGATAGTCCGGTGCCCCCCGCCGACCGTTGGAGCTGCCACGCGTCGCGCGAAGATTGCGCGGCCGACCGTTGGCGCAGACGACCGTTGGCTCACCGGACAGTCCGGTGCACCACCGGACAGTCCGGTGAATTTTAGCCGTACGCCGCTGATCCTCTTCCCGAGAGCGACGAGTTCGCCGCGGACGACTCACCGGACAGTCCGGTGCACCACCAGACAGTCCGGTGCACCACCAGACAGTCCGGTGAATTATAGCTGTACGCCGCCGTCAAGTCCCGAGAGCGGCCTGTTCACGCAGACTAGCCTGGCGCACCGGACACTGTCCGGTGTGCCAAGCCGAGCTGAAGTTGGCTGCACACAGCCACCTCTTTTGCAATTCTTTCTTTTCCTGATTCTAGCACTTAGACAAAATATGTTAGTACTCTAAACAATGTACTAAGTCTAGAAACATACCTCATGTCTTGATTTGCACTTTTCTCTTCATTTAGCACATTAGAACTTAATTAAATGTGTTGGGCACTTAATCACCAAAACATAATAGAAATTGCTCAAGGGCACATTTCCCTTTCACTTGTGAGGTCGGCGACCGTCGTCAGAGCCGGGAGCCTGGCGAGGAGCTCTAGGGGTGGGGCGGTAGGAGGGCGCGCAGGAGCCCCCGTCGACAAAGGGCGAAGGGGCGAGCTGGTGGTGCCGGCATAGGACGTGTCGTAGAGCGTCATGGTGGATGCGGGGGGCTCAACATCCATGGTGAGCTCCTCGAGGAGAAGCTCGTTGCGGACGTCGTGGAAGGAGGGGAACGACGTCGTCGCTTGATGAGGGCCCACAGGCGGTCATAGCGTCAGCTGAGACCTTGCAGGAGGTTGAGGACGAGGGTATGGTCGAAGACGAGTTCACCGAGGTCGTGGTGGGAGTCTGCCATACCCTTCATCCGACGGCATTACTCGCTGATGGAGAGGTCCCCTGGGGAGAATATGTGGAAGGATGTGTCGAGGTGCAGAGTGCGGGTCTCCCAATTGCTAGGAAACTGGGCCTCGAGGGCATCCAGGCCTAGCGAGCGGTGCCCCCCTCTTGCGGACGATGTCCTAGACCTCGACGGTGAGTGTGCCGATGAGCCACGAGAGGATAATGTTGTCCATCTGGTGCTAGGTTAAAGGCAGCGGTGCGACAACGTCAACGAGGACGTGATCGGAGAGGCGTAGCGCCAAAGCGTTAGGAGCACCTGATCACGCCAGTGGGTGCAGTGGGTGGACGCTGAATCCAGCATGACAGAGACCAGGGACTGGATGTTGGTGCACACTGGCCACCTGAGCGTGAAGAGAAGTGGTGGTGGTGGCGTCGAGCCCAACTATGGAAGATGGCGCTGAGGCCAACGGAGGGGCCAAGACGACAGGGCAAGGAGAAGACGCTCAGCCTCAACCAACAGAGATGAGGGCATACGTCGTGGTACACTCGTGTTCCCAAGCGAGGGTCGCATCGTGATCATCCTCCCAAGCGGCGGCCATGGCGGCCTGGATAGTGGTAAGGGCTGCCGCCAGGGCGAATGACAGAGCTGCAACTGGTGACGGAGGTGGAGCGGACACAAGCGACGGTGTGTCAATGGTCGTGGCGAAGGGGAGCGTGTCGGAGAAGGACGAGGTTAGGTCGATAAGGCCGGATGAAGCCGTGAGGGCCCACGCAGGGTCGAAGAGGCGACACACGGAGGGCTAATGGTTGGAAAGGAGAGCGGCGGCCACTGCGGGGTCAACGAGCAAGGCACACAGAGTCGCAACAGCATGAGGTGGCAGGGCGGCGGCACTGCTGATGTGTTGGTCGGTGCTGGGAGGCAGGCGGGTAGCGATGGCCATGCCCAGGCCCCAATGGGGAAGGCAGTGGAACCCACCACGGCGTTGGGGGCGAGGTCGATAGGAGTGGCGTCCGCGACGGCCCCGATGAGGACAGCGCTCGTGCCCACACCTGGAGGACAGCGTCCGTGCCACGGGATGGGGAGGCGGCGGCGACGCTCGGAAAGTCGGGAGAGAAAAAGCGGCTGTTGGCCGTGGTGAGGGTGGCGGGCAGCAGCAGAGAGCCAGCGGCGACGGTTGTTGCAGTCGTGGGCCAGTGGTGGAGAAGGGGAGGGGCCACAGTCAAGAGTGTAGGGGCGGCGGCCAGAGGTGGAAGGGATCGACGGCTGTGGGAGGGTGGGAGGAAAGAGACCTAGCTAGATACAATGTTGGAATGGGTGAAACCCTAACCATAATCCTGGGTTGGGTATGTATTAATAGAAGAGTTAAGTGGGCCAAAGCCCATTACAGTAGGGGTATACAGGGAAACCCTAACAAAGCCCTAACAGTTACTCTAACACATGGTGGTGATGAACAAACAAGGGAGCACCGAGGAGCCTAAGGCACCATCGAGTCAAGGCCAAGAACGCTGAGCACATGCTAAGGTCGACAAGCAACTGCACATGCGACATTTCTTTTTTCTACTAGCAACTTTTGAAGGTGTTGCATCTACTATTCTGCATAGTGCACATATAGGCTAATGGGCCCCTCTCAAACCTAGGTCATAGGCGGTTGCACCTCCCGCCTTGGCCCAGTCCTGTTTGCGCCAAACCAAGTGATCTACTCGATCGTCATTCAATGCTAGATCACGCTAGCTTGTCGTCCACAACCATGAGGTGTCACACTTCTGAGAAAAAGGTTTGAGTCAACATCATTGTTGAGATCACTGCCTAGCCAGGCAATGGGTCTGCCTCATGTTACTCATTCTTGTCATTGAGTGGGCTATTTTGCTGCAGTATATTTGATAGTTTAGATATTGTGTATCGTAGACTGCTATATGTATTCATGGGTTGCCTTACCTCCCAAGTCGCGTACTCTATATAAATTGCCCCAAGAGCTCAATGCAATACAACCATCCAATCACACTACCTTCGGATTGGAAGCGTCCACTCCTGCACTGCTTTTTCTTCGACCAATACAACCACTCCTGGTTGGGGCCCTCTTTCTTGTACGTTTGGTATTGGCAACAACGACGTGTGCTTTCGTCCAAAACACATTGCTAGGTCTAGCAAACCCAACACGCCTCAATTAATGTGGCTTGATTGCTTTAACTCTCCTGTTCCCACCCCATCTGCCTTAGTTGCATTGTCGCCTTTTCTTCTATGTCCATGACAGCACTGACTACGTCAATCTCAAAATCACCCCCTTCCACGACAGTTGCCCCAACGCATCTTCGTCACACAACAACACCTCTTGTGTGCATGTGGCTTCATATGCACCACCGTCTTGACATCGGCGATCTGACTATAGTATGTCGACCTCATCTATCTCTAGCACGGCTTCTTTGACCATAGCTTTTGCGCCCTCATGCTCGGCTACCTCGAGATCGACACATAAAGGGCTATCATCTGCATGAGCTCCTTGTTGATTTTTACTCCATGACGTGATGTTAGCCTTTGGCTTCTCTTCTCAAGTCTAATGGTTTGTGATGCTCCTCACTATGACTATGCAGAGATGGAGTATATTTGGTAGTTCATATATTGTGTATCGTAAACTGCCATAAATACATGTGTGTTGCCTCGTCTCCCAAGTCTTGTACTCTATATAAAGTGCCCAATTGCTCAATGCAATACATCCATCCAATTATTACACAATTCCTATTCTCCATATATATCCAAATAAACACCATCTACACCCTTAAAGTCGTTAGTGAGGCACCCACGAAGATCAAGTTGATTATGTGCACGTGTGTGCTTGTGTTAGTACCTTAGGACTACAACTCCCTTCTCAAGGGATGTCAACAACACAGCGCTCTTAGCAACATTGGCAACAAAAAAGGCAATCATCTTCTTGAACAACCTTGTCGTTTTCAACCAAGGTTATTAAAATGTCGCTTAAACGTTGTTTAAGCATCGTTTAAACGATAAAACGCGATTAAAGGGTAGAACGTCCAAACGTTTTAACAAAATCGTGTAGAGCGTCCGTGAAACACATCATTTAAACGTTTTTGGACGTTTTAGGTGTGTTTCAGACATTTTACGTTATTGGGCCTCTCAAAGGCCTCAAAAAATACTAGGTCAAGACAACCTCTTCTCCCTATGCAGAGCCATCCGTGGCCCACCTCCCTCCTCTCCTCTAGCATCGCCAGCTCCAGTCGTCCACCTTCGCACGCCTCCATCCTCTCCTCTACCCCCCTCCTCCATCCTCCAGCGCCAACAGATCCGCCACGAGGCAAATGAAGATGAGTACGAGGAATATATGCTTGATGATCTTGATGTGGAAGATGAAATTGATGCAAGCAATAGTGGAAAAGATGGTGATGATCAAGACATGGATGCTCATGCTCTTGATATTGATGAGTTGGATGATGGTTACTGATCCTAGATGCAAGTTCTAACTTGCATGTGGCATAGTTGCATAGACTTGTGTGGTTGAACTTGATATGTTTCCTTTTATGCTATTTGTTTTGTGAGCTCAAATACTCAACTTATGAGTATGAATATATTCTATTGTGTGGTTTTATGTCAAGTCTGAAAAGACGTTTCAACGTTCGTTTCAACGTTTAAATGTTGAAAAGGTGGTTCCTAACGTTTTATCGTTTTACCGCTTTAATAAACCATGTTTTGGACTCCAGTCTAACCATTCACATTGCTCATGAACTGATCCATAAGAATCTAGGTTGTTATAGTAGGATAGATTAGTTTCCATCTCTATCTATAGGACTGTTCAACAAACTCATGAGCCTCAATGCAGATGTTTAGAGTATTCACATTCTCACAATACTATATATAATAACTCTCTTCTGTGGACCAATCCCACATTGTTCTACCGACATGTACCCAACAAATATGCTAAGAAAATCAAATAGTGTATTAAAACTAGAAACATGTATTTCCAGTTTTAGTGTTTGAAACCCAATGATTGGGTTCGCCTGCTACCATGTTTTCGATTGCGCCTGCTGTAGACCTTGTAGACCTTGCCGAGGAATGCATCCATAGGAGGCATAACTATGCATTTCTGTTATAGCATATATACTAAATATTAGCATTAAACAAACATGAACAGCCTTTATTTCTAATATGGACTACGTAAGATGAGCATTAGAATAATAGTACCGTCCAAAAATGTGAATCCAACATTTGCAACGCAATAAACTTTTAAAAGTTAAGTAGAATAAAGTGTAACAAGCGTAAACACATCCTAGGGCTGTTGAGTTTTAATAATGTGATTAAGTTTTTAACATAGCAGATCATTTTACACCCAAATATCACACCTATCACTATCTGCTACCACAAAACTTTATTACCACATTTGCTCACCAGCTGGTCGAAAGACTATGTATGTAGTAGTGTACATGTCACATTTCACTGTAAAAAATGAACTGTTGTATTGTATGATATTGAATGGGAAAAAACATGGTGTTCTACTCTTTATAGTCCATACCACAAGTAAAGGACTATAGGGCCTCTAGCCGAGTTGGTTAGGTGGTCAGAGTATCACTCCTTAGGTTCTGAGTCCCAATGAGAGTGAATTTCAGGCTAAGGTTAAAAAAGATATCTCGTTGGTTCCCCTGGTTGTGTGCACATTAGATGGAATGACCTATGGGGACGGATCCTCATGTAGAGGCTAGGAGGGTTCAAAGCACGAGTAAAGATCCGACCTATAGGGGACAGACCCTCATGTTGCATGGGGGACCAGCTTTCGTGATCTTTCTCGGTCGGGGCCGATTGAGCTTCTTAATATAATACTGTGGGGGCGGTCCTTCCCCTGTCGGCCGAGTTTTTTTCTTACCGCAAGTAAAAAGAAAAGACAGACCCTCATGTTGCACGGGGGACCAGCTTTCGTGATCTTTCTCGGTCGGGACTCCGATTGAGCTTCTTAATATAATACTGTGGGGGCGGTCCTTCCACTACCAGCCAAGTTTTTTTTCTTACCGCAAGTAAAAATAAAAACTAATGTTTAGCCCTTTTCCTAGAAGACCATCCTTTCGAGGGTCCATCAAGCTGGCATGGGCATAATAGGGAGCGAGAGGCAATAGCCAGGCTGGGATAAGGCTAGAGAATAAGATTGAGATGAGTTGGGATAAGGTTAGAGAATAAGATTGAAATAAGAGAATTGTGGAGAGTTGGTTAGCATCAGATAAGTCCAAGAAAGTAGGAGTTAGTTGAGTGTTTGTAGGAGAAGTTGGTTAGCCATAGGGCTATTTATAAGCCGCATGGCAGCAGGGAATAAATCAAGCAAGATCATTATCAAACCAATCTCTCTCTCTTGCAATGACCCTCTCAAGCGCCTAGGGCTGCTACCCTAGAACCAAGCCTGCGGCAGAGGGGTATAACCTCGTCGGAGAAGACAGCTATCCCCATGGACCGAAGGTCCATGACACCTGGTATCAGAACCAGGTTATCCTCACCACCACCAGCCGCCATCCCTCACCACCACCAGCCGCCGCGCCTAGGGTATGCAGCCTGCGGCAGAGGGGTATAACCTCGCCGGAGAAGACAGCTATCCCCATGGACCGTCCATGACACCTGGTATCAGCTCCAGGTTATCCTCACCACCACCAGCCGCCCATCCCTCACCACCACCAGCCGCCGCGCCATCTGCCGCCGCAACGCCCTCCCACCCGCCCTCTCCAACTCCAGATGCATTCACTCGGCTCGAAGAGAAGTGGGATCAATTCGTTGTGATGTTCCACCGCTACAAGGAGAAGACAGAGAAGGAACTCCAAGCAGCGGTGTGGCTTCAGGCGGCAGCGCGAGGGTTCCTGGCACGTCGCCAGGTACAGTCCCTTCGTGGGGAGAAGCACCTTGCTGTGGCCTCCAGGGCCACCCCATGGCCGTCATCACATGAGCAGGCCGTGGTGCGCCTGCAAGCCGCAGTGCGCGGCTTCCTTGTTAGGCGGGCGGTGCGGAAGCTGCACTTGCTGATCAGCTCATCGCTGCACCAACTCGCAGCCTGCGCGTCCAACCACCAGGTCTCGTCTATACTTTTTGAACCCCCTGCAGAAGTCGAGATCTGGGTATGCAACCCCCCTGCACGGCCAAAGAGGGTCGTCTCCCTCATTCGGGCAACTGCCTTGGTGCTGGACAGACCCAAGGGTTGGTTCCTCCTTCACCTTTCATCCAACGTGAAGTCCGCAGTTCAACTCTTTCCTTGGGATCCAGGAGGACAGGAGGACATAGCTGCAGTTCAAATTTATATTTTAGTTCCACAATTATTTTGTATTTTCGTCTTAAATAATAAAGGTAAGCCGAGATGTAAAAGGCTTAACCTTAAGTCGTGTCAGGTAAGTCTATGGCAGCTTGAGGACGAGCTGGTCCTCAAGGGAGGGGGAGATGTCATAGGCATAATAGGGAGCGAGAGGCAACAGCCAGGCTGGGATAAGGCTAGAGAATAAGATTGAGATGAGCTGGGATAAGGTTAGAGAATAAGATTGAAATGAGAGAATTGTGGAGAGTTGGTTAGCATCAGATAAGTCCAAGAAAGTAGGAGTTAGTTGAGAGTTTGTAGGAGAAGTTGGTTAGCCATAGGGCTATTTATAAGCCGCAAGGCAGCAGGGAATAAATCAAGCAAGATCATTATCAAACCAATCTCTCTCTCTTGCAATGACCCTCTCAAGCGCCTAGGGCTGCTACCCTAGAACCAAGCCTGCGGCAGAGGGGTATAACCTCGCCGGAGAAGACAACTATCCCCATGGACCGAAGGTCCATGACACAAGCTCCCTTCTACTTGCTTTGTGTTAGTCCCCTTTTTACGCATATATCTTTACTAGGCCCCTTATTTCTAAATGGGATATGCATACGCACTTTTAATACTAATTTCAAATAGAACTGAATTTCCTGAACTAACAGTCGCTTAGCTAGAATAAAAAAAATGTATTGTGAAATAAATACATGAAAACGCATATAAATTAAATGGCACAAAATCTACTTAAAATAACCAAACACCCTTTTATGCTTTTTATATTAGTGATTCAGTTACTCATTTATAAACAAAGCAATAGATAAAAGGATCAATCCAACAAATTATAGTTTCCATAAACTAGTCAATTTGATTGAGTTGGAATGGATAATCTCCCGTTCTCCCCACCATCTTCTCTAGTGTGTTACAGAGAAAATTAAGCAATTAATCCTACAGCTCTATCCTCTTACATGCAATAAAAAATTGGCATTCCCTACTTAACTCGTGTCCCATGGACTTCTCTAGTTGCCCCTCGTATCACCACAAGTCGCCTCAGATTGAGACTACTTGCACTGGCCAGTCCTTTGTTGCATTAACTCCATTAAGCATTGGGGACCCAAGTTGCCTAGCTGACACTAAGCCTTTGCACACCATCACGTGTCATCTTAGTCATCACACGGACACACGCTAACATATTCCACAAGGTGCTCCCTTGGACTATGCACAATCACAATTAACACTCAGCAACACATGATACTCAATGGTTCCGGTGGCCAACAATTACACTACCAACACAAAGTAACACCTTAATATTAAATGCTTATCACCGAGGAATTCAGGATTCAAACCAGTGAAACTAACTTTGAAGAGAACAAGATAGTAATAGACCACATATGGATATTGTAGCCTCACCCACCTATTTGCATTTCGGGCATGGGCTCTACTCACAAGGAAGCAACAAGTACACTATATCTGGGAGGGGCATTACACGCATCACACAACAGTACAGCAGGGGAGGAAAGACGCCAGTAAAGTGCATGGCCAAGTGACAGCAGTCCTGATGTTTCTTAGGGAAGCCTAGTCTGGCCAGGCAAGAGGAAAAAAACAGTGAGAACAAAATTAAGATATATGGTAGATTTCTGGCATGTGATCCTATACTGATTGTATCTTATCCTTGAACATATCAAAGCACTCAGTACCGCATGAGCCTTCAAAACAGGGGTAATGTGGGCTGAGGAAAACAGTTATTTTGCATTGACATGAGTTCAGGGTGGACTCATTGCAAGGTTAGTTGAAGGGCACATATAGGACGTTTCCCAAATTAACAAGGGAACTAAATAAGTAGCATGAAGGGCTTTTAGATGATGAGTTCTATTATTTTATAGAAAATATTCAAAGAAATCAAGGATGTAACATATAATGCGTAAAAAACAAATGGTAAAACAATCAAAGCGCTAACAAACCCGCATTTCTTTAAATGACACAAAATCCTACTGATCAGGTTGCAGAAAGAACCTCTCGCTGGGCCATTGAAAGGGGACCTTTACAAGCTTGTTCAAACAAATCTCGAATCACAGCACCTCGGCTAGTGTCGGCACACATGGTACCATCCCATAGTAGCTCATAGTTGTTGTCTATGTTCAGCCACTGTAACTGTACACAAGTACATTCATAGATAAATGCATATGTTCAGAAAAAAAATTAGTGTATGACAAACAATTCTTATGCAATGATGTGCAGGTCTCTTGCGTGTTCGAGGAAAAAAACTCTAAAATTGCAAGCTTACCTCCCCTTCAAAAAATTCAAGTCTTGGTGGATACGGTCGTATCCATTGAGGAGGCAGTCCAAGTGATGTTTGTTGAAGTAAAGTAGCAACCATGTCATCTCTATTTGGTATTATTGAGGACACCCTGTGAATAACAAAAGAACTTGGTTCATAATCAAACATGTAGAAGTAAAATATATTTCCAACTTCCAAGGTAAAAAAAACTCGACCTGCGGGGGTAAGACTGCCCCCACGACATTATATTAAGAAGACCTTCTCACGCAGGTCGAGAAAACCCCCGAAACCCTGCCCCACTCATACACAGCGGCACCGTAGCCCATGTGAGAACGACCGCGACCGGGGCTAGGCCTTAGACTTGTGCTTTGGCGTGGGACAGACGAGAGGATATTTTTTTAACCAAACCTGAAAATTCGCTCCCACGGGAGTCGAACCACAGAACCTGAGGAGTGCTACTCAGACCACCTAATCAACTCAGCTAGAGTCCAACCTAGGACCTAAGGTATGGATGCCCAAACAGTCATTGCAAGCAAATAGTTGTGTATACATACTCCGATGAACTACCGAAGCTTTGAAAAACATGTGGGTCAGGAATAACACTTCTGACAGTGGCATCTCTGAAATTACTAGAGAAGGGCAGAGGTCGTGCAGCATCATAAGAACATCGTTTCTCTAGATGTTCTCTTGGCAAAAGAACCTACAAAATAGATGACCATCTTAACAATTAATCCTACATATACTGGATATAGTTTGCCTGCCAAGTGTATCAACTAAGTTCCATAATTATATGAAGGTACAATCATTTACCTGAGATGCATAATCAGATCCATTCAAGTAATCAACAGCAGACTGCTTCAGAACCTAACATTAATGAAAAGCAAAGTTAGTATCCAATGTCAAGTATATCTTTTCTGGAAATGTACAAACTGAGATCTACTTCACAAACTTGTGATGTATATCTTTTAGTAAACATGTAAACTGAGAACTGCCTCAGCAGATCTACAATTTTCTGATGCATATAAGCAAGGTGACAAGAATCTAATGCTGCACTTTAGTAACTTCTGTCCAACTACAATCTCCTAAACATAGAAGCCAAATATCCTACCCCTATCTTCACATGCTAGAACACTTAAATCCCAAACATATATTTCGAGGTAGTCTCACCACCCTGGACTCCGATGTTATCTGGTTTTTTTATACAGGCAATAAATGTAGAGAATTAGAGGATAAGCTAGCAGAGTAGTGGAAAAAAAAGGTCCCAGTGCAGGAACCACTCACCAATTGCCAGCTGCAACTGCAAGTCATCCAATACAGAATGTTGGCACTTGGCATTGCCATCTAATGGCAAACAAATGCTTTTATTCCTTGTTATTTCCAGATCATGTACACTACTCCATCCAACACTATATGGTATGTGTGTATTTCTTTTTTTTCTTGAAAGCGCAGGAGAACTGCGCGATGATATATTAGAGAAGAGGGACAGATACAAGAACAAACTTGGGGCCCCTACGATGGCCAATAACAGACATACAAAATCAATAATTAAACTTTGTAGGTTTCAACTAGATTTGTGGTGCAGAAGTGGTATCACTGGAATTATAAGGTCGCAATTTTTAATTGGTACCAACTTATAGCAAGAATAAATTATCAAAGTTCAACTTAAGTCATGCCTTATATTTTCGATAAGGTATGACACAGTTATATTTTAGGGAAGGAAAGTATATAGCCATGTATCATCACTATCCTGTGCAATATGTCAGCACTCATGCAGCCTGAGTTCATGTATTGTTTACAAAATAATCATCATACGTAGTTGGATACACAACCTCACTATTGTCCCCATTACTCGAACTTAACAGAAGTTGGAGAAACGCCTGGTCCGCTGCCTCAGAAGTTTCATCACATGCAACCTGCAAGAAACAAAGTCATGAAATACTCCAAAGTCCAAACATGTACATGATTTGTTGTACTTCAAAAGGCACAGAGATGTTGAAAACATTGGATTGTGCTATTGGTGTGGTGCATAAGAACAATAGCAACAGTAGCTTGTCTTCTTACGGGCAAAAAGAATCACAGTTAAGCACAATGATAAACAAAAGCATAATGTAGCCAATTACTGAATTGAGGTAACATTCTATGCAGATTGGTATAACATTACATCACACCTTAAGACACTTTGCTACAGGTTCGCCTTGCTCAGGGTGACAAGTTTCATACATGGTTCTATAAGAAGGAACTAAGGAAGCAATGATAAGTAAATTGCAGGACAATATCCACGTAGTGCTAACTATGTACTAGCTGTGTACACATCAAACTTTTGAATAATGATAACTGATAACAATCAACAAAACATAGAAAGAAAAATTTACATATCAAGTATAAGTCTTTCGGCATAATTTATTTTGCTAATGGCAGAACTGAATGGCGCTCACTTGCAGCCATATCACTTTAGCATATAGGATTAAGTGAGACTACAGCTTAGACCTGGGCTTTGCTGAAGCAGTAGCTCAATTACCAATGGCAATTGGCAAAATATAATTTATTTAAAAATAAAAATAACTGCATGCAGTTACTCTTTGGCAATTTTCATTGAAATGAGAAAATGGATATGTCGGCATGTATGAAGTAATCCCTCGGTTAAACCAGATGTTACGCCTCAGGTTAATATCATGGGAAAGTAAAAGGTGGGTGACAGATAAAGTGGGTCTACAGACTTGTTTTCCCACATTGTTGCTTTAGTTAATGCATATGCCAACAGATTTACTACTTAAAACTGAATAAAAAAGGAATAGACAAGTTTTACAGCTTACATTTATTAAGAGAGGAAGAAATGGATTTGCCGACTGTGAGGAATAACCTTGATGCAGAATTGCAAATGCAACTAAACGCTCAGCAGGTTGAAGCATCATTTTGTCCTGATTAGAGAAAAAGTAACATAATTAAAGCCTGGCTTTAGTATTGCTATGTTAAGAGAATAAATTCAAGGAAGAATAGAACATCAAGTGGACTGTGAACTTCTGGCCTGCATATTTTCTATTCATTTCAGTGATAAAAGAGCACAAAGTTCCTTCAGGTTAAAAGGCCCAGTAAAAGAGTGGTGCTGAGTTAAACCCTAATTCTCGCGTGTGAAAAAACAACCTTCAGGCCCTTTACTAGACCAGCAAGAGTCTAGGCTCTGTATTAAAAATATCCGAGAGGTTTCTCCCTCGTGCCGAACTAGTTTTTTTAATCAACACACAGGTTAAGCCTGCGCTGTAGACTATTATTATATATATAATTCAAATAATTTTATGATGCTAAGCTTTGGGAATGGTGATGTGACAAATGTAATCGAGCCTACCTTCTTATTTGCAATTCTCTAAACAGAAAAACTAATAATTCAATTATGAAACAGATGAGATAAATTTAACATCTGCCATGGAGGGGCAGACCTAGTGCTGGAGTTCGAGGCTTCCACATGAGTGAGGTTTAGAAAAAGGATATCAAGGCAAGCCTTCCCCAAGCAAATGTGGAGAGGCTGCTTCGAACTGCGACCTGATGACTCAGTGAGACAGCTCTACCACTGCACAAGGCCTCTTCTGACATTTGCCATGAACTCATAAAATTGTATGGATGAAACAAAGGTAACAAAACCTGAAGAGATTACTATTCTACTTAAATCAGAACCTTGCACTATAGAAGTTAGATAACTTGCATTTCACTACCCTTTATTATTATATTGAAACTACAAGACGCATGGAACAATATGTATACTTCCCATGGCCTTTGGTGGGATAAAAGTGTTACTAACCTTGATTAGCGAGATAATAGCCCCCTCGGGTACTGTAGCATATATATAGGCAGATAATATGGGCCTTATGGGGCCTTAACACCCCCTGTCAAACTCAAGGCGGAAGTGGAGGATTTGAAGCATTGAGTTTGATTAGATGAAACTGATGTTGTGCCCTAGTTTGTGCTTTTGTGAAGAAATCCACAAGCTGTAATTCTGAGGGCACATATTGAAGATCAATGGTCTTCTGATGACAATGAGATCTAGTGAATGAGACATCAACACCAATGTGTTTTGTGAGTTCATGCTTCACTGGATCATGACAAATTTGTATAGCTCCAGTGTTGTCACAGCGAAGAAGTGTAGGCGAGTCACAAGAAACGCCTAGATCAGCCAAGAGCCAACGAATCCAGATAATCTCAGCAATAGTAGTAGCCAGGGCTCGAAGTTCTGCTTCAGTACTAGATCTAGATACAGCAGCTTGCTTCTTGGATTTCCAAGCAACAAGGGGTGATCCAAGAAGAATACAGTAACCAGTGATGGAGCGACAATCTGTAGGATCACTGGCCCAGGTAGCATCAGAGTAAGCTTGAAGCTGAAGTGGGGAATTTGAGTCATAAAATAAACATTGTGTTTTTGTCCCCCGTAAATATCTAAGCACACGAAGTAAGTGCCCATAATGAACTGATGTAGGAGCAGAGACAAATTGACTCAAGATCTGAACCGCATGAGCAATATCTGGCCTGGTGACAGTAAGATAAACTAAGCTGCCAACAAGATGTCTATATCAAGATGGATCCTCCAAAGGTGTCCCATCAGTCGGACGAAGAGATAAGTGTAGATCCATAGGCGTGGCAACAGTGCGAGTATCACTAAGACCAGAACGATCAAAAAGATCTTGTATGTACTTGGCCTGAGAAAGATAAATACCATTTTGAGTCTGCAAAACCTCAATGCCCAAGAAATAACTGAGTGCCCCCAAGTCAGACATTTGAAATTCCTTACTCAGAGACGCCTTCACATGAGCCATATGGTCTGGATCATCGCCTGTAATCAACATGTCATCAACATATAGTAATAACAATGTGCGTCCTCGTGAAGAAACATGAATGAACAATGCAGGATTATGATCACTAGAATAGAAACCACAAGCCTTGATGACAGAAACAAATCTCTCAAACCAAGCACGAGGAGCTTGTTTGAGACCGTACAAGGCTCGACGGAGACGACATACATGCCCTGATGGAACCTCTATCCCAGAAGGTGGATGCATATAGACTTCCTCATGCAAATCACCATGAAGAAAAGCATTTTTGACATCCATCTGAGAGATAGTCCAAGAAGATGAGGCTGCAACAGCAAGTAAAGCTCGGACAGTAGTCAGATGGGCCACAGGTGCAAAAGTCTCATCATAGTCAATACCCTGTGTCTGTTGAAAACCTCTGGCCACAAGACGAGCTTTATATCGCTCAATAGACCCATCAGATTTGGTTTTAACCTTGAAGACCCATTTGCATGTGATAGGTACAACAACAGCAGGTAACGGAACAACATCCCATGTACATGTGCGATGAAGGGCATTTAATTCATCAATCATAGCAAGCTGCCACTCAGGTATACCAGAAGCCTCTTTATAAGATGATGGTTCAGCAATGACTGCACCAGCACGGGAAAACCCATAACGTTCTGGAGCTACAATAGTGCCACGGTCACGAAGATGATACCCCTGATTAAAAACAACATGAGAGTCATCATTGTTAGTACAAGTATCAGCAACAGGATCGTCATCAGGACTGGTCGTGGGAGTAGAGCGAGGACGACGAATGTAAGTCTAAGTGACAAGTGGTTTGGAAGAGTAAGACGGAGATGATGTGGAAGTGGAAGGTGGTGTGATGGGAATAAGGACATCTGGGGTAGAAACAGTAGGTGGTGATACTGATGAGGTTTCAGAAATGGGAGGAAGGCTCATGAAGGAGGTAGACTCTGTGGAATAAAAAGAAGAATGAGTGGAAGAGTTGTAAAAGAACGGACGATTTTCATTGAAGCTCACATCTCGAGAAATACGCATGCGACGAGAAGATGAATCATAACATCGATAGCCTTTATGTTCAGGGCTGTATCCAAGAAAACACACTTAACAGATTGAGCAGTCAATTTAGTACGTTCACGAGGTGATAATAGTACATAACACGTACATCCAAAAACTCGAAGGTGGTCATATCGTGGAGGAGTTCCGAAAAGAACTTCACCAGGTGTTTTGCCAGAGAGTTTGGATGACGGTTGTCTATTGATGAGGTAAACCGCAGTAGAAACTGCTTCACCCCAAAAATGTGACGGGACAAAAGAAGATATCAACAAAGTGCGAGCAGTTTCTACAATGTGACGATGTTTGCGTTCAGCCACACCATTCTGTGCATGAGCACCAGGGCAAGAAAGCTGAGCAAGAGAATCCTCTGAAGTCAAAAACTGGTGGAAATTATCAGATAAATATTCACCACCAGAATCAGAACGAAAGGTTTTAATGTGAGTGGAAAATTGAGTGTGAATCATACGAGCAAAGGTTTTATAAATAGAAATCAGCTCAGAGCGGCGTTTCATGAAATAAATCGAAGTGTAGCGAGAATGATCATCAACAAAATAACATAGTATTTATATCCACCTTTTGACACAAAAGGTGCAGGACCCCAAATATCAGAGTGAACCAAATCAAAGGGTTGAACAGAATGAGAATGACTAGTAAAATATGGAAGTTGTATTTGTTTTCCAAGATGACAACCCTTACAATGAAAATCAGACTCAACCGAAGTATGACCTAAGCAACCTGACTTTATTAGAATAGACAATCTAGATCCACACAAATGACCTAGACGATGATGCCACTGGGCAAAAGACGCAACAGAAGCAAGGGTAGCTAAAAGCACATGCGCTGGAGATGTAGCCAAGGAAGGAAGCCGCAAAGAGTCCAAGATGTAGAGGCGAGGAGCAGCTCTACAGCGACGGCCAGTCCCAATCACTTCCCCTGTGCGAAGATCCTGTACAAAACAAGATGAGTCATCAAATCCGACAAAGCAATTACGATCCGTAATTTGGCCTACTGAAAGAAGGTCCATAGATAGCTCAGGAACAAAGAAAATATTAGGTACTGTAAAGTGTGGATCTGAAAGAGAACCCTTATGAGTAATGTGGCATACAGTACCATCAGCTGTCTACACTGAAGCACCATCTGTGACAGGTGTAGTAGAAGCCAACTTTGACTGATCAGATGTGACATGAAAGGAAGCTCCTGAATCAAGTACCCAGGTCGACTCTGAAGTACAAGCGGACAAAGTGGCAGCAACAGCAACTGAGCCTCTATTAGATGGTCCTGGACCACGACCACGAGCAGCACGTCGTGCACAGAAATCGGTCAACTTATCAGGGAACTTGACAAAGCAAAGCTCAGATCGATGATTGGTCTTGCCACAATGATCACAAGGCTTAAAAATATTCTTAGGTTTCTGGGCAGCAGCCAACACACTGTGAGGATTACCACCAGTAGAGGACAGAGAATTAAGACGAGTCTCTTCAGCAAGTAAAGCAGACAACGCCTTAGCCATTGTGAGAGTGTCAGAACCCTGAAGTAAACGAGCACGAAGAGAATCAAACTCGGCCCGAACGCCCATAACAAATCTGTAAGTGAAGAACTTCTCAATAAACTTATGAGCCGGACACAGATCAGCGGTACAAGCAGGCACCATTGATGTCAAAGCACTTATCAGGCGATCTAAGGCTGAGTAGTACTCATCAATACTCATATCATTTTGCTCAATAACATGTGTCTGTTGCATGAGAGTGTGTAATAGAGCACCACTGTCCTGAACAAAACGCTCCTTCAAATGAGACCAGATGGCTTTAGCAGTTTTGAATTTAGACAAGCTCATAATCATAGACGGTTTGACGCTGTTCACCATAGCAGCCATCACTTTACCATCATTAAGCTGCCATGTTTTAATATCAGCAGAATTGCGACGATCATCAGCAAGAACAGGTGCCGCATCAGTCAAATGGAAGAGTAATCCATGTCCCCGGAGTGCAGTCTCAACACAGAAAGCCCACTCCGGATAATTTTGACCATCAAGAGTGATATTGACCACAATAGCATTTGTCGCCATATTGAGTTGAAGCAAAAATCAGGGAGAATAAGAGACCTGAGACCAAACAAACCAGAGCAGCCCGACTTGGACGAGTTGACGGAGGTCCTAGGCGCGGAAGCCGAGTTGAACAGCGACTGGCGGCTGGCGGGAGTAGTGACGTCGCAGATCCACGGCCCTGTCCGCAACAGCGGCGACCGGTGCAGATTTCCGGC
Source organism: Zea luxurians (assembly GCA_029449295.1). NCBI lineage: Eukaryota > Viridiplantae > Streptophyta > Magnoliopsida > Poales > Poaceae > Zea > Zea luxurians. The sequence goes on along the minus strand of JAOPSE010000024.1, from coordinate 32,609,946 downwards.
AGAGCAGCGGATCCGCGGCGCAAGCAAAGATAGAAATCAGAGGATGGCGAGGTCTCTGCCCCTTGCAGAGGACGGCGCCCAGGCGGACGGCGCCCTGCCCCAGGCGGCTGAGGGCGCGCGGACGGCGAGATCTCTGCCCCTGGAAGAGGACGGTGCTCAAGCGGACGGCGCCCTACCCCAGGCGGACGGCGCTGCTCCTGGCGACGGACGCGCTGCTGCTGGCGGCGGACGAACGGCGCTCTGCCCCAGGCGGCTGAGGGCACGCTGCTCCTAGCGGCGGATGCGCTGCTCCTGGCGGCGGACGCTGAAGGAGAGAGGGAGATTCGCCCCTGGCTGACAGCGGATCGATGAAGAAGGCGGCGGCCGAGATCCTCTGGCGGCGGACGGCGCGGCGGAGATCCCGCAGGCGCAGGCCGAGATCCGACAGAGGACGATGGCGGCCGAGATCCGACAGAGGACGATGGCGGCGGACGGCGCAGGCGCAGGCCGGCGAGATTCCCTGGCGGCGGACAGCGCAGGCCGATATCCCGCCCTGGCGGCGGACGGCGCAGGGCGCAGGCAAGAACTGGCCCTGGCGGCGGGATGGGGGAAGGGAAGACCGCGCGACGGCGGCAGAGGAGGGAAGGGGGTGGCCGCGACGGCAGGCCGGAGAGCTGGCCGCGATGGCAGCACAGCGACGGCGCGACGGCGCCAAAAATTTGGATCAGGGTCGGGTTTAGACGTAATCCCTAACCCTAACCTGCTCTGTTACCATGTTACTAACCTTGATTAGCGAGATAATAGCCCCCTCGGGTACTGTAGCATATATATAGGTAGACAATATGGGTCTTATAGGCCTTAACAAAAAAGAACAAAACGCTATACTTTGCAGCAAAAATGGTTGAAAGAACATAGAAAATCTCAGCTTAGCCTATTGATTATGACAACTAACAGGTAAGAAGATATCATAATGTATTAATGTGTATAGATTTTCATGCCTAGCTGACTAGATTATTTTTATTTCTTGTTCCCAGGGCAGAACTCTCGATATCTTGTGCATTGGCTGTTGGAGGGTTTGGTTCCTCTCCACAGGCATAGAAATGATGAGGCATTGCCCCTTCTTGAGTTGATACCAGATGTTTGCAGTGGTAACTTTAGGATAAAGATCATGGTAAGAGCACTACACAAAAGCTAAAATAGTTAAAGATTCAAACTACAATCACCAAACAACCTCATCAGTACCTGGTAGCTGGTACTTCGTTTTTTGGAAAGTTACCTGATAGTTATTCATTTTTGCAAAGTAAATTGACCCAAAGACAATCTGTTTCTATGCTCCATAACAATACTCCAACAGAAAACTCAGGCAGTAACCGAAGCAGATAATTATATTACCACTCTTTATGTACGCAACAGACCATAATTCCCAAATCCACATCCACTGAAGCCTCCGTAGCCCAAGCAGACAACTAAGTGAGATATAAGAAGGCTGCAGCTAATTTTTAATTTCCATTAGTAGTGTGCTCACCACGAGCCACGATTCTAAGATCAACCAAAGCCAAAACTTCCACTGATTTTTCAACTAAAGATTTAGTTCAAACAAAGTAGCTAGAATCACAGATATGACTGCCGAAACTGAAAAGAGTAAGGGTCTGTTTGACAACAAAGTTTCTCAAAAACATGGTTTTACAGTATTATACAATTGTCATGACAACACCATAATTTTGACCAGCTCCAAGAATACCATGGTTTTGAGAAACATTGTTTGAATACAACATTGCAAACCATGCTATTTATGCAAAAGATAATCATGTCATGAAAACTTTAGGTTAGTGTGGAGTTTCGAATACTCCATAAATACCATGGTATATTATACCATAGTTTTGAAAACATGGTTTTTAGAAATGCAATCAAACAACTTATGGCATAAATACTCTAGCATTCCTATAAACCATTACTTCAGATTAAAGCCGGCTGTTTAGACTGCTGCAAATGCAATCCAATAAGACAAGAAGCTGGTACGGATTAAAGTCAAGCGAAAGATATTATTACCTAAAAAACTATAAAAATACTTTACTTCCAAACAGACCCTAAACTTTCACTAAATTGACGCTAGAACTCATACAAAAACCACGATTTCAACAATCAAACCAAGTGAATAAGCCATGCCCTGCCATTGCCCTGATTGTTCCCTCAATCAACCCAGTCCCCGGACCTCCAACATCCACCACGCCTATAAGCTTTGCACGAGCACCCTAAAACCTGATAACCCAACAATCCAACGACACGCGGCTACAACAAGAGCGACGCATAAAACTAGACAAAAGCGGCGGAGAGGGTCTCTGATCACAAAGAGACACGCACCTCGAGGACGAAGCTAATGGCGGAGCCAAACCGAAAGCGGCGCTCTGGGGGCACGCGTGCGAGGAAATCCACGACGGCGTCCTCGAGCGGGCGCGAGACGGCGGAGACCAGCGCAAGGAGGTTAGCGCATTCCTCGCCACGCAGAGCGAACATGGGCACGTAGGTGGATGGCTTTGGAGCCGCCGCCGCAACCCTGGGCGGCGCCGGCGGCGAGGTGCCGGCCTCGACGTCCTTCTTGTCAGACATTGGAACGGAGGGGTTACGAGGCGTCGATTGGGTTTATTGGGCGTCTGAGTTTTGTTTATACGGATTGTATTGCCATTGTGTTTTGGAGTTATTTGTTACACTCTATGTCCTAAATTATAAAATTCGTTTTTAGATTTTTAATATATTTATATAATAATCGATGTATGTGTTTTATATAAATATTTAGATTTATCATCGTCGGTTTAAATATAGATATAAAAATAAGAACTCAAACGAATAATAATTTAAACATGGAGAATATTATAGTGCTCGTTTGAGTACTAATTAGTTTTCTAATATACTATTATAAAGCACTAGTTTCGACGGTGGTTCTAAGTCATATTTTTACGAAAAAACCCTTATACGTCTTTGAAATTAACTCGTTGTGCGTATGCATGGGCTGTCGATTTTGGCACCCTCCGTACTGACGCGCTTCATGTCTGTGGTCTCCTCCATAGCCGCTAGGGCTGGGCATATTTTTACCATATACCAAAAATCGAACTGAATCGTATCGAACCGTACCGAAATTTCGGTTTTTTGGTATTTCGGTTCGGTTTCGGTTTTTAAAACCGTAAAGTTCGGTACATGGTATTGTAATCAGTTTTTGTACTGTACCGAACCTAATTACCAAGCGAACCGAACAGCCCATGTAAGTCAGCCCACCTTGTGTCTATTGTTCTCTCCTTATCAAATTAATTGTAACCGAACAGCCCAACAGAAGTAAACCGAACAGCCCAACAGAAGCCTAGCACTACTGTCTATTGCACTAGATCGACGGCGCGCAGCGTCTGATTGTGAAGTCCCAACTTCCTCAACCGGCCAACCCTAGGAGACAAACAGGTTGAGGCTGCGGCGACGGACGGCGGCACGACGCTTCTCCACCACCACCAGCCACCAGGACTACGCGCCCCGGCGCCCCGCGCAGCCGCGCTGCGTCTGCACCCCGCATCACGCACGCGTTGCGTCTGTCGTCTGCACTCTGCACCGCGTCTGTCGTTTGCACTCAGCACACACGCACCGTCAAGCAGGCAGCAGCGCATCTGCAGCAAGGAAATAGTAGTGTTGGTACTGTTTCAACTTGGAAATTTGATGCTGATGATCTAAGGAATAGTTTTGCTGAAATGATTATTGAAGATGAACAACCTTTTGTTTTGCCTGAGCGTCGTGGGCTTAGAAATTTTTTGGCCAAAGCATGCCCACGTTTCATTTTGCCCTCTAGAAGAACAGCTACTAGAGCAGTTGTGAAAGTATATGATGTCCAAACAATAATGCAATTAAGTACATGAAGAGGGTCTTGAATGAATCAAAAGGTTGCATTGCTGGAAGAGAATACGCAGACATGAGATGTGTTGCCCATATTATTAATTTGATAGTCACCGATGGACTAAAGGAAATAGACAAATCAATTAGTCATGTCTGGGCAGCTGTTAAGTTTGTCAAGGCTAGACCATCTAGGCTAGTCAAATTTAAGAAATGTGCTGAATTAGCAAAAGTACAGACTAAAGCATTTTTAACCCTTGATGTTTGCACTAGGTGGAATTAACATACCTTATGCTAAATATTGCACAACAATATGAAAAGGCATTTGAAAGGTATAGTGTTGAAGATCCATACTATAGGCTAGATTTAGAAGGTGAAAATGGCCTCGGTGTTCCTGAGAAATCAGATTGGGAAAAGGCAAGAAAAATGGCTGAATTCCTAGAGCACTTCTATGAACTTACCCTTCGTGTTTCAGTCACAAGTAAACCAACCTCACATTCTTACTTCCATGAGATTGTTGATGTTTTGGTTTTATTGCGAGAGTGGTGTCGTAGCGAAGACAACTTATGTGCTGAAATGGGCAAGAGAATGATTGCAAAATATTATAAATATTGGGGGGAGTACAGAGAGAAACTCAATTTGGCTATTTTTTCTGTGTTGCAATTGATCCAAGGTACAAGCTTTCTAATTATGTAAAGTTGGCTACCATGGTAATGTTCGGTGAAGACATTGGAGAGAAATTATGGACAACAGTAAACACTTCTTTTCGTTTCTTGTTTGATGAGTACAAAGATATGTATGCTCCAGCTGAGAAGACACCACAACCTAATGACTCTAAAGAGCAACCAACACATAGCAAACGGTTGATGAGGTCTATAGTTGCTCAACAAATGAACAATAATGGGAGTGGAAATATTACTGTCAAGTCTGAACTAGATAGGTATTTATCTGAGGACAATGAGGAAGATAAGACTGGTTTTGACATTCTTAATTGGTGGAAGGACAATGCTACTAGACTACCAATACTTGCTCGCATGGTCCGTGACCTTTTAGCTATTCTGATATCAACAGTAGCATTTGAGTCAGCATTTAGTTTAGGTGGAAGAACACTAGATGATTTTAGGAGCTCGCTCACACCAACAATGGTCGAGCGCTTGATTTGTGCCAATGATTGGATTCGTGGATCCAACATTATTAATGTTGAAGAGAATACCGAAGAAATGGCTAAGCTTGAGGAAGGTACAAACTATGAAACTAGTTCTGAATATATTTAATCAAACTTATTTTATGTACTTCAATACTTCACGCTTTGTGAATTGTACTTATTGAGAATGCAACTGTACAGATATTGGTGGCCTTACCATTTCGAAGGAGGGGACTACTATTGAATCTTGATAATGGTATGGGAATTTATTTCACAATGTTGGATGGTGTATAAGTGTATTGATACTGCCATATTGTTAAGCAGGAGATTGTAGGCTGCCAGGCTTCTTGTTAGTTTGTTGCGTGTGCTATTAATCTATAGGAAGCCGACTGATGCTTGTGCTATCAATCTGCGTCTGTCGTCTGGTGTGTGCTGTCAAGGCTGGAAGCTGACTGTAGACTGCTGTCTACTAGAGTTCTGGTGCTGTCAATCTGCTGTTGTTGCCTGTTGCTGTCTTTAATAATCCTGGTTCCTAGAAGCCCGAGGTGGCGAGGCCATGTGTGCCCAGTGCCCGAGGCCAACTGGCCAAGACCAAGTGTTATTTTTATGAGTACTGTGCTGCTGTTAGAATGAACTTTTTATGAGAATTACCTCTTTGATTTATTGATTATGTCATTTATGTGAACTAAATGTGTGTTGGAATGAACTTATTATTATTTATGTGATGTACCATGTATTCCTAAATTCTGTCTACATTCTGTCTACCTGATAGCTATATGTAAGCTTAGGTTTAGTGTTTGGGTTTTACCGAAAAACCAAAGTAAAAAAACCAATACCGAAATTATCGGTTTTCCCTTTTCTATGTAAATCGATCAGTTTCTTGTATCTACAGAACCGAAGTTTTTTAGAACCAAAAAACTGAACCGATTTTGAAAAAAAACGAATGCCCAGCCCTAATAGCCGCCCAGCATATCCACCTAGGCCTCGCTGCATTCCCCAACCTAATTCCAATTTGCTGCGCTGATGCTGCCCCCTCCCTCTCCTCATGCTCACTCCCACGAATCCTACATGACTGTTGTTATTGAGTGATGTGGTGGCGACGACTGAGGCTTAGGGTTTAGCGCGTGGAGGAGCTAGGGTTTTCAAACGAGCGAGGAGGAGCGGTTGGGGATGGCAGGAGCTTGACGGTGGTCAGCGGGCGGGAGGCACACGAGAAACACCATCCCGAAGCCACCGTCCTCAAGCTTGCGTGCCAGATTGAAGCTTGTTGTGGTGGTGTGTAGCTGCTCACAGGTGAAGGACAGAACGACAACTCAGTTAGGGCCTCGACGCTGTCATCATGGTGGGTCCCTCGCCTAGCACAGGTGGGTTGGCGACCCCATGCTCGTAAGTGAAGGACAGAACGCCAGCTCCACCACAGCCTCGACGCTGGCCGAAGCACTGGTTGGTCGGCGACCTCCCTGAGCTCGCGGACATGTATCTTGACCACCACCTAGATGGGGATGACGTCTCCAACATGGCGTTTCTTCATACCATTCAACTCCGCTTCGTTCAGTGAGTTTCATCCCCTCCCAATTCACCAGATCCAGCCTGTTAGTCTCCAACCTGACTGAAGGAAACAGGTGACGCCTAAAAGGGGGGTGAATTAGGACTTCTAAAACTTTCTCTAAACTAGGCCACAAATAAATCCCTAGAGCAAAACCTATGCAAATAATCAAACTAGAATGTGTAAACTAGGTTTTCTCTAAGTGTTGCTATCTCTATCGCAATGTCTAAGTTTTAATCCTAAATAATATAAGTATAAAGACAAAATTGAAATTTAAATACTTAATATAAATGCGGAAGCTAAAGAGCAAGGTGGAGATGCAAACTCTCGTGGATGACGCTGATATTTTTATCGAGGTATCCGGATCCATGGAAGGTCCCGACTAATCCTCGTTAGTGCCCCTACGCAAAGGGAAGCCCACGCAAGGGCCAATCACCTCGGTCGAGTAACTCCGTAGAGAGCCGCAAGCCTTCTCCATGCGCAAGTGGTGCTCTGCTTCCGGCTCCTCTTAGACGCTCCCCGCCGTCTCCACTAACGAGTTTCTAGACGAAACACTGTGGGCCTCATTCCCTCCGGTACACGGTGGCAGTCGTGACACAAACTCGGTTGTCACGGTCTCGCAAGACTCTCGCACCACTCGGTACAATTACAACGGCTCGCGCAAGAGCTGAGGGTTGTGTGGTTTTTCTAAACTTACTATACTAACAAGGATTCACCTAGAGCAAGCGCTGGAGCGGTATAACTAACCTAAGCACTTCGCAAAGCACCTACGCTAATCACTGAGTGATTCTACTAAGCACTTGGGTGTATGAGCACTTAGAAATGTCTACAATATGCCTTGTTATGTTGCTTGGGCTCCCACACTTTGAAATGACCGGTTGGGGTGGTATTTATAGGCCCCAACATAATTCTAGCCGTTGGAAAAAAGCTAATGCTTTCTACGGCATACCGGACAGTCTGGTGCCTCTGTCCGGTGCGCCTAGCTATTGGATCTGACACCGCAGGTGACCGTTGGCGCTGCAGGCTTTTACACCGGACAGTCCGAACGTCACATCGGACAGTCCGGTGGCTTCTCTCCACTAGTGCCACCTGGAACTAGTCGTTGGGCTACTGTTCTCGGGTGCAACGGATAGTCCGGTGCTCTCAACCGGACAGTCCGCCGGTGGCAACATTATTCTTTGTTTCTTGGACTTTGTTATATACTTGTTGATCTTCACTTGTGATCTTCATAATGTCTTCTTTTGAGGTGTTGCTTCACTCAATGCCTTAGTCCAAGTAACTTCATCATCTTATGAACTACAAACATAAACACTTGCAAACATATTATTCTACAGATTGTGTTGATCATCAAACACCAAAATCTATTGAGCCAAATGGCCCAGGGTCCATTTTCCTTACAATCTCCTCCTTTTTGGTGATTGATGACAACACAACCACAGCAAGCAAATAAAACAAACATTTGAATGAAAATATGCAATCTACTTGCTAGGATGCATGTTTGTCCCCACAAAGTGAGATTATGGACTTAAGCCTCCCCTAATTCCATAATTCACTTACTTCCTATTTTAGACTAAAGAACCAAAACCACTTGAAGGAACAAGGATTGAGAAAATTTTAATTTGGTAGTGTCTGGTGTTTGATACAATTTTCATTACTTTGGTCCCTAAACTTCTCCCCTTTGGCATCTGAAAAGATCACGATACCCAAGAGAGGGGGGTGAATTGGGCTTTTCGAAAAATCAACAACAATTAAACCCTAAGCAAGAGCCCAACTTCACCCAATAACTAGCAATAACAGAATACTTCTAGAAATACAACAATACTAAGACAATGCTTCAACTACTTGTTAAACAAATGCACAAGGTAAAGTGCTTGAATTAAATGCGGAATGTAAAGCAAAGTTTAGAAGACTCCTTCAATTTTTCCCGAGGTATCGAAGAGTCGGCACTCTTCCCTAGTCCTCGTTGGAGCACTCGCGCAAGGGTAGCGCTCCCCCTTGGTCCTCCCAAGAACCAAACTAGCCATTAACAGGGTTTGCTAAGCATGGGCGCACCGGATAGAACGGTGCACCACCGGTGCGCCAACGATCACTTTCAACGGCTAGTTCTGACAACTAGTCGTTGGGTAGATGGCACACCGGATAGTGAACAGTCGTTGTTCGGTGCACACTGGATAGTCCGGTGTGCCAGCTAAAAATCCAATTCTCAACTCGTTGCTCTCGGGTTTCTGCGGGGGGGGGGGGGAGCTCTTCCCCTAGCCAAACTGGCCCCACTGTCAAAGGGCGCACCGGACAGTCCGCTGCCCCTAAGGCAGAAACCCTAATTCTTATTCCCTCTGTTTTTTTAATCTGATTTCGTTCTAACTCGTGGGTGTGTTATAGAGTGACACCTAGCACTAGATGTGAGTGTGAATATGCACCAACACTACACTAGAACTCTCTTGGTCAAACTACTCATCGACAACTCCTCTTTATAGTACGACTAAAATAAAATAGAAGACCTAACTCTATACCGAGTGTCCGCAACTCCTTGACACTCGAAATACGAAGACCTTCATCTTTTGATTCGTCGTTTCAGCCGTCGCTTCAAGTTCTCATCTCGAGGATTGTTTTCACATTGTAGTACAACTTCCTGTAATGCGACCTAACTTACCAATGTCTTTGCAAAACACACGTTAGTCACATATAATATTACATTGTCATTAATCACTAAAACCAACCAGGGGCCTAGATGCTTTCAATCTCCCCATTTTGGTGATTGATGACAACCCTACAAGAGTGTGAGAGTAGTTTGTTTGTTTTTCTGTCAATAGAGAAGATGGTTAGTTATACTCAATAATTTTGACAGAAAGATCGTGTAAGATAATAATAAGTATAGGCGCATACACGACGTAAGTTTCTTGTTCATATAAGAATGAAATGAAATCGATGAACATGAACCGAATGACTGGTGATAACATCTTAGGTGAAAACACAATACACACACAGTCAAAATAAACATCGAGAGCATATTATAGAGTTTGTGAGTTAAGCGTCATACAAAAGTGGAGCTAGTACAGAGAGTATCAAGCAAATATATTACATCAAAATACAAAAGGCACTCTCAACTAACTCCCTAACTCCCCTAGCTCTCACAACTCTCATATCTCTCCCCCTTTGGCGTCAAACACCAAAAGGGTTACCCGAACCTATAGCCTAGAAGAGGAAGGAGGAGGCGGGGCGCATCGGTTGCGGTCGAGGCAGAATTGCAAACACAAGCTGGGGGTCGGAGTCAGTCTCAGATCCAGGGTCTGCAGTAGAAGCTGGAGCTAGTACTAACTCTGACAGAGGCTGTGATGCAAGATCCACCGGAGTAGAGGCAGTCACATACATCGCCATAGCAGCAATGGTAACAGCAGACATTGGTGGCACTAGCGGCTGAGCACTGACAATTCCGACGACCGACGACGAGAAGTCCAGAGTGACCGACCGAAGCGGAGAGAGAGAAGGACCAAAAGGAGGAAGTGGGGGTCCTGCCTGAATCGCTGGCACAACGGTTGCCTGAAGAGCTGGAGGAGGGGCAGACTGAACTAGTGGGAGCTGAACATCGGTATGCTAAAGGATGTGAGTCATAAAAGCCCAGTGCTCAGCCCTGTCTGCCAAAAGCTGCTGCTCCAGATTGTCCTAACGGTCCTGAATGGTCTGAAACATGGATAGCATCCGTTCGGACATATGCTGCTGGATAGCTGCCTGTCGAGCCTGCTCGGCTGTCAGATGAGCCTGCTGCTATGTAAGAGACTGAAGTATCGCAGCCAGAGTAGGATCAATAGCAGGAGGGGCAGCAGGGGCAGCACTGGAACTCCCTGCCCCGTGATCATGTGAGCGAGGAGGCACAGGAGGCGGTGGTGGGATCCCAAAGTCATCATCATCAGCAGCAACAGCATCTGTACCCTGGGTCTCTAACTGGCAAAACGCCTCATCCTCAGGATGAGTATCTTGCACTGGGACTCGGTCCTTAGGGGCTGGACGATATGAACCAAACTGGAGATGTGAGGCCTCGAGGGTGCCCTGGAACTAAGGCGGCTTGATCAGCTGCGTGAAGATGTGACAGAGGTAGTGCGCATACGGCAGCTGACGGCGAGCATAAAGACCATCCAAAATTGTGTCCTCGATCTCACAGATAAGAAAGTCAACGACGTCAAACTCAGAGTGTGAGATCAAGGCTCCAAGTAGCCATAACTGAATATGAGTGGTGGCCTCTCTGTATCCCATCCTGGGTAGCAGTGTCCGTCCCATCACCTGATACAGATACTTCACTGCAGGGGTGAAGTCAGTTGGAGAGCGTCACAACCCATCTATGAAAGGAGATCTGAACAGGGCCGCGACGTGAGCAGTGGCTGGTGCAACTCTGCCGTGAGGACGACAAGGAGGATCTGATGTACCATAGCACAGACTGTGGAGCCGAGTCGATGACTTTGGAAATCCAAAGAGCTGGCATATCTAGCTGGCATGCAATGTGACATCCTCTCTCTCGAAGCGGAACCTCATCCACTGATGATCCGGGTCAATCCACACTGTAGCATAAAATACTCGGACCCACTACTCAACGTATGTGCCGCTCGTAGTCAATAGAGAAAGAAGTCCTGGTAGATAGGAGAGATGCACCTCTAAATCGGCACTGGCTGCAAGCAGAAAGGCAGGTAGATCCAAAAGCCGGTGCGCTCGCAGGGCAATCTGCGCGGACAACTGTGCTCAGAAGAAGGACTCCAGAGTCCTGGTACTGAAAAGAGCTGCTGCTGCAGGGTCCCTTTGAGCTGGCAACCAGGAATCCATGGGTACATGTCTGAACCTACGTACCCGGGCTGCAGTGGCACGCTGAAGATCAAGTAGTCGAGGATCAGCACCTAACGGTCACACATCTGTCTCGTCTTGCTCCCTGAAGTGGGGTGGTGGAATGGGTGGAGCGGAAATGGGAGCGAGAGTGGGAACAGTGGAAGCTGGAGTGGTAGAGGTGGTGGGTATGGCAGAAGTGGTGGATGGCTCTGGAGCGACGGGAGCTGGTGAAGTGGGAGGTGGAGTAGTAGCTATGGTGGAATGTGTAGAGGGAGTGGAGGAGCGAGGCCGAGACGCGAGGCGATGAACTCTATAAGCAATCTGGTCTGAGGAGATCTGCAACTGGCCACCCTACTCTGCCTGCTCTGCTGCTGCCGCTGCCGCTGCAAGTGCTGCTCGGGCGGCTATATCCATACACCGCTTCTTCCAGCCTTCCTGCTGCTCTAGGTACACTGTCTTGCCCTTGACCTGCCTGAAGGGGCGAGGAGGGTCCTCATCGTCTCCTTCCCCTGGCGCTGACACATTCTTTGTGCTCACCATCCTGACCTGAGTGCTGCATAAGTGAGTGAAAGGCTAAGCACGAGTAGATAGCAGCTGATAAGATCATAACCGAAGTGATAAGTATCTGGAAACCTCACGAGAGAGAGAGAGAATCCAAGCAGGACAGGAGACAGGCACACGGGCAGGTGAGATCAATGAAATGACAGAAGAGGTGAGCACGTATTAGTCACATAGTCATAAGTATATTAAATGTGAATAAATACATACATCGAGAGTTATGACACAGAAATAGAGTGATTTGGAGAAACAGAGGTCAAACGATGCGGGAACGACGTTTGAGCGAGGAATTGTGCCATAGAAGGTTCGAAATTTGAAATGGGGCATGAAATGATTGGGAATTGAGCTGATACTTTACGAGTAGGTAGATATAAGTGAAGTGTGCGCTTGGTTTGAAATTTGGCGAAGAAAGTGAATATTGGGCACTCAACTCAGAATCAATCGCTATAAATGGGAATTTGTGGAAAATCGTTGTCTGGGATATCGGATTGGCGTGAAATTTGGTGAATATGTTACTTGAGGTGTCATGAAGGTGCTAGAAAAATCTGGGGTCGATTTGAGCAAGTTTGGCTGGTTTGGGCATTTCACCGAGAACTTGGCGTGTGGGGGTTTATGTTTTGAGTGAAATGGCTATTTGAGTGATTGAAACCTCCCAAAAGGTGTAGGAAACCTGCAGGGGGATTCAATGGAGCACAAGGTACACACACAAATACTTGGATTCATAGAATTTGCATAGAATTAGAGTATTGAATCAAGGGATGGATGAAACTTGCCCATGAGCAATGAGAACAGAGAGAGAGGGGAAAAGGGACAGGGGAAGAGCTCACCACCAGGAGGATCTTGAGCAGGCCAAAGGCAGGGGCACTTCGTCGGAGCAGGCCAGAGATTGCCGACTATGAGGTGGATGGAGGGGAGATTGCCAGACAGCTCTAGAGGGACAGAGAGATAGGAATGAAAACGCCTTGTTCGGGCTCGGGCTGGAGAAAAAAATTTAAAAATGCTTCATGGGCGCACCAGACAGCCTACAACGCCTGTCCGGTGCACACCGGACAGCGCACAGTAGCTGTCCGGTAAACCACCGGACAACGCAGTGGAGAAGGAGATCAACATGTGCCTAGCCGATGCACCGGTCAGTGCACAGTGTGGTGTCCGGTGCACACTGGACTGTCCGGTGAGCCCAGACAGGGGGAAATTTAAAATTTTCTATCTAATTTTGAACCAAACCAAATCCCAACTTATAAGCACACTGCATCACGCATGCGTTGCGTCTGTCGTCTGCACTCTGCACCGTGTCTGTCGTTTGCACTCAGCACACTCGCACCGTCAAGCAGGCAGCAGCGCATCTGCAGCAAGGAAACAGTAGTGTTGGTACTGTTTCAACTTGGAAATTTGATGCTGATGATCTAAGGAATAGTTTTGCTGAAATGATTATTGAAGATGAACAACCTTTTGTTTTGCCTGAGCGTCGTGGGCTTAGAATTTTTTTGGCCAAAGCATGCCCACGTTTCATTTTGCCCTCTAGAAGAACAGCTACTAGAGCAGTTGTGAAAGTATATGATGTCCAAACAATAATGCAATTAAGTACATGAAGAGGGTCTTGAATGAATCAAAAGGTTGCATTGCTGGAAGAGAATACGCAGACATGAGATGTGTTGCCCATATTATTAATTTGATAGTCACCGATGGACTAAAGGAAATAGACAAATCAATTAGTCATGTCTGGGCAGCTGTTAAGTTTGTCAAGGCTAGACCATCTAGGCTAGTCAAATTTAAGAAATGTGCTGAATTAGCAAAAGTACAGACTAAAGCATTTTTAACCCTTGATGTTTGCACTAGGTGGAATTAACATACCTTATGCTAAATATTGCACAACAATATGAAAAGGCATTTGAAAGGTATAGTGTTGAAGATCCATACTATAGGCTAGATTTAGAAGGTGAAAATGGCCTCGGTGTTCCTGAGAAATCAGATTGGGAAAAGGCAAGAAAAATGGCTGAATTCCTAGAGCACTTCTATGAACTTACCCTTCGTGTTTCAGTCACAAGTAAACCAACCTCACATTCTTACTTCCATGAGATTGTTGATGTTTTGGTTTTATTGCGAGAGTGGTGTCGTAGCGAAGACAACTTATGTGCTGAAATGGGCAAGAGAATGATTGCAAAATATTATAAATATTGGGGGGAGTACAGAGAGAAACTCAATTTGGCTATTTTTTCTGTGTTGCAATTGATCCAAGGTACAAGCTTTCTAATTATGTAAAGTTGGCTACCATGGTAATGTTCGGTGAAGACATTGGAGAGAAATTATGGACAACAGTAAACACTTCTTTTCGTTTCTTGTTTGATGAGTACAAAGATATGTATGCTCCAGCTGAGAAGACACCACAACCTAATGACTCTAAAGAGCAACCAACACATAGCAAACGGTTGATGAGGTCTATAGTTGCTCAACAAATGAACAATAATGGGAGTGGAAATATTACTGTCAAGTCTGAACTAGATAGGTATTTATCTGAGGACAATGAGGAAGATAAGACTGGTTTTGACATTCTTAATTGGTGGAAGGACAATGCTACTAGACTACCAATACTTGCTCGCATGGTCCGTGACCTTTTAGCTATTCTGATATCAACAGTAGCATTTGAGTCAGCATTTAGTTTAGGTGGAAGAACACTAGATGATTTTAGGAGCTCGCTCACACCAACAATGGTCGAGCGCTTGATTTGTGCCAATGATTGGATTCGTGGATCCAACATTATTAATGTTGAAGAGAATACCGAAGAAATGGCTAAGCTTGAGGAAGGTACAAACTATGAAACTAGTTCTGAATATATTTAATCAAACTTATTTTATGTACTTCAATACTTCACGCTTTGTGAATTGTACTTATTGAGAATGCAACTGTACAGATATTGGTGGCCTTACCATTTCGAAGGAGGGGACTACTATTGAATCTTGATAATGGTATGGGAATTTATTTCACAATGTTGGATGGTGTATAAGTGTATTGATACTGCCATATTGTTAAGCAGGAGATTGTAGGCTGCCAGGCTTCTTGTTAGTTTGTTGCGTGTGCTATTAATCTATAGGAAGCCGACTGATGCTTGTGCTATCAATCTGCGTCTGTCGTCTGGTGTGTGCTGTCAAGGCTGGAAGCTGACTGTAGACTGCTGTCTACTAGAGTTCTGGTGCTGTCAATCTGCTGTTGTTGCCTGTTGCTGTCTTTAATAATCCTGGTTCCTAGAAGCCCGAGGTGGCGAGGCCATGTGTGCCCAGTGCCCGAGGCCAACTGGCCAAGACCAAGTGTTATTTTTATGAGTACTGTGCTGCTGTTAGAATGAACTTTTTATGAGAATTACCTCTTTGATTTATTGATTATGTCATTTATGTGAACTAAATGTGTGTTGGAATGAACTTATTATTATTTATGTGATGTACCATGTATTCCTAAATTCTGTCTACATTCTGTCTACCTGATAGCTATATGTAAGCTTAGGTTTAGTGTTTGGGTTTTACCGAAAAACCAAAGTAAAAAAACCAATATCGAAATTATCGGTTTTCCCTTTTCTATGTAAATCGATCAGTTTCTTGTATCTACAGAACCGAAGTTTTTTAGAACCAAAAAACTGAACCGATTTTGAAAAAAACGAATGCCCAGCCCTAATAGCCGCCCAGCATATCCACCTAGGCCTCGCTGCATTCCCCAACCTAATTCCAATTTGCTGCGCTGATGCTGCCCCCTCCCTCTCCTCATGCTCACTCCCACGAATCCTACATGACTGTTGTTATTGAGTGATGTGGTGGCGACGACTGAGGCTTAGGGTTTAGCGCGTGGAGGAGCTAGGGTTTTCAAACGAGCGAGGAGGAGCGGTTGGGGATGGCAGGAGCTTGACGGTGGTCAGCGGGCGGGAGGCACACGAGAAACACCATCCCGAAGCCACCGTCCTCAAGCTTGCGTGCCGGATTGAAGCTTGTTGTGGTGGTGTGTAGCTGCTCACAGGTGAAGGACAGAACGACAACTCAGTTAGGGCCTCGACGCTGTCATCATGGTGGGTCCCTCGCCTAGCACAGGTGGGTTGGCGACCCCATGCTCGTAAGTGAAGGACAGAACGCCAGCTCCACCACAGCCTCGACGCTGGCCGAAGCACTGGTTGGTCGGCGACCTCCCTGAGCTCGCGGACATGTATCTTGACCACCACCTAGATGGGGATGACGTCTCCAACATGGCGTTTCTTCATACCATTCAACTCCGCTTCGTTCAGTGAGTTTCATCCCCTCCCAATTCACCAGATCCAGCCTGTTAGTCTCCAACCTGACTAAAGGAAACAGGTGACGCCTAAAAGGGGGGTGAATTAGGACTTCTAAAACTTTCTCTAAACTAGGCCACAAATAAATCCCTAGAGCAAAACCTATGCAAATAATCAAACTAGAATGTGTAAACTAGGTTTTCTCTAAGTGTTGCTATCTCTATCGCAATGTCTAAGTTTTAATCCTAAATAATATAAGTATAAAGACAAAATTGAAATTTAAATATTTAATATAAATGCGGAAGCTAAAGAGCAAGGTGGAGATGCAAACTCTCGTGGATGACGCTGATATTTTTATCGAGGTATCCGGATCCATGGAAGGTCCCGACTAATCCTCGTTAGTGCCCCTACGCAAAGGGAAGCCCACGCAAGGGCCAATCACCTCGGTCGAGTAACTCCGTAGAGAGCCGCAAGCCTTCTGTAATACCCAAATTTGTAAATCATGGTAATAGAGATAATTCTCTTATTTGCTTTGTTTCAATTTAACTAATCATGTGAACAACCCTATTTAAAAAAATGATTAAATGACTAAATGTCAACTAAACAACATGTGCATCATATTGGAGTTTTGTTTGTTGTGCATATAATAATAATAGCAACACTATTAATCAAAATATACTAAAAAGAAAATTGAATTAGAACCCAAAAGGAGATTAGGGTTTGAAAAAGGAAAAGGGAAATAATATATATAAGGCAAGAGAAAATACTATGTAAAGCAAAATAAATCTATAAATAAATAAAATTTATCCATGCTATGTTCACATTGAACATTTAAATGAAGACAAATTCGCCACAAACTTTGGATTTAAACTGGAATTTAAATTTGAAATGAGTTGGATAAATGGAATGGAAATTAGGAAAGAAAATAAAAAGAAAAAGATTAAAAATCCTACCTGGGCCGGCTCCTTCATATTTGGCCCGCTCCAGCTTTCACCCCGCGCGGCCCATCCCCTTACGCGCCCAACTGAACTCCCTACCTCTGCCGTGTGGACCCACCCCGCCTACCCCACTCTCTTCTATTGCGTGGAGCCGCTGACAACGTGGGCCCCCTCTGCCAGGCCGTTCATCTCCAACGAAACGCGAACCTGGCGGGCGAAATCCCCTCCCCAGGTCCGATTCAATCTAAATAGCCGCGACGAACTCCACGGGATTGATTCCGGCCACAGCCCATGTGCGCGCTCCGAGGTTGCTGACCTCCTGATTTTGTGCGCTCCTCCATATAAAATGGAGCCGAGCCTTGCCCCTGGAACCCGCGCCATGGCTCGTCGCCATGGGCGAATCTCGGGATCGGGCGTGCGCTTCCTGGGCGCACGACATGAGTACCGTGGGGGTTCGGCTCGCTTCTCCTTCCTTGTACGCCTGTCCGGGTTGGGTGCTAGGGAGCTCCATGCCAACGGATTTCCGTACCGGTGCCTGGATGTCGCCGCCGCCAACTTGGGCGCTCACGCCGCCGTGTTAACGTTGCGGGTATAGCGCCATCGTGCCCACGATGTTCGGCCTGGGACATTCGCGGGTGCACAAGGATGTGTCTGCGTCCTCTCCCGGCGGTCCTCGGGGCAGGGCTGTAGGGAATTCGTCGCCGTGGCACGGGATCCATCGCCGTGTCGCCATTACTCGTGGCCAGAACTACTGCCGTGGTGAACCAAGGTGAAAAGTCCCTGTTAATGCTCGTACGGTTCTCCTCTTCGTATTGCCGCGTTCGATTTGAGCTTTAGGGTCGGATGCCGGTGCGGATTGCACGGCGGCAATGGCGCTGGTCCTCGGCGGCGCCGCCGTCGGACTGGTTGGGAGGAGGGAGATTGGTACACACCGTCCGATCGTGGATAAGCGAATACGATTAGATCATGGCATAAGTTGTTCTGGGCCGTTGATCCATTGATGTGCGCCCAGAAATAAGGAGTGAATACCCCTTCGCGGTTGTAGTTTCCGACCGTAGATAAGCTATCGGACGGTTTGGTGGTCACGTGGGAATCTGATCGAAGATCTCTGATCCAACGGCTGAGAATGCGTACCGGTTCGGTTAGGTATTGGATCTAATCTGATCCACAGATTCTAGATCGGACGGCCGAGATCGGCCCGTACCCCTTCGTCGAGCCTATTTTGTAAAAGAGCCCCTCGGGTTCTGTTGAATCAACCCGCCATCCCTTGTCGCTGTGCACTGAGCCTTGGGATATTTGCGCAGAAGCCCCTGCAGTTCCTGAATTTTGGTGCCCAGTCCAGAACTCGTTAAAATTGAATAAATAAAATAGAAAATGGAATTTTTAATATGAAAATAATTCCTAGAACTTAGTTAATTCATAGAAAATTCATTTTAGCTCCAAATTGAACCATTCCAGTTTCTAAAATTTTGTAATAATATTCTTCATCATTTAGTGTCTCTGTTTTGACATGAACTCTGTCAGGAAATTTATTTATCATTTAATCATATTTTAATCACATTAAACCTTAGGAAAATCATAACTTGAATTCTACAACTCCAAAATTAATAATTCTTTTTCCTGTGATCTTATTTTAATATGTAGATTATTAATATGTATTTTGGCATATATGTTTGGTGTAATGTTAATTTTGCCTATACACTGTTTGTTTGTATTGCTACGACTAGTGCGAGGTCACGAGTCACCTGAAGATCATCCTGGTACCTGGATTCTCAAGGCCCAGGCAAGTTGTGCCCTTGATCACTTCTTTTACCCACTCATGTTCTAATTAATCATAATGATCTGCATAGGTTAATTTTGATGGGACCCAATAGGTTACCCTAGTTTGTCTATCTCTATACCTTGTTTACCCCTGAACTTTCTGGGTAGTACTTGCTAGTGCTATATGTGGTTTTGGGTATGGAGATACACCATTCATGATTATACTTTTGTTATCAGTTGTTATTTATGGTTCATGTTGAGATCATTATGTTAATTGGAACATGGAGAACCACCCGGGAAAACAGTGCTACCACAAGGGTGGAATGGGACGCCCTTGGCTGATTAATTAGGAAAGCTAGTGGAAGACTACCTTACCCGAAAGGGGCAAGGGCAGTAGGGGAGTGGTCAGTGTAGGGAGGCCCTCGGGAGGATTTTGCTGCGATGGCGGTCCTGCAAGGGATTCCTGCATTGGAACTTCCCATAAACTGTAGCGGGTTTTCGGAAGCTAGTGGAACTTTGTAAAGGCCTCGTAGTGGATCCCTAGCCATTCACCTCGGAAGTGTCTAAGGGCCTTGCAAACCCTGGCGACATGGGATACACGACTTGTGGGTAAAGATGCGCAACCTCTGCAGAGTGTAAAACTGGTATACTAGCCGTGCTCACGGTCATGAGCAGCTCGGACCCTCACATGATTAATTTATGGAACTAAATTCAATTTGTCATATGCATTGCATCGCAGGTGATGTGGTTACTTTTGTTCAAATACTTAATTGGGTTTGGTATTTACTTATACTTAGTAACTGCTAATAAAATTTTGACCAACTTTAAAAGCAATGCTCAGCTCTAACCATCTTCTTTGGTAAGCCTTACACTTCACGTGAGCTCCCACCTTTGGCGAGTTCATGCACATTATTCCCCACAACTTGTTGAGCGATGAACGTATGTGAGCTCACTCTTGCTGTCTCACATACACCACAGGTCAAGACCAGGTACTGCAGGATGATGCTCATGGAGGATGCTGTGATGAGTTCGTGAGAGGTCTAGGTCGTCGTCTCCCAGTCAACTTTTGGGTTGCTGGACCGTTGTCTCCTTATAATGTAATTATTTATTTTGTATAGAACTCCTGTTATATATAAAGATGTGACATTCGATCCTGTGCCACTATACATCATATGTGTGAGACTTGGTCCCAGCATACCTGGTGTTTATGTTAACCCCGGGTTTTGGACCCCTAAAATCCAGGTGTTACAGAAGTGGTATCAGAGGAATGTTGACTGTAGGACGAAACCTAGTTAGAACTGGACAACCATTCTTTACTTACCTTACTCTGATTCTTTTCTAAACTTATCTTAATCGTTTACTCATCTATTTCCGCTTTACTCTGATTATTCTTACCTTTTCATTCTAAAGACAAACTTGGATTTCACACTTTGAAATCCTGTGCCTAAAGCGACCTTTAGGAATAGGAGACCTAATCCTAGGAACAAAAACAAAACTATTTTTATAAGTGTCTATGTATTTGAATGTTTGTTCTTATGATATCTGTCTGATTTGGATCTTTGTTTGAGTGTGATGAGTTGTGGAGTAATGTCCACAATTACATCTGCATATACACATAGGTATAAAAAAATATATTTATAAAATAACTAGACAACCTAGATTATCCCCATTGGAACATATCTAGCTTAGGAGATTTATCTTATCCTAAAAGATCTCATTCTAACCAATTCATCTTATCTTAAAAGATTCTCCCTCATCTTAATAGATCCATCTCATCTTAAAAGATACTCATCTTATCTTGAAAAGATTTTATCCTTATCCCAATAAATCTAACTGACCTCACAAGATTCTACCTTATCCTCATGGATTCATCTTACCCTAATTAGCATATTTATCCTAGTCTAAAATATCAACCATGATCTAATCTAAAGTAATTAGATATTGTCTAGACTAATCCGGTGATACCAATCTAGATCGCATCTAATCTAATATGATCCAATCTAAAGTGAGTTATTTAATAAATTAGTTAGTACTAGTGAAATGGATTAGACCTCACTCCTATAAAAATGATTTAAGCTAAATTGATGCCCTAGATTAACTTGACCATATACATATGCAACTACCTTACCCATCCGATAGTTGCATAATCCCTCTGTGTTAACCTAATAGAGCTTCTGACCTACCTACACCGTATACCCCATCCTATCTCAAAAGATTCTAACATATCCTAACAAGATATATCTTACCCTGATAAATCTATCTAACTTAAACTAGTCTAATCTAGATCATATCTAATTTAATATGGATCTAATCTATCATGAGTTACTTAATACTGGTAGAAAGGATAAGGCCATACTCATAAATCACTTAAACCTAATTTGGAGACTTATATCAACTTGGCCATACATAATAACTCGATCTATATAACAAGTTACATAACTTACCCCAATCAATAGAGTCTTAATGGATTGCATAATCTATCAACCACCACCTAACATCAAACAAACTTTTGACCTACATCATGAAGTCTATCTCATCCATACCTATATTAACCATATTCCCCAGTCCAATAATATACACTAACTCCTAATCAATGAGACAAGACCGAAGAAGATGATCAACTTCATCAAGGAAGGATGAGCACCAACTCAAGTCTTCAAAGATCAAGTTGAATCGCCAGATGAATCAAGATCCACGATCCTGGATGGAGTCTTTCCTTACCCTACACTTTCTTACCTAAACTCATCTATACTTTAAAGACATCTTCTATCCTACATAATTATGTGGACATACATATAATACCCATGCTCTCCTATCACTTACTAATAATAAAAAGAGAGACCCTTGATTTAGAAATTAAAAGCTAAATTGCAAACCAATCCTTTTGTATTCCCTTTTCTTACAAATCTCGAGGACGAGATTATTTTTAAGGGGGGTAGGATTTGTAATACCCAAATTTGTAAATCATGGTAATAGAGATAATTCTCTTATTTGCTTTGTTTCAATTTAACTAATCATGTGAACAACCCTATTTAAAAAAATGATTAAATGACTAAATGTCAACTAAACAACATGTGCATCATATTGGAGTTTTGTTTGTTGTGCATATAATAATAATAGCAACACTATTAATCAAAATATACTAAAAAGAAAATTGAATTAGAACCCAAAAGGAGATTAGGGTTTGAAAAAGGAAAAGGGAAATAATATATATAAGGCAAGAGAAAATACTATGTAAAGCAAAATAAATCTATAAATAAATAAAATTTATCCATGCTATGTTCACATTGAACATTTAAATGAAGACAAATTTGCCACAAACTTTGGATTTAAACTGGAATTTAAATTTGAAATGAGTTGGATAAATGGAATGGAAATTAGGAAAGAAAATAAAAAGAAAAAGATTAAAAATCCTACCTGGGCCGGCTCCTTCGTATTTGGCCCGCTCCAGCTTTCACCCCGCGCGGCCCATCCCCTTACGCGCCCAACTGAACTCCCTACCTCTGCCGTGTGGACCCACCCCGCCTACCCCACTCTCTTCTATTGCGTGGAGCCGCTGACAACGTGGGCCCCCTCTGCCAGGCCGTTCATCTCCAACGAAACGCGAACCTGGCGGGCGAAATCCCCTCCCCAGGTCCGATTCAATCTAAACAGCCGCGACGAACTCCACGGGATTGATTCCGGCCACAGCCCATGTGCGCGCTCCGAGGTTGCTGACCTCCTGATTTTGTGCGCTCCTCCATATAAAATGGAGCCGAGCCTTGCCCCTGGAACCCGCGCCATGGCTCGTCGCCATGGGCGAATCTCGGGATCGGGCGTGCGCTTCCTGGGCGCACGACATGAGTACCGTGGGGGTTCGGCTCGCTTCTCCTTCCTTGTACGCCTGTCCGGGTTGGGTGCTAGGGAGCTCCATGCCAACGAATTTCCGTACCGGTGCCTGGATGTCGCCGCCGCCAACTTGGGCGCTCACGCCGCCGTGTTAACGTTGCGGGTATAGCGCCATCGTGCCCACGATGTTCGGCCTGGGACATTCGCGGGTGCACAAGGATGTGTCTGCGTCCTCTCCCGGCGGTCCTCGGGGCAGGGCTGTAGGGAATTCGTCGTCGTGGCACGGGATCCATCGCCGTGTCGCCATTACTCGTGGCCAGAACTACTGCCGTGGTGAACCAAGGTGAAAAGTCCCTGTTAATGCTCGTACGGTTCTCCTCTTCGTATTGCCGCGTTCGATTTGAGCTTTAGGGTCGGATGCCGGTGCGGATTGCACGGCGGCAATGGCGCTGGTCCTCGGCGGCGCCGCCGTCGGACTGGTTGGGAGGAGGGAGATTGGTACACACCGTCCGATCGTGGATAAGCGAATACGATTAGATCATGGCATAAGTTGTTCTGGGCCGTTGATCCATTGATGTGCGCCCAGAAATAAGGAGTGAATACCCCTTCGCGGTTGTAGTTTCCGACCGTAGATAAGCTATCGGACGGTTTGGTGGTCACGTGGGAATCTGATCGAAGATCTCTGATCCAACGGCTGAGAATGCGTACCGGTTCGGTTAGGTATTGGATCTAATCTGATCCACAGATTCTAGATCGGACGGCCGAGATCGGCCCGTACCCCTTCGTCGAGCCTATTTTGTAAAAGAGCCCCTCGGGTTCTGTTGAATCAACCCGCCATCCCTTGTCGCTGTGCACTGAGCCTTGGGATATTTGCGCAGAAGCCCCTGCGGTTCCTGAATTTTGGTGCCCAGTCCAGAACTCGTTAAAATTGAATAAATAAAATAGAAAATGGAATTTTTAATATGAAAATAATTCCTAGAACTTAGTTAATTCATAGAAAATTCATTTTAGCTCCAAATTGAACCATTCCAGTTTCTAAAATTTTGTAATAATATTCTTCATCATTTAGTGTCTCTGTTTTGACATGAACTCTGTCAGGAAATTTATTTATCATTTAATCATATTTTAATCACATTAAACCTTAGGAAAATCATAACTTGAATTCTACAACTCCAAAATTAATAATTCTTTTTCCTGTGATCTTATTTTAATATGTAGATTATTAATATGTATTTTGGCATATATGTTTGGTGTAATGTTAATTTTGCCTATACACTGTTTGTTTGTATTGCTACGACTAGTGCGAGGTCACGAGTCACCTGAAGATCATCCTGGTACCTGGATTCTCAAGGCCCAGGCAAGTTGTGCCCTTGATCACTTCTTTTACCCACTCATGTTCTAATTAATCATAATGATCTGCATAGGTTAATTTTGATGGGACCCAATAGGTTACCCTAGTTTGTCTATCTCTATACCTTGTTTACCCCTGAACTTTCTGGGTAGTACTTGCTAGTGCTATATGTGGTTTTGGGTATGGAGATACACCATTCATGATTATACTTTTGTTATCAGTTGTTATTTATGGTTCATGTTGAGATCATTATGTTAATTGGAACATGGAGAACCACCCGGGAAAACAGTGCTACCACAAGGGTGGAATGGGACGCCCTTGGCTGATTAATTAGGAAAGCTAGTGGAAGACTACCTTACCCGAAAGGGGCAAGGGCAGTAGGGGAGTGGTCAGTGTAGGGAGGCCCTCGGGAGGATTTTGCTGCGATGGCGGTCCTGCAAGGGATTCCTGCATTGGAACTTCCCATAAACTGTAGCGGGTTTTCGGAAGCTAGTGGAACTTTGTAAAGGCCTCGTAGTGGATCCCTAGCCATTCACCTCGGAAGTGTCTAAGGGCCTTGCAAACCCTGGCGACATGGGATACACGACTTGTGGGTAAAGATGCGCAACCTCTGCAGAGTGTAAAACTGGTATACTAGCCGTGCTCACGGTCATGAGCAGCTCGGACCCTCACATGATTAATTTATGGAACTAAATTCAATTTGTCATATGCATTGCATCGCAGGTGATGTGGTTACTTTTGTTCAAATACTTAATTGGGTTTGGTATTTACTTATACTTAGTAACTGCTAATAAAATTTTGACCAACTTTAAAAGCAATGCTCAGCTCTAACCATCTTCTTTGGTAAGCCTTACACTTCACGTGAGCTCCCACCTTTGGCGAGTTCATGCACATTATTCCCCACAACTTGTTGAGCGATGAACGTATGTGAGCTCACTCTTGCTGTCTCACATACACCACAGGTCAAGACCAGGTACTGCAGGATGATGCTCATGGAGGATGCTGTGATGAGTTCGTGAGAGGTCTAGGTCGTCGTCTCCCAGTCAACTTTTGGGTTGCTGGACCGTTGTCTCCTTATAATGTAATTATTTATTTTGTATAGAACTCCTGTTATATATAAAGATGTGACATTCGATCCTGTGCCACTATACATCATATGTGTGAGACTTGGTCCCAGCATACCTGGTGTTTATGTTAACCCCGGGTTTTGGACCCCTAAAATCCGGGTGTTACACCTTCTCCATGCGCAAGTGGTGCTCTGCTTCCGGCTCCTCTCAGACGCTCCCTGCCGTCTCCACTAATGAGTTTCTAGATGAAACACCGTGGGCCTCATTCCCTCCGGTACACGGTGGCAGTCGTGACACAAACTCGGTTGTCACGGTCTCGCAAGACTCTCGCACCACTCGGTACAATTACAACGGCTCGCGCAAGAGCTGAGGGTTGTGTGGTTTTTCTAAACTTACTATACTAACAAGGATTCACCTAGAGCAAGCGCTGGAGCGGTATAACTAACCTAAGCACTTCGCAAAGCACCTACGCTAATCACTGAGTGATTCTACTAAGCACTTGGGTGTATGAGCACTTAGAAATGTCTACAATATGCCTTGTTATGTTGCTTGGGCTCCCACACCTTGAAATGACCGGTTGGGGTGGTATTTATAGGCCCCAACATAATTCTAGTCGTTGGAAAAAAGCTAATGCTTTCTACGGCATACCGGACAGTCTGGTGCCTCTGTCCGCTGCGCCTAGCTGTTGGATCTGACACCGCAGGTGACCGTTGGCGCTGCAGGCTTTTACACCGGACAGTCCGAACGTCACATCGGACAGTCCGGTGGCTTCTCTCCACTAGTGCCACCTGGAACTAGTCGTTGGGCTATTGTTCTCGGGTGCAACAGACATTCCGGTGCTCTCAGCCGGACAGTCCGCCGGTGGCAACATTATTCTTTGTTTCTTGGACTTTGTTAGATACTTGTTGATCTTCACTTGTGATCTTCATAATGTCTTCTTTTGAGGTGTTGCTTCACTCAATGCCTTAGTCCAAGTAACTTCAACATCCTGTGAACTACAAACATAAACACTTGCAAACACATTATTCTACAGATTGTGTTGATCATCAAACACCAAAATCTATTGAGCCAAATGGCCCAGGGTCCATTTTCCTTACAATCTCCTCCTTTTTGGTGATTGATGACAACACAACCACAACAAGCAAATAAAACAAACATTTGAATGAAAATATGCAATCTACTTGCTAGGATGCATGTTTGTCCCCACAAAGTGAGATTATAGACATAAGCCTCCCCTAATTCCATAATTCACTTACTTCTTATTTTAGACTAAAGAACCAAAACCACTTGAAGGAACAAGGATTGAGAAAATTTTAATTTGGTAGTGTCTGGTGTTTGATACAATTTTCATTACTTTGGTCCCTAAACTTCTCCCCCTTTGGCATCTGAAAAGTTCACGATACCCAAGAGAGGGGGGTGAATTGGGCTTTTTCTAAAAATCAACAACAATTAAACCCTAAGCAAGAGCCCAACTTCACCCAATAACTAGCAATAAGAGAATACTTCTAGAAATACAACAATACTTCAACTACTTGCTAAACAAATGCATGAGGTAAAGTGCTTGAATTAAATGCGGAATGTAAAGCAAAGTTTAGAAGACTCCTTCAATTTTTCCCGAGGTATCGAAGAGTCGGCACTCTTCCCTAGTCCTCGTTGGAGCACTCGCGCAAGGGTATCGCTCCCCCTTGGTCCTCCCAAGAACCATACTAGCCGTTAACAGGGTTTGCTAAGCATGGGCGCACCGGATAGAACGGTGCACCACCGGTGCGCCAACGGTCACTTTCAACGGCTAGTTCTGATAACTAGTCGTTGGGTAGATGGCACACCGGATAGTGAACAGTCGTTGTTCGGTGCACACCGGATAGTCCGGTGTGCCAGCTAAAAATCCAATTCTCAACTCGTTGCTCTCGGGTTTATGCGGGGGGGGGGGGGGAGCTCTTCCCCTAGCCAAACTGGCCCCACTGTCAAAGGGCGCACCGGACAGTCCGCTGCCCCTAAGGCAGAAACCCTAATTCTTATTTCTTCTGTTTTTTTAATCCGTTTTCGTTCTAACTCGTGGGTGTGTTATAGAGTGACACCTAGCACTAGATGTGAGTGTGAATATGCACCAACACTACACTAGAACTCTCTTGGTCAAACTACTCATCGACAACTCCTCTTTATAGTACGAATAAAATAAAATAGAAGACCTAACTCTATACCGAGTGTCCGCAACTCCTTGACACTCGAAATACGAAGACCTTCATCTTTTGATTCGTCGTTTCAGCCGTCGCTTCAAGTTCTCATCTCGAGGATTGTTTTCACATTGTAGTACAACTTCCTGTAATGCAACCTAACTTACCAATGTCTTTGCAAAACACACGTTAGTCACATATAATATTACATTGTCATTAATCACTAAAACCAACCAGGGGCCTAGATGCTTTCAATCTCCCCATTTTGGTGATTGATGACAACCCTACAAGAGTGTGAGAGTAGTTTGTTTGTTTTTCTGTCAATAGATAAGATGGTTAGTTATACTCAATAATTTTGATAGAAAGATCGTGTAAGATAATAATAAGTATAGGCGCATACACGACGTAAGTTTCTTGTTCATATAAGAATGAAATGAAATAGATGAACATGAATCGAATGACTGTTGATAACATCTTAGGTGAAAACACAATACACACACAGTCAAAATAAACATCGAGAGCATATTATAGAGTTTGTGAGTTAAGCGTCATACAAAATTGGAGCTAGTACAGAGAGTATCAAGCAAATATATTACATCAAAATACAAAAGGCACTCTCAACTAACTCCCTAACTCCCCTAGCTCTCACAACTCTCATATCTCTCCCCCTTTGGCGTCAAACACCAAAAGGGTTACCCGAACCTATAGCCTAGAAGAGGAAGGAGGAGGCGGGGCGCATCGGTTGCGGTCGAGGCAGAATTGCAAACACAAGCTGGGGGTCGGAGTCAGTCTCAGATCCAGGGTCTGCAGTAGAAGCTGGAGCTAGTACTAACTCTGACAGAGGCTGTGATGCAAGATCCACCGGAGTAGAGGCAATCACATACATCGCCATAGCAGCAATGGTAACAGCAGACATTGGTGGCACTAGCGGCTGAGCACTGACAATTCCGACGACCGACGACGAGAAGTCCAGAGTGACCGACCGAAGCGGAGAGAGAGAAGGACCAAAAGGAGGAAGTGGGGGTCCTGCCTGAATCGCTGGCACAACGGTTGCCTGAAGAGCTGGAGGAGGGGCAGACTGAACTAGTGGGAGCTGAACACCGGTATGCTAAAGGATGTGAGTCATAAAAGCCCAGTGCTTAGCCCTGTCTGCCAAAAGCTGCTGCTCCAGATTGTCCTAACGGTCCTGAATGGCCTGAAACATGGATAGCATCCGTTTGGACATATGCTGCTGGATAGCTGCCTGTCGAGCCTGCTCGGCTGTCAGATGAGCCTGCTGCTATGTAAGAGACTGAAGTATCGCAGCCAGAGCAGGATCAATAGCAGGAGGGGCAGCAGGGGCAGCACTGGAACTCCCTGCCCCGTGATCATGTGAGTGAGGAGGCACAGGAGGCGGTGGTGGGATCCCAAAGTCATCATCATCATCATCAGCAGCAGCTGTACCCTGGGTCTCTAACTGGCAAAACGCCTCATCCTCAGGCTGGGTATCTGGCACTAGGACTCGGTCCTTAGGGGCTGGACGATATGAACCAAACTGGAGATGTGAGGCCTCGAGGGTGCCCTGGAACTAAGGCGGCTTGATCAGCTGCGTGAAGATGTGACAGAGGTAGTGCGCATACGGCAGCTGACGGCAAGCATAAAGACCATCCAAAATTGTGTCCTCGATCTCACAGATAAGAAAGTCAACGACGTCAAACTCAGAGTGTGAGATCAAGGCTCCAAGTAGCCATAACTGAATATGAGTGGTGGCCTCTCTGTATCCCATCCTGGGTAGCAGTGTCCGTCCCATCACCTGATATAGATACTTCGCTGCAGGGGTGAAGTCAGTTGGAGAGTGTCACAACCCATCTGTGAAAGGAGATCTGAACAGGGCCTCGACGTGAGCAGTGGCTGGTGCAACTCTGCTGTGAGGACGACGAGGAGGATCTGATGTACCATAGCACAGACTGTGGAGCCGAGTCGACGACTTTGGAAATCCAAAGAGCTGGCATATCTAGCTGGCATGCAATGTGATATCCTCTCTCTCGAAGCGGAACCTCATCCACTGATGATCCGGGTCAATCCACACTGTAGCATAAAATACTCGGACCCACTACTCAACGTATTTGCCGCTCGTAGTCAATAGAGAAAGAAGTCCTGGCAGATAGGAGAGATGCACCTCTAAATCGGCACTGGCTGCAAGCAGAAAGGCAGGTAGATCCAAAAGCCGGTGCGCTCGCAGGGCAATCTACGCGGACAACTGTGCTCAGAAGAAGGACTCCAGAGTCCTGGTACTGAAAAGAGCTGCTGCTGCAGGGTCCCTTTGAGCTGGCAACCAGGAATCCATGGGTACATGTCTGAACCTACGTACCCGGGCTACAGTGGCACGCTGAAGATCAAGTAGTCGAGGATCAGCAGCTAACGGTCACACATCTGTCTCGTCTTGCTCCCTGAAGTGGGGTGGTGGAATGGGTGGAGCGGAAATGGGAGCGAGAGTGGGAACAGTGGAAGCTGGAGTGGTAGAGGTGGTGGGTATGGTGGAAGTGGTGGATGGCTCTAGAGCGACGGGAGCTGGTGAAGTGGGAGGTGGAGTAGTAGCTATGGTGGAATGTGTAGAGGGAGTGGAGGAGCGAGGCCGAGACACGAGGCGATGAACTCTATAGGCAATCTGGTCTGAGGAGATCTGCAACTGGCCACCCTACTCTGCCTGCTCTGCTGCTGCTGCTGCCGCTGCAAGTGCTGCTCGGGCGGCTCTGTCCATACACCGCTTCTTCTAGCCTTCCTGCTGCTCTAGGTACACTGTCTTGCCCTTGACCTGCCTGAAGGGGCGAGGAGGGTCCTCATCGTCTCCTTCCCCTAGCGCTGACACATTCTTTGTGCTCACCATCCTGACCTGAGTGCTGCATAAGTGAGTGAAAGGCTAAGCACGAGTAGATAGCAGCTGATAAGATCATAACCGAAGTGATAAGTATCTGGAAACCTCATGAGAGAGAGAGAGAATCCAAGCAGGACAGGAGACAGGCACATGGGCAGGTGAGATCACTGAAATGACAGAAGAGGTGAGCACGTATTAGTCACATAGTCATAAGTATATTAAATGTGAATAAATACATACACCGAGAGTTATGACACAGAAATAGAGTGATTTGGAGAAACAGAGGTCAAACGATGCGAGAACGACGTTTGAGCGAGGAATTGTGCCATAGAAGGTTCGAAATTTGAAATGGGGCATGAAATGATTGGGAATTGAGCTGATACTTTATGAGTAGGTAGATATAAGTGAAGTGTGCGCTTGGTTTGAAATTTGGCGAAGAAAGTGAATATTGGGCACTCAACTCAGAATCAATCGCTATAAATGGGAATTTGTGGAAAATCGTTGTCTGGGATATCGGATTGGCGTGAAATTTGGCGAATATGTTACTTGAGGTGTCATGAAGGTGCTAGAAAAATCTGGGGTCGATTTGAGCAAGTTTGGCTGGTTTGGGCATTTCACCGAGAACTTGGCGTGTGGGGGTTTATGTTTTGAGTGAAATGGCTATTTGAGTGATTGAAACCTCCCAAAAGGTGTAGGAAACCTGCAGGGGGATTCAATGGAGCACAAGGTACACACACAAATACTTGGATTCATAGAATTTGCATAGAATTAGAGTATTGAATCAAGGGATGGATGAAACTTGCCCATGAGCAAAGAGAACAGAGAGAGAGGGGAAAAGGGACAGGGGAAGAGCTCACCACCAGGAGGATCTTGAGTAGGCCAAAGGCTGGGGCACTTCGTCGGAGTAGGCCAGAGATTGCCGACTATGAGGTGGCTGGAGGGGGAGATTGCCAGACAGCTCCAGAGGGACAGAGAGATAGGAATGAAAACGCCTTGTTCGGGCTCGGGCTGGAGAAAAAAATTTAAAAATGCTTCATGGGCGCACCAGACAGCCTACAACGCCTGTCCGGTGCACACCGGACAGCACATAGTAGCTGTCCGGTAAACCACCGGACAACGCAGTGGAGAAGGAGATCAACATGCGCCCAGCCGATGCACCGGTCAGTGCACAGTGTGGTGTCCGGTGCACTCCGGACTGTTCGGTGAGCCCAGACAGGGGGAAATTTAAAATTTTCTATCTAATTTTGAACCAAACCAAATCCCAACTTATAAGCACACAAAAGAACACCTGTTGGGACAAGTATTGGTACCCTCACATATTCTCTCAAAATTTTCAAAATATTTTGCCATAGGCTAGATAGTTTTTAGAGAAAATAGTCAAATGATGAGAATTGCATTGCGGCTTTGCACTAGGGGTTTCATGAAAGACTTGAGTTTTGAATACTCCCCCTAAGTACAGTGCTACATGCATATCTCAAGAACTAACAATTGCATAGTAAATAAAATTTTAGGTACTAAAAAGCTTAAATGCTAAGACTTGTCAAGTTTGAGCCTAAGTTAAGCTTTTTCACTCGCTTTGTTGGCGGTTATCTTAACTAGGTTAGACAAGCCCTAGATGCAATACAAGTAATTTAAATATGCAATGCAGGCTTGACAACACCATTTTGAGATTTAAATGAAATTTCTGAGATCAAGAATGTTTAACTCATTCATCAACATACAAAAGCGGGTTTTATCTAGTGGCTTTGTGAAAATGTCCGCTAATTGATCTTCCGATCTCACTCCTTCTAAGATAATATCTCCTTTAGCAACATGATCTCTAAGGAAGTGATGACGAATATCAATGTGCTTGGTGCGAGAGTGTTGTACAGGATTATTAGCAATTTTAACAGCACTCTCATTGTCATACAACAAATGTACCTTTTCTAAAACTACACCATAGTCTAGAAGAGTTTGTTTCATATATAAAATCTATGTGCAACAAGCACCCGTGGCAATGTATTCCGCTTTGGCGGTTGACAAGGCAACACTATTTTGCTTCTTAGAAGTACATGAAACTAGTGATCTCCCAAGCAAATGGCATCCCCCGGATGTACTTTTTCTATCAATTTTGCAGCCGGCATAATCCGAATCGGAATAGCCAATTAAATCAAAAGTACCTCCTTTGGGATACCAAAGGCCAATGCTTGGAGTGTGCTTAAGATACCTAAGAATTCTTTTAACAGCGCGAAGATGAGCTTTCTTAGGATTTGATTGAAATCTAGCACACATACAGACACTAAACATGATATCGGGCCTAGATGCGGTAAGATACAATAAACTACCAATCATGGAACGGTAAAGAGTTTGATCAACCGGGTTACCTCCCTCGTCTAGGTCGAGATGTCCATTAGTAGGCATGGGTGTCTTGATTGGTTTGCACTTCTCCATGTTGAATCTTTTCAATAAGTCTTTGGTATACTTCTCTTGAGAGAGAAAGTTCCCATCTTTCATTTGCTTGACTTGAAAGCCAAGGAAGTATGTTAGCTCACCAATCATTGACATCTCAAACTCCTTCGACATCAGCTCACCAAATTCCTTACAATGATAATAATTTGTCGAGCCAAAGATTATATCATCAACATAAACTTGACAAATGAAAATATCACCGTTATGTTTCTTTGTGAACAAGGTTGTGTCGACAGTCCCGATCTTGAAGCCCTTTGCGATGAGGAAGTCGCGAAGACGCTCATACCAAGCCCTTAGAGCTTGCTTTAACCCATATAGCACCTTGGACAACCTGTAAGCATGATTAGGATATCTAGGGTCTTCAAACCTAGGTGGTTGCTTAACA
Organism: Zea luxurians; assembly: GCA_029449295.1. Taxonomy (NCBI): domain Eukaryota; kingdom Viridiplantae; phylum Streptophyta; class Magnoliopsida; order Poales; family Poaceae; genus Zea; species Zea luxurians. The sequence goes on along the minus strand of JAOPSE010000024.1, from coordinate 32,576,991 downwards.
TATACAAGTTCAGTTATGAAGCCATTTAAAAATTCACTTTTACATCCATTTGATAAAGCTTTATGTCATAGCATGATGCATATGCAAGTAGGATACAGATGGCTTCAAGTCAAGCAACCGGTGCAAAGGTCTCTCTAAAATCTAAGCCTTCAACTTGAGAGAAGCCCTTTGCAACAAGTCTTGCCTTGTTTCTCACAATCACACCTTGATCATCTTGTTTGTTTCTGAACACCCATTTTGTTCCAATGATCCTTGCATCTTGTGGAGGCTTCTCTAGGGTCCAAACTTGGTTGCGGGTGAAGTTGTTTAATTCTTCATTCATGGCATTCACCCAGTCCGGATCCTGTAGCGCCTCATCTATACATGTAGGCTCAACACAAGAAACAAAAGAGTGATGTTCAATAAATGAAGCATGTTTATGAGAATGAGTGATAACCCCTTGTGAAGGACTCCCAATAATTTGATCTTGTGGGTGTGCTTGAAGTAGTGATGAGTTTCTCTTCTCAACCACTTGGGAAGAAGGTCTTGGAGCATCAACATCTTCAGCTTGTACCCTTGCTTGTTCATGAGAGACAAATGTATCTTCATTTGCATGCCTCTCATCTTTATCATCATCATGTGGTACATTTGATGAAGAAGATCTGTCAATATTTTGCACCTCTTCTTCATCTTCTTTTGGTTTGATGGCTCCAATTGGCATGTTCTTCATGGCTTCCCTAAGTGGCTCATCACCTACATCATCAAGATTTTCAAGTGCTCCTTGGGAGCCATTAGTCTCATCAAACTCCACATTATATGTTTCTTCTACCACGCCAGTGGCATGATTGAATACTCGATATGCTTTGGATTTTGATGAATAACCAAGTAGAAAACCAATATCACAACGTCTTTGAAACTTCCCTAGGTGATGGTGTTTCTTGTAGCTGTAGCATTTGCATCCAAACACCCGAAAAGAAGGAGACGTCTGGCTTTTTCGCATTTAGCAGTTCATAGGGAGTCTTCTCAAGTAGCCAGTGAGGAAATATCCTGTTTGATGCATAGCATGCAGTGTTGACAGCTTTAGCCCAAAACCTCTCCGGTGTGTTATACTCATCAATCATTGTCTTTGCAAGAGTGATCAAGGTCCTGTTTTTCCTTTCAACAACTGCATTCTGTTGAGGTGTGTATGTTGCTAAAACTTCATGCTTGATCCCTATCTCATCACAATATTCATGTATGTTGGTGTTATCAAATACTTTTCCGTTGTCACTTCTAATCTTCTTGATCTTGCAATCAAATTCATTTTGATCCTTCTTGGCAAACTTCTTGAATATAGATGCAACTTTAGATTTATCATAGAGAAAGAACACCCAAGTGTATCTTGAAAAGTCATCAACAATAACCAGACAGTAGAGGTTGCCATCAACACTAGCATAAGTTTTTGGTCCAAATAGATCCATGTGAAGCAGTTCCAGTGGCCTTGATGTTGACATGAAAGCTTTTGTAGGATGTGTGTTAGCAACTTGCTTTCCAGCTTGACATGCACTACAAGGCTTGTCCTTTTCAAATACAACATCCTTTAGTCCTCTAACCATGTCCTTCTTTAGTACTTTCTTGAGTGTGCTCATTCCAACATGTGCAAGCCTTCTATGCCATAGCCATCCAAGTGACGCTTTGGTAAAGAGGCAAGTTCTTAAGTTTGCATCTTCAGAGGTGAAATCCATTAAGTAGAGATTGTTGTATCTAAATCATTTGAACACCATTGACTCATCATCCATTTTTGACACAACAACCTCGGTAGGAGTGAATAAACATTGAAGGCCAAGATCACAAAGTTGACCCACTGATAGTAAGTTGAAGCTCAAAGGTACAACCAAGAGAACATTTGAAATTGAAAGATCATTTGAAATAGCCACCTTGCCAAGTCCTTGAACTTTTCCCTTTGAATTATCCCCAAAAGTGATTTTATCTTATTCATCAACATTCTCATCAAGTGAGGTGAACATCCGTGGGTTGCCAGTCATATGTTGAGTGCATCCACTGTCAATAACCCAATGACTCCCACCGGTCTTGTAGTTCACCTACATCAACAAATAAATCAAGCTTCAATTTTGAGGGCCCTATTTTGCATAGGACCAGTGACTTTCTCAATCAAAGACTTGGCAACCCAAATTTGTCTAGGTCTACTCTTGCTTAGTGGACCTAGGAATGTAACTTTGACTTTTCCATTTGCTACTTTTCTTAGGACATAATGAGCATTGAAAACAAATGGTCGTGTGTGCTTTGGCAAGGGAGTTAGTGGTTTGGCTTTGCAGTTGTGGGCAAAATGTCCTTCCTTTCCACACTCAAAGCATTTGATAGGCTTATGAGTCTGTTTTGCCTTGTATTGATTTGTTGCTTTCTTTTGCTCAAAAGAATTATATCCAATACCACTCTTGTTCTTTTCCATGATAGTGTTCATGAGCAATTCATTTTGAAGGTATTGGCCTTTATTGAACTTTTGCACACTTGTGGCAAGATGTTCATTTTCATTCTTAAGTTTCTTGAGCTCATTTCTAAGCCTTTCATTGTCCACTGTCAACTCATTGTTAAAGTCATTGCTCTCTATGGCAACCTTTCCTCTAGTAGTTGCATCAGTCAAATATCTCTTCAATTTTTGGTTGTCTAATTTCAAGACTTCAACTTTTTTAGTCAGTTCATCATGAAGACTAGTTTGATCATCTTGGCTCAAATCATCACATGAGGTTGCTACATCAATCTTAACGGCAAGGTTAATAGCCTCATGTGTATTGCAAGATAAAAGCTCATTTTCAACAAGAAGATTATCATGGTCAATTTTAATGTACAGTCTTCCTTAATTTTTACAAGTCTATCTTTCAACTCCCTATTTGCTTTATTTAATTTGTCACACTTATCCTTAGCATCTTTTAGGGAGGATTTAAGCTCGCTTACAGTGGATGACATAGTTTTGTTTTCTTCTTTCATCTCATCACTAGCTTTTACAACTATGTCATATTTGGCAGTAAAAAATTCATTTTCATCTTGTAACTTATCACATTTAGCCTTTGACTTCCTAATGATTTGAGCGTATTCCTTAAGCAAGTCAACTAATTCATCATAGGAAGGTGAAGCAAATTCATCATCACTATCACTATCACTATCATTAATAATATCATTATCAATTTGTACCTTCCGTTCACCTTTAGCCATGAGGCATAGGTGAGAAGTGGATGAGGGTGATGGTGGTGGTGAAGAGAAGTCCCTAGCGATAGCGGCAACTTTTTCATCATTTTCTTCTTCACTTGAAGAAGACCCGCTTGAGGACTCAATGTCAGTGAGCCAGTCACCAACAATGTATACCTTTCCATTTTTCTTTTTATGGAATCTTTTGTGTTTCCCATCCTTTTTTGAAGAACTTCTTTTCCTTTTTCTCGTCATCACTGTCATCATCTTTCTTGCCCTTAAACTTGTTCTTCTTGGGCTTGTTGCATTGATGAGCAAGATGACCAAGCTCTCCACAATCGTAGCAGTCCATTTCAGATATGGGCTTTCTTTTACTAGAGAAGAACTTCTTCTTTCTTGAGTCAAACTTGATGCCTTCTCTATTGAGCTTCTTTAACATTTTGTTGGTCTTTCTCACCATCAAAGCAATGTTAGCATCAAGATCATCATCACTTGAGGATTCCTCCTCAATTTGCACTTTAGCTTTTCCTTTCTTTTCTTGATTGGCTTTGAGAGCCAAGTCTTTTCTCTTGGAAGATGACTCATCCTTGTCATTTATGTGCATGTACATTTCATGAGCATTGATCTTTCCCAATATTTGTGTAGGAGTAGCAACTAAAAGATCTATCTGATGTAGCACTGTGACAATGTGTCCATATTTGTCAATTGGAAGGACACTGAGAATCTTCCTCACAACATCCGCTTGTAAAATTTGGGTGAGCCCCAAGCCATTTACTTCCTCTACAAGAATGTTAAGACATGAGTACATAGCATTTGCATTTTCATTTGCAAGCATCTCAAAAGAATTTAATTTTCTCATTGCAATATGATATCTCTCCTCACGCTCACTTCTAGTCCCTTCATGTAGAGCACAAATATCCATCCACAAATCATGAGCATTTCTATGATTTCTAACTCTATTAAAGACATCTTTGCAAAGGCTTCTAAAAAGAGTGTTTTTGGCCTTATCATTCCAATTTTCATAATTAAACTCTTCTCCTACAAGATTTGTGGGATCTCTTGGTTCGGGGAACCCTTGTGTGGCAGCTTTGTAGACACTAATGTCTATAGCCTCTAAATAAGCTTCCATATGAATTTTCCAATATGGAAAATCGTCACCATCAAAAACAGGAGGAGGTCCATCCCCGCCGGACATCGCTACTCTAGCGGTTAAGCTAATCTAAGAGCAACAAGGCTCTGATACCAATTGAAAGGATCACGATGCCCAAGAGGGGGGTGGGGGTGAATTGGGCTTTTCTAAAAATCAACAACAATTAAACCCTAAGCAAGAGGCCAACTTCACCCAACAACTAGCAATAAGAGAATACTTCTAGAAATACAACAATACTTCAACTACTTGCTAAACAAATGCATGAGGTAAAGTGCTTGAATTAAATGCGGAATGTAAAGCGAAGTTTAGAAGACTTCTCTAATTTTTCCCGAGGTATCAAAGAGTCGACACTCTTCCCTAGTCCTCGTTGGAGCACCCACGCAAGGGTATCGCTCCCCCTTGGTCCTCGCAAGAACCAAGTGCTCACTATGAGATGATCCTTTGCCACTCCGGCGTGGTGGATCCCTCACGACCGCTTACAATCTCGAGCTGGGTCACCAACAAGTCCTCCAAGGTGATCACCGTGCTCCCAACGCCACCAAGCCATCTAGGTGATGCCGATCACCAAGAGTAACAAGCCGTAGACTTTCACTTGACCAAGAGAAGCCTAATGCATGTGGTGTGTGCTCTAGGTGGCTCTCACTTGCACTAATGAGGTCCTAATGTGGGATTAAGATTTTCTAATCACCTCACTATGCTTTGTGGTGCTTGCATTGCTCTAGCAATGTATGGGTGTTAATTTGGGCAGCAAGACTTTCAATATGGTGGGTGGAGGGGGTATAAATAGCCCCACCCACCAAACTAGCCGTTACCAGGGTTTGCTGCGCATGGGTGCACCGAACAGTCTGATGCGCCACCGGTGCGCCAATGGTCACTTCCAATGGCTAGTTCTGACAGCTAGTCGTTGGGCAGATGGCACACCGGACAGTGAACAGTCACTGTCCGGTGCACACCGGATAGTCTAGTGTGCCGGCTAAAAATCCAATTCTCAACTCATTGCTCTCGGGTTTCTGTGGGGGAGAAGCACTTCCTCGGGCCAGACTGGCCCCACTGTCAGAGGGCACACCGGACAGTCCGGTGCCCCTAAGACAGAAACCCTAATTCTTATTTCCTTCTGTTTTTCGAATCCATTTTCGTTCTAACTCGTGAGTGTGTTATAGAGTGACACCTAGCACTAGATGTGAGTGTGAATATGCAACAACACTATACTAGAACTCTCTTGGTAAAACTACTCATCGACATCCCCTCTTTATAGTACGACTAAAATAAAATAGAAGACCTAACTCTATACCGAGTGTCCGCAACTCCTTGACACTCAGAATACAAAGACCTTCATCTTTTGATTCGTCGTTTTAGCCATCGCTTCAAGTTATCATCTCGGGGATTGTTTTCACCGTTGTAGTACAACTTCCTGTAATGCTACCTAACTTACCATTGTCTCTGCAAACCACACGTTAGTCACATATAATATTACGTTGTCATTAATCACTAAAACCAACCAGGGGCCTAGATGCTTTCAGCATCAACCATCGAAAAGGAAGACATTAAAAGCATGTAGGAAGCAAATAATACTTTCCCTCATAAAAGATTTATCAATGTTACCGATTGAAGCAGTAAAATTATTAGTCCCCCTAAATGAGTGTTCTCTTTTAGAAAGGATTTTCTCCCCCTTTAGGGCTAGTTTGGGAACCACATTTTTCCAAGGGATTTCCATTTTCCCAAGGGAAATTAGTTCATTTTCCCTTGGGAAAATAGGAATCTCATGGGAAAATGTAGTTCCCAAACTAGCCCTTAGAGACGAAGAAATACTCCCCCTGATAGAGATCTTCTATTTAGAAAAAAGCATGTGAGAAATAGAGGTGCAATACATGATTTGATTAGACTAACTTCCCTTATGCATAGGTAACATATATGAGTTAACAACTTATGCATGTATAGCAACATGGGAAGTATAAAGTATGAAATATAGTCTAACCAAATGTTGGAGAAGACATTTAAATGATACCAAATGTAGTCTCAAAGATACCAATTGAAAGTTAGTGGCGGACTAATTGAAGACCAATGGCAGGCATGAGAGACATAATAGTTCTTGTAGATTTGTAGTGGAAGTTTGTTGTCTTTCTCCGGGGACTTCATTTTCCTTTCGATGAGACTATTATAGATAGTAGACTTGAAAATAGGTATTAGTCTCAAAGACTTAGATTATAGAGTAACCTCCCCCTGAAAGTGTGCATACAAGTTTTGAATACTCGTAGGAGACATGCACTTTGATTTGATATCAGGAGGGGCCACTTATCTATAATCCAAGCTTTGGCACATATAAGTTAAATGTTACCAATTGAAGCATAATTGAAGTGTTATACTACTTGTAGTATTTTAAAATATCAATGGATGTATAATTTTCTTAGAAATATTAAATAAGCTATGTGTTGTGCTTATCATTTTAAACCATGTAGGTTTGCTCAAGAGTATGAATTGAAAGCGAGCAATCCTACCAAATAATTTACCTAGTATGCATGCATTTTTAATAAAAAATAAATACCAATTATAATACTAGGTATGAAAGGTGAAAACTAGATGCAAGAAAATAGATACGCATATCTAAAAACAAAAAAATACAGCAAGTCTAGTTACCTTAGTCATGGGTGGGGGAATTTGGGTCCAAAGTATTCACTAACCCATTTGGCAATAGACTTGATCCAATATGATGCATCCCATGATATACATCCCAATTTTGTCAAGTCTCCAAATTCCCCGAAGTCCTTCAGACTCCTCACTTCCCTTTCGGGATCCAAACCTTCTTGGTGCTTTTCATGGTTGAAATTATTTCCTTTGGCACCCAGATGCGTTTGGCCCCTTTTACTTTGTTGGCCTTGATTGCTATCACCTTTCCATTCTTTTCTTCTTGATCAAATATGGTGCAGTGTTGGAGATTTTGTTTGAGATTTTGCTTTTGCTTATCCCCGGTCTTCGCCTTGCATTGGAAAGACTTGTGGCCTTCTTTGTGACATAGCCTACAAATCACAATTTCGCCCTCCACATACTTGTTCCCTCCCGCAGTGGTGTTATCCTGAAGAGGTTGGATTTGTTTGGCTTTGCCTTTCTTGTCATATAAGGCCTTCCCAAGGCGAGCCACCTCTTGTTTTAATTGCTCATTCTCCATTGCAATCTCGTTCGAACATGTTTCTATAATAACATTCTTAACAAGAACTTGATTGCAGGGGTTAGAATCATCAACTAAATCAAAGTAAGAAGTAGAAGCATCTTTCTTAATTATTTCAGGCATTTCAACTAAAGATACTCCTGGGGTGCTACCAATGTTTTCTAGCTTAGTAGTTAGCTCATTATTGTGTATGCTAAGAATTTCCATTTTCCCTAGCAAATTTTCAATAGCTTCTTGGGAGCTAGCTAACTTAGCCTTAAATTTTTCATTCTTTTTAATAAGGCCATCATCGGTAGCTGTGGATAAGGCACTAGACTCTAATTGCTCAATTTTAGTTGGTAGCTCACAATTTAAATTTGCAAATGTTTCAAAATTTTCTTGCAGACCTTTATAATCATTTTGAGAGGTAATCAACTTAATTTTCAAAGTTTTAAGTTGAGTTTTTTTGTTTAGTACAAATGTCCTGGAAAAAATTTAATGGCTTCCGCAAGCTCATCTACGGAGGGCTTTCCCTTACCTTCATCATCACTACTGCTATCATCACTAGAGAATGGAATACTCATTTTACCTCTTTGCATAAGGCACTTGCGTGATGACCGTGATGATCGTGATGAGGATCGGTGGCTGCGCGTCCTTGCAGGTTCATCTTCGCTTGAAGAGTCATCCCAAGTTTTGACACTTGTAAGCACCTTGCCCTTGCTCCTCCCTTTTGTGGGTTCAACCATAGTTGGACAACTGTCCCTAAAGTGACCCTTCTCCCTGCATGCGAAGCATCCTCTCTTTCTTTGCTTTTTCATGTCAATGTTAAAGAGAAGATCCTCGACCTGCAGAGGCACACCCATTAGATTAATCTTGCGGATCATCCCCATTACCTTTTCAACGCGTCAGATTGTTTCTTCGTCCTTGGAGGATGATGTTGATGGTTGATTATCTTCATCATCATCACTTTCTTCTTCTTCCTCTTCTTCACTTGAGGAACTTGGAGTGGTAGCCTTATTTTTACCCTTCCTTTCATCACATGCAAAAGCATATGGCCTTGAGGAAGTTGGCTCCTCTCCCCGACACATTTTTCGCAACATCTCAAAGGCTGCAATTTTCCCAATCACAATGGTCGGGGTCATTTTACTCAAGTCCTCCATGTTGTGAAAAATAGTGATGATGCTCGCATATCTTTGTTGTGGTAGTAGGGATATAATCTTCCTCACAATGTCTGCATTACCTAGCTTATTGATGCCAATAGAATTGAGCTCATTGATGATTAGATTCAAACGAGAATACATATCTCTAACAAGCTCATTATCTTTCATAGCAAAAGAATTATACTCATTTAAGACTAGGCAATGTTTTTGCTCGCGGACATTGGATGTGCCGTCATGGAGCTCATGCAATTTTAGCTTGATATTATTAGTAGTTTTAATGTAAAAATTTGATTGAAAATATGCATGCTAAGATATTCATACAAGCAATTTTTGGCTCTAGCATTTAAATGAATTTCTTTTTCCTCATTCATGGTGGGTTTCTTGGGATTTTTGGGTGGTTTCATTCCTTCACTAGTGACTCTCCAAACACCTAGATCAACAGCCTCTAGGTAACAAGCTATTCTAGCACTAAAATATGGGAAGTTAGTGTCGTCGATGTGTGGTGGCCTATGGGTATCCATCCCCTTTCTCAAAAAAATGTCGGCTCTTTTAGCGGTGAAGCTAAATTGTTTCAAATGAGCCAAACTAGGTTCTTATACCAATTGAAGGAAACAGGTGATGCCTAAGAGGGGGGTGAATTAGGATTCTAAAACTTTCTCTAAACTAGACCACAAATAAATCCCTAAAGCAAAACCTATGCAAATAATCAAACTAGAATGTGCAAACTAGGTTTTGTCTAAGTGTTGCTATCTCTACCACAATGTCTAAGTTTCAATCCTAAACAATATAAGTATAAAGACAAGATTGAAACTTAAATGCTTAATATAAATGCGGAAGCTAAAGAGCAAGGTGGAGATGCAAACTCTCGTGGATGACGCCGATATTTTTACCGAGGTATCCAGAACCATGCAAGGTCTCGACTAATCCTCGTTGGTGCCCCTACGCAAAGGGAAGCCCACGCGAGGGCCAAGAACCATGGTCGAGTAACTCTATAGAGAGCCGCGGGCCTTCTCCACATGCAAGTGGTGCTCCGCTTCCGGTTCCTCTAGGACGCTCCCCACCGTCTCTACTAACGAGTTTCCGGCCGAAACGCAGCGGGCCTCGTTCCCTCCGGTACACGGTGGCGGCTGTGACTGAAAGTCGCCTAGACGGGGGGGGGGTGGGGTGAATAGGAGGAAACTGAAATTTACAACTTTAAACACAACTACAAGCCGGAGTTAGCGTTAGAATTAAATCCGAGTCCGAAAGAGAGGGCAAAAACAAATCAACCAAGAAATAGAGCGGATGACATGGTGATTTGTTTTACCGAGGTTCAGATCTTGAGAACCTAATCCCTGTTGAGGTGGTCACAAAGACCGGGTCTCTTTCAACCCTTTCCCTCTCTCAAACGGTCACCTAGACCGAGTGAGCTTTATCCTTAATCAAACGGGTCACTTATACCCTACAAGGACCACCACAACTTGGTGTCTCTTATTTTGATTACAAGTGACTTGAAGAACAAGAATCGGGAAGAAGAAAGCCAAACCAAGCAAACAAGAGCACAAGAAAACACAAATGATCCTCTCACAAGTCTAAATGCGCTGGAGTGGATTTTGAGACTTTGAGCGAATCGATCTCTTGAATTGTGTCTTTGGAGTGGTGTCTATTGCTCTTGTATTGAATATGAAGGAGTGAATGCTTGGATGGTTGGAGTGGAGGTGGTTGGGGGGTATTTATAGCCCCCAACCACCAATTCAACCGTTGGGGCAGGCTTCTGTCGATGGGCGCACTGGACAGTCCGGTGCGCCAGCCACGTCACCCAACCGTTAGGGTTCTGACGGTTTTGACCGTTGGAGCTCTGACTTCTTGGGGCACCAGACAGTCCGGTGCCACACCGGACAGGCACTGTTCACTGTCCGGTGCGCCTTCTGGCGGCTGCTCTGACTCTACGCGAACTGTCCGTGCACTGTAGCACTTTTGCAGGTGTCCGTTGCAGTCGACCGTTGCACTGGAGCCGTTGCTCCGCTGGTGCACCGGACAGTCCGGTGAATTATAGCGGAACGTGGTCCCAAAAACCCGAAGGTGAAGAGTTTGAAGTCGATCTCCCCTGGTGCACCGGACACTGTCTGGTGGTGCATCGGACACTGTCCGGTGGCACACCGGACAGTCCGGTGCGCCAAACCAGGGAGCTCTTTGGTTTCTTTTTGCTCCTTTCTTTTGAACCCTAACTTGAACTTTTTATTGGTTTGTGTTGAACCTTTAGCACCTGTAGAACATATAATCTAGAGCAAACTAGTTAGTCCAAATATTTGTGTTTGGCATTCAACCACCAAAATTATATTTAGGAAAAGGTTAAACCCTATTTCCTTTTCAATCTCCCCCTTTTTGGTGATTGATGCCAACACAAACCAAAGCAAATATATAAGTGCAGAATTGAACTAGTTTGCATAATTGTAAGTGCATAGGTTGCTTAGAATTAAACCAATTTAATAATTTCAATGGATATGCATGGTTGCTTTCTTTTATTTAACATTTTGGACCACGCTTGCACCACATGTTTTGTTTTTGCAAATTCTTTGTAAAAATCTTTTCAAAATTCTTTTGCAAATAGTCAAAGGCATATGAATAAGATTGGAAGAAGCATTTTCATGATTTAAAATTACTCTCCCTATTTCAAATGCTTTTCCTTTGACTAAAACAAAACTCCCCCTTGTCACACCCGGTTTTTGGAAGGTAAACCGAATGCGGACCATGTAAGTGCCAGGATCAGAAATCACGTACACAGCGGTTACATAATTGGACATCATCACACAATGCTTGAATTAAATAGTGGAAAGGTACTTAGTTACATCAAGATGTTTGAGACATCCATAGAGTCTAATACACATCTATAGTGTTCAACATTAAATCAAAGTGCGGAGTAACGAAACGTAGAATGTAAGCCTACACAGGCAGCTAACTAGGGGTTTGCCACTAAGATAAACTAGAACTCATCGTATTCCTGGAACTCCTCGAAGTCATCCATGTTGCCAGCTTCACCTCCTAAGCACTGAGAACAGTGGGGACAACCTGGGGGTGGGGTGGTTTGTAAAGCAAGGGTGAGTACACTTCAACGTACTCAGCAAATATCCCGTTTGGCTAAAGTGGACTAGCTGTATGTGGAGTTTAAAGTTAAGCAGTTGCTTTTAGTTGGTCAAGTTTTATTACTATAAATAGAGCCAAGTTTTAGTAATAACCCAGTTATTACCCAGAGGCACTCCCTCCAAGAGGAAATACCAGAGATCAGGATTATAATCACCATTGTTAATCATCATCATAAAAGTAACCATTGTTCTTCTAATCAAAGAGGATCCCAAGGCTGCTCATAACCACGAGCACGACTGATATACCAGTTTCTAACACTCTGCAGAGGTTGCACACTTTACCCACATGCCGTGATTCCCATTCTGCCCAGGGTTCTAGCCTCCCCATTGATCACTACCAAGGTGACCTAGCAGGGTCTCACTACGTAGCCTTTACAAAGATTTCCCAGAGGACATAGCCGCCCGTTAGGTTTCTCCAGTTTGATAAACACAGTACATCTCCCCAAAGGAAGGGTGACTAACAAAACCAAATCAAAGAACCTCTGCAACCAGCCTCGGCAGAGCAAGTACTGTGCCCAAACCCCATTGACGGCCCTACGGTGAAGCCAACTACTCCTCTGGTTCCTCTAATTAATCAGCTAAGGGCGTCCCATTCCACTCTCATGGTTGCACTGTTATCCCGGGTTATCACTCCCCAAACAGGTCTTTACGGAGAGGCACTTAGGAAAGAGCCTGAGCCCCCTAAAGTAATCACAAGAACCTCATCGGGATAACATCATCGTATCATAAAAGATCACATCATGTTCATTGATTAAGTTTAAGCAATAGCATAAGCTAACCATGATTAACCTAAAAAGGTAAACAAGGGTAAGGTAAATACAAACTAGTCAATCCTTAAGTTTCAGTAATGTAATGCGGGACAGTGAATTATAAAGTATAGTAGGACATAGTAGGTCTGAGGACACTTGCCTTCACCAGGTTGTTGCTCAGGGAGGTCTCCAACAACACACTCAGGAACCTCGGACTACTCGTTGTCTAAGTAAAGCGAGCATACAATCAATACATTTGGAAAAGTATAAATGAACAGTACATCAAACATTTACAATCATTGACACATAACTCAAAAAGGTATAATATTAAGTGTAGGGGAATGATATCAAGTTACAAAGAAAATGGAGTAATCCTAATTTTGGAATTGATTACTCTCTAAATGTTTGGGACATAGCTCCAAAAGGTTAAGTAGTGATTAAAACAAAGGAAAGCTAGAATTATAATATAAACTACTCTCATTTAGGAACTTGACTACCTTTTAGGTACTATCCATAATTACATTCCTAATTCTATTTATGTTATTAAGGCCTAAAGGTTAAGTCCAAAAATAAATCCAAGTGATGCATAACACTAATCTCACAAGATTGACTGTACTTTATTCCTAGGGTTTTTCTTTTATTTATTTCATTAAATAAATAAATATATACTTTAATTCTATATTCCAAGTGTAAAAATTAAAGTATGCAGATTACAGTTGACTATATTTTATTTGAACAGAGAATAATCTTGTGAACATTTTGCAATTTGAACCACTAAATTTGGAGTTCATATGAAAAAGATATGAAATAAACAAGTTTTGAAGTTTGAAATATGAAAATAAGGCTAAATCTGTAATTAAATAAAAGTCCAGGGGCTATTCTAAAGAAACCAGGGACCTATGCGCTAAAATAGAGGACGACGGGTTGATTTCCTAAAACCAGGGGGGTTCTTAAGCAAAACGACCACGCGAAGGGGTATGGGGTAATCTCAGCCATCGGATCAGAAACCGACGACCTAGATTAGATCGTGCGGGCGCACAGACGCGACTGACAAGCGGGGCCTAGGCGTCAGCGAGCCTAGGCGGGCTGACCAGCCAGGCCCAGGTACAGAGACGCGGGTGAGGGGTAGAGAGGAGAGACTGTTGGATCTGGATCGGACGACTACGATTAGATCCGCTCGGGTTAGCTCTTCACTATCCGATCTCGGGCAAATGGCCGAGATCTAACAGCAGGGGGCGGACATGGGCGCGGTGGCGCCGCTCGGTCCCACGACGGAAACTCGCCGGAGACGAGCAGACCGGCCACGGCGAGGCACCAGAGGCTTGGGGGTTGGCCTAGGCGCGCACAGGGGGGTTTGGCGGACTCAGCCGAGGGCACCATGCCGGCGCGGGAGCACCGGAGGGCGCTGCACACGGCGAGGCGGGCTAACGGCGGCGTGGGGCAACTTCGGCGAGCAATTGCGTGTTTTAACCAGTGCAGTACACAGGGAAATAGGGGCGCCGGGAGGTTGCTCACCTTGAGGGGAAGCGCTAGAGACACGGGGCAACGACGGAGGCATAGGGACGCGATGGGGCGACGGTGGCGGAGCTCTGGCTGCACAAAAACCACTCCGGTGAGCACGGACCGGACAGACCAGAGAGGGGGAGGGCACATTGAAGGGTGTCCTGAGTAGCTGATGGTAAGGCAAAGCTTACCATGGCACTGGACGGGGCACGGGCGCAACGATGGCCACGGAACAGGCGGTGGACGTCGGCGGGCGGTGGCGGAGGTTCTCGGTTCGCGTGGGCAGAGCGAGAGAGAGGGCGAGAGAGCTGGGCAGAGGGCACAAATGGAAGAGGGGAGGTGGGCGAGCAGGGCGCGAGATTCAAAAGGGGCGCGGGGCTCGGTCGTGGCCGGCGAACGCGCGGTCGTTGGCGCGTCCACGACGGGGAGATCGTGGGCGAGAGGTTAGAGACGGCTGACAGGTGGGGACGGCGTGATAGAGAGAGGGGGAGAGGGTGCGTGCGGGAGAACTAGCGCTGACAGGTCTGGCCCACGCGACAGAGAGAGAGAGAGGCGCGCTCGGGTTGGCGCCGATAGGCGGGACCTGCCTGTCAGGCAGAGGGGCACGCAGGCGCGGGCGCGCGCAGACTGGGCTAAGTGGGCTGCCTTGGGCCGAATTCGGTTTTCCATTTTCCAGGGAATTTCTAATTGCTTTTCTATTTATTTTTGTCTAGGGTTTTCAATTCAAATTCAAATCAAGTTTCAAATTCAAACCAAATCAAATATGTGCAACAATTCAAAGAATATTTAGGGTCAATATGATGCAACATTCCATGACTCATATGTTTTGGGAAAAATAAAATAAATAATCCCTCACTAATACAACTAACTCTAATTAAAAGAGAGAGAGAGAAAACTAGAGGGAGAGGGAAACTAAAGTGAGATAGAGAAGAGTAACACCTGAATTTGGGTGATCATAAGAAAGAAATTTTATACCCCCAAATTCAGGGTGTTATAGACCTATCCCCCTTAAAAGAATCTCACCCTCGAGATTCAGGGCTGGCTAGCAAAGAGTTCAGGGTACTTGACTCTTAGATCATCTTCTCTTTGCCAGGTTGCTTCTTCTTCCGAGTGATGGCCCCATTTGACTTTGCACATTCTGATGGTGTTCCTTCGAGTGACTCAATCTGCTGTCTCCAGAATTTGCATTGGCTTCTCAACATATGTCAGATCCTCTTGAACTTTAAGGTCTTCCATTGGCAACTGCTCTTCTGGTACTCGCAAGCATTTCTTTAACTGAGACACGTGAAACACATCATGCACTGCGAACAGGTTCTCTAGTAAGCTGAGTTGATAAGCTACTTCTCCACGTCTGGCTTGAATCTGATACAGGCCGATATAGCGAGGTGCTAACTTGCCTTTGACTCCAAACCTCTTGGTTCCTCTGATGGGCGACACTTTCAAGTAGACATAGTCTCCCACTTCAAAACTGAGTTCTCTTCTTCTGGTATCGACATAGCTTCGCTGTCTAGACTGCGCTGCCTTCAGATTTTCCTGAACCATCCTGATATTCTCTTTGGCTTCAAGCAAAATTTCTAGGCCGAATACGTGTCTTTCTCCGGGTTGGTCCCAATGCAATGGAGTTCTGCAATTCCTCCCATAAAGCGATTCGAATGGTGACATCTTTAGACTAGCTTGGTAGCTGTTGTTGTAGGAGAATTCTGCATACGGTAGCCTCTTGTCTCAACCTAACTGGTCTTGCAAAGCACAAACTCTCAACATATCCTCAAGAATCTGGTTGGTTCTCTCAGTCTGGCCATCTGTCTGCGGGTGATAAGCTGAACTGAATTTCAAGTGTGTACCCAAAGTGATGCGTCACGATGCCTGATCTTCACGATGTAGGATCAATCTTCAGATAACTAGCTTCAAAGAATCCAAGATAACTTGTTGCAAGCAGCGATAACTAGTGCAACCTGACAAATAAAACTCGAAGCCAACCACCGTCTTTAACTGGCAGCCTGAATCGAGGATTCGCCCAACCACACTCTCAAAGAACCAACCAACACAACCTACAATCAATCGAGGAGACCTCGAAGGGAGTAGGAGCACCAATTGGGAGTGGATGAAGCCGCTGCTTCTGCAATCCCGCGAAGGAATTCACAAGAGCAAAGGGGTAGAGATCACTCTCAATATTTGTTAGCACACAGCTGAACAAAGGGGTTCTGTTTTAGATTATCATAAGTGCCTTACATCATAGGCATAGGGGGTATTTATACTAGTAACAACCAGCCTTAGCGAGGTATAAACACGAAACAAAAGTATTTTCACGTGGTAATGTGAAGGAGCCTCTTCGGGAGATCTGTAGAGCTGATTTCCGTGTGGCTGTTTGACTTCTGCGTAGCCTTCAGTATTTTGACAATAACTTCTTCTAGGAATCTTCAAATGACGTGGGACTGGTTGCATTGGAAAGCTAACTTGATAAGCTTTCTCACCATATATAGCATTGCCTAATGAAACTTCATAGAATGATGCAGTTTAATACGAAAACTTGGTCATCAAGCAGACTATTGACCTTCTGACCAGTCAGCACTAAAGTAGGTTGGCTGCCTTTCTGGTAGATTTGATTAAGTCGGCTTTAGAAGCATTGGAAACTAGACTTCAAGAGCTTTCCAAAAAGTACTTATGGGCCTTCATAGCTTTTGGGAATCAAAAGATATGACGGTTTCTTCTGGACGGTTCTGTTGCGCTGGACTGACTCGGACATAGCTCTTCTTGCTGATTCGCCCTCGATATGTTTTGTCCTTCCTCTTTGGTGAACCTAAGTAATATCAACATACACGACTTAGGTAGCATAAAGTTCTCATTCGTGTTTAATTGAAATTCATAAAGTAGCGCGTGCACCTCTTGATGTAGCTTCTTAGCTCGGCTACGTGTAATTGGTCCATCAAAGGCTTGGGTTGGTGATGATGTTGGTTGTACTTGAGTTGATGTAGTATGCCTTGGGGGTTGTAACGTATTGCTTAATGGCATGGTCATATCATCCTCCTCACCTTGAAAAGGAGTCGTCCTCGACTCTAAAGTGTCTTCACTTGTATATGGTAAGAGGTCAGCAACTTGAACGTGTTGCTCACGCCATAGCTTGGTGGATGATCTATCTTGTATGCATTATCATTGATCTTGGTAAGAACACGAAATGGACCATCCCCTCGTGGCATCAATTTGGATTTGCACTGATCAGGAAAACGCTCCTTGCGCAAGTAAATCCAAACCAAGTTACCCGGTTCAAATAACACTTTCTTCCTATGCTTGTTCATGCTTGCTGTCTTGCGCACTGCTTTGAGCTCAATTGCTTCCTTGGTCTTCTTATGTATCTTTTTTATGTATGCAGCATGCTTGGAAGCTTCCATATTAGTTCTTTCCTGCAATGGAAGGGGCAACAAATCTATCGGAGCAATAGGTTTGAACCCATATAGAATTTCGAAGGGGCATAAATTAATTGTAGAATGTACTGTCCTGTTATAAGCAAACTCCACGTGTGGCAAACATTCCTCCCAATCCTTCAAGTTCTTCTTTACCATTGTTCGCAGCAGCATTGACAATGTACGATTCACTACTTTAGTTTGACCATCAGTTTGGGGGTGGCATGTGGTGGAGAACAAAAGTTTAGTCCCAAGCTGTGCCCACAATGTTTTCCAAAAATAGCTCACAAACTTCATATCACGGTCAGATACGATGGTCTTGGGCACTCCATGTAGCCTCAAGATTTCTCTGAAAAACAAATTGGCAACATGTGAAGCATCATCGCTCTTGTTGCATGGGATAAAATGAGCCATTTTTGAAAATCTATCAACCACAACAAAAATAGAATCTCTCTTTTTTCGAGTCATCGGCAGCCCTAAAATAAATTCCATGCTTATGTCTTCCCAAGGAATTTTAGGAGTGGGTAAAGGAGTATATAAACCATGAGGGTTCAGTTTTGACTTAGCTTTGTGACAGGTGACACAACGCTCCATAAATCTGATGACGTCTCTCCTCATCTTGGGCCAATAGAAATGATCACTGAGCAGTTCATAAGTCTTCTTTTGTCCAAAATGACCTGTTAGACCTCCTCCATGTGACTCCTGCAATAAAAGCAATCTAACCGAAGAATTTGGTACACAAAGTTTGTTAGCTCTAAACAAAAATCCATCATGTATATGATACTTTTCCCAACCCTTTCTATCTTTACAATGATTGTATGGTTCTAAAAATTCAGGATCATCATTATACATTTTTTTCAAATTTTCAAGCCCCAAAACTTTTACCCCTAGTTGATTCAACAACACATTCCTTCGAGATAAGGCATCAGCGACCACATTGTCCTTACCTTTCTTATATTTCACAATGTATGAAAATGTTTCGATAAACTCAACCCATTTGGCATGGCGACGGTTCAGTTTGGCTTGCCCTGTCAAATACTTCAAAGCTTCATGATCAGAATGAATAACAAACTCTTTTGGCCATAAGTAGTGCTGCCATGTTTCAAGCGCTCAGACCAAAGCATACAATTCTTTGTCATACACAGTATAATTTAATTGAGCACCTCCCAATTTTTCACTAAAATATGCTATAGGTTTTCCTTGTTGCATTAAAACTCCTCCTATCCCAATCCCACTAGCATCACATTCTACTTCAAAAGTTTTAGTGAAATCAGGAAGAATAAGTACAGGTGCTTCAGTCAAACGTTTCTTCAATTCTTGAAAAACATCTTCTTGTGAGTTTCCCCATTTAAATTCAACACCTTTCTTTATCAATTCATTTAAAGGGGAAGCGATGGTACTAAAATCTCACACAAATCTTCTATAAAAACCAGCAAGACCATGAAAACTTCTTACTTGACTTACATTCGTTGGAGCTGGCCAATCCTTGATGGCTTTCACCTTGGATTCATCCACCTCTATTCCTTTTGCTGAAACAACAAAGCCAAGAAACACAACATGGTCTGTGCAAAAACTGCACTTCTCAAGATTAGCAAACAATTTCTCCTTTCTAAGCTCATCTAAAACTTGTCGAATGTGTTTCACATGTTCATCAAAAGACTTGCTATAAATTAGAATATCATCGAAGTAGACAACAACAAATTTTCCAATGAAAGTTCTTAAGACATGGTTCATTAATCTCATAAAGGTACTAGGAGCATTAGTTAACCCAAAGGGCATCACTAACCATTCATACAACCCAAATTTTGTTTTAAATGCAGCCTTCCATTCATCTCCAGTTTTTATTCTTATTTGATGGTATCCACTTCTCAAATCAATTTTAGTAAAAATTGTGGAACCACTTAATTCATCAAGCATATCATCTAGCCGTGGAATAGGATGACGATAGCGAACGGTAATATTATTTATAGCTCTACAATCAACACACATCCTCCAAGATCCATCTTTCTTAGGTACTAAAATCACATGAACAGCACAAGGGCTTAAGCTTTCACGAACAAAACCTTTATCAAGAAGTTCTTGCACTTGCCTTTGTATTTCCTTAGTTTTTTCAGGATTGGTTCGATATGGTGGACGGCTAGGAAGTGCAGCCCCTGGAATAAGATCGATTTGATGCTCAATCCCTTGAATTGGAGGTAGTCCAGCCGGTGTTTCTTGTGGAAACACATCTTCAAAGTCCTGCAAAAGATCAGCCACAACACTAGGAAGAGATGTTATGTCGTTAGGAGAAATCAAAACATCTTTGTTCACAAGTACAAAGAGCACTTGATATGGGTTGTTCCTCACTTCTCTCAGCTCAGATTTTGTGGCTAGCATAACTAGATGTTCTCCCTCTTCCTTCTTTTTATCTCTTGAATTTGGCTTGTATCACTCGCTCACCGAATTGTGGATGGCACTCAATTTCTTTTGCTCTTCTCCTCCTCTACTTGCTGTACTAATTTCAGGTTTCTTTTGTAAATGTTCAGCCATGATTTGTTGAGGGGTCATAGGCTTGAGTACAAACTTTCTCCCTTTCAGATCTAGCGTGTACTGATTTGTTCTTCCACAATGCTGAGAATATCGGTCATATTGCCAAGGTCTTCCTAGTAGCATGTGACAAACAGACATGGGTGCAACATCGCACTCCACCGTGTCAACATACTCTCCAATCTTGAACGGAACTTTCACCTTATAACCAATCTTGATATCTCCCGATTCATTCAACCATTAGACATGATATGGATGAGGGTGTCGCTGCAACTTCAAACCAAGCTTTTCAACCATCTCACGACTTGCAAGATTATGGCAGCTCCCTCCATCAATGATCACCTTTACTACTTTGTCTTGCACTTTGGCTCGCGTTTGAAAAAGATTATGTCGCTGTCCAATTTCAGCTTCTTTCATTTGAACACTCAAGATTTGTGTAACCACAAGAGTAGTACCATGCTCAAATTCACATCCCATATGTTCTTCAGATTTATCAATGTCATCTTCATGTCCTGCTTCAGCTTCCTCTTCACTAGCTGATGTATATTCTCCATCATCAGTCATAAGGATCACACGATTATTTGGACATTCCTTTATGACATGACCACGACCTCCACACTTGAAGCACTGAATACCACTACTCTTGGCTGTTGAACCCACTGATGTTGAAGTGGATGCTGCTGGTTTATAACTCGTGTTTGGAGCAGCACCGTTCTTTCCACTAGAATTGCCTTGAATATTGGATCGCAAGCCTCCAGTTGAACCTTTTGTCGCTGAGGATGCAGCAGTAAACCTTGAGATCGATTTGCTTCCTCCAGTCATGGTTCGTGCACCATATGACAAGGGCTTGCTGCTTTTAGCATCTTGTTGTAGCTGGCGTTCAGCTTTAGTGGCTTGATGTAGCAAATCAATAAGACATTGGTATGGCTAAAACTCAACAATACGCTGAATACTGCGGTGTAACCCAGCCATGAAACGTGCAATGGTTTGCTCTTCGTCTTCATACACATTGGCTCTAATCATGGCCTTCTCCATCTCCTTATAATACTCCTCAACAGAGAAACTTCCTTGCCTCAAATTCTGCAATTTATCAAAAAGATCACGTCGATAATGCTTCGGCACAAAACGAATTCTCATTTCTCTCTTCATCTCTTGCCAAGTAACAATAGGGTCCTCTCCATCTTCTTCACGATCACGAAGAAGTTGCTCCCACCAAATCAGAGCATATCCTTCAAACTCAAGAGATGCCATTGCAAGTTTCTTCTCCTCTGAATAATTATGTAGGCAAAAGATTTTCTCCACCTTCAATTCCCATGTGAAACAATCTTCAGGATCAGATCTACCATCAAATTTTGGCATGGTAAACTTAAGTTTCCCAAATCTCTCTTCATGGTTGATGCCTCTATGACGATGACCATAGCGACGTTGGGACCGATCATCATCCCCAAATTCAGATTCTTCATTATCATCATTTCTTCGATTCCGTCCTCTTCCTCTACCATGTGCAGCACCTTGATTCCTCCTCCCATGTTCACTTGCTCTTCTAGAATAATTTCCTTCACCTTCTTTCCCATCTTCATCATGGTTTCTTACACCGTCAGGGAGTCGACGACGACCTCTGATTTCAGCCATAAGTGTCTGAAGATCTTGTGCCAACAGATCTTGCTTGGCTTCTATGCTTTGTTTGAGCTCATCGAATTGTATCATGGTGACACATTCTTCAATCTCAATGTTGGGATCCATCTTCCTGCGAAATTAGTGGCGACAAGGCAACAAATATAGGTGGAATATGAAGCTATATATAATCTCACAACCTAACCACTCTTACCAACCAAGGCTCTTATGAGTTCCCTGCAGGTTGCAAGAAAATGTGTGGTGGTAACAAGAAAGTGGTGGTTAAGCGAATAAAAGACCAGAGTACCTATTACGATGACTTATATGTGGATCTTGGTGGGGAATAGTAAACAAGGAATGCAATCTGAATCCTAGTTGTTGTAAAGTTAAATAACAATCCAACTAGAAGTTCACTGCCTAGTGCTGACCACAAGATTCGAGTGACGTAAGTAGATCAAACACACGCGCAAAGAAATTTTAGATTTGATGCAAATCAAGGAGTATGATTGGAATGCAAGTGTTGCGATCAGATCCAACCAAAATTTTGCACCAAATGACAATAGCAAACTGGTTGAACAACTTGATAAACTTTCAGCACTTGTGCACATAAATAAACCGATCGTTCTTCTTTTCTTTCACAATCTTGCTCAACACTTTTTTTGGGTACTTTTCTTTCTTCTCTTTTTTCTAATAGTCTTTTTTTATAGAACTAAACATAGAGATCTGATATGGTATTGCACAATTTATAATAATTAACAAAGAACTCAACTAGCAGCTATAACTTAAATAGGATCAAAGTTAACGCGAAGGAAATGATGAGGGTTTTCAGATTTTTCTTTTTGTGGATATTTTCAGATATATATAAGAGGCTCAAAGGGAACACAAAGGATAGAGTGACCAGCAACTAAACAAATTCTCTAAGGACTGAAACTTAACAAAACTCACTGGGACAACAGATTGAAACTAAGGGCTATGGCAAAAAAATATTTTATGGCTTTTTGGTGGATAGGACGAACACAAAATATATGTAGCTAAGGGTAAAGAATCCTACCATGGCAACTGAGGCTTTGATACCAGATGATGCGTCACGATGCCCGATCTTCACGACGTAGGATCAATCTTTAGATAACTAGCTTCGAAGAAGCCAAGATAACTTGCTGCAAGCAGCGATAACTAGTGCAACCTGACAAATAAAACTCGAAGCCAACCACCGTCTTTAACCGGCAGCCTAAATCGAGGATTCACCCGACCACACTCTCAAAGAACAAACCAACACAACCTACAATCAATCGAGGAGACCTCGAAGGGAGTAGGAGCACCAATTGGGAGCGGATGAAGCCGCCGCTTCTGCAATCCCGCGAAGGAATTCACAAGAGCAAAGGGGTAGAGATCACTCTCAATATTTGTTAGCACACAGCTGAACAAAGGGGTTCTGTTTTAGATTATCATAAGCTGCCTTACATCATAGACATAGGGGGGTATTTATACTAGTAACAACCAGCCTTAGCGAGGTATAAACACGAAACAAAAGTATTTTCACGTGCTAATGTGAAGGAGCCTCTTCGGGAGATCTGCAGAGCTGATTTCCATGTGGCTGTTTGACTTCTGCGCAGCCTTTAGTATTTTGACAATAACTTCTTCTAGGAATCTTCAAATGATGTGGGACTGGTTGCATTGGAAAGCAAACTTGATAAGCTTTCTAACCATATATAGCATGCTTAATGAAACTTCGTAGAATGATGCAGTTTAATATGAAAACTTGGTCATCAAGTAGACTGTTGACCTTCTGACCAGTCAGCACTAAAGTAGGTTGGCTGCCTTTCTGGTAGATTTGATTAAGTCGGCTTTAGAAGCATTGGAAACTAGACTTCAAGAGCTTTCCAAAAAGTACTTATGGGCCTTCATAGCTGTCGGTGTTTCGAAACCCAGGGGGTCCCTGGACCGATGAGTGAATCGTCGCCGCGTGCCCCAGCCCAGATGGGTCGACGCGAGGCGGAACGCGAAGGGGGGAAAGGAAGCAGCCGGAGGGAGGCAGGCGTGAGAGAGTGGATCTCGCGGCCTTCGTGTTAGCCCCGCGCCTGAGTCGGGTGCGCTTGCAGTAGGGGGATACAAGCATCCACGCGGGAGTGGGAGCGAGCGGCCTTGCACGAGCGCCGTCCCGTCCTTCTCCGCGCGGGCCGACCAACCCCTGTAAGAGGGCCCTAGTCCTCCCTTTTATAGGCGTAAGGAGAGGATCCAGGTGTACAATGGGGAGTGTAGCAGTGTGCTAACATGTCTAGCGGTGGAGAGCTAGCGCCCTAAGTACATGCCATCGTGGCAGCCAGAGAGGTCCTGGCACCCAGTTCGCGTGGTGTCGTGGCTGTCGGAGGAGTGCTGGAGCCTGGCGGGAGGACAGCTGTTGGGGCTGTCGAGTCCGTGCTGACGTCCTCTTGCTTCCGTAAGGGGGCTGAGAGCCACCGTCGTCACAGGGCATGCGGGGCGCCATCATTACTCGCATGGTGGAGCGAGCCAGATGGGACACCGGTCTGGTTCCCCGTAGCCCGAGTCAGCTCGGGGTAGGAAATGATGGTGCTTCCTGTTGACGTGGTCGGTCCATGCCCTAGGCCGGGCGAGGTGGAGGCTCCTCCGAGGTCGAGGTCGAGCCCCTGGGTCGGGCGAGGCAGAGTTCGTTATCTTCCGGGGCTGAGCCCATGTCCGAGCCCTGGGGTCGGGCGGAGCGGAGTTCGCCGTCTTCCGGGGCTGAGCCCGAGTCCGAGCCCTGGGTTGGGCGGAGCGGAGTTCGCCGTCTTCCGGGGCTAAGCCCGAGTCCGAGCCCTGGGTCGGGCGGAGCGGAGTTAGCCGTCTTCCGGGGCTGAGCCCGAGTCCGAGCCCTGGGTCGGGCGAGGCGGAGTTCGCCGTCTTCCAGGGCCGAGCCCGAGTCCGAGCCCTGGGTCGGGCGAGGCGGAGTTTCCTATGACGCCCGAGGCCGGCCTTGGCTGCTGTCAGCCTCACTCTGTCGGGTGGCTCAGCAGTCAGAGCGGCGCAGGCGGCGCTGTCCTCTTGTCAGACCGGTCAGTAGAGCGGCGAAGTGACTGCGGTCACTTCGACTCTGTCGACTGTTGGGCGTGCGTCAGGATAAAGGTGTCAGGCCACCTTTGCATTAAATGCCCCTGCGATTTGGTCGGTCGGCGTGACGATGTGGCCAAGGTTGCTTCTCGGTGAAGACTGGGCCTCGGGCGAGCTGACAGTGTGCCCGTTGCTGGAGGGGGGCCCTCGAGCGAGACGTAGGTTCTCCAGGGTCGGCTTCCCTTGCCCGAGGCTAGGCTCGGGCGAGGCACGATCGTGTCCCTTGAATGGACCGATCCTTGACTTAATCGCACCCATCAGGCCTTTGCAGCTTTGTGCTGATGGGGGTTACCAGCTGAGATTTAGGGGTCTTGAGGGTACCCCTAATTATGGTCCCCGACAGTAGCCCCTGAGCCTCCAAGGGAGTACTAATACTCGCTTGGAGACTTTTGCCGCACTTTTTTGCAAGGGGACCAGCCTTTTTCGGTTGCATTTTGTTCCGGTGGGTGCGTGCGAGCGCACCCACCGGGTGTAGCCCCCGAGGCCTTGGAGGAGTAGTTTTACTCCTTCGAGGTCTTAGTGCGTTTCGCAACACTTCGGCTGGTCTAGTTGTTCCCTCATGCGAGCTGGCCGTAGCCCGAGTGCACGATCGGGTCCCAAGTTCTCGGGCTGGTATGTTGACGCTGTCAACGGTCTGGCCGGAGCCGGGTTTGCGAGAGCAGCCCCCGAGCCTCTGCACAGGGCGAGAGGACGGTCAAGGATAGACTCGTCTTTTTTACATACGCCCCTGCGTCGCCTTTCCGCAAGGAGGAGGGGGGAAGCGCCAGGTTGCCCTCGGAGGGCGCCGAACATGGTGTTTCCGGTGAGCTGCTGGCGGGTAATCCGAGCGAACGCCCGTGCCCCATTTGCTAGGGGTCGGCTAGAGGCCCGGAGGCGCGCTCCAAAAGTACCTGCGGGTGATCTGCCGGACCCAGTCCCCTTTGACGGGGTCCAAGGGCTCGATGCCTCCCTCTGATGGGATTCCATTACAAGATCGCTCCCGCTGGTCTCGGAAATGTCCTAGGGTACCTCGGGAGCATAGCCCAAGCCTTGGTTATGTATCGAACATACCCAGGGTCATCCCTCGCTCTGTGTCTGAGGCGCTTGTGAACCCTTCGAGGGCCAGCCTACGAACCCCTGATCAGTAATGGGCGCGGAGCCCGAGCGGCCTGAGGCAGCCATTGAACCCTTCGAGGGGCCGGCCATCGAACCTCTGGCCAGTAGTGGGTGCAGAACCCAATCGATCTGAGGCGGTCGTTGAACCCCCCCGAGGGGCCAGCCTTCGAACCTCTGATCAGTAGGGAGGCTCGGAGCCTGTTTCCTTCACGGAGAAGGGTCCTTTTCGGGGTATCCCCCTTTCCCGGTCCCTGTTGTAAGAGAGAGAAAGAGGAAAAGGAAAAGGATACGAAGTCGAATGACGTGGCGTACCTCTTTCGACGCGGTCATTATGGTGAGGGCGAAGCATCGTTTGCTTCTCCCGCCTGAGGCGCCGCATGTCCCGCCGCGGAGTTAATGCGACAGGGCGAGCGGCTCGCGAGGCGGTTGCCGCGCGGGCCGTTCGAGGAAACGGTCGTTTCGCCTTTGAGTCTTGGAAACCCGCGGCGGGTTCGGGCAGCGCGTTGAACGGGTCTCGTTTTGGTCCTTATATACCTGGGGGAGGGCCTGGTGACGGTTCTTTGCTCTGCCTCTTGCCTTCTTCTTAGGTTTTCGCAACCTGAGAGATTTTAGCCAGAGAAAAGCTAACCGCTCGCCTAGCCCTTTCCGCCACCGCCCCTTCTGCTCGGTGATGGCTGACCGGGTGACCATCGTTGCGCCACACGACCCATGGCCTTACTCAACAGTCACGGCGGGTGACTTGGAGGACCTCGTTGCTGAAGGTTTGCTTCGCCCTCTTTCTGACGAGAGGCAGTCGGAGTGGATTCCTCCCTCGAACAGAGCCACCCCGTCCCCGCCGCCGGGGTACGTCGTAAGCTTTGTCTCCTTCCATGAGCGGGGATTCGGTGTGCCGGCAAGCCGCTTCATGCGGGCGATCTTGCATCACTATGGGGTGGAGTTGCACAACCTCAGTCCCAACTCCATCTCGCAAGC
Source organism: Zea luxurians (assembly GCA_029449295.1). Classification (NCBI taxonomy): domain Eukaryota; kingdom Viridiplantae; phylum Streptophyta; class Magnoliopsida; order Poales; family Poaceae; genus Zea; species Zea luxurians. The sequence goes on along the minus strand of JAOPSE010000024.1, from coordinate 32,550,293 downwards.
CGCCATCTTTGTAGCGGTATGCGAAGGATACTTGGGGATCGATCCCCACTGGGACTTGTGGACCCATCTCTTCTCCGCGAAGCTTTTCGCTTCGCCGACGGGAGAGAGGAGGGTCCGTGCGGCAGTGTGGGCCGGCGACTGTATCCTCCAGCTGAGGCAGTCGCGGGCGCCGTAGTACATTCCCGCTGTCCTTGCATCTTCGAATAAAGGGTGGCAGCGTCGGTGGTTCTATCTCCGGAATGACGACGGGAGGCTTCCGTCGTTTTCTCAGCAAGTGGTCACCGTCGCCACCGATGCCTGGCGCTACGGGACCCTGCATGACAGGCAGAAAAATCTTGAGCCCCTTCTCAAGGCCCTGGAGGCGTTGCGGAAAGGAGGGCTTACCGCCGCGGGGGTGATAGCCGCCATTCATCACCGGAGGGTGCTTCCTTTGGCAAAGCGGCAATTGCCGCTTTGGGAGATGACGCCAGAGGCTGATGTGGAGGGCTCGCGGATGTCCTCGAACCCCCTCCCCATCGATGTTCTCTTCGGGCGGGTGGCCGCCGCGTTGGGAAAGCTGGACGCCAGCGCCTTCTCCTAGCCCTTGATGCGCCCCGACTGCGGGTGCGTGTCCCTGGTGAGTGTCCGCTCCTTCTTTCTTTTTTGCGCCGGATTGCCCTTCTTCTTGGTCCTTACGGTCGAGACTTTTCATCGGCCTCCAGGAGGTAGGGTGGCACAAGCCTTCCCGGCCACGAGTCCCAGAGGACGCGGTGGACCGGGCAGCGCGGCGGATCGCCGCGGAGGAGAAGAAGAAGAAAATGGACGCGAAGAAGGCTCGGGCCCGCGAGCGGACGCGGGCTCGGCACGCCTTGGAAAAGCTCCGTCGCCGGCAGGAGAGGGATGGACTCCCGAGGGAGCCATCACCGGAGACGCCTGATGACGACAACGATGAAGATGATGACGAGGATGACGACATGGCTGCCCGCCTTGGCCTCAGCCCAGGTTTGAGGCTAGGGCAGGAGTCGTCAAGCCAGCCTCCGAGCGGGCCGGTGCCGTCAGTTCCCGAGGTCGGGACGCCAAGGTCCCGGCCCGAAGAGCGGGGGCAGACCGAGGGGGTACCAGACCCCTCGGCTAGGGGAGTTGAGGTGCCCCGGGGGAGTCAGGCCGAGGCGCCTGTTCCCCGAGGGCCGTTGCCCATGCCTGCAGCGCAGGAGAGCGACCCTCAGATCGTCATGGCAGCGCCTAGGCAGTCCGTTCCCTAGGCGTCCGAGGCGCCCAAGGTGAGGACGATACCGAAGCTGGCGGCGAGGCGGACCTCGGCGGTATCTTCGAGGGTCGGGATCTGGGAGACCTCTCCTCAGGCGCGGTTGATCATGGCCCGCAGCGGGTAAGTACCTCAGAACGTCTTCGTCTTGACTCCTTGTTTGCACATCCCGACCGTGACTTTCCTCTCCTCCTCAGCAAGCGAAGCCATGGCCTGACCGATCTGGCTCCCCGGAAAGCCCTTAGGACGGCGTCGGCTTCCGCAGCCGGTGCCGCTCCAGGGCCCGCCGTCCAGCTGTCCTTCTCGCAAGGTGCCCTACAGTGGGAGGCTCAGGCGGCACCAGTCGCCGTGGAACGAGTTCCCGAGGTCGGCTCTTCTGTCGAGGCGGCCGTCGCGCTGGGGGAGGCGGCAGGCACGGATGTGACCTCGGGTTTGCCAGACGTGCCGCCGGCGCTGGCGCCAGCTGCTGCCGAAGCCGCTGTCGTCCCGGTCGGGGAGCGACCTGTCACCACCGATGCTGAGATGGTCGAGGCATCAGCGCTTGGTGCCTCAGAGGAGGGGGGCGTGGAACCACGACTCGTCCCACCGAGCGGCGGCCTTGTCCCTGTGCAGCGGAGCTCCGAGGGGCAGCGTCCGTTGCTCCGGTTCCGGACCCGTGAGGCCTCGAATCCCTTCTTCGTCCTCGACGATGAGCGGGAGGAGCAGTCTTGGGACGAGCTCCGCGAGTGTGCCGAAGCGACGGTGGGGTCGCTCCGATCATCCTTGGAGGTCTTCTGCAGGGACATCCCCAAGATCCTCCAGGTAATGATTTCAAGCATACCTTTTTTTGTGATCCAGGCGTCCTTTGTAACGCCCCGCTTCCTTCCCTCAGGATCTAACGGATCTGAGCGCCGCCAAGTCGTCGTTTATCCGTCGCGAGGTCGACGTCTGGGGCTCGCTGCGATCCCTGAGGACCTCGCTCGCCGGGGCTACCGCGCGCCTCTCCCAGTGGGGCGCCGAGGTAGCGGACCTTCGGTTGCTCTGCACCGATCTGGGAGCAGAGGCAGCAACGGCGCGTGTAGAGGTACAGCGTCAGCAGTCGGAGTTCGATCGGGTCGTCGATGAGCGAGATCAATCTCGGGGCCGGGCTGCCGAGGCCGAGAGCCGGGCCAGAACCCTTGCAGCAGACCTGGCCGTAGCCCAAGCCGCAGCCTCGGAGCAGCGTGCCCGAGCTGGAGGTATGTCCTGGCTGTTCTCGGCTTTCGTTTCAGCTTGTTTTCTCCACTTGTGCTTGAGGCCTTGTGCTCTGGCTGTTCGCAGAGCTCGAGTCTGCCCTTGCTCAAGCAGCTGAGCAGAGGGAGGCCGACCACGCGGCCATGTCCGAGGCCATCTCGGACGTCTGCCGGGTCTTTGGCTTCGGCGACGTCCCCTCAGGGAGCTCCCCTCAGAGTCGCCTGCAGGCCTTGGGTGACCATGTGCGCGGCAGACTCCACGAGGCGCTGCACCACGGCGTCAGGCGGGCCTTCGCTGTGCTTGCTTCCCACTACGTCGTTGATCTGGAGCGGGTCAGCGAAGGGTATTGCCTCCCTGATGAAGACGAAGCCGCCCTGGCTAAAGTCCAGAGGCTCGACGCAGCCGCCACGGGCCCGAGCGCAGTGCTGGCGACCACCTTCGAGGCAGAGATCCTCCCGCCTGCGTCGTCGCCCGAAGCTGGGGTGAGTTTTGCCGAAGGTGTGGACGAGGCCGAAGGCGCAGCTCCTTCCCCAGGCGACGCCTAACTCTGCCGGAGCAGTTGCTTTTGAATGCGCTTGTGTCTTTTGCGGCCGCTGAGGCTCGAACACTTTTATCATCGTAGTATAAAGTCGTGGCTCTTTCTCTTCCATTTTGCGTGTCTGGCCCCGTTTGCCAGTAGCAGGGTGGCTTGCCCAAGTAGGGGTCATTTTTCGTGGCAGGTGACGAGTGAGGTATCCATAACCTAGGGGTGTAGGAGTCTCTCGGCTCGGTCGGCCTTGCCACTTACATGCACCCATGTTCGCTTCTTGGGGTCCCGCTACCGACATAGCCGGGGGAGCGTGGAAGCCTTTTTGGTTGAAAATTTTGACGTAGAGGGGGTTCCCCCCTTTTAGCCCCCGAGGGAGGGTTGGGCTTTGCTGAGGCAAGGCTGACCCTTCCTTATCGACCAGATTTTGTGTGTGAACGGGGACGTCGGTGAGGAACGCCATCGCCTGTTCTGACCTGATGCTGTTTAGGGGTCGGACCTCGATCCACTTGGAGAATTTGTCGATGGCGACCAATAGGTGCATGTAGCCCCCGGGTGCCTTCTGCAAGGGGCCAACAAGGTCCAGACCCCACACGGCAAACGGCCAGGTGATGGGTATGGTCTGCAGAGCCTGAGCGGGCAGGTGGGTCTGCCTCGCGTAGAACTGACACCCTTCACGGGTGCGGACAATTCTAGTAGCGTCGGCCACCGCCGTCGGCCAGTAGAATCCTTGTCGGAAGGTGTTTCCAACGAGGGTTCGAGGTGCTGCGTGATGGCCGCAAGCCCCTGAGTGTATCTTTTGCAAGAGCTCCTGGCCTTCGGCGATGGAAATGCATCGCTGGAGGATGCCTGAGGGGCTGCGGTGGTAGAGCTCCTTCCCATCTCCCAGCAAGACGAAAGACTTGGCGCGCCACGCCAACCGCCGAGCTTCGGCTTGGTCGAGGGGCAGTTCTCCTCGATGGAGATATTGCAGGTACGGGGTCTGCTAGCTTTGATTAGGCGTGACCCCGCTCGGTTCCCCCTCGACGCGTAGTGCCTCACCCTCGGGGCCGAGGGTACCTTGGGCTGAGCCGAGGGTACCTCGGACCGTGCCGAGGGTACCTCGGACCCAGCCGAAGGTGCCTCGGGTGGAGCCGAAGGTGCCTCGGGCGTGTCCTCGGTCTTGACGAAGGGTCGATGCAGGTCTTGGGAGAATACGTTCGGGGGAACTGTTGTTCGTCCCGAGGCTATTTTAGCCAGCTCCTCCGCAGTCTCGTTGTAGAGTCAGGCGATGTGGTTGAGCTCGAGCCCGTAGAACTTGTCTTCCAGGCGCCGAACCTCATCGCAGTAGGCTTCCATCTTCGGGTCGCGGCAGTGGGAGTTCTTCATGACTTGGTCAATGACGAGCTGTGAGTTACCGCGAGCGTCGAGGCGTCGGACCCCTAGCTCGATGGCGATTCGCAACCCGTTTACCAGAGCTTCGTACTCAGCCACGTTGTTGGACGCCGGGAAGTGGAGGCGTAGCACGTAGCGTAGGTGCTTCCCGAGGGGCGAGACGAAGAGGAGGCCTGTGCCAGCCCCCGTCTTCATCAGCGACCCGTCGAAAAACATGGTCCAGAGCTCCGGTTGGATCGGAGCCGTCGGGAGCTGGGTGTCGGCCCATTCAGCCACGAAGTCCGCCAAGACCTGGGACTTGATGGCCTTCCGAGGGGCGAAAGAGATCGTCTCGCCCATGATCTCCACTGCCCACTTCGCAATTCTACTCGAGGCCTCTCGGGACAGGATGATCTCTCCCAGGGGGAAGGATGACACCACAGTCACCGGATGAGACTCGAAGTAGTGTCGCAACTTCCGCCGTGTCAGGATCATCGCGTACAACAGCTTCTAGATTTGTGGGTAGCGGATCTTGGTCTCAGACAGTACCTCACTGATGAAGTAGACTGGCCTCTAGACGGGCAATGCATGCCCTTCTTCTTGAGGGTGTGCTTGACGGGCCCCTTATGATAGGGGCACAACTCCTTGAGCATCTTGTCGAAGAGGTTGGCGCCTCCGGGAGGTTTCCGAGGGTTCTTGTACTTGGCGGCGGCGACAAGGTCCGCGTCAGCGGCGTCGCATTTCGCTTGCGACTTCTTCTTGCCTTTCTTCTTGGCGCCGCGCTGAGTTGACGCCTCGGGGGCATCTTCCGGTGGGCGGCCCTGGGGCTGCTTGTCCTTCCGGAAAATGGCCTCAACCGCCTCCTGGCCGGAGGCGAACTTGGTGGCGATGTCCATCAGCTCGCTCACCCTGGTGGGGGTCTTGCGACCCAGCTTGCTCACTAGGTCGCGACAGGTGGTGCCGGCAAGGAACGCGCCGATGACATCTGAATCGGTGACGTTGGGCAGCTCTGTGCGCTGCTTCGAGAATCACTGGATGTAGTCCCGGAGAGACTCTCCCGGCTGCTGGCGGTAGCTTCGGAGATCCCAGGAGTTTCCAGGGCACATGTACGTGCCCTGGAAATTGCCGGCGAAGGCTTGGACCAGGTCGTCCCAGTTGGAGATCTGCCCCAGGGGCAGGTGCTCCAGCCAGGCTCGAGCGGTGTCGGAGAGGAACAGGGGGAGGTTGCGGATGATGAGGTTATCGTCGTGCGTTCCACCCAGTTGGCAGGCCAGCCGATAGTCTGCGAGCCACAGTTCCGGTCTCGTCTCCCTCGAGTACTTTGTGATAGTAGTCGGGGTTCGGAACCGGGTCGGGAACGGCGCCCATCGTATGGCGCGGCTGAAAGCCTGCGGACCGGGTGGTTCGGGCGAGGGACTCCGATCCTCCCCGCTGTCGTAGCGTCCCCCACGCCTGGGGTGGTAGCCTCGGCGCGCCCTGTCGTCGAGGTGGGCCCAACGGCTGTGATGATGGCGCTCGTTGCCGAGGCGACCCGGGGCCGCAGGCGCTGTGTTGCGCGTGCGCCCGGAGTGGACCGAGGCTTCCCGCATGAACCGGGAAGTCGCGGCGCGATGTTCCGAGGGGAACCCCTGCCTTCGGGAGGCAGAGCTTTCGGCCCGTCGGACCGCGGCGTCCTCCAGGAGATTCTTGAGCTCTCCCTGGATACGTCGCCCCTCGGTGGTTGATGGCTCCGGCATCACGCAGAGGAGTATTGCCGCTGCAGCCAGGTTCTGGCCGACTCCGCTGGAATCCGGCGGCGGCCTCACCCTGACATCGTCGGCGATGCGGTGCTGGATGTCCTGGGGGAGATGACACACTTCTCCTCTGCCGGGGGTTGGACCGCCCATTCCCGCCCGATGTCCCGGCGGATCGGCACAAGCGTTCCTGCTCCCTCGTCGAGGCTGGCCTGCCTCTCACGGATTTGCTCGAGCTGTGGGTCAGGACCCCCGCCGGGACGGGGACCACAGCTAGCTCCCGAAGGATGTCAACGCGAGGCAAAGGCCTAGGGGATCGCTGTTTTCTGGCATACCAAGATGGTTGCCTTCGCCGGGACCCCCTAGATCGACGTGGAAACATTCACGACTTGGGCAGTGGTCCTCGCTGTCGAGGCCGCGGCTGCCGTCGGAACAGTCAGAAAGGCAGTAGTCACATGCGGTCATGAAGTCCCGCACGGCACTGGGGTTACCAAGTCCAGAGAAATCCCAACAGAGGTCGGGCTCGCCATCTTCCTCGGACCCCGAGGGCTTATAGGTCGAGTCGGCCGTCAGTCGGTCCCAGGGTGACCACACACGATACCCCAGAGGGTTTGAACTCGTCTCTATGAGAGTGCTCACCGAAGCGGGGTCGCTTGGTGGGTCGAGGCCGAATCCAAAAGACGCGAGATGGGAATCGGTCGGTACCTCTCGGTCGACGGGCGGTGACGAGATCGTGTCTGGGACTGACTGCACCGTTGTCTCAGGTACGAGGGTGACGCCCAACAAGTCCTTCACGAGCGTGCTGGCATCGTGCGTTTGCTTGAGATTGGCGTGTTGCGGAGAGGTGGCACTTGTCTTCATCTCAGACGCGAGATCGATGCCCGACGCGCCCTCCGTTGGGGCGCCGGCGCCGTCAACTCGCTTGACAGCCAACGAGGTGCCGCTTCCCGCTTGGCCTTGGTTGCCCCGCCTCCTCCTCCTCCTCCGTCGGCGGGGGAGGGGACGGGACAAGCCCGAATGTCGTCCTTCCACCACGTGGGGAAGGCATCATCGATTCCTCCGCCGGCGAGTGGGTTGTCGGCCGCCATTGTCGCTGTCGCGCGGCGGGGGAAGGAGTATCATGTCGTAGCTGCCGTCGAGGGACATGAACTCAAGATTCCCGAAATGGAGCACCGTCCCGGGCCGAAAAGGTTGCTGGAGACTGCCCATCTGGAGCTTGAAGGGAAGCTGTTCGTCAACACGCAGCAGGCCCCTATCTGGCGCGCCAACTGTCGGTGTTTCGAAACCCGGGGGGTCCCTGGACCGATGAGTGAATCGTCACCGCGTGCCCCAACCCAGATGGGTCGACGCAAGGCGGAACGCGAAGGGGGGAAAGGAAGCAGCCGGAGGGAGGCAGGCGTGAGAGAGTGGATCCCGTGGCCTTCGTGTTAGCCCCGCGCCTGAGTCGGGTGCGCTTGCAGTAGGGGGATACAAGCGTCCACGCGGGAGTGGGAGCGAGCGGCCTTGCGCGAGCGCCGTCCCGTCCTTCTCCGCGCGGGCCGACCAACCCCTGTAAGAGGGCTCTGGTCCTCCCTTTTATAGGCGTAAGGAGAGGATCCAGGTGTACAATGGGGAGTGTAGTAGTGTGCTAACGTGTCTAGCGGTGGAGAGCTAGCGCCCTAAGTACATGCCATCGTGGCAGCCGGAGAGGTCCTGGCACCCAGTTCGCGTGGTGTCGTGGCTGTCGGAGGAGTGCTGGAACCTGGCGGGAGGACAGCTGTTGGGGCTGTCGAGTCCGTGCTGACGTCCTCTTGCTTCCGTAAGGGGGCTGAGAGCCGCCATCGTCACAGGGCATGCGGGGCGCCATCATTACTCGCATGGTGGAGCGAGCCAGATGGGACGCCGGTCTGGTTCCCCGTAGCCCGAGTCAGCTCGGGGTAGGAAATGATGGCACTTCCTGTTGACGTGGTCGGTCCATGCCCTAGGCCGGGCGAGGTGGAGGCTCCTCTGAGGTCGAGGTCGAGGTCGAGCCCCTGGGTCGGGCGAGGCGGAGTTTGTTGTCTTCTAGGGCTGAGCCCATGTCCGAGCCCTGGGGTCGGGCGGAGCGGAGTTCGCCGTCTTCCAGGGCTGAGCCCGAGTCCGAGCCCTGGGTCGGGCGGAGCGGAGTTCGCCGTCTTCCGGGGCTGAGCCCGAGTCCAAGCCCTGGGTCGGGCGAGGCGGAGTTCGCCGTCTTCCGGGGCCGAGCCCGAGTCCGAGCCCTGGGTCGGGCGAGGCGGAGTTTCCTATGACGCCCGAGGCCGGCCTTGGCTGCTGTCAGCCTCACTCTGTCGGGTGGCTCAGCAGTCAGAGCGGCGCAGGCGGCGCTGTCCTCTTGTCAGACCGGTCAATAGAGCGGCGAAGTGACTGCGGTCACTTCGGCTCTGTCGACTGGTGGGCGTGCGTCAGGATAAAGGTGTCAGGCCACCTTTGCATTAAATGCCCCTGCGATTTGGTTGGTCGGCGTGGCGATGTGGCCAAGGTTGCTTCTCGGTGAAGACTGGGCCTCGGGCGAGCTGACAGTGTGCCCGTTGCTGGAGGGGGACCCTCGGGCGAGACGTAGGTTCTCTAGGATCGGCTTCCCTTGCCCGAGGCTAGGCTCGGGCGAGGCACGATCGTGTCCCTTGAATGGACCGATCCTTGACTTAATCGCACCCATCAGGCCTTTGCAGCTTTGTGCTGATGGGGGTTACCAGCTGAGATTTAGGGGTCTTGAGGGTACCCCTAATTATGGTCCCCGACAATAGCTTTTGGGAATCAAAAGATATGACTATTTCTTCTGGACGGTTCTGTTGCGCTGGACTGACTCGGACATAGCTCTTCTTGCTGATTCGCCCTCAATATGTTTTGTCCTTCCTCTTTGGTGAACCTAAGTAATATCAACATACACGACTTAGGTAGCATAAAGTTCTCATTCGTGTTTAATTGAAATTCATAAAGTAGCGCGTGCACCTCTTGATGTAGCTTCTTAGCTCGGCTACGTGTAATTGGTCCATCAAAGGCTTGGGTTGGTGATGATGTTGGTTGTACTTGAGTTGATGTAGTATGCCTTGGGGGTTGTAACGTATTGCTTAATGGCATGGTCATATCACAAAGCTTCATGTAGCTGCTGCCAAAAGTGAGAAGTAAACTAGGTGCCTCTATCCGATATTATCTTCTTTGGAATACCATGCAAGCACACAATCCGAGACATGTATAACTCTGCTAACACTGTGCTGTTATAGGTGGTCTTGACTAGTATGAAATGGGCCGCCTTTGTCAAACGGTCCACTACTACCTAGATGGAGTCATAACCAGCTCGAGTGCGGGGCAGACCAACTATAAAGTCGATCCCAATCTCATCTCATTTCCACTGAGGAATCTGTAACGGCTGCAACAAACCTGCAGGTCTCTGATGTTCTGCCTTGATCCTCTGACAACTGTCGCATTTGGCCACATACTTTGCTATCTCTCTCTTCATACCGTACCACCAGAATCTCTTCTTCAAGTCTTGGTACATTTTCTCACTACCAGGGTGTATAGAATACACTGTCTCATGAGCTTCCTTAAGGATTAGTTCCTGAATCGAGGTGATGTCGGGAACACACAACCTATCCATGAACCATACCACTCCTTCGGCATCTTCACATAAATCTAGACCTTTCCCATCGATGATCAGCTGCCGGATCTTGTTGATCTTCTCATCATCCTTCTGACCTTTTCTGATGTCTTGTTCCATAGTGGGCTCTAGCTCAATTGTCACTCCTTGAGTGTTGTTCAGAAATCTGAGACTCAACCTATCGAATTCCTTTGCTAGCTCGAATGGCATCAGGTGAGCAGCCAACATATTGACTTGACTCTTCCTACTAAGAGCATCTGCAACCACATTTGCTTTGCCTGGGTGATAATGAATCTCCAGCTCATAGGCTTTGTTCAATTCTAGCCATCTTTGCTGCCTCATGTTTAATTCTGACTGAGTGAATATGTACTTGAGGCTCTTGTGGTCCGTGTAGATATCACACTTCTGCCCATAAAGATAATGTCTCTAGGTTTTCAATGCATGAACCACTGCTGCTAGCTCCAAATCATGAGTGGGGTAGTTCTTCTCATGAACTTTCAATTATCGTGACGAGTATGCCACTACTTTCCCTTCCTGTATTAACACACATCCTAGTTCGGTGTATGAAGCATCACAGTATACCGAGAATGGCTTGTGAACATTTGGCAGAACCAACACCGGTGCTGTTGTCAACTTCTACTTCAACATCTCAAATGATTCTTGGCACGCTAGGGTGCACTTGAACTCAACCTTCTTTGCTAGCAGGGCTATCATTGGTCTAGCAATCTTGGAGAAACCTTCAATGAAACGCCAATAATAACTAGCCATTCCAATGAAACTCTTGATTCCTCGGACATCTTTTGGTGCTTTCCAGTCTAGAATCGCTGCTACTTTCTTTGGATCCACGACTAGTCCATCTCGGTTTATAATATGACCCAAGAATAGAACTTCGCTGATCCAGAACTCACACTTGCTAAGCTTGGCATACAACTGGCAATCTCGTAGCCTCTGAAGTACTTTCCTCAAATGTTCCTCATGCTCTTGCTCATTCTGAGAATATATGATAATATCATCAATGAACACCACTACGAACTTGTCGAGGTAGTCCATGAACACATTGTTCATCAGATACATGAAGTAAGCTGGCGCATTCGTCAATCCGAATGACATAACCATGAACTCATATAGTCCATACTTGGTGATGAATGCTGTCTTTGGTATGTCTGCGGCTCGGATTCTGAGCTGATGGTAGCCTGACCTCAGATCTATCTTTGAGAACACACTGGCTCCTCTCAACTGATCAAATAAATCTTCAATTCTAGGCAGGGGTACTTATTCTTGACAGTGACTTCATTCAAAGCTCTGTAATCAATGCACATCCTCTTTGTGCCATCCTTCTCCACAAATAATACTGGGGCTGCCCAAGGTGAGGTACTTGGTCTGATGTAGCCTTTCTCTAACAACTCATCAATTTGCTTCTTGAGTTCCACCCACTCTGGTCCGGACACTCGATAAGCTCTCTTGGAAATAGGGGCGGTGCCTAGGATAAGCTCTATGACAAATTCAACTTTCCTTTTAGGTGGCATGCCTGGTAACTCTTCAGGGAATACATTGGGGAATTCTGGCACAATCTTAATTGTTTCAATCAGATTGGACTCCTTGTCATGTACTGATAAATGGTGGCAGGCTCCTTCTTCTTGTTCAGGTAAGTATAGCTTGGTTACTACCTCCTTTCTAGATGGGGACACCAACTTAACTGTCCTCTTGTCACAACTGACAGTGGCTTGATTTCTGTGTAGCCAATTCATCCCTAGGATGACATCTAACCCTTGAGTTCCCATTACTACTAGGCTAGCGGGGAAGGCTATCCCCCTTATTTCAATCCTTAGATTCGGACAAATCCTATCGGACTGAACTTTTCCCCCAATTGAATTAACTCTTAAAGGCGGGATCATTGGTTCTATGGGGATGTTATGTGATTCTACCCAAGATGCAGAAACAAAAGAATGCGTGGCACCAGTACCAAATAGTACTTTTGCTGGGTAGGATTCGACTGGAAATATACCTACTGCCACGTCCTGAGCATCCTGGATTGCTTCGTCCTCCAGGTGGTTCACCTTTCCACAGTTGTAGGCCTGACCACGGACTCCTGGTGCTTGCTGTGGTGCTCCTTGCCTTGCTAGGCATTGACTGCTGGCGGTTGCTGGGCTGCTTTCTTTGGACAATTCTTCGCCTAGTGATTCTGTTCTTCATAGTAGAAGCATGCACAACCTCCTACTTGTGCTAGGGTTGCTTGGCCATTCTGGTTGGTTGTGGGGACAGGAAGATGAGCTGCCTGGTTGTTCTAACGTTGGTACTGATTTCCTCCAGGTTGGGTGCTCTGACGGTACTGCTGCTGCTGCTGCTGAGGAAACTGCCTCTGGTACTGGTGCTGATGCTGACGCTGATGCTGGTGACCTTGCTTGAATTGCTGGGGTGAGTTTCCTGAGTAGCGGGGATGACTACTACTCTTGGCCTGAGGTCCACCAATCTTGCGTTTCCTGTCCTCCATCTCCTAACGCTTCCTTTCAGACATGATCGCTCTATTGATCAAGTGCTGGAAGGTAGGGAAAGTGTGGTTCATGAGCTGGTAATGGAGGGGATCAACCAATCCTCTTAGAAAGTGGTACTGCCTCTTGGCATCCATGTTGACATCTTCTGGGGCATAACGTGATAGCTGTAAAAACTTATCCCTGTACTCACTAACGGACATGGGACCTTGCTTCAGGGCGAGAAACTCCTCCTTCCTCACTATCATCAGTTCTTCAGGCACATGGTAGTGACAGAAGTTATCCCTGAACTCCTCCCAAGTAATGGCTTCAGGGTTGGCATGGGTGGCGAGGTAAGACTCCCACTAAGACTGTGCTGCTCCCCTCAGCTATCGGGGACCATACAACACCTTCTCACGATCGTTGCACTGGGCAGTGTGCAACTCACGCTCCACAGTACGTAGCCAATCTTCTGCGTCCATGGGATCAGCAGAGTGGGCAAAAACAGGGGGATGGCCCCTCATGATTTCTGCCCGCTTGTCTCTGGGCACTTGTGGCATCTAGACTTGCACTGGAGGTTGAGGTGGTGGTGGCTGCTGCTGAACCTGCTGCATCGCTGCTAATGTCTGACCAATTGCCTGGACTGCTTGGGTCTGCATCAATAACATTTGCTCAATGGTCATCTGTGGTGGCGGTGGCAAATGTTGCTGCGGAGCTGCCTCCTCCCGGGGTGCCTGCTGCTCTGGCCGAGCATGCCTCGCACCTCTGCGCCTATTCTCAGACATCTGTAGAAACCATACACGTATCAGATCTGACTCTATAGTCTTTCAGCATAAGAAAAGATATACGGAAATCTTCAAAGCACTGAACAATTGACCATCTTCACTGACAGCTTCCCAAATAAAGAGGAAAGTGGAAATAAATGGATTACCCAACTAAATAACTGACTTCTACACCAAGTTGCAGGGGATACCCACACCTTGGTGACAATCATTACAAAGATCCAACTTCATTACATGACCATCATAACAAGCATCCAACATAAGATAAGCAAACTAACTCTATCGGTACCCTGAAACTAGGGTACCCCTTACTACTGTATAAAGACGTAGATCCCACGCGGCTATCTCTTAGTCGCGTGGTAAAGGTGCTGTGTGTGGGACCAGGCCATGACTCGCCCCAGTCTCGGGCGACTACTCTGGGTCCACAGCAGTGCCTAACTCCACCACATGGGCGGGTCCGGAGTCGCCACGTGTCTAGAGAAGGTGATATACTCCATGGTATCAACAGTAAGTCCGGACCCCCATGGGAGAGCGCCGAACCCCTGGATATACAGTCTGGACCTCCAAGGTTGGTCCAGGACCTCCACGTGTGCAAGCCGGACCCCTGGAATGGGATCCGGGCCCCCCATATGGGGTCCGGGTCGCCCACAATGGGGTCCCAAGGTTCTAGGATAGAACTTACATGGGCCTGGAACAAGACCCAAGCGGGGGTCCGGTGTCGACACGTGTCCAGACCCGGACCTGTCTGCATACACTCCTGCTCCCTGCTCAGGCGGAGGCCCGATGCGGCCACATGGACTACTGCACTTGACGTAAGCCAACAGACGGAGCCTGGCGTAAAGCCTCTAGGCTAGACCGCCCCTGCATTTATTGTGGATAAGATGAGCGCCTGTCCATTCCAGTGGCAGGCGGCGTGCTCATCATTTCTTGCATGTTACCAAGAAAAAGGTCGCCGCTTATCAATACTGTGTGGATTGCGGCCATCATGGCGCCCGGTGATTACTCAGGTGTTATTAGTATTAATTATCTACATAATGTGTTCCATCAATTATGCTCCTGGGCCCACATGTCGGGGCTCAGCACCCTTGTATGTGCCTCCCTTAAACTATAAAAGGGAAGGTACACAACGTTACAGAGACAAGTTCACACAGACTCTCAATACAACATACACACAGTGGAGGTAGGGTTTTACGCTCCAGCGGCCTGAACCACTCTAATCCCTCGTGTCCTCGTGTGTTCATCCACCAACCCACATAACAAGCAAACCGCTAAGGCCCCCTCCTCATCTTAGGATTAGGGCGAGTGCATTCCGCCACTCGGCCGGAGAATTTCCTCTCCAACATTTTGTAACACCCACTTTGTAATGACTGGAAATAATACCAAAAGAGAATCACTCTCTCTTTATGTGAGTTTGATCTTTATGCATCATCATATGAGAACACCATGTCCAAAAACAATTAATAAAAATATATGCTACTAAATTGTTGCATCATGCTGGATATTTTATTTTGTGTGCATTTTGTGACAAGAAAAATATTAAAGACCAAAAAAGGGAATTTAAAACCTAAAAGAAATTCTTGAGAATAGAGAAGAGAAAGGAATATTATTCAATACAAATAAAATTATCATTAAAATCACTTTATCACCGTTGATATGATCAAAATAAATAATTATCCAGTATATAAAGTGCCACACAGTTTGAATTTGGATTGAAGTTTGAATTTGAAAAAGAAATGAAAAAGAAAAACAGAAAATAAAAAGGAAAAGGCCAAACCTGGCAGCTGGGCCGACTTCACCACTTTCGGCCCACTCTCATTTTATTCCCCCGCGTGGCCCAAAACACCACCAACACGCATAACGCTTCGCTGCCAGCTGGGCCCGCACGTCAGCCGCTCCTCGCGCGCGCGCCGACAACCCGGGCCCGCTGCTCAGCCCCTCTCTCACCGCGCGTCAGCCACTCTGAGTCCTTCGCTCAGCTCGCGCGTGCCTCACTGACTTGTGGGCCCCCGCCGTCGGACTCTTCCCTCCCACCGAATCCCTCGCGTAACAAACCCCGCCGTCGCCGTATCCGCCGGAATCGGGTTGACCGCGAGGCCGTGAACGGATGCCGACCCCAGGATATAAGGTGGGTTATCGCGTCTGTTTCTTTCTTCCCCCCCCCCCCCCCGCGTCATCGATCTGCTGCTGGCTTTCCTTGCCACCGCCGTTCGCCTGCGTGAGCGAGAAATCTCCACCGAACAAGCCGCTTTCGTAATTCCGCCGCTACTGTCAGTAAAACTCCTCCCAATCCAGTCGTCGTGGCTCGTGGAGGGTGTCCCTGGCCTCGCCGCGTGGGATTGCCGACTGGAGGACCCGCGATTTATCACCGGCCCTCTTTCGTCGCCTCGGATCCGCGGGTCATCGTGAACCGCACCAACTACGTCTCAATCACGGGTAAGTTCTTGTCCACCATGCTCGCCCCGCTTCCCGTGACGCGTAGAGCCATTCGTTGATGGGATTAGGCCGCTGCAGCATCATGTGCGTCGCTCGTCGGCGAGGCTCCGCCGTGCTTATCGCGGGCGACTCTGCCTGGGCTGCGGAAGGTAGAAGATGGCCTCCTGACCGTCGATCTCGCGATATGTGGCGGCGATTAGATCTACCGTAACGATTCGGCCAAAGTCGATAGCTACCGTTGATCCTTGATCGGATGGTTGGGAGATCGCATAGTCCAGGATCTTTTATGGGCCGTTGGATTTGG
The DNA here is from genome assembly GCA_029449295.1 of Zea luxurians. NCBI lineage: Eukaryota > Viridiplantae > Streptophyta > Magnoliopsida > Poales > Poaceae > Zea > Zea luxurians. The sequence goes on along the minus strand of JAOPSE010000024.1, from coordinate 32,534,626 downwards.
ATCCGAGGCCTTACGTTGCGTACCGCTTCAATCCATTGGGGATCTAATCTGGGCCACAAAACCGTAATCGTGCGGCTCAGATCAAACGATACCCCTTCGTGTAGACAGTTTTTCATATGAGCCCCTAGGCTTTACGGAAATCGAACCCGCCGTCCACCGTAACAGTGCACTGAGTCTTAGGAATTCTTCTGGTTTAGCCCCTGCGCTTTTCGATAAGTGAGGCCCAGTCCAGAACGTAATAAAATCAGGGAAAATGATTATTAAATAGATTTTTAATACAAAATAATTACTAGAACTTTGATAATTCATAGAAAATACATATGAACTCCAAATTAATCCATTCCACTTTCTAAATTTTTGTAATTTTATTCTTTATCACCTAGAGCCTCTGTTATGTCATGAAAACAGTAAGAAAAGTTATTTCTCACTTAATCCTATTTAAAACACATAAAACCTTTGAAAATGCATAACTTGAAATCTATAACTCAGAAAATTATGATTCCAGTTCCTAGGTTTTTATTTTAATATGTAGAATATCTCTGTGTATTTTGTTACATGCTTGGTGTAATGTTAATTCTCCCTATATCCTGTGCTTGTTTGTATTGTGGCGAGTAGAAGAGCCCGTTGCTGAGGATCCTGGTGAGCAGCAGGTTGAAGTAGCTGAGCAGGAGCTCATTGAAGGCAAGTTGTGCCCTTGACCACTTTTTACCCAATAATGTTCTTTAATATCACTTATCCATGCATAGGTTAATTTTGATGGGACCCAATAGGTCACCCTAGATTTGTTTATCTCATTACCTTGTTTACCCCTGAATCACTTGGGTAGTTTGCTATTGCTTTACATGGTTTTGGGATAATCATTTATTATATCTATGTTCCAATTATTCTTGTTATTCTGTTTATGTTCATGTTGAGATCATTAATGTTAATTGGAACATAGAGCTTAACTTGAGAACCACGTGCCACCACAAGGGAGGAATGGGACCCCTTGGCTGACTAATTAGGAAAGCTAGTGGAAGACTACCTTACCCGAAAGGGGCAAGGGCAGTAGGGGAGAGGTCAGTGTAGGGAGGTCCCTGGTTGATTTTGCTGCGATGGCGGTCAGCCAGGAACCCTGCACTGGATCTTCCTATAAACTGTAGCGGGTTTTCGGAAGCTAGTGGAACTTTGTAAAGGCCTCGTAGTGTTGCCCTGCCGCGCTTCCTAGGTAGAGGTGTATGGGACTCGCGACCCCTTGGCAGATGGGTAACATGACTTGTGGGTAAAGGGTATAACCTCTGCAGAGTGTAAAACTGGTATACTAGCCGAGCTCACGGTCATGAGCAGCTCAGGACTCTCTGATGTTTAAATTATGGAACATAAATTCAATTTTGTCATTTGCATTGCATGGGTTTATTATTAATTTTGTTCTATTACTTTACTTATGGTTTGGTATTTACTTACACTTATTAACTGCTAATAAAATTTTGACCAACTACTTAAAAGCAATGCTCAGCTTTAACCCCTATCATTGATTAGCTTTACACATCACATGAACTCACACCTTTGTGAGTTTATGTTCACTGGTTCCCCACAACTTGTTGAGCTATGATCATGTGTGAGCTCACCCTTGCTGTCTCACACCCCCCCCCCCCACAGGAGAAGAGCAGGTGTTTCAGGAGGAGCCTCAAGGCGAGGAGTTTGACTTGATCTAGGCGGCGTTTCTCAGTTGACATTGGCGCCAACGATCCTTAGTTCGTTTTATCTTTATTATTTTATTTTGTAATAAGACTTCCGCTATGTAATAAATACTCTGATGTTTTATGACATTTATCTCTATACACTCTGTTATTATATGTGTTGTCTTCTTGGCGCATGTATGAGATGCACCTGGCTTTGTTCCTTAAAGCCGGGTGTTACAGAAGTGGTATCAGAGGAAATGTTGACTGTAGGACGAGACCTAGATAGAAACGGACAAACCCTTACTTACTTATCTCATTCTGATTCATTCCATACTTACCTTACTCTGGTTCTTTCTTATCTTGATCCTGTCTCACCTTCTACTGTTCTACTCTGATCATTCTTACCTTTTCTACTCTAAGACAAGATGGATTTCAAACCTTGGAATCCCTACCCCTATGACATTTTTAAGAGATAGGAGGCCTAAGACAAAATTAAAACTATTTTCTCTATTAAAAATGTTGGTTGATTGTTCTGATGATCAATGCCTGATTTGCTTCTTTGATTGATTGAGATATTATATATGGACATTTTAGCATGTACCACTATAAGGTACTGTATTAGCTTTAGTAGGTGACACACTAATCTACTTAGCTAATAAGTTCCCCAAAGTAACATGATTGTAATTACTGCCTTGTCTACTGCTCTTTCTTACCTTATGTATCTAACTCAGATGGTCAATACCAGGAAAAGAAAGATTATCACGCAACAGCAAACAGAAATGAATCCTCCAAATCCCCCACCTGTTGAAACCGAGCAAGTGATCGCAACCCAAAGGCTGGTAATACAGCAATTGACAGACATGATGACCGAAATGCAAAGCCAGATAAGACAAGAACGCGAGGAAATACGTCAGGCCCGTCTGGAGATACAGCAAGAAATAAGGCAATCACGGTTGGAGAGACAACGACAAGAGCAACCACCATCTCCACCACCACCAGCTCCACCAAGCTACATAAACATATATATAAATTACTACTATTTGTAAGATCTGCATGTTCCTTTAGTTAGTATTCGGTATGATACCATTTTAGGAGGAATAAAAAGGTCTATTTGACCCCATGAGTTGCTAATAAAATTATGCGTCATGCTGAGATTTTGGTTTGGGCATATGTGTTGGACAATATGAGAAAACCCATGAGAGTAATTGCACCTAAAGGGACTGAAGAATCAGTGAACAAAATTACAAGAGGCTAGTTACTTACGTCCGAGTTCCTCACCTTGGAGAGTACCAGTTTTGTTTGTAAAGAAGAAAGATGGATTGCAAGGGATGTGCATGGATTAAAGGTTCCTTAATGATGTCACTGTGAAGAACAAGTTTCTGTTACCCCGCATTAAGGATTTATTTAATCGGATGAGAGGAGCCAGGGTATTCTCGAAGATTGACCTCCGATCGGGGTACCATCAGATGAAGATTAGGCCATCGAATAATTCCAAGACGAATTTCTCGACCCGATATGGTTTATATGAGTTCACTGTTATGTCATTTGGACTAACTAATGCACCAACTACTTTATGGATCTGAAGAATAAGGTGTTCATGATCTGGATAGATTCGTCATGGTTTTAATCGAAGATATCATTATTTATTCCAAGAGTGATAGTGATCGTGAGGAACAGCTGAGATCGGTACTACAAGAAGCTACAAGATAATCAACTCTAAGCCAAGTTTAGCAAATGCGAGTTTTGGATTGGCGAGGTGCCATTTCTTGGACATATCATTTCTAATGGAGGGATATCAGTGGATCCTGCCAAAGTCAAGGAGATAGTGGTGTGGAGCATACCCACTACGGTTACGGAGGACCGAAGTTTCTTGGGACTTGCAGGATACTATTGGAGATTTATTGAAGGATTTTCTAAGATTGCCAAACCTATGACTTCGCTTTTGGAGAAAGGAAGAGAATTTAAATGGGACGAGAAGTGCCAAGTATATACGGGTCATAAGAGTTTGAAGTATATATTCACTCAGAAGGATCTCAACCTTAGGCAACGTCGTTGGATGGAGCTTATTAAGGATTATGATTTGGAAATTCACTATCACCCGGGCAAGGCAAATATGGTTGCAGATGCCTTGAGTCGAAAGGAGCATGTTCATTCAGCTGTTGTTGCCCAGCTACCCGATGAGATTGTTGAGGATTTCAGGAGACTTAACCTGGGGATAGTTGCTCACGTTTAAGGAGTCATTATTGATTTGGAACCTACTTTGGAGCAAGAGATCCACAAAGGACAAATGGGTGATGCTAAAATACAAGAGATTAAGGATCTAATTACTGAAGGTCGAGTTCCGGAATTTACGGAAGATGAGCAAGGTGCCATATGGTTCAAGGACAAGATATGTGTCCCCGAGATTGAAAGCCTTCGTGAGACTATTTTAAAGGAAGCCCATGACTCGGATTGTGTGTTTACATGGAGTACCAAAGAAGATCGTTTTGGATAAGAGGATCACAGTTTACCCCCAGAATCTTGGAAAAGTTTTCATGAGAATACGGATGCGAAGTTGAATTTTAGTTCGGCCTACCATCCACAGACTGATGGACAGACTGAAAGGACTAATCAAGTAATATAAGGCATGTTGGGAGCTTGTACCCTTCAGCATGGTAGTAGTTGGGATAAGAGTCTACCTTATGCTGAGTTCTCGTATAATAATAGTTACCAGGCCAGTCTGAAGATGTCACCTTTTGAAGCTTTATATGGGAGGAAGTGCAGGACTCCTTTGTATTGGGATCAGACTGGAGAAAGACAGTTCTTTGGGCCTGAATTGATTCAAGAAGCAGAAGAACAAGTTCGTATAATTCGAGAGAATTTGAGAGTGGCTCAAACCAGGCAAAAGAGCTACGCTGATAATAGAAGGAGGCCACTGGAATTTGAAGAAGGAGATTATGTGTATCTCAAAGTGTCACCACTGCGTGGAATGAGGAGATTTAAAGTCAAGGGCAAATTGTCCCCTCGCTATATTGGACCATTCTTGATCTTTAGAAGAGTTGGGGAGATGGCATACCAACTCGAGTTACCGGATAGTCTACCGGATGTGCATAATGTGTTCCATGTGTCTCAACTTAAGAAGTGTCTCCGTGTCCCTGAGGAACAGTTACCAATGGAAGAGCTCAGTGTTCAGGGTGATTTGACTTACACGGAGTACCCGATCAAGATTTTGGATACATTGACTCGAGTTACAAGAAATAAGGTGATAAAGATGTGTAAAGTTCAATGGAGTCACCACAGTGAAGATGAAGCAACTTGGGAAAGAGAAGAAGAGCTTCGTATAGATATTCCCCACCTTTTCCCTAGATCTTCTTAAATCTCGAGGACGAGATTATTTTTAAGGGGGGTAGGATTTGTAACACCCACTTTGTAATGACTGGAAATAATACCAAAAGAGAATCACTCTCTCTTTATGTGAGTTTGATCTTTATGCATCATCATATGAGAACACCATGTCCAAAAACAATTAATAAAAATATATGCTACTAAATTGTTGCATCATGCTGGATATTTTATTTTGTGTGCATTTTGTGACAAGAAAAATATTAAAGACCAAAAAAGGGAATTTAAAACCTAAAAGAAATTCTTGAGAATAGAGAAGAGAAAGGAATATTATTCAATACAAATAAAATTATCATTAAAATCACTTTATCACCGTTGATATGATCAAAATAAATAATTATCCAGTATATAAAGTGCCACACAGTTTGAATTTGGATTGAAGTTTGAATTTGAAAAAGAAATGAAAAAGAAAAACAGAAAATAAAAAGGAAAAGGCCAAACCTGGCAGCTGGGCCGACTTCACCACTTTCGGCCCACTCTCATTTTATTCCCCCGCGCGGCCCAAAACACCACCAACACACATTACGCTTCGCTGCCAGCCGGGCCCGCACGTCAGCCGCTCCTCGCGCGCGCGCCGACAACCCGGGCCCGCTGCTCAGCCCCTCTCTCACCGCGCGTCAGCCACTCTGAGTCCTTCGCTCAGCTCGCGCGCGCCTCACTGACTTGTGGGCCCCCGCCGTCGGACTCTTCCCTCCCACCGAATCCCTCGCGTAACAAACCCCGCCGTCGCCGTATCCGCCGGAATCGGGTTGACCGCGAGGCCGTGAACGGATGCCGACCCCAGGATATAAGGTGGGTTATCGCGTCTGTTTCTTTCTTCCCCCCCCGCGTCATCGATCTGCTGCTGGCTTTCCTTGCCACCGCCGTTCGCCTGCGTGAGCGAGAAATCTCCACCGAACAAGCCGCTTTCGTAATTCCGCCGCTACTGTCAGTAAAACTCCTCCCAATCCAGTTGTCGTGGCTCGTGGAGGGTGTCCCTGGCCTCGCCGCGTGGGATTGCCGACTGGAGGACCCGCGATTTCTCACCGGCCCTCTTTCGTCGCCTCGGATCCGCGGGTCGTCGTGAACCGCACCAACTACGTCTCAATCACGGGTAAGTTCTTGTCCACCATGCTCGCCCCGCTTCCCGTGACGCGTAGAGCCATTCGTTGATGGGATTAGGCCGCTGCAGCATCATGTGCGTCGCTCATCGGCGAGGCTCCGCCGTGCCTATCGCGGGCGACTCTGCCTGGGCTGCGGAAGGTAGAAGATGGCCTCCTGACCGTCGATCTCGCGATATGTGGCGGCGATTAGATCTACCGTAACGATTCGGCCAAAGTCGATAGCTACCGTTGATCCTTGATCGGATGGCTGGGAGATCGCATAGTCCAGGATCTTTTATGGGCCGTTGGATTTGGATCCGAGGCCTTACGTTGCGTACCGCTTCAATCCATTGGGGATCTAATCTGGGCCACAGAACCGTAATCGTGCGGCTCAGATCAAACGATACCCCTTCGTGTAGACAGTTTTTCATATGAGCCCCTAGGCTTTACGGAAATCGAACCCGCCGTCCACCGTAACAGTGCACTGAGTCTTAGGAATTCTTCTGGTTTAGCCCCTGCGCTTTTCGATAAGTGAGGCCCAGTCCAGAACGTAATAAAATCAGGGAAAATGATTATTAAATAGATTTTTAATACAAAATAATTGCTAGAACTTTGATAATTCATAGAAAATACATATGAACTCCAAATTAATCCATTCCACTTTCTAAATTTTTGTAATTTTATTCTTTATCACCTAGAGCCTCTGTTATGTCATGAAAACAGTAAGAAAAGTTATTTCTCACTTAATCCTATTTAAAACACATAAAACCTTTGAAAATGCATAACTTGAAATCTATAACTCAGAAAATTATGATTCCAGTTCCTAGGTTTTTATTTTAATATGTAGAATATCTCTGTGTATTTTGTTACATGCTTGGTGTAATGTTAATTCTCCCTATATCCTGTGCTTGTTTGTATTGTGGCGAGTAGAAGAGCCCGTTGCTGAGGATCCTGGTGAGCAGCAGGTTGAAGTAGCTGAGCAGGAGCTCATTGAAGGCAAGTTGTGCCCTTGACCACTTTTTACCCAATAATGTTCTTTAATATCACTTATCCATGCATAGGTTAATTTTGATGGGACCCAATAGGTCACCCTAGATTTGTTTATCTCATTACCTTGTTTACCCCTGAATCACTTGGGTAGTTTGCTATTGCTTTACATGGTTTTGGGATAATCATTTATTATATCTATGTTCCAATTATTCTTGTTATTCTGTTTATGTTCATGTTGAGATCATTAATGTTAATTGGAACATAGAGCTTAACTTGAGAACCACGTGCCACCACAAGGGAGGAATGGGACCCCTTGGCTGACTAATTAGGAAAGCTAGTGGAAGACTACCTTACCCGAAAGGGGCAAGGGCAGTAGGGGAGAGGTCAGTGTAGGGAGGTCCCTGGTTGATTTTGCTGCGATGGCGGTCAGCCAGGAACCCTGCACTGGATCTTCCTATAAACTGTAGCGGGTTTTCGGAAGCTAGTGGAACTTTGTAAAGGCCTCGTAGTGTTGCCCTGCCGCGCTTCCTAGGTAGAGGTGTATGGGACTCGCGACCCCTTGGCAGATGGGTAACATGACTTGTGGGTAAAGGGTACAACCTCTGCAGAGTGTAAAACTGGTATACTAGCCGAGCTCACGGTCATGAGCAGCTCAGGACTCTCTGATGTTTAAATTATGGAACTTAAATTCAATTTTGTCATTTGCATTGCATGGGTTTATTATTAATTTTGTTCTATTACTTTACTTATGGTTTGGTATTTACTTACACTTAGTAACTGCTAATAAAATTTTGACCAACTACTTAAAAGCAATGCTCAGCTTTAACCCCTATCATTGATTAGCTTTACACATCACATGAACTCACACCTTTGTGAGTTTATGTTCACTGGTTCCCCACAACTTGTTGAGCTATGATCATGTGTGAGCTCACCCTTGCTGTCTCACACCCCCCAGGAGAAGAGCAGGTGTTTCAGGAGGAGCCTCAAGGCGAGGAGTTTGACTTGATCTAGGTGGCGTTTCTCAGTTGACATTGGCGCCAACGATCCTTAGTTCGTTTTATCTTTATTATTTTATTTTGTAATAAGACTTCCGCTATGTAATAAATACTCTGATGTTTTATGACATTTATCTCTATACACTCTGTTATTATATGTGTTGTCTTCTTGGCACATGTATGAGATGCACCTGGCTTTGTTCCTTAAAGCCGGGTGTTACACATTTAGCGCTCCAGGTAGGGGGCTTTGGCTTTAGGTTTTTCCCTGTTTCCTTGCTCGGCACGATGGTTTAGATTGTCGAGCACCACGCCTTGACTCCTGAGGACTTCCTGATGGAGGAAGAGGCTGCGTCTTCCATGCCACGGGGCTCCAACCGCCCTGCGCCAGGTGCTGCTGCTGTGCACGCTGCGCGGCAGCACACTCCTGCACAGTCGTCTCGGGCTCCATCAAGGGCTGCTCCCGGTGCGCTATCTGCAGCCAGGGAGTTGCTGCGCCACCCTTCGAGCTCCACGGCCTCGCCGAGGGCCATGAAGCAGTGGTGTGACAATGTCGACCGCCTCCTTGCCATGGCACATTCTGGCTCGGCCAGACCTAGGCCTCGGTCATTCCGGCGTTAGCATGAGGCGTCGGCATCGGTGCGCTCACCCTCGATGAAGGCTGCACCGACTGAGGACCTGCGGGCGGAGCTCAACCGCCAGCGTGCGGGAGAGGATACCCCAATTTCTCTGGAGAGACCGGATGACTTGCGGGCAGAACTCAACCGCAGGCGTGCCGGTGAGGCCACACGAGTCTCTTTGGAAAGGGCGCATGAGCGCTGGCTAAACTTCGAGGGTCGCAACCTCAACCAGGACTTCGCTCCGCTTTTTCCACAAACTCCAGGGGGTGCCCGAACCCACACGGGTGTCCCATTGGTCGGCGTGGGCTACGCCGCGCTAGCGGACCACCTCCGCGTAGCGACTTGGCCGCCTAAGTTTCGGCCACACCTTCCAGAGAAGTATGATGGTACGTCAAACCTGTCGGAACTTTTGCAGGTTTATGTCACCGCCATTACGGCAGCTGGTGGAAACACCGCTGTGATGGCAAGCTATTTCCATGTAGCCTTGACCGGGCCGGCCCGTACCTTGCTCATGATCCTGACCCTAGGATCCGTCTACTCCTGGGTGGAGCTCTGTGCACGGTTCACAGCGAACTTTGCCAGTGCTTATCAGCAGCACGGTGTGGAGGCACATCTCCATGCCGTAAGACAAGAACCCGGGGAGACTCTCCGGGCTTTCATCGCTCGCTTCACCAAGGTACGTGGGACCATACCTCGCATCTCCGATGCCTCTATCATCATTGCTTTCCGACAGGGGGTGCGTGATGAGAAGATGCTCGAGAAGCTGGCGACCCACGATGTGGAAACCGTCACCATGCTCTTCGCTCTGGCTGACAAGTGTGCCAGAGCTGCCAAGAGCCGTGCATGGCACTCGACACCATAGACTAGAGTTACCCAGACGGGTGGCTCGGGTCCTGCTACCCAGGTCAGTAGCAAGAAGAAGAAGAAGAACCGCGACCATGAGAGGCCGCAGTCTGCTGCTACGGTCGCCGCAGCCACGACTGGGGGCCAGAACGAGCGCAACAAGCGCCCACGGCCACAGGGAGGCAACAGTGGCTCATGCCCTGTGCACCCTGACAGTCGCCACAGTGCATCGGAGTGCCGCGAGATTATCAAGCTCGCGAAGCGCATCAGTGAGCGACACGAGCAGGCCTCCAGGGATGGTTCGCCACCTCGTCGCCGACCTGATAAGGAGAAGATCAACAAAGGTGATGCGGCTGCGGGAGAACGTGACCTCGGGTATCAGTCACTTGAGGGGGTCCTAAAGGACGTCTTCACTAGAGACTCCGACTCCGGTGGCGAGAGTGACCGCCACAAGAAGTTGTACATCATGTACGGCGGGAGCTGGGAGCTCACCTCCTGCAGGAACGTCAAGTCCCTGCGTCGAGAGGTCCTTTCGGCGGACCCATGGGTCCCGAAGGCTACTCCACATCAGCGGTGGAGGAGCACCACTATTTCCTTCGGGGCATCCGACTACCCCGACAACATGGCAGGGGCCGTTATACTACCGCTCATTACCGCCCCTATCATCGCCAACATGCGGCTGCACCATGTTCTGATCGACGGTGGGGCTGGGCTCAACGTCATCAGCCATGCTGCATTCAAGCAGCTGCAGATCCTAGGGTCCCGACTGGGACCTTCTCGTCCATTCTCCGGAGTGGGCCCACAACCAGTGTATCCCCTTGGGAGCATCGCACTCCCGGTAACATCCGGAACCGAGGAAAACTTCCGCACAGAGAGCGTCCAGTTCGACGTCGCGAAGGTTAACCTCCCCTTCAATGCCATCATTAACAGGACAGCCCTGTACGGGTTCATGGCCATTGCCCATTATGGGTATTTGGTCCTCAAGATGCCGTCCCCGGCTGGGGTCCTTACCGTGTGGGGTGACCGCGCCGCTATGGTGGCGGCTGTCGAGAAGTTGCATGCCCTGGCGACAGAAACTACTTGCCCAGACGACGGAGGGAGGGACCCCTCGACCTCCGGTACCAAGGCGCCTACCAAGGTGCCAAAGGTGCAGCCGTCCGGAGTAGACGGCGGTCCCGTCAAGACCATTCAGGTTGGTGCAGATTCTTCCCAGACCACCTGCATCGCGGGCAATCTAGGGGAGAAATAGGAACTCACGCTCGTCGCCTTCCTCCAGGCAAATGTCAATGTTTTCGCAAGGGAACCATAGCAAATGCCTGGGATCCCCAGGGAGGTGATTGAGCACCATCTAAAGATCCACCCTGACGCCAAGTCGGTGAGTCAGAAGCCTCGGAGATAGTCCGTTGAGCGGCGGGACTTCATTCGCTAGGAGGTCCGGAAGCTGCTTGATGCTGGCTTCATTGAAGAGGTCCATCACCCCATATGGCTAGCTAACCCAATCATCGTTCCAAAGGCAAACGGGAAGCTTCGGATGTGCATCATCTACACCAGCCTTAATAAGGCTTGTCCCAAGGACCCGTATCCACTTCCACGCATAGATCAAATCGTGGATTCTACCTCCGGGTGTGACCTCTTGTCCTTTCTAGATGCCTACTCTAGTTTCCATCAGATCCAGATGGCTAGAGAAGATAGGAAGCATACCGCTTTTGTAACAGTGGATGGGCTTTACTGCTATGTTGTAATGCCCTACGGTCTGAGAAACGCCTTGTTGACATTTGTACGGGCGATGAGTAAGACCTTCAGGGACATGATTAGGGACAGGATAGAAATATATGTCGATGACATCATGGTCAAGACTAAGAGGGGGTCGACTTTGGTGGAAGACCTGACCTTAGTCTTTGACAAGCTGTGGGCGACGCGTACGAAGCTGAACCCGGACAAGTGTGTCTTTGGCGTCTCCACTGGAAAGTTGCTGGGTTTCCTAGTTTCGCACCGAGGCATTAAAGCAAACTCAGAGAAAATCAGGGCAATTGAGGCGATGAGGCCTCCGGCCCGGATCAAGGACGTCCAGAAGCTTACGGGTCCCTAGCCACCCTTAGCCGCTTCATCTCACGGCTGGCTGAGAGGGCGCTACCCTTCTTCAAGCTCCTACGGAAGTCTAGCCCTTTCTCTTGGACTGAGGAGGTAGAGCGAGCCTTCCAAGAGTTGAAGTAGCACCTTGTATCCCTACCAATACTGGTAGCTCCAAAGCCAGGAGAGCCACTGTACTTGTACATTGCAGCGGCTATAGAGGCGATGAGCATGGTGCTGGTCGTCGAAAGGACGGCGCAACATTCCCAGGGGGGTTCGGAGGTTCCCCTGGAAGAAGGTGGTGGTCCGACCACCACGGACCTTGAGGTCCCGGGACCAACCGTAGGGGTCCGGACCATACAGAGGCTGGTCTACTACATCAGTGAGGTCCTCCATGAAGCAAAGGCCAGGTACCTTGAGACGCACAAGCTGCTCTATGATGTGCTTATTGCATTCAGGAAGCTGCGCCATTATTTCCAGGCACACAGGGTTGTGGTGGTGACCTCCTTCCCATTAAAGGCCATCCTCCACAACTCTAACGCCACAGGCAACATCGCCAAGTGGGCAGCAGAGCTTGCCGAGTTCCAGCTCGACTTCTAGCCTTCCCGTGCTATCAAGAGCCAGGTCCTGGCTGACTTCATCGTGGAATGGACCCCTCCTCCGAGCGCTCCTGGGGGTCCGGATCCTGATTCAGACCCCACACCTGCGGAGCCCAGGGTCTCGGTCTTCACCGAGCCCCACTGGACACTCTTCTTCGACGGGTCCGCCCGCCAGCAAGGCGGCGGTGCTAGGGTGGTCCTCGTCGATCCAAGCGGAGATCAAGTCAAGTACATGGTGCACCTTGAGTTCAAGGCCACCAACAACATGGCAGAATACGAGGCGCTGATCTTCGTCTTGTCTGCGGCCCTATCCCTAGGGATCCGCCAGCTCCTCGTGAAGGGGGACTCCTAGCTGATCATCAAGCAGGTCCGTTGGGAATGTAGCTGCAACGAGTCTAGGATCGCAGCTTACCTCCTCCACGTGAGAAAGTTGGAAAAGGACTTCACGGCCCTGGAACTGCAACATGTTCCTCGGGTTGCCAACTCAGCGACAGATGAACTCTCTATGAGGGCATCAACTTGGGCACCTGTGCCCGAGGGCGTCTTTGAAAGACGGCTGCTGAGACCTACCGCCCAGCCTGCCGAGCTGGGCGAAGGGGATGAAACTAGCACCTTGAAGCTAGCGGTACCGGTGGCATATTATCAGCAGAACCCACCAAGGATTGTGTTTGCTACAGGGGGCCCTACCTATCCCTTAGCGCCACAGCCAGTATCTCAGAGTGGTCCCGATGCATAGATCTCTGAGATCCGGGACTACCTAAAGGAAAATATCCTTCTTGAAGATCATGTGTCCGCAGAGCGCATAGTGCGGTTGGCTAAGCGATACGCGGTGGTGGAAGGGGATCTCTACCGCCGTGGCGCCAATGGTATTATCATGTGGTGCATTACCCAGGAGGAGGGCCGTGAGTTGCTCACGGAGATACATGGAGGAGAGTGCGGAAGTCATTCCTCATCCCTCACGCTGGTCGGTAAGGCCTTCCGGCACGGCTTCTACTAGCCAACTGCCCTCCAGGATGCAGCTGAGATGGTAAAGTCCTGCAAGGCATGTCAGTTCCACGCAAAGCAGATACACACACCAGCTCAGGCTCTGCAGATGATTCCACCTTCCTGGCCATTCGCCGTATGGGGGGTGGATATCCTGGGACCATTTCCTAGGGCCGTCGGCGGGTACCGATTCCTCTTCGTCGCCATCGACAAGTTCACAAAGTGGCCAGAGGCCACCCCTGTGGTCAATATCACCTAGGGTGCTGCTGTTGTTTTCCTCAAGTCAATTGTCTGTAGATTTGGGGTCCCAAGCCGTATCATTATGGACAACAGGACCCAGTTTACAAGTTGGCTTTTCCAGGAGTATTGCGAGGGCATCGGCACCCAGCTCTGCTTTGCGTCTGTGGCTCATCCCAGGAGCAACGACTAGGCGGAGAGGGCAAACGCAGAAATACTCAGGGGACTCAAGACACGCACTTATGACTGCTTGAAAAAGCATGGTGTAAATTGGGTCAACGAGCTTCCGTCCATGCTATGGGGGAACCGAACCACACCCAGTCGAGCTACCGGGGAGACCCCGTTCTTCCTGGTCTACGGGGCCAAAGCCTGCCTTCCCTCGGAAATCATTATGGGCTCCCCATGAGTCCAAGCTTTCGATGAGTCTATGCAGGAACAGCTACAGCGTGAGGACGTGGACTTCATCAACGAGCGCAGATAGCGAGCGGCGATCCAAAATGCATGGTACAACCAGGCGCTCAGGCGCTACCACCAATGGTTCGTGCATAGTAGGGAGCTCAGGTTCGGGGACCTGGTCCTAAGGCAAGTATTGAACCAAGAAGGGCTCCACAAACTCTCCTCCGGCTGGGAGGGACCCTTCAAGGTGACGGAAATATGCTGACCCGGGTGTGTACGCCTTGCCATGACAGAAGGAGTGCCTCTTCCCAATCCCTGGAACATAGAGCATCTCCGTAAGTTTTACCCATAAAAGCAACACTGGGGAATTCAGTTTTCTCCTTTGTAACTAGGTTGCGCATATATGTACGTCAACCCGGTGAGGTCTACCCTCATAAACCCGGTCTGTTGGCCTACACTCATGTATATCAAGTTATAAGGAAAAGATTCACCCCTCAGATTTGCTTTTGTGATGGTTTTATTCTGCTTCAGTTTACAACCGTTATTTTTTATCTAACCCACCCATATAGTTTCCCACTCTTGCTGGTATGATGACATCCGAATTGAGTAGCCAGGCTTGCAGTTTAGGACCCCTCTACAGGGGGGTCCGGCAGCATGGGGGCCAGTTCTAGAAAACGGGCGCTCGTTCCCTGGGGTGGTTCGGAGCCGTGTACCCGCTTAGCTTGGTTCCGTACCCTAAGCCTGCATGCTCCACCACTCTGTGACGGGTATCCTAGTATTTGGAACTATAGTCTTGTGGGTCCGACAACCTGGAGTCCGGTTCTAGAGAATGGACACTCGTCTCCTGGGGTGGTTCAGAGCTGTGTAGCCGCTTAGCCTGGTTCCGTACCCTAAGACTGCACGCTCCACCACTCTACGATGGGTGTCCTAGTATTTGGAGCCGTATTCCAGGGGGTCCAGGCATACGGCTTGGCTTCCCAGGCTAAACCCTGCAGGTCCTGTTGCATGAATCAAAGGATAAAAGATACTAGTTGGTGGGGTCCTATGGGTGTGCTACTAAAACTTCCTAGCCAAAGCTGTGTAGAGGTCCAGGTCCCAGTCGAGACTACCTCCTGGGGGCCGAGTCACCAATTCTTCCATAGGTATACTGGTGTCCAGCCTCGACACGTCGAGCCTACATCCCAGGGGGGCCAAGTACCAGGGAGAAGTTGGTAACGCTACACACAGCGAGGACAAATAGCATACAGATAAGTGCTGTTTGATTAATAATTTTCAAAAGTATCTTACAAAACAAAAGATTATTATATCCGCCTTCAAGCGGAGCCATAGCCTTATCTATGCAAGTACGAGCTACTCGGCATCGGTAGGGTCACGCTGGAAGCGCGTGGCCACCGTCTCCATGGCATCTTGGATGTTCTCCCGGGCAGCGTCTTCTGTGGCGGCCACCGGACCGTCGAGCACCGGCGCCAAGGACATGGCCGGGTCGTGGCTCCGGAAGCACGTCAACACGTAATCCACCACCGCATGGTAGAGCCTACTGCCCTCTGCCTCCAAGCGGGCACCGAGGATCTGGTCTAGGCGACGAAGGCGTTCTGCGGTGGAGTCCAGCACCGGGAGGGCGTCGGAGATCGACGCTGGCGGCTCCGACACTAGGATGGGACTTATCCCCAGTGGCACCAGCGCCGTGCTTGCCTCACCAGCCCACTCAGCTATCTGCTGGACCCCGGTGTGGTGTTCTGCCTGGAGATCTTCTAGGGCCTTCTTGGTGGCCTCCGTCGCCTGGGGACCTGGCGCCGCCTGCGCCGCTTCGAACTTCCGGATCCACTCCTCCAGCTTCCGCTCCTTCTCCTCCGCCTCGAGCTCATGCTCGGCTAGCAACATGCCCCGCCTGTCGAGCATTTCCTCCCTGAAGGTGAGATCCTTCTCCCACCTGGCGAGGTCCGTCTCCCGCCTGTACAGGGACGCATCCTTCTCCTTGAGGTTCTCCTCGGCAAGGGCAATGTCGCTGGCCTTATCGTCCAGCTCCTGTTGCCATTTTTTCAACCTTTCTATGGCCTCCACTTACTAGACTCGCTGGGCCTCCAAGGTATGGTCCAGGGCCTTCAGCTTGGCCCAAAGCTCTGTTGTGAGAGCCTCCCTCTGGCTCAGGGCTTCCTCCCTCTTGGCTAGCCTCTTCTCCCGTTGCGACCCCTCAGCTCCCTAGCGAACACCTTCTGGAGGTCCCTTTTGTAATCTTTACGGTCCCGCACGAGTTCGGACTACTCAGAGGCGAACTGGCGGGACGCCGCCTTGGTGCACTCCTCCAGCTGGGTGCGCCAGTCGCTGAGGCGCTGGTGCTCAGATTCTAGCACCTCTCATTCCCGCCGGATGGCTACCTCGGTTTCATTGAGGACTTGGTGGGCGCGAGACAGCACCCAGGGAAGGGGGATTGGTGCCGTGTCCGGCTCGGCACCTGACCGGAGCCACCGCCCAAAAATCACCTCCACTTCCTCCAAAGCAGGCGGAGGGACAGAGCTGGACGCGCCTCCTAGATCACCCCCGGTGTCGGGAGCGGGCGTAGGTCCCCTGGCTGGGACCTCCTCCGCCGCCGCGGTGCCTGGCGCTGGCGTCGCCATAGCCGGACCCCCAGCTAGGACGTGGGAGGCCGGTGGCGCTGTCCTGGCGACAGCTGGGTGCACTCTACCGACACCACTCTTAGTAGATTCCTGCTGCTGAGAGCCAGACCCGCCAGCAGACCTAGTATCTGGCGGAGGAGGTGCGACCTTGGGAGCAGAGGGGGAGGAAGCCCTGGCAAACAAAGGATGGGTTAAGACTCGTCGGCATGATAACTAGACTCGTGGAAAAAGGGGCTACACTTACTTGGGGCCCTAGACTTTCCAGCGCCCCTAGAAGCGGGACGACTGCCGCTCCTACTGCTGTCGCTACAATGGCAGCGGTTGTTGTTGTTGTTGCTGCTGCTGTTGCTGGTGCCCCTGGGGGTGATCACCCCTAGAGGGTGGCAGTGGCGGCGGCATCGGAGGACTAACGCGCCTCTGTGCGCCCTGAGCCTGGGAGCCGGCTTCCTCGGCCCCACCATCAGTTCTCTGGCGCTTCTGGGGGTGTCTGAGACAAGCGACCAGTCGGCACGACGTAGCCTGCACTGCCTCTCCTCCTCCAAACCCCCAGAGCTACCTAGGGTGGAGGCGCTGCTTGCAGCCCCTTTACCCTTGTCCAAGGGGCTAGGGGCCGCGGCGAGAGCATTGGGGGCCGCACCGGCGGGCTGGGGACCCCCAGCCGGTACACTGGGGATCTGGATCCCGCGGAGGGGGTCCCGACCGCCGGTCTGACAAACTGCCATGCCACTCTCGTTGAGGGTCGGCAGCGTGGCCAAAACCGCCATTCGTAGCCCTAGATCATCACAAAGCACCGGGATGTCCTAGGGGAGTACCAACGATTCGGTGACAAAGGACTCACTAGTAATCCCCTTCACCAGGAGTTCCAGCTCCTCCTAGGATAGATCGGTGCCCGGCCCATGCTGGATCCTACCGATATCATTCGGGCCGGTGAACTAGCAGCACAGGCGTGGCCTCCTCTGCAGCGGCATGACCCGGCACTTCAGGAAGTCACCGACCACATGCATGGAGGTCAGACCACAGGTTGCTAAGGTTTTGATCCTGTCTAATACGGGCAGGAGCTCCAACGATAGCGACGGCTTGGTCCTCCAATGCTTGCGGTTGAGGGATGGCCCGTTGCTCAGTAGGGCAAGGCGGTCGTTGGCCTCGACGCTGGCGATCACCCAGTCGTCGCGCCAGTTTTCCCACCTTGCACCGCCGAAGGTGGATATGTAGGATACGGCCAAATCCGGCTTCGTCTGAAAGTAGTAGGCACCAAGATGGTCCTTGGCCTTCCCAGACTTGACCAGCACGAAGAAGTGGCGAAAGAGGGAAGTATAGGGGGTCACCCCTACGAACATTTTGCAGAGGTGGACGAAGATGGCCACTTGGAGGATGGAGTGGGGCGTAAGGTGCTGAAGCTAGAGCCCGAACTCCTCCAACAGCAGCAGGAAGAAAGGCGAGATCGGCAGCGCCAACCCGCAGGAGATGTAGGAGACGAATAGCACGAACTCCCTGACGGTAAGGTCGCTGAGGGGAGCCGTGCCAGCGCGAATCCTTCCGGCAAGCCCTGGCGCACTCCACCCGAGCAGGCCACGCACCAGGTTGAGCGTCGCCTCAGTCTGGAAGTGGTCGGGATGAGCTAGCGAAGCCATGGCAACTACGGCGGCGCGAGCGTAAAGCTGAGGAGCGTGAAGGCAAAAGGGCATAGCCGGCGGCGCGGGCATGGAATGAAGAAGCACAAAGGCAAAGGGGCGCAAGCGATTGGGAGAGAATGCAATAGGGTAACTGCTGCATGCGGAGGTGAACCCTTTTTCAAGGGAACCAGAGTTCTCACTCAAGGAAACCCTTCCACGCGCCCCTCAATCGCCACAGGAGATCGCTCGACGAGCACCAAGGACCTAGACAACCCAGTCTATGACACGGGGGCCTGGGCCCACAAGTCATACGGATTGTGTGCCAGACTTTGAGTGCGAAAAGAGCGAACCGCCGCACGGGGAGCGAACCACCGCACACGATCGCGCGCCGCCTCGAGGCTGTTGTGGAGGGATATTTTTAACCAAGGCGGCGGCAACGAGGCACCCCGCACATGGCCCAACAAAACCGCCAGATGTGGGGGCTGTGGGTCAGTCGGCCGCGGGGACAGATATGACAGTTGACGTGACCGAAGGCAGATTGACAACGCGTGCATCGATAGATGCGCTGAATTAATGCAGCGCGTCAGCAGGCGTGCTAAGATGGCGCCCCAATCACCGGTCATGCCATGTTGAGGCGAAGTACAAGTTTTGGCCCCACCTGTAGGCTCGCATCCTCCCCTGAGGCGGGCCCGAGGGCCACTGTCGGTACCCTAAAACTAGGGTACCCCTTACTACTGTATAAAGACATAGAGCCCACGCGGCTATCTCTTAGTCGCGTGGTAAAGGTGCTGTGTGTGGGACCAAGCCATGACTCGCCCTAGTCTCGGGCGACTACTCTGGGTCCACAGCAGCGCCCGACTCCACCACATGGGCGAGTCCAGAGCCACCACGTGTCCAGAGAAGGTGATATAGTCCAAGGCATCAACAGTAAGTCCGGACCCCCATGGGAGAGCGCCGGACCCCTAGATATATAGTCCGGACCTCCAAGGTTGGTCCAGGACCTCCACGTGTGCAAGCCGTATGGGGTCCGGGCCGCCCACAATGGGGTCCCAAGGTTCCAGGATAGAACTTACTCGGGCCTGGAACAAGACCCAAGCGGGGGTCCAGTGCCGACGCATGTCCAGACCCAGACCTGTCTACATACACTCCTGCTCCCCGCTCAGGTGGAGACCCAATGCGGCCACGTGGACTACTGCACGTGATGTAAGCCAATGGACGGAGCCTAGCGTAAAGCATCTGGGCTACATCACCACTACATTTATTGCGGATAAGACGAGCGCCTGTCCATTCCAGGCAGGCGGTGTGCTCATCATTTCTCGCAATTACCAAGAAAACGGTCGTCGCTTATCAATACTACGTGGACTCCGGCCATCATGGCGCTCGGTGATTACTCAGGTGTTATTAGTATTAATTATCTACATAATGTGTTCCATCCATTATGCTCCTATGCCCACATGTCGGGGCTCAGCACCCTTGTATGTGCCTCCCTTAAACTATAAAAGGGAAGGCACACAACGTTACAAGGACAAGTTCACACAGACTCTCAATACAACATACACACAGTGGAGGTAGGGTTTTACGCGCTGGCGGCCTGAACCACTCTAATCCCTCGTGTCCTCGTGTGTTCATCCACCAACCCACGTAACAGGCAAACTGCAAAGGCCCCCTTCTCATCTTAGGATTAGGGCGGGTGCATTCCGCCACCCGACCGAAGAATTTCCTCTCCGACGAACTCTAACTACACTGACTAGACTAAGACATTGAACTAAGCATTATTATAGACTCCGACTCCATCGATCTATGGATCTAAATCTATGTGGGTCCTACAGTCTGGGGTACCATAGTCGAAGCGACCATGGGGCGGTGAACGGTAAGGGTGCTGAATCCCAACAGGGGCAGGAGAACCACCATCAAGATAGTGGCGTGCCGCGCATTCAGCATGCAATTCCGCAACCTCCGCCTGAACCTTGCCCAACTCATCAAGGGCGTGGTCCAACTCTGTGTTGAGCACCGCGGCCAGATTGACCATGCTGTTTAGCCTAGGATTGCCTCCACCAACTAGCGAGACAATCACACCTCTAGAACTGCCAGTCGAACGGTGAGGGTAGTACTTCAGGTCAAGGCCATCAGCTACCCGCTGAACAACGAGCAATACTGAGAAAGTGCTCGTCATGCTGCATCTTGCATGGCTGCCTCGGTAGTATCCCTCTCAGTGATAGAATAGTGCTCTAAGAAGGCCTCTACACCTCAGAGATCATTGTTCGGATGGCGCACCTAGCAAGTAGCCTCCCACTGGTCCGGGTATAACCCGCGACGATGCTGGTAGACTACACAACGGTACTCGATGGACCAAGTGTGTCGGTCAAAGGCCCGACGCAATAGGGTATCGAGAGCGTCGTGGAAGTGACACCCGCGAGCAGCATCACGAGTGATGGGTC
The DNA here is from genome assembly GCA_029449295.1 of Zea luxurians. Lineage (NCBI taxonomy): Eukaryota > Viridiplantae > Streptophyta > Magnoliopsida > Poales > Poaceae > Zea > Zea luxurians. Next base: position 32,514,105 of record JAOPSE010000024.1, on the reverse strand, counting down.
TAGCGATCCATCCCTCTGGCTCCGGCTCCTTCGAGCGCTTCATGTCGTGGCTCGAACTGCCACCAGCGTCGTCATCGTCTCCGTCTCCATCGGGGTCTCCTCTAGCAGTCGGGATGCCCTGTGGTGGTGCAGGGGGCATCTCTGGCTGAAGTGCAGGGGAAGGCGGCCTCTCAGACTCCACCTCTTGCTGAGGCAAGGGGGAAGAGTCCTGCTGCTCTTGCTCCTGCTCCTGCTCCTAGCGTCGACGCTCCTGCTCCTCGTGCAGGTGACGATGTAATCTCTCCAGGTGACTGGACTGACCTGACACCGTGCGACGCAGGGGACGCTCCGCCAGTCGAGAAGGCAAAAAGGGGATCACAGACTTACATGCAGTGCACCTGATACGGGCCATCTACAAAAGACATCGTAAGCACAAGAGTAAGAGTAGAACTGTGAGACCAGAAAGTGAACAGAAAGAAAAGTGAGACAAAACTTTTGAGATACGTAAATAACATAGAGTTGGTCAAGATGACCAACTTTTGAAAAGACTCTAAGGTCAAGGTAAGAGTAAGGGTCTATAGTCCTTAGGTTGACCATTCTAGTCTAGGTTAGCGGTCCTACAGTCAGCAAGGCTTTGCTACCACTTATGTCACACCTGGTTTTTGGAAGGTAAACCGAATGCGGACCATGTACGTGCTAGGATCAGAAATCACGTACACAACGATTACATAATTGGACATCATCACACAATGCTTAAATTAAATAGCGGAAAGGTACTTAGTTACATCAATATGTTTGAGACATCCATAGAGTCTAATACACATCTATAGTGTTCAACATTAAATCAAAGTGCGGAGTAACGAAACGTAGAATGTAAGCCTACACAGGCAGCTAACTGGGGGTTTGCCACTAAGATAAACTAGAACTCATCGTATTCCTGGAACTCCTCGAAGTCATCCATGTTGCCGCTTCACCTCCTGAGCACTGAGAACAGTGGGGACAACCTGGGGTGGGGTGGTTTGTAAAGCAAGGGTGAGTACACTTCAACGTACTTAGCAAATGCCCCGTTTGGCTAAAGTGGACTAGCTGTATGTGGAGTTTAAAGTTAAGAAGTTGCTTTTAGTTGGTCAAGTTCTATTACTATAAGTAGAGCCAAGTTTTAGTAATAACCTAGTTATTACCCAGAGGCACTCCCTCCAAGAGGAAATACCAGAGATCAGGATTATAATCACCATTGTTAATCATCATCATAAAAGTAACCATTGTTCTTCTAATCGAAGAGGATCCCAAGGCTGCTCATAACCGTGAGCACGACTGATATACCAGTTTCTAACACTCTGCAGAGGTTGCACACTTTACCCACAAGCCACGATTCCCATTCTACCCGGGGTTCTAGCCTCCCCATTAATCACTACCAAGGTGACCTAGCAGGGTCTCACTATGTAGCCTTTACAAATATTTCCCAGAGGACATAGCTGCCCGTTAGGTTTCTCCAGTTTGATAAACACAGTACATCTCCCCAAAGGAATGGTGACTAACAAAACCAAATCAAAGAACCTCTGCAACTAGCCTCGGCAGAGCAAGTACTGTGCCCGGACCCCATTGATGGCCCTACGGTGAAGCCAACTACTCCTCTAGTTCCTCTAATTAATCAGCTAAGGGCGTCCCATTCCACCCTCATGGTTGCACTGTTATCCCGGGTTGTCACTCCCCAAACAGGTCCTTACGGAGAGGCACTCAAGAAAGAGCCTGAGCCCCCTAAAGTAATCACAAGAACCTCATCGGGATAACATCATCGTATCATAAAAGATCACATCATGTTCATTGATTAAGTTTAAGCAATAGCATAAGCTAACCATGATTAACCCAAAAAGGTAAACAAGGGTAAGGTAAATACAAACTAGTCAATCCTTAAGTTTCAGTAATGTAATGCGGGACAATGAATTATAAAGTATAGTAGGACATAGTAGGTCTGAGGACACTTGCCTTCACCAGGTTGTTGCTCAAGGAGGTCTCCAACAACACAGTCAGGAACCTCAGACTACTCGTTGTCTAAGTAAAGCGAGCATACATTCAATACATTTGGAAAAGTATAAATGAACAGTACATCAAACATTTACAATCATTGACACATAACTCAAAAAGGTATAGTATTAAGTGTAGGAAAATGATATCAAGTTACAAAGAAAATGGAGTAATCCTAATTGGGGAATTGATTACTCTCTAAATGTTTGGGACATAGCTCAAAAAGGTTAAGTAGTGATTAAAACAAAGGAAAGCTAGAATTATAATATAAACTACTCTCATTTAAGAATTTGACTACCTTTTAGGTACTATCCATAATTACATTCCTAATTCTGTTTATGTTATTAAGGCCTAAAGGTTAAGTCCAAAAATAAATCCAAGTGATGCATAACACTAATCTCACAAGATTGACTGTACTTTATTCCTAGGGTTCTTCTTTTATTTATTTCATTAAATAAATAAATATATACTTTAATTCTATATTCCAAGTGTAAAAATTAAAGTATGCAGATTATAGTTGACTATATTTTATTTGAACAGAGAATAATCTTGTGAACATTTTGCAATTTGAACCACTAAATTTGAAGTTCATATGAAAAAGATATGAAATAAACAAGTTTTGAAGTTTGAAATATGAAAATAAGGCTAAATCTGTAATTAAATAAAAGTCGAAGGGCTATTCTAAAGAAACCAGGGACCTATGCGTTAAAACAGAGGACGACGAGTTGATTTCCTAAAACTAGGGGGGTTCTTAAGCAATGCAAAACGACCACGCGAAGGGGTACGGGGTAATCTCAGCCATCAGATCAGAAACCGACGACCCAGATTAGATCACATGGGCGCGGACGCGACTGACAAGCGGGGCCAAGGCATCAGCAAGCCAGGACGGGCTGACTAGCCGAGCCTAGGGACAGAGACGTGGGTGGGGGGGAGAGGAGAGATGGTTGGATCTGGATCGGACAACTACGATTAGATCCGCTCGGGTTAGCTCTACACTGTCCGATTTCGGGCTAACGACCAACATCTAACGGCAGGGGGCGGACATGGGCACGCTGGCGTCGCTCGGTCCCGTGGCGGGAACTCACCGGAGACGAGCAGACCGGCCACGGCAAGGCACCAGAGGCTTGGGGGCTGGCCTAGGCGCGCACAGGGGGGTATGGCGGACTCAGCCGAGGGCACCATGCCGGCGCGGGAGCACCGGAGGGCGCTGCACACGGCGAGGCGGGCTAATAGAGGCGTGGGGCAACTCCAGCAAGCAATTGCGTGTTAACCAGTGCAGTACATAGGGAAATAGGGGCGCGGGGAGGTTGCTCACCTTGAGGGGAAGCACTGGAGGCACGAGGCAACGACGGAGGCACAGGGACGCGACGGGGCGACGGTGGTGGAGCTCCAACTGCGCAAGAACCACTCCGGTGAGCGTGGACCGGACAGACTAGAGAGGGGGAGGGCACACCGAAGGGTGTCCCGAGTAGCTGACGGCAAGGCGAAGCTTACCGTGGCACTAGACGGGGCACGGGCGCAACGACGGCCGCAGGACATGCGGTGGACGTCGACGAGTGGTGGCAGAGGTTCTCGGTTCACGTGGGCAGAGCGAGAGAGAGGGTGAGAGAGCTGGGCAGAGGGCGCAAATGGAAGAGGGGAGGTGGGCGAGCAGGGCGCGGGGTTCAAAAGGGGCGCGGGGCTCGGTCGTGGCTGGAGAACGCGCGGTCGTGGGCATGTCCACGGCGGGGAGATCGTGGGCGACAGGTTAGAGACGGCTGATAGGTGGGGACGGCGGTACAGAGAGAGGGGGAGCGGGTGCGCGTGGGAGAACTAGCGCCGACAGGTCTGGCCCATGCAACAGAGAGAGGGAGAGAGGTGTGCTGAGGTTGGCGCCGACAGGCGGGACCCGCCTATCAGGCAGAGGGGGCGCACGAGCGCGAGCGCGCGCGAACTAGGCTAAGTGGGCTGCCTTGGGCCGAATTCGGTTTTCCATTTTCTAGGGAATTTCTAATTGCTTTTCTATTTATTTTCTCTAGGGTTTTCAATTCAAATTCAAATCAAGTTTCAAATTCAAACCGAATCAAATATGTGCAATAATTCAAAGAATATTTAGGCTCAATATGATGCAACATTCCATGACTCATATGTTTTGGGCAAAATAAAATAAATAATCCCTCACTAATACAACTAACTCTAATTAAAAGAGAGAGAGAAAACTAGAGAGAGAGGGAAACTAAAGTGAGATAGAGAAGAGTAACACCTGAATTTGGGTGATCATAAGAAAGAAATTTTATACCCCCAAATTCAGGGTGTTACAGCCCAGAATTGGAATTCTCCTCTTAGTTTTCAAGAGGGTTTTGATAGATACCATTTGAAAATAACACATACCAATTTGAAATATACCAATAAAAATTTTCGAAACACAATTTAAAAATTTGGTGGTGGTGCGGTCCTTTTGCTTTGGGCTTAATATTTCTCCCCCTTTGGCATTAATCACCAAAAACAGAGACTTTTGTGAGCCCTTTGCTTTCTCCCCCATTGGTACAAATAAATATGAGTGAAAAGATTATACCAATGGGAGAGTGATGTGGAGTAGCGACGAAGGATGATACCGATAGAGTGGAGTGGAAGCCTTCTCTTCGTCGATGTACTCCATTTCCCTTTCAATCTATGACTTAGCATAAGGACACACTTGAAAACACATTAGTCATAGCAAAAGAAAGAGATATGATCAAAGGTATATAAATGAGCAATGTGTGCAAGTGTCAATCAAAGTTCCGAGAATCAAGTATATTAAGCTCATTCCTAAGTTTGGTAAAGGTTTTCTCATCTAATGGTTTGGTAAAGATATCGGCTAGTTGTTCTTTGGTGCTAACATAAGCAATCTCGATATCCCCCTTTGTTGGTGATCTCTCAAAAAGTGATACCGAATGTCTATGTGCTTAGTGCAGCTGTGTTCAACGGGATTCTCCACCATGCGGATAGCACTCTCATTGCCACATAGGAGAGAGACTTTGCTCAATTTGTAGCCATAGTCCCTGAGGGTTTGCCTCATCCAAAGTAATTGCACACAACAATGACCTGCGGCAATATACTCGGCTTCGGCAGTTGATAGGGCTACTGAATTTGTTTCTTTGAAGCCTAAGACACCAAGGATCTTCCCAGAAACTGACAAGTCCCGGATGTGCTCTTTCTATCAATTTTACACCCTGCCCAATCGGCATAGGAATATCCTATTAAATCAAAGGTTGATCCCCTGGGGTACCAAAGCCCAAACTTAGGAGTGTAAACTAAGTATCTTATGACCCTCTTCACGGCCCTAAGGTGAACTTCCTTAGGATCGGCCTGGAACCTTGCACACATGCATACGGAAAGCATAATATCCAGTCGAGATGCACATAGATAGAGTAAAGATCCTACAATCGACCGGTATACCTTTTGATCTACGAATTTACCTCCCATGTCAAGGTCGAGATGCCCATTGGTTCCCATGGGTGTCTTGATGGGCTTGGCATCCATCATTCCAAACTTGTTAAGAATGTCTTGAATATACTTGGTTTGGCTGATGAAGGTGCCCTCTTGGAGTTGCTTGACTTGAAATCCTAGGAAATACTTTAACTCCCCCATCATAGACATCTCGAATTTTTGTACCATGATCCTACTAAACTCTTCACAAGTAGATTTGTTAGTAGACCAAATATAATATCATCAACATAAATTTGGCATACAAACAAATCATTTGCAATAGTTTTAGTAATGAGAGTAGGATCGGCTTTGCCGACTTTGAAGCCATTAGTGATTAGAAAGTCTCGCAGGCATTCATACCATGCTCTTGGGGCTTGCTTGAGCCCATAAAGCGCCTTTGAGAGTTTATAAACATGATTAGGGTACTCACTATCTTCAAAGCCGGGAGGTTGCTCAACATAGACCTCTTCCTTGATTGGTCCATTGAGGAAGGCACTCTTCACGTCCATTTGGTAGAGCTTGAAGCCATGGTAAGTAGCATAGGCAAGTAATATGCGAATTGACTCAAGCCTAGCTACGGGTGCATAAGTTTCATCAAAATCCAAACCTTCGACTTGTGAATAACCCTTGGCCACAAGTCGGGCTTTGTTCCTTATCACCACACCATGCTCATCTTGCTTGTTGTGGAATACCCATTTGGTACCTACAACATTTTGATTAGGACGTGGAACCAAATGCCATACCTCATTCCTCGTGAAGTTGTTGAGCTCCTCTTGCATTGCCAGCACCCAATCCGAATCTTTTAGTGCATCCTCAATCCTGTAAGGCTCAATAGAGGACACAAAAGAGTAATGTTCACAAAAATGTGCGACTCGAGATCGAGTGGTTACCCCCTTATGGATATCACCAAGAATGGAGTTCACGGGGTGATCTCTTTGAATCGCCTGGTGGACTCTTGGGTGTGGCGGTCTTTGACCCTGTACTTCTTGTTCATCTTCCTTGTCTTGATTTTCTTAATCTCCCCCTTGATCATTGCCCTCTTCTTGAGGTGGCTCATCTTCTTGATCTTCTTCTTCATCACCTTGAGCCTGTTCCTCATCTTGGGTTGGTGGAGATGCTTGATTGGAAGATGATGGTTGATCTTGTGCTTGTGGAGGCTCTTCGGATTCCTTAGGACACACATCCCCAATGGACATGTTCCTTAGCGCGACACACGAAGCCTCTTCATCATCTAGCTCATCAAGATCAACTTGCTCTGTCACACCCGGACTTTAAGGGACAAAGCCGGGTGCATCTCATACATGCGCCAAAGAAGACAACATATATAACCACAGAGTGTATAGAGATAAATGTCACAATATAACCAGAGTACTTATTACATAGCAAAAGACTTACAAAAATAAAAGATAAATAAAACAAGATCTAAAATCCATCTTTGGCGTCAGAAAGTCAACTGGGAGACGACGACCTAGACCTCACACGAACACATCGCACATCCACCATGCGCCTCCTCCAGTGATACCTGTTCTTGACCTATGGGGTGGTGTGAGATAGCAAGGGTGAGCTCACACATGTTCATCGCTCAACAAGTTGTGGGGAATAATGTGACATGAACTCACCAAAGGTGGGAGATCATGTAAGGTGTATGGCTTACTAAAGAGAATGGTTAAAGCTGAGCATTGCTTTTAAGGTTGGTCAAAATTTTATTAGCAATTACTAGATGTAAGAAAATACCAAACCTTAAATAAAGCAATAGAACAAAATTAATAAATAATCCCATGCAAATGAAAATGACAAATTGAGTTTAGGTTCCATAATTTAATCATCAGAGAGTCCTGAGCTGCTCATGACCGTGAGCTCGGCTAGTATACCAGTTTTACACTCTGCAGAGGTTGTACCCTGTACCCACAAGTCGTGTATCCCATGTCGCCAGGGTTAGCTAGACCCTTAGACACTACCGAGGTGAATGGCTAGGGATCCACTACGAGGCCTTTACAAAGTTCCACTAGCTTCCGAAAACCCGCTACAGTTTATGGGAAGAGCACTTGCAAGAATCCCCCTCTGACCGCCATCGCAGCAAAATCAACCCGAGAACCTCCTTGCATGCAATCCCCTACTGCCCTTGCCCCTTTCGGGTAAGGTAGTCTTCCACTAGCTTTCCTAATTAGTTAGCCAAGGGGTCCCATTCCTCCCTTGTGGTGGCACGTGTCTCTCAAGTTAAGCTCCATGTTCCAATTAACAATAATATAATGATCTTGACATGAACATAAATAGAATAATAAAATAACTGGAACATGGATATAATAAATGATTATCCCAAAACCATATAAAGCAATAGCAAACTACCCAAGTGATTCAGGGGTAAACAAGGTAATGAGATAAACAATATAGGGTGACCTATCGGGTCCCATCAAAATTAAACCTATGCATGGTAAATAATTATAAAGAACATTATTGGGTAACAAAAGTGAATCAAGGGCACAACTTGCCTGACACTTGAGATTCCAGTTACCAGGGTGAACTTCAGGTGACTTGAAACCTCGCGCTAGTCGTAGCAATACAAACAAACATGATATAGATAAAATTAACATCACACCAAGCATAAGTACAAACTGAATAATAATGATCTACGTGCTGCTACGAGATCGCGGGAACAAGAACTACTAAGATCGGAGTCGATTAAGGGGTTATGATTTTATAAAAGATTTGTGTGATTAAAATATTAAACTATATTATAAATATGAGAGATTATTCTATAAATAAATACCTCAACTTAATCTAAGTTATAACTTGACCATAGATTTATTCTATTAGATTATAATGATAAGTAGATTAACAAGACTAACCAACATAGATTAAATAAAGATCTAATTATAAAATAATGAGACATGGTATAATCAATGTTGTTACTGCGTAGTAAATACTTATACGAAACTAACACAACTGGAACGAGTCAAATCGGAATTAAAATGAAGGAGTTATGAATTTATGAAGTTTTAAGTGTTGGATAACAGATTAATTAGGATATTAATTTCAATATGGCTTTCATGTTAAAATAGTGTTACCAAGGGATAAACATAATTAATACAAAATTATAGGAACTAGAATGGATTAATTTGGACCACATATGCATTTTCTATGAATAAAATAAGTCTCTACAATTATCCTATAGTCATAAATCAATTTATAAATATTTTCTCTGATTTACCCACACTTTGGACTGCGCGCATTATTTACAGAAACCCTAGGGGCTACGGCGCAAGTTGTCTAAGACATAGAGAACAGTGAGCGGGGATGGTAGGTTGTTTTCTGGAAATCGTAGGGGCTTTTTAAGAAGAATACCCAGCCGAATGGGTGCCATTGTTTCCCCGCCGTTGGATCGAATTCTAACGACTCAGATTAGATCGAGCGTGCACCCGAACCGGTACGCCACGCTCGCGCTTGGATCACGATCCCACGGCCCGCAGTGTGCCACACCAACACAAAATCTGATCCACACGCCCGAGATCCAACGGTGTAGATCTAAACTATGCCTTAGCAGCACACGGACTAAATCGAGACTGTCTCCTTGCGATCGAACGGTCAGATCCGATTATCCCAACTCCGCACGCAGTCGTGGCAGCACCGACCATCTCGCGGTGGCGCTCTCATCGCCGCGGCGACCGCCGCCCAATCACCGCCCCATACCTAGAATCGACCAGTCCTACATGATGCATACATCAACGCGGAGCGGATTGGGGTGTTTGTTACCAAGCTGTAGACGTAGTTGCTCCCGGCCGCGGTGGTCCGTGGTACGGCGGCAACGACGGAAGACTGGCGAGCAATTCATGGCCTAGCCGATACAATCTCCACCCGCCGAGGCCACAAGCAGGCACGTGGTGATCTCCAGATGCTCCAAGACCAGCTACGCCCCCCAATTTGAGTTTACACAAAAATCTTCCCCTGCGGCACCTTTCTTTCTCCTCCTCTACCAATGGCGCACGCGGCGTGGAGTACTCGAGCGACTAAGGTTGGTTGAGGGTGCCGGGTCAGTGGGGCGTTGGCTTTATAGCGTAGAGACGTGGGGAAAATCCGCAGGATCGGTTCGCTAATGACTTCCCCCCACACGGAGCTATCGGCGAGGTTCACGACGTCCGTTGCGGCGGCTCAAAGAGGAGGTGGAGAGCGCAGCTGACAGTAGGCCTGGCTATTTACGGTCTAGGGACTAGGCGCCCGCGTGCAGGTCTCGGCAATCGGTGGAGGTGGGTTGAGCTATTCAGCCGAGACGAAGGATCCTCCACCAAACACACGCGCGCGGTTGAGTTTGGTTCCGCGAAGAAGACGCACAGAACGGAGGGGATACGACTGACCTCATGGCCCCACGAGTCGGCGGCGTATAAAGAAGTGGATGAAGCGTGGGCCCCACCGGCAGCGAGCGCAAGCGCGGAACTAGACTGCGCAGCGCGCGTGGAGGCAGTAGAAATGGGCCGCCAGAGCACCATGTCCCAAGTGTTGTTTTCTATTTTTCCATTTCTTTTTTTAATTTATTTTCTTTTCTCATTTTAGATTTCGAATTTTAAATTTAAACTCAGTTGTGAACTTGCACATATATCAAGTGTTCCAATTCAAATCCTGTGATAAAAATATTTATCTGTATATTTATTCTCTTTTTCTTTTCTTGATTATTTCTCATTTTCAAATATTCAAGTTAGTCATTAATTCTCAACTTTGGATATGAATTCATTTCTATTAGTGACTTTTATTATTATTAAATACACATACAAATAAAAGCCAACATGATGCATATTTTTTGTGGTATGTTATTATTATTATTAATTATTTGTTTTTTTACATGTGGTGTTCTCATGTGATGGAAAGTAGATACAACACACACATATAAATAAAGGAAATAACTTTTCTCCTTTTATATTGACTTTTACAAGTTGGGTATTACAAATCCTACCCCCCTTAACAAGAATCTCGTCCTCGAGATTTTAGGAGGAACGAGAAAGATGGGGAAAATCTATGTGAAGCTCTTCCTCTCTCTCCCAAGTAGCTTCATCTTCTCCATGATGGCTCCATAGTACTTTGCACATCTTTATAACCTTATTTCTTGTAACTCAAGTCAAGGTGTCAAGAATCTTGATAGGATACTCTGTGTAAGTCAAATCACCCTAAAAACTGAGCTCTTCCATTGGTAAATGTCCTCGGGTACACGGAGACACTTCTTAAGTTGAGACACGTGGAACACATTATGCACATCAGATAGATTATCAGGTAGCTCGAGTTGATAGGCCATCTCTCCAACTTGCCTAAAAACTCAGAATGGTCCAATATAGCGAGGGGACAATTTGCCCTTGACTTTAAATCTCCTCATTCCACGAAGTGGTGACACCTTGAGGTACACATAATCTCCTTCCTCAAATTCCAGTGGTCTCCTTCTATTATCAGCATAGCTCTTTTGCCTGGTTTGAGCTACCCTCAAATTCTCTCGAATTATACGAACTTGTTCTTCTGCCTCTTGAATAAGTTCAGGTCCAAAGAACTGTCTTCCTCTAGTCTGGTCCAAAAATAGAGGATTCCTGCACTTCCTGCCAGATGGAGCCTCAAACAGTGACATCTTCAGACTGGCCTAGTAACTATTATTATATGAGAACTCAGCATAAGGTAGACTCTTGTCCCAACTACTACCATGCTGAAGGGCACAAGCTCTCAACATGTCCTCTAATACTTGATTAGTCCTTTCAGTCTATCCATCAGCCTGAGGATGGTAAGCCGAACTAAAATTCAACTTCAATTCCATATTCTCATGAAAACTTTTCCAAAATCTGGAGGTAGACTGTGATCCTCTATCTGAAACGATCTTCTTCGATACACCATGTAGAGACATAATCTGAGCCATATATAACTCTACCAATTGAGATACCTTATAAGTAGTCTTGACCAGAATGAAATGAGCCACTTTGGTCAGTCTATCCACAATAACCCATATAGAATCACATCCTTTAGAGGTGCGAGGCAATCCAGTAATGGAATCCATACCAATCTCTTCCCACTTCCACTCGGGTATCTTCAGTGGATGCAATAGTCCAGCTGGCCTCTGGTGTTCAGCCTTAACTCTTTGACACACATCGCACATAACCACATGTGCAGCCACATCTCTCTTCAATCCATACCGCCAATATTTTTGCTTCAAATCCTTATACATCTTGGTACTACCAGGATGAATAGAATAATCCAAATCACAGGCTTCCTTTAAAATAGTCTCACGAAGGCTTTCAATCTCAGAGACACATATCTTGTCCTTGAACCATACGGTGCCTTGCTCACCCTCCATGAATTCCGGACCTTGTCCTTCAGTAATCAGATCCTTAATCTCTTGTATTTTAGCATCACCAATTTGTCCATTGCAGATTTCTTGCTCCAAGGTAGGTTCCACATCAATAATAACTCCTTTAGTGTGAGCAACTATCCCGAGGTTAAGTCTCCTGAAATCCTCAACAATCTTATCGGGTAGTTGGGCAACAACAGCTGAACGAACACGCTCCTTTCGACTCAAGGCATCTGCAACCAAATTTGCCTTGCCCGGGTGATAGTGAATCTCCAAATCATAATCCTTAATAAGCTCCAACCAACGGTGTTGCCTAAGGTTGAGATCCTTTTGAGTGAATATTTACTTCAAACTCTTATGATCCGTGTATACTTGGCACTTGGTTCCCATAATATAATATCTCCAAATCTTAAGCGCGTGCACAACGGCCGCCAGTTCTAAGTCATGAGTGGGGTAGTTTAACTTGTGTTTCCGCAACTGACGAGACGCGTAGGTGATCACATGTCCTTCTTGCATGAGCACACATCCCAAGCCTTGGCCACATGCATCACAATAAATGTCAAATCCTTTCTGCAGATCTGGCATAACCAACACTGGTGGTGACATCAATCTCTTCTTTAATTGATCAAAGTTGTCTTGGCACTTCTCGTCCCACCTAAACTCTCTCCCCTTCTCCAGAAGCGAGGTCATGGGCTTGGCAATCTTAGAAAATACTTCAATAAATCTCTGATAATATCCTGCAACTCCCAAGAAACTCTGAACCTCCATAACTGTAGTGGGTATGCTCCACGCCACTATCCCCTTGACTTTAGCAGGATCCACTGTTATCCCTCCATTAGAAATGATATGTCCAAGGAATGACACCTCGTCAATCTAGAACTCACACTTGCTAAACTTGGCGTAGAGTTGTTTATCTCCTAGCTTCTGTAGCACCAATCTCAGATGTTCCTCATGATCACTATCACTCTTAGAATAGAAAAGAATATCATTGATGAATACCACGACGAATCTGTCCAAATACTCCATAAACACCTTATTCATCAAATTCATAAAATAGGCTAGTGCACTAGTCAGTCCAAATGACATAACGGTGAACTCATATAAACCATATCGGGTCGAGAAAATCGTCTTGGGAATATTTGATGGCCTAATCTTCATTTGGTGATAACCCGATCGGAAATCAACCTTCGAGAATACCCTAGTACCTCTCCTCTGATCAAATAAATCCTCAACTTGGGGCAACAGATACTTGTTCTTCATGATAACATCATAAAGGGACCTATAATCCACGCAAATCCTTTGCGATCCATCCTTCTTCTGTACAAACAGTACCGGTGCTCCCCAAGGTGAGAAACTCGAACATATGTACCTAGCCTCTTGTAATTCCGTTAACTACTTCTCTAGTCCCTTTAACTCTTCTACAGACGTTTGAAAGTAGGGGCAGTCCCAGGTAAGGGATCAATGACAAACTCAACTTTCCTATCTGGTGGCATCCCTGACAACTCCTCTAGAAAGACATCCGGAAAATCCCTAACTGCACGGTTGTTGCCACGCATAAACTTCTCATCTACTAAGAATACCGCTAATCTAATGGTGGTAGTTACTGCAACTTCAACTTCAAATTTTTCTTTGGAACTGGTGAGTTCTACGGTTCCCTTAGCCCAGTGTATAAACTGTCTTTGCCTTTCTTAACCATGACATACCAAGGATCACGTCTATAGTGCTCTCTTCTAACACTATAGGGGTAGCCCATCTGGGTTAGAAACATAGGGTAAGAAAGCAAGGATTGTAGACAAGGCGAGTAATTACGAGGAATGTTACTGCGTGGGATTTATTAGCTAAGTAGATTAGTGTGTTATCCACTAAAGCTAATACATTACCTTATGGTGGTATATGCTAAGATGCCTAACTATAATGTTTCAATCAATCAAAGAAGCAAATCAAGCATTTATCATCAGAACAATCAACCAGCATTTTTTTAAAAATAGAGAAAATAGTTTTAATTTTGTCTTAGGTCTCCTATCTCTTAAAAAGTTCATAAATATAGGATTCCAAGGTATGAAATCCATCTTGTCTTAGAACATAAATGATAAGAGTAATCAGAGTATGATAGCAAAAGGTGAGACAGGATCAAGATAAGATGAGTATAGAAAGAATCAGAGTAAGATAAGTAGGTAAGGTGTTGGAGGCCTTCAGCTTCCGAAGGTCCTCAAAAACATGATTTAACAATGTTTCTGGAGTATATTACATGAACAGGTACCTTCGGACTCGGATCAGAACCACAGTGTGAAGAAGCACAAAGAATACAAAGGTTGGCGCAGAGCCGAAGCTATGTGCAGGAGGGCTTCGACATGATAGTAGAAAGAGAAACCGACTTAAAAAGGAAAAGGCTATTCAGACCTCGACGGGTTACTATAGAGCCATTAGCAAATGTAAAGGGCATGGGTGTAATTTTACATGGGCTGCGTCTCATGCCTATAAATAGATGAACAATACTCATGTACTGTTCACGCTGACTTGGCATTTGCTTTCGCGTCACGCTTGTACTTTTGCCTTATTTCGAGCCGAAGGTACATTTGTAATTTGATATCGTTTCTATTTCCCATAATAATAAAATAGAAATGGGTTGATAATAATACATGATTGTTTATGTTATTTTATATTTCATAAGATTCCTTCTTCATCATTATATATTATGTTGCTGAAGGTATGTCCTTCATAACCTTCGTCCAAAGATCATTATATCCCAAGGGAAATAATGCTTCGAAGCACTCTAACATTTAACGTTTTACGTGTTGCCTTGTTCTTAATTCATAGCTCTTTGAGAATAAGTCCCCAACATTGGCGCCCACCTCCGGTGAACTCTTTTTGACCACCTTCGGTAAGCTTTGACCTTTGTCATGCCACCGTAGAAAGCTTCAACGACAGGGGCTGCTGCGCTCCAGCCGCTGGACCCGAACCAGGAGACCTTTTCTCTTCGAGAGGCCTGAAGCCAGAAGAGGAAGGCCACTAGTCCAACACCCCAGGAGGACGAGTTGGACCATGAAATCAGAAACATGGAGATACTTCATCAACAAGTACAAAGGAAGAAAGAGAAGATGGCTCGGCTAGCCGACCTTCAGAGGCAGATTGACGAAGCTACTAAAAGAAGTGCGCCATCTTGCTCAAGATGAGCAAGAACGAAGGCCTCAACATAGGGGGCTTCATCAAGAAGGCTTCTTCAACGAGGATGAATGGTACGAGGATTTCCATCATGGAAATTTTGCTTTTGATGATGCTTCTCCTCTATCAGCAGAACTACAGGCTACACCTTGGCCCCCATCTTACAAGCCACCTCAGCTCCCCATGTATGACGGGCACTCAGATCCGAAGCAGTTTCTGATGAGCTACGAAGCAACCATATCTCCATATGGAGGCAATACCGCAGTCATGGCGAAATCTTTCGTCATGGCAGTCAAGAATGTTGCGCAAACCTGGTATTCCTCTCTTCGGCCAGGAACAATTACATCATGGCAGAAGCTGAAGGACATGCTGATCACCAGTTTCCAAGGGTTTCAGACGAAGCCGATCACTGCTCAAGCTTTGTTCCAGTGCACGCAAGATCATGAAGAATACCTCCACGCGTATGTCCGAAGGTTCTTGCGTTTGAGGGCACAAGCGCCAACAGTGCCTAATGAAATTGTCATTGAGGCCATGATCAAGGGGCTTCGGCCAGGACCTACGACCCAATACTTCGCTAGGAAACCCCCTCAAACCCTAGAGAAATTGCTTCAAAAGATGGATGAATACATCCGCGCTGATAATGACTTTCGTCAAACAAGGGAGGAGGCCTACAGGTTCTCTGAGATGACTAGGGGCTTCGGAGGGAGAATCCACCCAAGGCATGTCAGATCAATCCACTCTATCCAGAATGACGACAGAGGAAGTCAACAACAGAGGCCACAATATTCCTTGCAAGCTTCGGGGCACCAGCAAAGCCATCTTCGGCCGCCAGCTCCAAGGGGTAGAGGCGCTAGGGGCTTCGGAGGAAGATTTGGGGATCAACCCAGGAAAATTTGTTGCTTATTCTGCGGTGAGGACAAGGGCCATACTACAAGGATGTGCCATGTCACCATTCAGAAACAGAAGGAAATAGCAGAAGCTGCAGCTCAGCAGAAGCTGTAGCTCAGCAGAACCAGCCGAAGCAGGTCATGCATACTGCTTCGTATCACTCACCCTACATACCAGAGTATGTAGGTAACCATCCTGCAGCGTCTGTTGCTTCGGCTAGTCAGCCACAGGCATCCTGGCCACAGCTTCCACCTTCACCACCACTACAACCTGCATATTCACGCGGCCAACAACCAAAAGGGAGTCAGCAGACCCATCAGTAGAGAGACTTCAGGGAGGAGTCCGAAGCTCGCATAGTCAACAGTATTGTACCAGAGTCGAAGCTTATCTACTAAGAGATATCCTACCCCTGAATTAGTTTTTACATTCATTGTCGTTCTCTTTCTTACTAAGGAACAGTTGTTGAAAATTTAGTTTTCTTGTCGTTTTCAATTCCTTGTAATAGCTTCGTTTTTTCCATAGTGAAAATATATCTTCTCCACAGACTTACGGAGTCCAAAAAGTCGCCGATGCACAAAAAGTCGTTCCTAAGTTACACGTGTCTTCGAGGCTACAAAAAGTCGTTCTACTGAACGCAGCGTAAGTTTGCTGAAGCTACAAAAAGTCGTTCCTAAAGGAGCGTAGTGTAAGTTTTCTGCTCAAAAGTCGTTCCAAAGGGAATGCAGAGCTTACATCGAAAAGTCAACGTTGATTCTGCCGAAATATAAGGCGAAGCGCGAAAAGTCAACGTGAATACCGCCGAAATAGAAGGCGAAGAAGTTCAAAAGACGTTCCTAAGGGAATGCAGAACTTACAGTGAAAAGTCAACGCTGATACACCGAAAAATAAGCGGTGAAGCCGAAAAATAAACGGCAAAGTGATTGTGTATCCTACAACAGGGATGTGTGTGTATCTTCAGCATAAATATCATTCTGCATAGCATAACATCATCACATCATTCACATAACATAACATCATACATCATATTGCATCAATGGCACAAGAAGGGGATACAATGTTGACCTTCGGAGAATGCTTCGAAAAAGTGAAATTGTGCTAAGGCACAAAAAAAGTTTCGAAAAGATACAGCTTTGTCAACTCTAAAGTGGAGGAAAAAGTTTATTGTTGACGAAGCATTAATGTTTCTGCCACGATTGGAGGATTTTTCACGAAGCATAAAAATTCTTCTTTACGAAGCATGAAAAGAAGGGAAGGTGTTTTTTCGCCGAAGGCTCAAAAACAGTATGTACAATAAAAGTTTCATGCATCGCAAAGAAATGAATTACAAAGCCATTTATACATTACATTAAAAACTCATGAGCGCCAAATATTACAAGCATAGTCCAGCAGATGTTACATTGGAATCCTAACAATGTTTTTACAATATCTATTATTCTTCCTTCAAAACTTCGTCCGCAGCCTCGGTCAGTAGTTGAGTAACGACTTCGTCCAAAATGCTTTCGGCCATATTAATGATTTCTGCTGGTTCTTTTGCCTCTGGCTTGATCAATGACTCGAAGGGCTCTGGGGGAGGAGATAGTTCGACTACAGTAGAAAATGTAAATAAGATTAGAAGTCGCAAAAATAAAAAATAAAGTCAAAAGCTATTAAGCAATACCTATCCGCTTTTCGAGTTCCGCAGCCTTTTCAGCTGCCTTCGTTGCTTCCCTTTCATCGTGAGTATCTTTTTCGCTCTTTTTTATTATTTCGTGGGCCATCCCTCGACCGCCATTTTCCCAGACGTCAGTAAAGAATTTTTCACCAACTAAGCTTGCTTCGGCCGAGGGGTCCTTCGTATCATCAATAGATAAAGTAGCTTCGGCTTGGGCCAGAATTTTTACATGTTCGCAACCTGATTTCTCCAAAATAGCCGCAATTCCTCTTGCACCTGAGAAGGCGCAGACGTCCCCACGACCATTTAAAATCTCCTCAAAGGCTTCGGCCTCGCTGCTGATCCATTCAATTGGCCCCTCGAGATCACCCCGTACGAAGTTATCTTCATTTGAATATACGCCAACATTGGTGAAGCTAGTTTTTATTTTCTCCACACATTCTATGGATTTTTCATAACATCTTTCTTTCGAAGAGCGAAGTTCTACAACTGTTTTTTCCTAGTAATTTTTCCAGTAATCATTGGCATCTCATTCAGCTTCGGCAACAACGCATTTTAACTTTGCTTCAGCTAGCTGTTTTTGAAGGTCCTCAATTTCGCGTTTCTGGGCTTCACCTTGGGCTTTGGAAGTAGCGTCGTCTTCTTTTATTTTGCTCACTAATAAATTTAATATTTTATCTTTCTCAAGACCTTCGTTCCTTAGTTCATTTACTTCGGAACGAAGGTTGTTCAAAGCTATAGTGCATCCTTCGTCTTCGGCATTTTTCTGCGCCCTGAGGGCGTTGCTAAGAATGAGGCCCTACAAAAGGAGTGCATTATTAAGTACAAGCAAATAAAAAGTTTTTTGTTTTTAAGTGCAAAAAACTCATTCTCACACCTTTAAACTATTATATGCTAAGCTGTCGGCCAATTCATCTTTTGATAGCGCCGAGAGCCCGACTTCGAGTGTCGGGAATCCAAAGCTTCTGCTCATCTCTCGGCAGACAGAAATCTCCTTGTTGTCTGGGAGACAATATAAGAAATCTTCTTCTCCGCTGCCATTGAATACCAATGCCCCCTTTAAATATTTCAGTTTCTGGGCATAGTATTGAGGCTCTCGTTTTTCTTCTTCAGACAACCTTTTTCCCGAAGCATGTCGTACAATATAATCAAGAACTTCAGAGGATGCTTCGGGAGTAGGAGTGACAGTTTTTTCAGGCAGAATTTGTTCTGCAGCTTCTTTTTCCATTTTTTCTTCTCCAGTTTCCAAGGATTTCTCCTTGACAGGCTCTGAAAGCCCAGCTTCGGTCTCGACCTGCCTCATTGCAGCTTCGGCATCAGTTAGTTTTGTCTCAGACTGCGCTTTAGAAGCTTCGGCAGTTTTCTTTGAAGCAGAACCTCAAGTCTTTATCGTCTCCAGCGCATCTAGTACGTTGACCATCCTTTTCCTTTTGGGGGTCGCTGTAAGACCTTTTTGTGCCTTCGGCACTGTCACTTCTGCCGAAGGACTTGTAATTTCTGATACCTTTGTTCCTTCGACCCCCATAATATCGGCCTTTGGCTCAGCTAATTTGGCTGAGGATGTCTTCAGCATTGCAGCCGGCTCTTCAATCTTCTGCGTAGGCGCAGGTTTTTTGGCTTCAGTAGCCGAAGAGGTCTCACCGCCAAATTCGGGCACTACGGCCGGTTCAATGTATTGAGGCCGGTGAGTAAGAACCTTCACCTTTTTCCTCTTTGGCGTGGGCTCACTCGGAGCAGCTGAAGCAGTGTCTTTCCCGGAAGTTGCACTTTTTCTCTTCTGCCCCCGTGGTGGGTAGCGGTAATCAGGGTACATGAACCCAATAGCATCAAAAACTCTATTTAGCCTTTTCTTTTTCCGGCTCTCGAAGGCCGTAGATAACGCATTATCCTCCGCTTTGGAGTACGGCCCAAGCAGATCATCACTTGTAGCTTCGATGCACTTCAGCCAGTCATCGTCTGGTTCGATAAATTGGTCTCCAAATCTGAAGGTATATTTCAGTCAAACCAAATCACCTTCGTTAGTGTTGCTGATGGTTTCTTTTGGCATCTCCCAGTTGTCTAGCAGTGGCCAGATCCTATAGGCCACGTGCTCTTGGACTAAGTCCCTTGTCCCGATGAAAGAACAAACTATGCCAAAGGCCCTTCAGCATTCTTCAGCTGCTCCATCAATCTCTACCTTCGGTTTCCGAAGGCCAAAGTGGGACCAGATGGGGCGCATGATGATCTCTTTGATATCTTCTCTCGCCTTTAAATCATTTTCACATAGAACCATTCTTTCATCCAGTCTCCAGGCCACCTCTTCCGAAAGGTTGGCACTGGGCAGCTTGAGCCTGAGCGAGCAACAAAGTTGTAGCAACCAAAATTATTGTGATACTGCTCCTTACCCCAGGGTTTCGTCTCATATAAAAGTTCGTGTATACTGCAGAAACTTTTTGCACTTGGTTCCAAACCTTGACTCCTCACAACCCATACGAAGATTCCCATTCTTATGATGGCTTCGAGAGTAATCTGGTGAAGAAAAATCTGGTATATCTTTAAAACTTCAACCACAAAACTGCTTAGGGGGAATCGAAGCCCAGCCTTGAAGAAGCTTCGATAGATTACAACTTCATTTTCTTCAGGAGCAGGAGCAGTCCGGTCTCCGTTGTCAGCCCTCACGATGCATATATCTCGAAAATACCTTCCTTTCATGTTATCAAGATGACTTTGCCTGATAGTCAATTTTCCAAAGACTATGTGACTTGGTCGCCACGGTCGATCTTCGGAGTCTTCACCCCCACTTTCCACATCATAACTATCACTGTCATCGGTATCTTTAGATAAGCCTTCTAGAATTTCTTTTGTAATCTTCTCTGTGTTGGTCTTTGCAATTGACTCGATGAATCCAGCGGTCTTTTCCTTAAGAAGCTTCTCCTCCTCGCTCAGCTTCGTTTCAGCAACAGCTTTCTTATTTTCAGACATCTTCTCTTCGGAAATGGTGAAAATGTGCTCTTAAAGCTGAAGCTTAGAAAATCTAAAAACCAAGCAAGCGTTGGTAGGCAAGAGCTAAAAATTGAGCAACCAGAGCAGATGGCTAAAAGCGTACCAAATGAGCTCGTGGTGTGCTCTTATTTATACGCCTAGTGCATTGCAGGGTAGAGGGCCCCGCTTGTCATTGACTGTTGCTATTCTAGCAAAGGGAAGGTGTTTTTTCAGACCTTTGGCTTAGGGCCTTCGTCCATATCGCAATCTGAATTTATTATTCTAACAAATTAATATTGCGAGTGGCTACTGTTGGGGGCCTTCGGCTTCCGAAGGTCCTCAAAAACATGATTTAACAATGTTTCTGGAGTATATTACATGAACAGGTACCTTCGGACTTGGATCAGAACCACAGTGTGAAGAAGCACAAAGATTACGAAGGTTGGCGCACAGCCGAAGCTATGTGCAGGAGGGCTTCGACATGATAGCAGAAAGAGAAACCGACTTAAAAAGGAAAAGGCTATTCAAACCTCGACGGGTTACTATAGAGCCATTAGCAAATGTAAAGGGCATGAGTGTAATTTTACATGGGCTGCGTCCCGTGCCTATAAATAGATGAACATTACTCCTGTACTGTTCACGCTGACTTGGCATTTGCTTTCGCTTCACGCTTGTACTTTTGCCTTCTTTCGAGCCGAAGGTACATTTGTAATTTGATATCGTTTCTATTTCCCATAATAATAAAATAGAAATGGGTTGATAATAATACATGATTGTTTATGTTATTTTATATTTCATACAATTCCTTCTTCATCATTATATATTATGCTGCTGAAGGTATGTCCTTCATAACCTTCGTCCGAAGATCATTATATCCCAAGGGAAATAACGCTTCGAAGGACGAAGGACTCTAACGTTTAACGTTTTACGTTGTAACACCCGGATTTTGGGGGTCCAAAACCCGGGGTTAACATAAACACCAGGTATGCTGGGACCAAGTCTCATACATATGATGTATAGTGGCACAGGATCGAATGTCACATCTTTACATATAACAGGAGTTCTATACAAAATAAATAATTACATTATAAGGAGACAACGGTCCAGCAACCCAAAGTTGACTGGGAGACGACGACCTAGACCTCTCACGAACTCATCGCAGCATCCTCCATGAGCATCATCCTGCAGTACCTGTTCTTGACCTGTGGTGTATGTGAGACAGCAAGAGTGAGCTCACATACGTTCATCGCTCAACAAGTTGTGGGGAATAATGTGCATGAACTCACCAAAGGTGGGAGCTCATAAAGTGTAAGGCTTACCAAAGAAGATGGTTAGAGCTGAGCATTGCTTTTAAAGTTGGTCAAAATTTTATTAGCAATTACTAAGTATAAGTAAATACCAACCCAATTAAATAGTAGAACAAAAGTAATAACCTCATCACCTGCGATGCAATGCATATGACAAATTGAATTTAGTTCCATAAATTAATCATGTGAGGGTCCGAGCTGCTCATGACCGTGAGCACGGCTAGTATACCAGTTTTACACTCTGCAGAGGTTGCGCATCTTTACCCACAAGTCGTGTATCCCATGTCGCCAGGGTTTGCAAGGCCCTTAGACACTTCCGAGGTGAATGGCTAGGGATCCACTACGAGGCCTTTACAAAGTTCCACTAGCTTCCAAAAAACCCGCTACAGTTTATAGGAAGATCCAGTGCAGGAATCCCTTGCAGGACCGCCATCGCAGCAAAATCCTCCCGAGGGCCTCCCTACACTGACCTCTCCCCTACTGCCCTTGCCCCTTTCGGGTAAGGTAGTCTTCCACTAGCTTTCCTAATTAATCAGCCAAGGGCGTCCCATACCACCCTTGTGGTAGCACTGTTTTCGCGGGTGGTCGCTCCATGTTCCAATTAACATAATGATCTTAACATGAACAGTAATAACAACTAATAACAAAAGTATAATCATGAATGGTGTATCTCCATACCCAAAACCACATATAGCACTAGCAAGTACTACCCAGAAAGTTCAGTGGTAAACAAGGTATAAAGATAGACAAACTAGGGTAACCTATTGGGTCCCATCAAAATTAACCTATGCAGATCATTATGATTAATCAGAACATGGCTGGGTAAAAAGAAGTGATCAAGGGCACAACTTGCCTGGGCCTTGAGATTCCAGGTACCAGGATGATCTTCAGATCCTCGTGACCTCACTGCTAGTCGTAGCAATACAAACATACATGGTATAGGCAAAATTAACATTACACCAAACATATATGCAAAATACATATTAATAATCTACATATTAAAATAAGATCACAGGAAAAAGAATTATTAATTTTTGAGTTATAGAATTCAAGTTATGAATTTCCTAAGATTTAAGGTGATTATAATATGATTAAATGATAAATAAATTTTCTGACAGAGTTCATGTCAAAACAGTGATTCTAAATGGTAGAGAATATTATTACAAAATTTTAGGAATTGGAATGACTCAATTTGGAGTTAGTATGAATTTTCTATGAATTTATAAAGTTCTAGCAATTATTTTTATATTAAAAATTCATTTTCTATTTATTTTCTCTGGTTTTCATGTTGACTGGACTGGGCGTCAAATACCGGAAACTACAGGGGGCTCGGTGTAAGAATCCCGAGACACAGGGAACAGGGTCCCTGGACGGCGGGTTGATTTAAGTAAAACCGAGGGGCTCTTTTACAAAATAGGCTCGACGAAGGGGTACGGGCCGATCTCGGCCGCACGATCTGAACCGAGCGGCCCAGATTAAACCCAGAGTGCGCCGAAGCGGTACGCGACGACAGCCGTTCGATCGGTGATCAACGGCCCAGATTTAATGAAGCCGAGATCACGCCGCAGCCCTCCGATTGAATCCTACGGACCAGATCGGCCCAGCGAAGGGGTATCTCCTTAACCTAATCACAGCCGTCCGTTTGCAATCCCACGGTCGCGAGCACTTCCCCCAATTCTTCGCCGAGCGACGGTGGCGCCGCCCACCAACCGCGGTGGGCCATCGCCGGAGCTCGCGAAATCCGATGTTCCAGTGCCCTAGAGCTCAATTAAAAGCTGCTACACGGTGCTTAGGGGACGGCGAACTCACTGGAGTAGATCTTACCGGCGGTCTTGGCGCGCAGAGGGTCCGACGACGACGGAGGCGGATCCGCGGCGGCGAGTCGAAGTTCGACGAGGAATTGCGCTGTGCTCAGTGGCCCACTTCGCCCGCGAACGACTCGACACCCTTCGGATGAACTTGGAGACGCTCCAAGGCCGATCACCGGGGACCCGACGTCGACGACGACGCGTTTCGGTCACGGCGGCGAACTTGGTCCGCGAGAATCGCGACGGTGGCTGGCGAAAGGCTGCGGACGAAGGTGAGGATGGGAAAGGGGGTCGCGGAGCTTCGGCTTTATACCCAAGGAGCGACCCGCGGCCGTTGCACGGACGCCGATTTTACCGGCGAGCTTCGGAGTCCGCACGCGTTCGTCGCGGCGAGCTGTTGAGGGCGAGCCCGACAGGTGGACCCCGCGGACCAGAGAGAGGGAGAGAGGAGCGAGCGCGAGTGAGAGCGACTGGGCAGGGGGCCCCACCCGTCAGTGAGAGGCGAGAGCGTGCGTGAGGGGGAGAGGGGCTGCCCCGTGGGTCCCGCGTGTCGGCGCCGAGTTGAGGATGGGCCGGCGCGCGCGAGTTAGTGGGCCGAAATGCGCGAAGTCGGCCCAGCTAGCACTCTTTTTCTTTTTCTTTTTATATTTTCTGTTTTCCTTTTTCATTTTCAAATCCAAATTGAGTTCAAGTTCAAATTCAAACTTTGTGTGGATCTTCATTTATAATCTCATCTTTTTGAAATTAAAAATGCTAAACCTGAAGATATTTGGTTATTCATTATATGTATATTTTCATATCTCTGCTCTTTTCTCCCTTTCTCATTTATTTTCTATTTTCTATTTTTCCCTTCCATTTGAATTTCAAATCAACACAAGTTTAAAGTTCAAACACTTAATTTGGATACACATATAGAACTCCAGCATAATGTGCAAAAACCTATTTTATGTATTTCTTTATTTATTTTAGTTCTTTTAGACAAGCTTTTAATCATATAGTAGAGATTAACCCATACCTTATTAGTTCTAGGGAAATCAAATTTATATTGTAGACTTATATATATTAAGAAATAGTTTAACCCTAATTCTTTCATGTATCCTAACCCAAAGGCAATTTAGATTATCTAAATGTCTTTAATTATGTATTTTTAACATGTTCATGAGTGGAAGCTTCTAAATTATGATTATTCTTAAGGAAAGGTGTTTTGATTTAAAATCTTTGAGAATTTTTTTCCTTGTCTTCACAAGATTGAACTTTAGGGTGTTACAAATCCTACCCCCCTTAAAAATAATCTCGTCCTCGAGATTAGTAAGAAAAGGGATGTATACTCATATTGTTCTCGGAACATATGCACAAACAAAGAAATCTCAGCATGAGGTATAATTCTTCAACAAAACATAGGGTCAATAGACCTTATTATTTCTTCTAAAATATTATCATATCACCTACTAACTAAAGTAACACCTAGATCTTACAAATCATCATAATCTATATTTATGTAGCTTGGTGAAGCTGGTGGTGGTGGTGGAGGTTGTTGTTGTTGTTGTCTCTCCAACCGTGCTTGCCTTATTTCTTGACGGGCTTGACGTATTTCTTCGCGTTGTTGTCTTATCTGATTTTGCATCTCGGTCACCAGGTCTGTTAACTGTTGTATTACCAGTCTTTGGGTAGCAACCACTTGATTGATGTCAACAGGTGAAGGATTTGGAGGATTCATTTTCTTGTTTGTTGTTACGTGATAATCTTCCCTTTCCTGGTATTGACCATGAAAGTTAGAAGTATATGGTAATAGTTTTGCAAAGGAAATTATTCAATAAGCGGAATGAATAAGCTAGTAGCTGGTTATACTCTAAAGATTCTTTGGTAGGGCTTAATCTTTGTTTAATGTCCAGATTGGGGTAACCAATCATATAAGGTGAATATCCAAGGGTAAGATAGAATCAGTCAAGATGAGAGATATATATGGGTGAGATAGACTACAAGATGTAGGTTAAAAGTTTGTTTGTTGTTAGGTGGGAATAGAAAGGTTATACCATTCATCATGGTTCTAGGTTAGGTTAATATATGGCTAGTAGGGTCTAATTTCTTCTACCAGTATCACTAATCTGATTTAGTGGACCACATTAGATTAGATCATAATAGGTTAGATGGGATCTAGATTAGATTGGTATGACTAGTTTGGCTAGATATGATCTAATTAGTTTGCATTAGATCATGGTTGTTTAAACTAGGGTGGATAAGTATGCCTATTAGGATATGATGGATCCATAAGGATAAGATAAAGTCTTTTAAGGTCAGTTAGTCTTATCAAGATGGGATAAGTAAAGTGGTTAGGATAAGATGAATCCTTCAAAATAAGATAAATTTATTAAGAGAAAACCTCTTAAGATAAGATGGATCTAGATACATTAGGATAAGTTAAGACCTTTTGAGATAAGATAGTTTTATGAGTGTAGGATAGAATTTCTTTTAAGATGAGTTGAATCTATTAAGATAGGGGAGAATCTTTTAAGATAAGATGATTTGGTTAGAATGAGATCTTTTTTAGGATAAGATAAATCTCTTAAGCTAGATATGTTCCAATGGGGACAATCTAGGTTGTCTAGTTACTTTATAAATATATTCTTATACCTATGTATATATGCAGATGCAATTGTGGACATTACTCCACAACTCATCACACTCAATCAAAGATCCAAATCAGGCAAGTATCATAAGAACAAACATTCAAGTTCATAGATATCTATAAAAATAGTTTTGTTTTTGTACCTAAGAATAGGTCTCCTATTCCTAAAGGTCACTTTAGGCACAGGATTTCAAAGTGTGAAATCCAAGTTTGTCTTTAGAATGAAAAAGGTAAGAATAATCAGAGTAAAGCGGAAATAGATGAGAAAAGATTAAGATAAGTTTAGAAAAGAATCAGAGTAGCAAAGGTAAGTAGATAATGGTTGTCCAGTTCTATCTAGGTTTCGTCCTACAGTCAACATTCCTCTGATACCACTTCTGTAACACCCGGATTTTGGGGGTCCAAAACCCGGGGTTAACATAAACACCAGGTATGCTGGGACCAAGTCTCATACATATGATGTATAGTGGCACAGGATCGAATGTCACATCTTTACATATAACAGGAGTTCTATACAAAATAAATAATTACATTATAAGGAGACAACGGTCCAGCAACCCAAAGTTGACTGGGAGACGACGACCTAGACCTCTCACGAACTCATCGCAGCATCCTCCATGAGCATCATCCTGCAGTACCTGTTCTTGACCTGTGGTGTATGTGAGACAGCAAGAGTGAGCTCACATACGTTCATCGCTCAACAAGTTGTGGGGAATAATGTGCATGAACTCACCAAAGGTGGGAGCTCATAAAGTGTAAGGCTTACCAAAGAAGATGGTTAGAGCTGAGCATTGCTTTTAAAGTTGGTCAAAATTTTATTAGCAATTACTAAGTATAAGTAAATACCAACCCAATTAAATAGTAGAACAAAAGTAATAACCTCATCACCTGCGATGCAATGCATATGACAAATTGAATTTAGTTCCATAAATTAATCATGTGAGGGTCCGAGCTGCTCATGACCGTGAGCACGGCTAGTATACCAGTTTTACACTCTGCAGAGGTTGCGCATCTTTACCCACAAGTCGTGTATCCCATGTCGCCAGGGTTTGCAAGGCCCTTAGACACTTCCGAGGTGAATGGCTAGGGATCCACTACGAGGCCTTTACAAAGTTCCACTAGCTTCCAAAAACCCGCTACAGTTTATAGGAAGATCCAGTGCAGGAATCCCTTGCAGGACCGCCATCGCAGCAAAATCCTCCCGAGGGCCTCCCTACACTGACCTCTCCCCTACTGCCCTTGCCCCTTTCGGGTAAGGTAGTCTTCCACTAGCTTTCCTAATTAATCAGCCAAGGGCGTCCCATACCACCCTTGTGGTAGCACTGTTTTCCCGGGTGGTCGCTCCATGTTCCAATTAACATAATGATCTTAACATGAACAGTAATAACAACTAATAACAAAAGTATAATCATGAATGGTGTATCTCCATACCCAAAACCACATATAGCACTAGCAAGTACTACCCAGAAAGTTCAGTGGTAAACAAGGTATAAAGATAGACAAACTAGGGTAACCTATTGGGTCCCATCAAAATTAACCTATGCAGATCATTATGATTAATCAGAACATGGCTGGGTAAAAAGAAGTGATCAAGGGCACAACTTGCCTGGGCCTTGAGATTCCAGGTACCAGGATGATCTTCAGATCCTCGTGACCTCACTGCTAGTCGTAGCAATACAAACATACATGGTATAGGCAAAATTAACATTACACCAAACATATATGCAAAATACATATTAATAATCTACATATTAAAATAAGATCACAGGAAAAAGAATTATTAATTTTTGAGTTATAGAATTCAAGTTATGAATTTCCTAAGATTTAAGGTGATTATAATATGATTAAATGATAAATAAATTTTCTGACAGAGTTCATGTCAAAACAGTGATTCTAAATGGTAGAGAATATTATTACAAAATTTTAGGAATTGGAATGACTCAATTTGGAGTTAGTATGAATTTTCTATGAATTTATAAAGTTCTAGCAATTATTTTTATATTAAAAATTCATTTTCTATTTATTTTCTCTGGTTTTCATGTTGACTGGACTGGGCGTCAAATACCGGAAACTACAGGGGGCTCGGTGTAAGAATCCCGAGACACAGGGAACAGGGTCCCTGGACGGCGGGTTGATTTAAGTAAAACCGAGGGGCTCTTTTACAAAATAGGCTCGACGAAGGGGTACGGGCCGATCTCGGCCGCACGATCTGAACCGAGCGGCCCAGATTAAACCCAGAGTGCGCCGAAGCGGTACGCGACGACAGCCGTTCGATCGGTGATCAACGGCCCAGATTTAATGAAGCCGAGATCACGCCGCAGCCCTCCGATTGAATCCTACGGACCAGATCGGCCCAGCGAAGGGGTATCTCCTTAACCTAATCACAGCCGTCCGTTTGCAATCCCACGGTCGCGAGCACTTCCCCCAATTCTTCGCCGAGCGACGGTGGCGCCGCCCACCAACCGCGGTGGGCCATCGCCGGAGCTCGCGAAATCCGATGTTCCAGTGCCCTAGAGCTCAATTAAAAGCTGCTACACGGTGCTTAGGGGACGGCGAACTCACTGGAGTAGATCTTACCGGCGGTCTTGGCGCGCAGAGGGTCCGACGACGACGGAGGCGGATCCGCGGCGGCGAGTCGAAGTTCGACGAGGAATTGCGCTGTGCTCAGTGGCCCACTTCGCCCGCGAACGACTCGACACCCTTCGGATGAACTTGGAGACGCTCCAAGGCCGATCACCGGTGACCCGACGTCGACGACGACGCGTTTCGGTCACGGCGGCGAACTTGGTCCGCGAGAATCGCGACGGTGGCTGGCGAAAGGCTGCGGACGAAGGTGAGGATGGGAAAGGGGGTCGCGGAGCTTCGGCTTTATACCCAAGGAGCGACCCGCGGCCGTTGCACGGACGCCGATTTTACCGGCGAGCTTCGGAGTCCGCACGCGTTCGTCGCGGCGAGCTGTTGAGGGCGAGCCCGACAGGTGGACCCCGCGGACCAGAGAGAGGGAGAGAGGAGCGAGCGCGAGTGAGAGCGACTGGGCAGGGGGCCCCACCCGTCAGTGAGAGGCGAGAGCGTGCGTGAGGGGGAGAGGGGCTGCCCCGTGGGTCCCGCGTGTCGGCGCCGAGTTGAGGATGGGCCGGCGCGCGCGAGTTAGTGGGCCGAAATGCGCGAAGTCGGCCCAGCTAGCACTCTTTTTCTTTTTCTTTTTATATTTTCTGTTTTCCTTTTTCATTTTCAAATCCAAATTGAGTTCAAGTTCAAATTCAAACTTTGTGTGGATCTTCATTTATAATCTCATCTTTTTGAAATTAAAAATGCTAAACCTGAAGATATTTGGTTATTCATTATATGTATATTTTCATATCTCTGCTCTTTTCTCCCTTTCTCATTTATTTTCTATTTTCTATTTTTCCCTTCCATTTGAATTTCAAATCAACACAAGTTTAAAGTTCAAACACTTAATTTGGATACACATATAGAACTCCAGCATAATGTGCAAAAACCTATTTTATGTATTTCTTTATTTATTTTAGTTCTTTTAGACAAGCTTTTAATCATATAGTAGAGATTAACCCATACCTTATTAGTTCTAGGGAAATCAAATTTATATTGTAGACTTATATATATTAAGAAATAGTTTAACCCTAATTCTTTCATGTATCCTAACCCAAAGGCAATTTAGATTATCTAAATGTCTTTAATTATGTATTTTTAACATGTTCATGAGTGGAAGCTTCTAAATTATGATTATTCTTAAGGAAAGGTGTTTTGATTTAAAATCTTTGAGAATTTTTTTCCTTGTCTTCACAAGATTGAACTTTAGGGTGTTACATACGTGTTGCCTTGTTCTTAATTCATAGCTCTTTGAGAACAAGTCCCCAACATAAGGATTTGTCCATTTCTATCTAGGTTTCGTCCTACAGTCAACATTTCCTCTGATACCACTTCTGTCACACCCGGACTTTAAGGGACAAAGCCGGGTGCATCTCATACATGCGCCAAAGAAGACAACATATATAATCACAGAGTGCATAGAGATAAATGTCACAATATAATCAGAGTACTTATTACATAGTGGAAGACTTACAAAAATAAAAGATAAATATAACATGATCTAAAATCCATCCTTGGCGCCAGAAAGTCAACTGGGAGACGATGACCTAGACCTCACACGAACACAACGCACATCCACCATGCGCCTCCTCCAGTGATACCTGTTCTTGACCTGTGGGGGGGTGTGAGACAGCAAGGGTGAGCTCACACATGTTCATCGCTCAACAAGTTGTGGGGAATAATGTGACATGAACTCACCAAAGGTGGGAGATCATGTAAGGTGTAAGGCTTACTAAAGAGAATGGTTAAAGCTGAGCATTGCTTTTAAGGTTGGTCAAAATTTTATTAGCAATTACTAGATGTAAGTAAATACCAAACCTTAAATAAAGTAATAGAACAAAATTAATAAATAATCCCATGCAAATGCAAATGAAAAATTGAGTTTAGGTTCCATAATTTAATCATCAGAGAGTCCTGAGCTGCTCATGACCGTGAGCTCGGCTAGTATACCAGTTTTACACTTTGCAGAGGTTGTACCTTGTACACACAAGTCGTGTATCCCATGTCGCCAGGGTTAGCTAGACCCTTAGACACTACCGAGGTGAATGGCTAGGGATCCACTACGAGGCCTTTACAAAGTTCCACTAGCTTCCAAAAACCCGCTACAGTTTATGGGAAGAGCACTTGCAAGAATCCCCCGTCTGACTGCCATCGCAGCAAAATCAACCCGAGAACCTCCTTGCATGCAATCCCCTACTGCCCTTGCCCCTTTCGGGTAAGGTAGTCTTCCACTAGCTTTCCTAATTAGTTAGCCAAGGGGTCCCATTCCTCCCTTGTGGTGGCACGTGTTTCACAAGTTAAGCTCCATGTTCCAATTAACAATAATATAATGATCTTGACATAAACATAAATAGAATAATAAAATAACTGGAACATGGATATAATAAATGATTATCCCAAAACCATATAAAGCAATAGCAAACTATCCAAGTGATTCAGGGGTAAACAAGGTAATGAGATAAACAATCTAGGGTGACCTATCGGGTCCCATCAAAATTAAACCTATGCATGGTAAATAATTATAAAGAACATTATTGGGTAACAAAAGTGAATAAAGGGCACAACTTGCCTGGCACTTGAGATTCCAGTTACCAGGGTGAACTTCAGGTGACTAGAAACCTCGCGCTAGTCGTAGCAATACAAACAAACATGATATAGACAAAATTTACATCACACCAAGCATAAGTACAAACTGAATAATAATGATCTACGTGCTGCTACGAGATCGTGGGAACCAGAACTACTAAGATCGGAGTCGATTAAGGGGTTATGATTTTATAAAAGATTTGTGTGATTAAAATATTAAACTATATTATAAATATGAGAGATTATTCTATAAATAAATACCTCAACTTAATCTAAGTTATAACTTGACCATAGATTTATTCTATTAGATTATAATGATAAGTAGATTAACAAGACTAACCAACATAGATTAAATAAAGATCTAATTATAAAATAATGAGACATGGTATAATCAATGTTGTTACTGCGTAGTAAATAGTTATACGAAACTAACGCAACTGGAACGAGTCAAATCGGAATTAAAATGAAGGAGTTATGATGAAGTTTTAAGTGTTGGATAACAGATTAATTAGGATATTAATTTCAGTATGGCTTTCATGTTAAAACAGTGTTACCAAGGGATAAACATAATTAATACAAAATTATAGGAACTAGAATGGATTAATTTGGACCACATATGAATTTTCTATGAATAAAATAAGTTTCTACATTTATCCTATAGTCACAAATCAATTTATAAATATTTTCTCTGATTTACCCACACTTTGGACTACGTGCATTATTTACAGAAACCCTAGGGGCTACGGCGCAAGTTGTCTAAGACATAGAGAACAGTGAGCGGGGATGGCGGGTTGTTTTCTAGAAATCGTAGGGGCTTTTTAAGAAGAATACCCAGCCAAAGGGGTGCCATTGTTTCCCCGCCGTCGAATCGAATTCTAACGACTCAGATTAGATCGAGCGTGCACCCGAACCGGTACGCCACGCTCGCGCTTGGATCACGATCCCGCGGCCTGCAGTGTGCCACACCAACACAAAATCTGATCCGCACGCCCGAGATCCAACGGTGTAAATCTAAACTATGCCTTAGCAGCACACGGACTAAATCGAGACCGTCTCCTTGCGATCGAACGGTCAGATCCGATTATCCCAAGTCCGCACGTAGTCGTGGCGGCACCGATCATCCCACGGTGGCGCTCTCGCCGCCGCGGCGACCGCCGCCCAATCACCGCCCCATACCTAGAATCGACCAGTCCTACACGATGCATACATCAACGCGAAGCGGATTGGGGTGTTTCTTACGAAGCTGTAGACGTAGTTGCTCCCGCCCGCGGTGGTCCGTGGTACGGCGGCGACGACGGAAGACTGGCGAGCAATTCACGGCCCAGCCGATACAATCTCCACCCACCGAGGCCACAAGCAGGCACGTGGTGATCTCCAGATGCTCCAAGACCAGCTACCCCCCCCCAATTTGAGTTTACACAGAAATCTTCCCCGGCGGCACCTTTCTTTCTCCTCCTCTGCCAATGGCGCACGCGGCGTGGAGTACTCGGGCGACTAGGGTTGGTTGAGGGTGCCGGGTCTGCGAGGCATTGGCTTTATAGCGTAGAGACGTGGGGAAAATCCGCAGGATCGGTTCGCTAACGACTTCCCCCCCCCCACACGGAGCTATCGGCGAGGTTCACGGTGTCCGTTGCGGCGGCTCAAAGAGGAGGTGGAGAGCGCAGCTAACAGTAGGCCCGGCTATTTACGGTCTGGGGACTAGGCGCCCGCATGCAGGTCTCGGCAATCGGTGGAGGTGGGTTGAGCTATTCAGCCGAGACGAAGGATCCTCCGCCAAACACATGCGCGCGGTTGAGTTCGGTTCCACGAACAAGACGCACAGAACGGAGGGGATACGACTGACCTCATGGCCTGACAAGTCGACGGCGTATAAAGAAGTGGATGAAGCGTGGGCCCCGCTGGCAGCGAGCGCAAGCGCGGAACTAGACTGCACAGCACGCGTGGAGGCAGTAGAAATGGGCCGCCAGAGCACCATGGCCCAAGTGCTGTTTTCTATTTTTCCATTTATTTTTAAATTTATTTTCTTTTCTCATTTTAGATTTTGAATTTTAAATTTAAACTCAGTTGTGAACTTGCACATATATCAAGTGTTCCAATTCAAATCCTGTGATAAAAATACTTATCTGTATATTTATTCTCTTTTTCTTTTCTTGATTATTTCTCATTTTCAAATATTCAAGTTAGTCATTAATTCTCAACTTTGGATATGAATTCATTTCTATTAGTGACTTTTATTATTATTAAATACACATACAAATAAAAGCCAACATGATGCATATTTTTGTGGTATGTTATTATTATTATTAATTATTTGTTTTTTTACATGTGGTGTTCTCATGTGATGGAAAGTAGATACAACACACACATATAAATAAAGGAAATAACTTTTCTCCTTTTATGTTGACTTTACAAGTTGGGTATTACATGCTCCACTTGGGAGCCATTAGTCTCATCAAACACAATGTCACAAAAAACTTCAATTAGTCCAGTGGACTTGTTAAAGACTCTATATGCCCTTGTGTTTGAATCATATCCTAGTAAAAAGTCTTCTACTGCCTTAGGAGCAAATTTAGATTTTCTACCTCTTTTAACAAGAATAAAACATTTGCTACCAAAGACTCTAAGGGCGTGTTTGGTGTGGCGCCTAAGCCACCACACCGCACCACACTTTCAAGCCACAGGTGTGGCGGCCAATTTGCTACCAAAGACTCTAAGGGCGTGTTTGGTGTGGCGCCTAAGCCGCCACACCGCGCCACACTTTCAAGCCACATGTGTGGCGGCCAATTTGGCCGCCACACTTGTGGCTTGAAAGTGTGGCGTGGTGTGGCGGCTTAGGCGCCACACCAAACACGCCCTAAAATATGAAACATTGGGCTTTTTACCGGTGAGGAGTTCATAGGATGTCTTCTTTAGGGTTCGGTGTAGATATAACCGGTTGATGGAGTAGCAGGCGGTGTTAATCGCCTCGGCCCAAAACTGGTCCGATGTCTTGTATTCATCAAGCATGGTCCTCGCCATGTCAAGTAGAGTTCTATTCTTCCTCTCCACTACACCATTTTGTTGAGGTGTGTAGGGAGAAGAGAACTCATGCTTGATGCCCTCCTCCTCAAGGAAGCCTTCAATTTGTGAATTCTTGAACTCCGTCCCATTGTCGCTTCTAATCTTTTTGATCCTAAGGCCGAACTCATTTTGAGCTTGTCTCAAGAATCCTTTTAATGTCTCTTGGGTTTGTGATTTATCCTACAAAAAGAATACCCAAGTGAAGCGAGAATAGTCATCCATAATTACTAGACATTACTTACTCCCGCCGATGCTTATGTAAGCGATCGGGCCGAATAAATCCATGTGGAGTAACTCTAGTGTCCTATCCGTTGTCATGATGTTTTTGTGTGGATGGTGGGCGCCAACTTGCTTTCCTGCTTGACATGCGCTACAAACCCTATCTTTCTCAAAATAAACATTTGTTAGTCTCAAAATGTGTTCTCCTTTAGAAGCTTGTGAAGATTCTTCATCCCAACATGGGCTAGTCGGCGAAGCCAGAGCCAACCCATATTAGTCTTAGCGATTAAGCAAGTGTCGAGTTCAGCTTTATTAAAATCAACTAAGTATAGCGAACCCTCTAACACTCCCTTAAATGCTACTGAATCATCACTTCTTCTAAAGACAGTAACACCTACATCTGTAAAAATACAGTTGTAGCCCATATTGCATAATTGAGAAACAGAAAGCAAATTATAATCTAATGAATCTACAAGAAAAACATTGGAAATAGAATGGTCAGGTGATATAGCAATTTTACCAAGTCCTTTGACCAAACCTTGATTTCCATCCCTGAATGTGATAGCTCTTTGGGGATCTTGGTTTTTCTCGTAGGAGGAGATCATCCTTTTCTCCCCAATCATATGGTTTGTGCACCCGCTATCAATTATCCGGCTTGAGCCCCCAGATGCATAAACCTGTAGAACAGTTTTAGGCCTTGTTCTTAGGTACCAAAACGGTCTTGGGTCCTTTTATATTAGAAACAAGCACCTTGGGTACCCAAACACAAGTCTTTGAGCCCTTGTGTTTGGCCCCAACATATTTGGCAACTACCTTGCCTGATTTGTTAGTCAGCACATAGGAAGTATCAAAAGTCTTAAATGAAACAATAGGTTCATTTGATGCAGTAGGAGATTTCTTTTTAGGCAATTTGACATGGGTAGATTGCCTAGAGCTAGATACCTCATTCTTATACATAAAAGCATGGTGAGGAACAGAATGAGAATTCCTAGCATGAATTGTCCTAATCTTGTGTTCGGATAACCAGTAGGATATAAAATATAGCCCTCGTTATCCTGAACCAAGGGAGCCTTGCCCTTGATAAAGTTAGACAATCTTTTAGGGGCATTAAGCTTGACATTGCCTCCCTGTTGGAAGCCAATGCCATCCTTAATGCCAGGGCGTCTCCCATTATAGAGCATGCTTCTAGCAAATTTAAATTTTTCATTTTCAATTTCATGCTCATTAATCTTAGCAGTTAGTTGAGCTATGTAATCATTTTGTTGTTTAATTAAGGCTAGGTGATCATGGATAGCATCAACATTAACATCTCTACATCTAGTACAGATAGAAACATGATCAACCTTAGATGTAGATGGTTTGCAAACATTTAATTCATCAATCTTAGCATGTAACATGGCATTTTCATTTTTAAGATTGGAAATGACATCATTGCAAACATTCAAATCTTTAACCTTAGAAATTAAACTAGCATTCTCAGTTTTAAGGCTAGAAATTGATTCATTCAATTTATCAATCTTAGCAATTAAACTAGCATTTTCATTCTTAAGATTGACAATTGAAACATCACAAGCATTTCACTTCTCAACCTTAGCAATAAAACTAGCATTCTCAGTTCTAAGGTTAGAGATGGTGTCATGGCAAATGCTAAGCTCATTAGTCAATTTTTCACATTTCTCTATTTCTTGAGCATAAGCATTCTTTACTTTAACATGCTTTTTATTTTCCTTAATAAGGAATTCCTCTTGGCTATCCAAGAGTTCATCCTTCTCATGAATGGCTCCTATCAATTCATTCAATTTTTCTTTTTGTTGCATGTTAAGGTTGGCAAAAAGACTAAGCAAGTTTTCTTCATCATCACTAGAACTACCCTCATCACTATATGTAGTATACTTGGGGGTGGTTCTAGCTTGTACCTTATTTTTCTTGCCGTCCTTTGCCATGAAACATTTGTGGCCGACGTTGGGGAAGAGAAGTCCCTTGTTGACAGCGATGTTAGCGGCGTCCTCGTCGGAGGAGGAGTCGGTGGAGCTCTCATCGAAGTCCCATTCTCGACACACGTGGGCATCACCGCCCTTCTTCTTGTAGTATCTTTTCTTTTCCTTCTTCTTTCCCTTCTTGTCGTCGCCCCTATCACTATCACTAGATATAGGACATTTAGCAATGAAATGATCGGGCTTACCACATTTGTAGCACATTTTCTTAGAGCGGGGTTTGTACTCCTTCCCCCTCCTTTGCTTGAGGATTTGGCAGAAGCTCTTGATGATGAGCGCCATTTCCTCGTTGTCAAGCTTGGAGGCATCGATGGAAAGCCTACTTGATGTAGACTCTTCTGTCTTTTCTTCCGTCGCTTTGAATGCGACGGGTTGCACCTCGGGTGTGGAGGTGCCGCCTTGCTCGACAATTTGTTTGGAGCCTTTGATCATCAACTCAAAGCTCACAAACTTTCCTATAACCTCCTCGGGAGACATTAGCTTATATCTAGGATCACCATGAATTAATTGGACTTGTGTAGGATTACGAAAAATGAGTGATCTTAGAATAACCTTGACCATTTCATGGTCATCCCATTTGGTGCTCCCGAGGTTGCGCACTTGGTTGACTAAGGTCTTGAGTCGGTTGTACATCACTTGTGGCCCCTCTCCTTGGTTAAGGACGAACCGACCGAGCTCCCCCTTGATCGTTTCCCTTTTGGTGATTTTGGTCACCTCGTCTCCTTCATGCGCGGTATTGAGCATGTCCCAAATCTCTTTGGCACTCTTCAATCCTTGCACCTTATTATACTCCTCTCGACATAGAGAGGCGAGGAGTATAGTAGTTGCTTGGGAAGCAAAGTGCTTGATTTGGGCGACCTCGTCCGAATCATAGCCTTCATCCCCCACGGATGGTACCTGCGCTCCAAATTCAACAATGTCCCAAATACTTGCGTGGAGTGAGGTTAGGTGATGCCTCATTTTATCACTCCACATACAATAATCTTCACCATAAAAAACCGGTGGTTTGCCTAGTGGGACGGAAAGTAAAGGAGTGTATTTAGAAATGCGAGGATAGTGTAGGGGGATCTTACTAAACTTCTTGCGCTCATGGCGCTTAGAAGTAACGGACGACACGTCGGAGCCGGAGGTGGATGGCTACGAAGAGTCGGTCTCGTAGTAGACCACCTTCTTCATCTTCTTTTTCTTGTTGCCGCTCCGATGCCACTTGTGAGGAGGTGATCCCTCCTTTAGCTTGTTACCAGACTCCCTCGATGGAGTCTTCCCGTGGCTTGTGGTGGGCTTGTCGCTGGTCACGATCTCCCTCTTGGCGTGATCTCCCGACATCACTTCGAGTGGTTAGACTCTAATGAAGTACCAGGCTCTAATACCAATTGAAAGTTGCCTAGATGGGGGGGGGTGAATAGGCGGAAACTAAAATTTACAACTTTAAACACAACTACAAGCCGAGGTTAGCGTTAGAATTAAATCCGAGTCAAAAAGAGAGGGCGAAAAAAGTCAACCAAGAAATAGAGCGGATGACACAGTGAGTTGTTTTACCGAGGTTTGATTCTTGAGAACCTAATCCCCGTTGAGGTGGTCACAAAGACCGGGTCTCTTTCAACCCTTTCCCTCTCTCAAACTGTCACCTAGACCGAGTGAGCTTTCTCCTTAATCAAACGGGTCACTTACACCCTACAAGGACCACCACAACTTGGTGTCTCTTGCTTTGATTACAAGTGACTTGAAGAACAAGAATGGGGAAGAAGAAAGCCAAGCCAAGCAAACAAGAGCACAAGAAAACACAAATGATCCTCTCACAAGTCTAAATGCGCTAGAGTGGATTTTGAGACTTTGAGCAGATCGATCTCTTGAATTGTGTCCTTGGAGTGGTGTATATTGCTCTTGTATTGAATGTGAAGGAGTGAATGCTTGGATGGTTGGAGTGGAGGTGGTTGGGGGGTACTTATAGCCCCCAAGGCCCCAACCACCAATTCAACCGTTGGGGCAGGCTTCTGTTGATAGGCGCACCGGACACTGTCCGGTGCGCCAGCCACGTCACCCAACCGTTAGGGTTCTGACGGTTTCGACCGTTGGAGCTCTGACTTCTTGGGGCACCGGACAGTCCGATGCCGCACCGGACAAGCACTGTTCACTGTCCAGTGCGCCTTCTAGCGGCTGCTTTGACTTTGCGCGAACTGTCCGCGCACTGTAGCACTTTTCTAGGTGTCCGTTGCAGTCGACCGTTGCGCTGGAGCCGTTGCTCCGCTGGTGTACCGGACAGTCCGGTGGCACATCGGATAGTCCGATGAACTATAGCGGAGCGCGGTCCCAAAAACCCGAAGGTGAAGAGTTTGAAGTCGATCTCCCATGGTTGTAATACCCAATTTGTAAGAGATTATATGAAAGGAGAAAATTATTTATTTTATTTATATGTGAGTGTTGTATCTACATACCATCACAAGTGAACACCATAATTAAAAACAAATAATTAATAAAAGACATACCTCTAAATCATGCATCATGCTGGTTTTATTTTGCGTGCACTTTGTGACAATAAATATATTTAAAAAAGTCCAAAGTGGAATTTAAAATCTAAAAGAAATTCTAGAATTTAGGAAAGAGAAGCAAACATATATTATGTAGATAAACATAAGTAAATAAAAATATATTCCTACATTAGGGTTTGAACTTGAATAATTGGTTCAAAGGTGAAACTCATATTCAAAATCAAATTGGATTCAAAATAATTATGAATAAAAGAAAACAGAAAATAAAACATAAAAGAAAAAGGAAGGAGAACTTACCTCGGCCTTGGTGCACCATTCTAGCCCACCAGGTGAAGTCTACCGCGCCAGCCCATCCCTGCCAAGCCGCACGTCGATAGGCGGGCTAGCCGGGTCAGTTTTCCACGTTTCGCTGATAGCCGGGGCCACTTCGCATTCTGCACGGACTTACGCGGGTGCGCTTGGTCTCACCGGCCAGTGGGCCCGAGTGCGCAGCTCCGCCTTCAACAAACTCGGCTGCCACCTCTAGATCCCGTGCAGGATGAACGACACTAGCGCGTGTCCTGGATCTCCGCTCCCCATGACCCCACCGCGTCCTGGCCTCAAAAGCATACCGAGACCCCCTTGCCTCTCCTTGTGCATCCCCTCTCCTTGCCGCCAACAGGAAACACCGTCGCCACCAGGAAAACTCGCCGCCACCGTGGACAACCGCTGATAGCGCAAATTAGACCCCAGCCAGGGCACCTAAGGCTTGTGCTGATCCCAGAGAAGACATTAGAGGGCGTATTCGGTTTAAGGAGAACGGGGACCACGGGTAATCGTCATCGGAGTTTGAATTCCACCGCTCGCCGTGACCGGATCTCACTGCGGCGCATTGTGGGGTACATACACGTCCATTGCATTTACTTCAATTAGAGTATCATGCGGAGCGTTTTGGATTAGAGCTTTGCGCGGAGTAGAGCATTGGGCACGTTCCGGCCATGGCGCCACCGCGCCTAGCGACCGCGCCGCCGATGGGTCGGTCGGCCACGGGCGAATGTGCGTTCCACCGTCCGATCGTGATCAAGAGGACGAGATTAGATGCGGACCGGTGATTACTTCGAACCGTCGATCTGATCAAGGTCGGCTAGGATTGGGGGTAGTATACCTCTTCAGTGTTTTAAATCGGGACCCTCGATCGGTGATCGTGCGGTCGGGGGAAATCGCCCGGTTGCCATCAAAACTTAGATGAACGGTCAGGATTGATCGGAACTGGCGTTTTGGGGTGGGGCACAATGGCGTGTCCGATCGCGATCGGATGATCCCTGATGCGCTCACATTTATTTAAATCGAAACTGTTCACGCATGATCCAACGGCTTGGATCCGAAGATACCCCTTCGGCCGCAAGATTTACAAAGGAGCCCTTCGCGTATTAGAAAATAAACCCGCAGTCCTCCCCTCGGGGTTCTCTGTGTCTATGGGGTTTTTGCGAGCAGGCCCCTGAGCTTACCAGAAAATGAGGCGCGGTCCACAGATTAAGAAAACCAGGGAAATAAAATTAGAAAATAGATTTTTGGTATTAAATTAATTGGAGAAACTTGTTTAATTTGTAGAAAATCTATATGAACTCCAAATTGGTCCATTCCAGTTCCTAATTTTTTGTAATATTATTGTCTATCCATTAGTGCAACTGTTTTGACATGAAAGACATATTAAAATTTATCTAGCACTTAATCTTGTATTAAATACATAAAACCTTGGAAAATTCATAACTTAAAATCTATAACTCCAAATTTAATGATTCCAGTTCCTATGATCTTATTTTAATGTCTAGATTATTATTGTGTATTTTATTTACATGTTTGGTGTGATGTTAATTTTTGCTATACTATGTATGTATTGTATTGATGCGAGTAGACGAGCAAGTTACAGAGGATCCTGAGGTTCAGCTGGTAGAGACTACTGAGCAGGAGCTCGTTGAAGGCAAGTTATGCCCTTGATCACTTCCTTTTACCTATTTCATGTTCTTATTAATCATAATGATCTGCATAGGTTAATTTTGATGGGACCCAATAGGTTACCCTAGATTTTGACTATCTTTATACCTTGTTTCACCACTGGTTTTACTACTAAATTTTTGGGTAGTACATGCTATTGCTTTATGTGGTTTTGGGTATAGAGATATTTATTACTCATGATGACACTTTTTATTATCTGTTTATTATTTACTGTTTATGATAAGATCATTATGTTAATGGGAACATGGAGAACCACCCGGGAAAACAGTGCTACCACAAGGGTTTAATGGGACGCCCTTGGCTGATTAATTAGAAAAGCTAGTGGATGACTACCTTACCCGAAAGGGGCAAGGGCAGTAGGGGACTAGTCAGTGTAGGGAGGTCCTTGGGTTGATTTTCCTGCGATGGCAGTCAGGCGAGGGATTCCTGCACTGGAGCTTCCTATAAACTGTAGCGGGTTTTCTGAAGCAAGTGGAACTTTGTAAAGGCCTCGTAGTGGTACCTTGCCTCGCTTCCTAGGTAGAGGTGTATGGGGTCTGGTCAACTCCGTGGCAAATGGGTAACACGACTTGTGGGTAAAGATGCGCAACCTCTGCAGAGTGTAAAACTGGTATACTAGCCGTGCTCACGGTCATGAGCGGCTTGGACACTCACATGGTTAATTTATGGAACTTAAACTTAACTTGTCAATTCATTGCATCTGGGATTATTTTGTTACTATTTTTTACTTATTATTACTATGGTTTGGTATTTACTCACACTTAGTAACTGCTAATAAAATTTTGACCAACTTATAAAAGCAATGCTCAGCTTCAACCTTTATTTCTTTGATCAGCCTTACATTTCATGAACTCCCACCTTTGGTGAGTTCATGCCACATTATTCCCCACGACTTGTTGAGCTATGAACGTATGTGAGCTCACTCTTGCTGTCTCACACCCCCCACAGGAGAAGAACAGGTGGTCGAAGAGGAGCCGCCTAACACTGAGGCTTTCGACTTGATCTAGGTGGCGTCTCCCAGTCAGCTTTGTGGCGCTAGGGAATAATATTTAGTTCGCTTTATTTTATCATTTATTTCTGTAAGACTTCCGCTATGTAATAAGTAAATTTATGATATTTATGACATTTATCTCTATGCACTCTGTTATTATATGTGTTGTCTTCTCTGGCGCATATATGAGATGCACCCGACTTTGTTCCTTAAAGCCCAGGGTGTGACAGAAGTGGTATCAGAGGAAATGTTGACTGTAGGATGAAACCTAGATAGAAATGGACAAACCCTTACCTACTTACTTTACTCTGATTCTTTCTATACTTATCTTGATCCTGTCTCACCTTCTACTGTTCTACTATGATCATTCTTACCTTTTCTACTCTGAGACAAGATGGATTTCACACCTTGGAATCCTACATGTATGACCTTTTTAGGAGATAGGAGGCCTAAGACAAAATCAAAACTATTTTCTCTATTTAAAAATGTTGTTTGATTGTTCTGATGATAAATGTCTGATTTGCGTCTTTGATTGATTGAAATATTATTTATGGACATCTTAGCATGTACCACCATAAGGTAATGAATTAGCTTAGTATGTAAAACACCAATCTGCTTAGCTAATAAATCCCCCAAAGTAATATGATTCGTAATTACCTGCCTTGTCTACTATTCTCTCTTACCATATGTATCTAAGTCAGATGGTCAATACCAAGAGGGGTGGTGGAATTGATTTACCTCCCAGACAACACACTCGGAGGATATTTAGACAACCCTAGCCACAACCAGCAGAGATGAATCCTCCTAATCCTCCACCAGGCGAAGTTGACCCACTGGTTGCAGCTCAGATGAGGATGATGCAACAAATGGCGGACACTACGGCAGATATGCGTGCTCAGATGCAGCAAGAACGCTAGGAGATGCGCCAGGAATTAGAAGAAATGAAGAGATACGCCAGGAGAGAAGGGCGCAACAGCAGCTGCAACAGCAATTTCAACAACAACAACAGCAACAACAGCAACAAATACCATTGCCTCCACCACCACCACTAGTTCCACCCTGGGACAAGCACTGGGAATTTATGAGTCACAAGCCACCGACCTTCGCCAGCTCGCCAGATCCACTAGATGCTGATGATTGGCTAAAAGCAATTGAGAAGATGCTCAACATTGCCAAATGCTCAGACCGGGAGAAGGTTCTTTATGCTTCTAGTTGTCTGACAGGTCCTACTGCTGACTGGTGGGATTCTTATGTTGCTGCCCATGATGCTGTCGACACTATTACTTGGGCGGAATTCAGTACATAGTTCAGAAACTACCACATTCTAGCTGGATTGATGAAGATCAAGAAGAAGGAGTTTCTGTCATTGAAGTAAGGCAACATGTCTGTCAGCTAGTACAGAGATAAATTCATTCAGCTGTAGAGATATGCTTCGGATGAGGTTGCTGAGGATGAGAGAAAGCAGGAGCACTTTATTGAAGGACTTAATGGACCCCTATAGTATGCACTGGTTGCACACACATTTCTGTTATTTCAGAGGCTACTGGATAAGGCTCTTGCTATTGAACACAAGCGTGTTCAACTGGGAGACTTGAAGAGGAAGGCTATCTCACAGGGGCAGGGTAGCAGCAGTGTTCGTCCTTGCTACGTTTCGCCATAGGGTACACCTACTCGTTGAGGAGGAGGACTACGCCTAGCTCAGTACGCTCCACAGGGGTCTCCACGGACACCTCCTACTCGTCAGGCTACTCCCACTGGCACCCCGATGAGGCCTACAGGACAGAAGACCGGCCTTACATGCTTCAAGTATAGTCAGATTGGGCACTATACTAATGCTTGTCCGATGGGGTATTCTGGTACACCAGCTAAGAACAAGCAACAGACTCTTGGCAAGGGATACTCTATAGCCAGGGTTAATCAAGTCAGTGTTGATGCTACTCCTGATGGTGCTAACATCGTACTTGGTATGTTTTACATTAATGCCATTCCTGCAACCATATTATTTGATTCTGGTGCTACACATTCATTCATGTCTGCTCGTTATGCCAACATAAATGAGATACCACTGCTAAATATGAGAAAACCAATGATAGTAATCACACCTAAAGGGCCTATTGAGGCAAATCAAATGACACGTAGATTGACATTAACAATCATGGGAAGAGAATTTGGAGCTACTGCTATTATATTAGAGGCAAGCAGTATAGATCTGATCCTTGGTATGTCATGGTTAAGAAATGCAATGGCCATTATAGCATGTGGTAGGGGTACTGTAGAACTCACCAGCCCTAAAGGAGAAAGATTTCAAGTCCAAATTGCAGTAACCACCTTTTCCAAACGGGCGATATACTTTATAGCTGAGGAGTTTGTTGGTGACAACATTCGTGTGGTTAGAGATTTTCTGGATGTCTTTCCAGAGGAGTTGCCAGGGATGCCACCAGATAGGGAAGTTGAGTTTGTCATTGATCTCTTACCTAGGACTGCTCCTATTTCTAAGTGACCATATAGGATGTCTACAGAATAGTTAAAGGAACTTAAGAAGCAGTTAACAGAGTTACAAGAAGCAGGGTACATTCGTCCGAGTTCCTCACCTTAGG
This sequence comes from Zea luxurians, assembly GCA_029449295.1. Taxonomy (NCBI): domain Eukaryota; kingdom Viridiplantae; phylum Streptophyta; class Magnoliopsida; order Poales; family Poaceae; genus Zea; species Zea luxurians. The sequence goes on along the minus strand of JAOPSE010000024.1, from coordinate 32,469,400 downwards.
GAGCACCGGTACTGTTTGTACAGAAGAAGGATGGTTCACAGCGGATGTGTGTGGATTATAGATCACTTAATGATGTTACTGTGAAGAACAAGTATCCGTTACCCCGTATTGAGGATTTATTTGATCAGATGAGAGGTGCTAGGGTGTTTTCTAAGAGTGACCTCCGGTCGGGTTACCATGAAATGAAGATTAGACCATCGGATATTCCCAAGACGGCTTTCTCAACCCGATATGGATTATATGAGTTCACTGTTATGTCGTTTAGAATAACTAATGCACCAGCTTATTTTATGAATTTGATGAATAAGGTGTTTATGGAGTATCTGGACAGATTCGTCGTGGTGTTCATCGACGATATTATTATCTATTCTAATAGTGAAAGTGATCATGAGGAACATCTGAGATTGGTGCTACAGAAGCTGCGAGATAATCAACTCTACGCCAAGTTCAGTAAATGCGAGTTTTGGATTGACAAGGTGTCATTCCTTGGACATATCATTTCTAATGGAGGAATAGTAGTGGATCCTGCTAAAGTGAAGGAGATAATGGCGTGGAGCGTGCCCACTACAGTTACTGAGATTCGGAGTTTCTTGGGACTTGCAGGATATTATCGAAGATTTATTGAAGGATTTTCTAAGATTGCTAAGCCTATGACCTCACTTTTGGAGAAGGGACGAGAGTTTAAGTGGGACGAGAAGTGCCAAGACAGCTTTGATCAATTGAAGAAAAGATTGATGTCACCACCAGTGTTGGTTATGCCAGATCTGTAGAAGGGATTCGACATTTATTGTGATGCATGTGGCCAAGGCTTGGGATGTGTGCTTATGCAAGAAGGACACGTGATTGCCTGTGTCTCGTCAGTTGCGGAAGCATGAATTGAACTACCCCACCCATGATTTAGAACTGGCAGCAGTTGTGCATGCACTTAAGATTTGGAGACATTACATTATAGGAACTAAGTGCCAAGTATACACGGATCATAAGAGTTTGAAGTATATATTCACTCAGAAGGATCTCAACCTTAGGCAACGCCGTTGGTTGGAGCTTATTAAGGATTATGATTTGGAGATTCACTATCACCTAGGCAAGGCGATTTTGGTTGCAGATGCCTTGAGTCGGAAGGAGCACGTTCACTCTGCTATTGTTGTCCAGCTACCCGATGAATTAGCAAAAGATTTTGAGAGACTCAACCTAGGAATTGTTACACATACAAAAGGAGTTACCATTGAATTGGAACCTACCTTGGAGCAAGAAATTCGTAAAGGTCAAGTGGGTGATGCAAAAATTCAAGATATTAAGGATTTAATTATTGAAGGTCGAGGTCCGGAATTCACGGAGGATGAGCAAGGCATTGTATGGTTCAAGGATCGGATATATGTTCCGGAGATTGATAGCCTTCGTGAAACTATATTGAAGGAAGCCCATGATTCTGATTACTCTATTCACCCTGGTAGCACTAAGATGTATCAGGATTTGAAGCAGAAATACTGGTGGTATGGATTGAAAAGAGATGTTGCTACACATGTGGCTAAGTGTGATGTGTGTTAAAGAGTCAAGGCCGAACATCAAAGGCTAGTGTTGGAACTTGCTCTCCTGCGCGAGTTGATCCAACTGGGGAGTAAAAGTGGTGTAAACGGGGCTACAACTCGAGATGGCAATAGCTCTATTAACCTAGCCCCGTAAGGGCACTATTTGGGGGTATTTATAGGTGTCTGAGTGCCCAGCGTCAAGGATTAAGGACGCATGTGCCCTCAAGAGCCTAGGTTCTCCCGGAATATTCCCATTAAAGCAGGGTTACAGACTGTAATAATAGAAAAACCTTTACAATTTAGGCCAGTAATGCGCAACAACAGCGCGGGGCCCGTTATGACGGGTTGGATTGTACGTGGGCTCTCACGCTGGGCGACCCCGCGGGACGGAGCAGCCTCGCCATGGGTCTTCGTCCTTTAGTTGCGTCGGACGAAGGGTGCAGTCCGTCAGTCGTCGTCTCCGTTGGTGCAGCGAGACTGGCGAAGGCATCGAGCGGAGGGTAGCGTCTACGCCTTCGCCCCAACATTTGCCCTCCGAGGGACCAGTTCGACCAAGTCATCTGGTGCCAAAGACGTCGCTAGATGGTGGAGACGCTGCCCTCGCTCGAAGTGGTTCCTCAGGGGTTTTTGACATGACCGTTGATTGACGCCGCACTGTTGGATTGCGGGTTTCCCGAAGCGCCGCGCCCTGTGTATAAAAGGGGGCGGGAGACGGCGCCTTTTGAACTTTATCTCTCCGCGCGCCGCGAAAACCCTAACCTCCTTTTCAAACCGCCCGCTTGCTCGCCTGCCCTCCTTGCTCCTGCTCGTCGGAGATCTGGCCCGTGTGAAGCAGACCGCCCGCCGCCGCCGCCGGTACGTAGCCATGCCGTCCTCTTCCTCTTCTGGTGCTGATACGCCGCCGGCCGGCGAATCGTCCGAGGAGACGCTGAGCAATGTGGCGGCGGAGGAGTTGCGTCCCGGCGACACAGTGGAATTCGGCGCGTCGCGGATGTCCTCGGTCCGCGTGCATGACATGCAACAACTTGGGTATTTTGGCGGCGGAGTGGCGCGTGTGCAGGGGGCGGAGGAGATCCCCGAGTCGGAAGGCGAGCTGGTCGTCTTCGAGGCTTTTTTCGCCACTGGCCTTCGTCTGCCCACGCATCGATTTGTGGGAGAAGTTTTGCACAAATTCGAAGTCCATGTCCACCAGTTAACACCGAATGCCATGTGGCCCTGGCAAAGTATGTCTGGGCGACGACTTCGTACGGCGGGCAGCCATCGGTCGAAGTCTTCGCGAAGCACTATTGTCTGCATTGGCAGAAAAGGAAAATTGGAAATAAGATTGCTCAATTTGGATCTTGTACATTTACGCTGAAGACCGGCAAGACTTCGATGGAAGTCATGGAGTTGGTTCCGTGCGCCCGCAATAAGTGGGGCAACTGGTGGGAATTTTGGTTCTACGTTGCCGAAGGCACAGTCGAAGGCCAACCAGGGCTTCCCGTGGCCGTTATGTGTTCACATTATTACGCGGCGTATCCGCAGTTTGAGGTAGCGGAGGAGGATGAAAACGAGGGGGCCCTTCGGTGCGCGGCTCGCATGAGTAGCGGGCGCGACCTCGTTGAGGAATTTGTCGGGTATGAGGTATGGCCCTTGGCGCGTGGCTGGGCGCTGGGTGAAGTGTGCCCTCGCCTGATGCCCTCCCGTGGCGGGATGTTGGTGCGGAGTCCTGCCTTCGCACTGGATCTGCAGGGCCGAGATCCCACTGCATTCGTGCGTGAAGTGGAGGACGGCGCGGCGAGGATCGTGGGGAGGTACGTGCCGAAGACGGAGGGTCTGCGGAGCTGGGATATCCGTGGGGCCAATGACAGGCTGAATCGGGTCTTCGAGTTGAACCGCTTGCCTTACGGTGGTTACCCCGGGGAAGACGCCGCCGACCGCCGCGGGAAGAAACCAATGGGCGGTGCCAAGGATGGACCATCACAGGAGGCCGCCCCGGTGATTAAGAAGAGAAAATTAGGTACCGTGGTGGGGAAAAAGAGGGTGTCCGATAATTTTGTTGTGGAGTTGATGGAGACATGCGCGGCCCCCGGGGGGAGGATGTCTTCGCACGAGCTCCGGGAGTCTTCGGCGCGAATGCTGGAGGTTACCGGGGGTCGGTGGCCAAAGAATCTTCCGATCCCCTGGGCAGAGGGCGAAGACATGTCTATGTCTCGTATAGCTCGTGGATTGAAGATTTTCCCTTATGGATGGAATATTGCTGCTGTTGTGTCGGCAGTGATGAACAAGGATCGGCAGGAGGCTGCGCAGAAGCGCCGGGTGGTCATCCGGCTCCCTGAGGCCAGGCCGAAGAGGGCGCGGGGGGGGGGGGGGGCGAAGGCTGCCGTCCCCGGCGGTAGCTAGGCTTCGCTGGCTGCGAAGGCGGTCGCGCCTGGATCTGGCAAGTTACCGGAGAGCGCGAAAGCGGCCGGCGCTGGCGGGACCAAGTCCGCCCCGGAGGGAGCTGCGAAGGTCCGGGAGCTGCCTTTGCCGGGGAAGCGTCTTGCCAACTTCGGCACAGACATTTGCGTGGACGACTATCTCGCCGGTAAGTTTTTTTTGACCGGTGATACATTGCAGGGTCGGGCGAAGGGCAACTTGTTGCCGTCTCGCCTGCGGTGGCGGCCACGGCGTCTGCCGCGGTTTTTAGGGTGAAGGGTGGCGCTTTCAGCGCTAGCGGCAAGGTGTCGGCGGCCACTGCCGTCAAAGATGAGGCGAGCACTGTGTCCCGCCGGCTGCAGGAAGCGTCGCTGCAGCTGAATCAAGTAAGTTGAGGTAGGCTTCGTTGTGGGCCGCTTTCATGGTGATTGTGTACTGATGCGCGTCTGTTAGGCGGCCGACTTCGCCGACCGCGTGGCGTCGGGCGCCCTTACGGCGGGCGTGGATGCCGAAGTCGAGAGACTTCGGGCGCAGCACGCGGACGCCGTCCGGGAAAAATCGGCTGAGAAGAGCAAAAACCGCCGGCTGGCGGAAAAGGTGGCCGCCCTGGAGAGCGAGAGGACTGACCTCCGGCGCCAGCTGGTGGAGGAAAGGAAGGAGGCCAATCAGGCCATCACCAAGGCGCAGACGGCGCAGGCAGAGGCCAAATTGGCGAGGGCAGAGGAGAGTCTCGCCAGCTAGCGTGCCGGGGAGTGGGAGGCACGGTTCAACGCTCTGCAGGCCCGCGTGGACAGGGCCGATGCTTCTATTCGCGTGGAGGTTGAGCGAACGTGCAAATAGCTCGTGGACTCGTACCGCGAGCTGGGTGCACGGACTGCTGACTTCGAGGTGCCCGACCGAGAGGCAGGCCTTCGGTGCCTCGAATGGCTGCAAGAGGAGTTGCAAGCGCTCCCGACCATCGTGGCGGGCTTCATGTCGTATGCCTCCCTCGTCACCTGCGAGGGGGCTATGAACGCGCTGTCCCGTGAACGGTGCAGTCACTATGAGGTCTTCGACCGATCCGATGAAGATTTTGGGCGCGATATTTTTAAGGTCGAAGACCCTGTGGTGAAGGACGCCGGGCGGCCCTCTTCGACCGGATGTGGGGCCCCACGGTCGGGAGGCGGTTAGGGAACGGGCTGACCGGGCAAGGGATCAGGTAAAGTTTGTGTTTTGTTTTGTGTTGTGGAATGTGGGTGTGCGCTGGTGTGCTGAATCGGTGTGCTGCGCTGCAGATGGCGCGTGCTGAGGAGGTGGAGGACTTCGGGCGTCTGAACAGCGCGCTGCCCGAAGCGGAGGCCGACCCGGTGATGGCCGAGGCTGAGGTCTACCCAGCGCCGCCCCCGAAAACCGGTGAAGGCTCCCACACTGCTCCTGCGTCTACTGTGTCTGGTGGAGGCTTGCCGGCCGCCACCATACCGATGGTGGAGGAGCCCCCGAAGGCGGCGACGGAGCCAGCGGCGGAAGATCCCGTCGCGGCTGCTGGGTCTTCACAGGTGGCTTAGTGTGTATGGGGTAGTTAGGGAATTTTGCCTGTGTTACTGAACCTTGGTTGCTGCGCAGGTTCAGGATTTTGGGCCTGCGCACGCAACCGGTACTGCTAATTTTGTGGCGGCTTCGACCGTGGTCGCCGGAAATGAATCGCATGGGTCTACGTCTAAGTTTTCTGAGTTTGACGACTCTGGGAGTTCGGTTTTGTGGACGGAAGAGTCTTCGGATGAAGGCTTAGATTATTTTGCGGCCTTGGATGTGGCTGAGGCGGAGGATTGTCCGCGTGTTACGGATGCTGAAATTTTGCCTGGTCCGAGTGTTGGGCGTAGGCGGCGAAGGGCGGTGGCGAAGCGTAGAGTGGGCGGATTTGATGGTGGTCGTCTTCGTGTGGGCAGGGCTGGTAGGCAGGAATTGTTGTCCTCGCCGGTTGGGGCGAGTATGGGTGAGGGTGAGTTGCGAAGGCTTTTTGAGGGTGAGGAGCTGAGGATAATGCTATTTAACTATAGGGAGATGGGGATCATTCCGAAGGTTGAACCTATGTAAGGTGTGATGCCCTCGCTGTACGCGTGTAACTGTAGTTTGTATGATAAGGTTGACTGCCTTCGCACATCTGGGTGTGTTTGTAAGGTGTTGCGCACCCGGTCTGGTATATTATTGTGTCGGTCCGGCTGCGCCTGTAGACTTTCGGACTGATGTAATGCGCCTTCGATTTTTACTCTCGTTATGCTAGTCCGGCTGCACCCTTAGGCGACTTTTGCGCGGATTGTCTTGTGGAGAAGACTTCGATTCACGCACTTGTTGTGCTAGTCCGGCTGCACCCTTAGGCGACTTTTGCACGGATAGTCTTTTTGAGAAGACTTCGAATTTACGCACTTGTTGTGCTAGTCCGGCTGCACCCTTAGGCGACTTTTGCACGGACTGTCGCACGCGAGGGTAGCCATCGCTGCCCCTCGCGGTGACTTTTGTGTCGGTCGAATGTCGAAGACCGTTGATGCGGTCTTTTTTGACGTAGTTTTTGCGGGGGATTTTTTGCGTGTATATTACATGGCTCTGCCTCGTTAAAAACCTCACCCCCTGGGAGGAAAAGAGTGTGGGCCGGCTTAAAACTTGTTCTGCGGATTACAAGGGCGAGGTGGCCCTGAAGAGTTAAACAAAAAATTTGCGAAGATTATCAATGTTCCAAGAATGTTCTAAGTCTTCGCCGGATGGCGTTGTGAGCCTGTACGCGCTGGGGGACGCCTTTGTCTTGACGATGAAAGGGCCCTCCCATTTCGACTCCAACTTGCCCTGGGACTCTGTCCGAGCTGTCCGGACGAGTACGAGGTCTCCTTCGTTGAACTCCCTCGGGATGACTGTGTGGTCGCGCCATGCTTTTGTCTGAGCTTGGTATTTGTTTAGAGCCTGTAGGGCGAAGACGCGGTTTCCGTCGATGAGGTCCTTCGAAGTAGGCTCGTCTACGTCGGGGACGGCCGACGCAACTATCTAAGGTGACCCGTGCTTTATTTCTTGTGGAGTCATAGCCTCCGATCCGTACAGAAGGCGGAAAGGGGTGAACCCAGTCGCCCTGCACTCAGTTGTGTTCAAGGCCCAGACCACTTCGGGTAACAGGTTGGGCCACTTGCCTTTTTTGTCGTCGAGGAGCATTTTCTTGACGGCTGTGAAAATTTTTCCGTTGGCGCGTTCCACAAATCCGTTGGATTGGGGGTGGTACACTGAGGCGAAGGCAAGCCTGGTGCCGATGGAGAAGCATGAATCCTTGAAGTCTTGGTTGTCGAATTGCTTGCCGTTATCGACTGTGAGTTCAGACGGGACTCCGAAGCGGCAAACAATGTTTTGCCAGAAGAATTTCTGGGTTGTCTTCGATGTTATAGTGGATACTGCCCTCGCCTCAATCCATTTGGTGAAATACTCAACGGCGACGAAGGTGAACTTGAGGTTCCCCTGAGCCATGGGCAGGGGCCCGACAATGTCCTGGCCCTAGCGCTGAAGGGGCCACGTGTGGGCAATTAGCTTCGTGAACTGCGAAGGGCGTCCGGAGCGTGGAGAAAATTTCTGACAAGCTTCGCAGGACCTTGTGACCCGATTTGCGGCGCAAATCATGGCGGGCCAGTAAAAACCTTGACGAATCACCTTTGCCGCTAGGGCCCTAGGCCCTGCGTGAGAGCCGCAAGTTCCGCTGTGGACCTCGCGTAGAATTTGGACGCCTTCAGTCTCGGTGACGCACTTAAGAATCGGTTAGCTGACCCCCTTCTTGTAAAGTTGGCCTTCGATCAACGCGAAGTCCCGGCTTCGGTGTTTGAGGCGCTTGACCTCATTGATGTCGGTTGGATGGTAGTACCCCTGCAGGAACAGGGTTATTGGTGCCCGCCAGCCTTCGGTCATGATGAGGTTGACTATGCGGTGGCCCTCGCTGTCATTGGCTATTTGGAGCCCCTCAGGGCTGCGGACGGCTGGCGTGCCGATGACGTGGTAGAACACGTCGGAGGGTAGGGCCTCGCCCCTGGCGACTGCCTTGGCCAACGCATTGGCCTCCTCATTCTTGGCTCGGTCCACGTGCTGCAACGTGAAACCCTTGAATTGTCTTTCGAGGCTACGGATGGCCACGAGGTACTGCATGAGTGCGGGGTCCTTTGCTGCATAGTCTTTCTCGACCTGGCCGGCGACTACCTTGGAGTCTGTTCTGATGATGCAGGTGGTGACACCGAGTGCCCTTAGCTTGCGAAGGCCGAGGATGACAGCCTCGTATTCTGCTATGTTGTTGGTGCATCTATCATACTCCAAAGCAAAGCTGAGGCACGCTGCGTATCTGTGTTTGATCCCGATGGGCGAAGTAATGACTGCAGCGATGCCTGCCCCCGCATGGCACCAGGCGCCGTCGCAATGGATTGTCCACACTTTTTCTTTGGTCGGGTCCAGTTGTGTCATTGGCCTAGTCCAATCGACGACGAAGTATGCCAGGACTTGTGATTTGATGGCTGTCCTGGGTTCAAATGTGATGTGGTAGCCGGAGAGTTCGGCTGCCCACTTGGCAATCCGTACTGACGCCTCCGGGTTTCTAAACAGCTCGCCGAGTCCTCTGTCTGAGGTAACTCGGACCTTGAATGCCTCGAAATAATGGCGTAATTTGCGCGAGGCCATCACGACTGCATAGGCGATCTTTTCCAGTTCCGTCATATTACATTTTGATGTTGTGAGTACTTCAGAGACGTAATAAACTGGAAATTGCTTGGTCGTGCCCTCTCTGGTCTGCTCTTGAACCAGTGCTGCGCTGACCGCATGTGGCGAAGCCACGACATAGAGCAATAGGGGTAGCGAAGGGTCGGGGCTTTTAAGAATCGCCAATTCCGACAAGTACTGTTTTAGTGAAGCGAAGGCCGCCACCTGCTCTGGCCCCCATGCGAAGTCTTTTGCGCCGTGGAGTGTTTTGAGGAAGAGGAGACTCCGCTCCGCGGACTTGGAGATGAATCTGTTGAGGGCGGCCAACCTGCCTGTCAGTCGTTGCACTTCTCTAGCTGACTGCGGGGGCGTCATATTGATGATAGCCTGGATTTTGGTTGGATTGGCCTCAATTCCGCTGTGTGATACCAGGTAGCCCAAGATTTCCCCTGGCGGACTCCGAAGACGCACTTTTCAGGGTTGAGGCGAAGTCGTGCGGTCCGCATATTCGCGAACGTTTCAGCGAGGTCGGCCAGGTGGTCTTCCTTGCTTCTGCTGGCAACGACGATGTCGTCCACATATGTGAATATATTTCTGCCGACCTGGCTCTCGAGCACCATTTTGGTGAGTCGAGAGAAAGTGGACCCAGTATTCTTGAGTCCCTCCGGCATTCTGATGAAACAATACGTGCCGAAAGGTGTTACGAAGCTGGTGCTTGCCTTGTCCTCCTCCTTCATATATATTCGGTGGTAGCCAGAGAAGCAGTCAAGGAGTGACATGACTTCGCACCCGGCCGCGCTATCGACGATTTTGTCGATTCGAGGCAGCGGGAAATTGTCCTTGGGGCAGGCCTTGTTAAGACTGGTGAAGTCTATGCACATCCGCCATTTGCCGCTCTTCTTCTGCACCATCACTACATTGGCGAGCCATGTGGGGTAGGAGATTGGCTCGATGAACTTGGCTTCGAGCAGGCGATGCACCTCGGCCTTGGCGGCTTCTGTCTTCTCGTCAGACATCTTGTGCAGTCGTTGTTTCTTCGGCCTCACCGAAGGGTCGATTCCTAAGCCGTGCTCGATGATGGAGCGACTGACTCCGACCAGGTCAAGGGCGGACCAGGCGAAGACATCTTTATTCTTGGATAGACAGCAGAGGAGCCACTCTTTGTCGTGCAAAGTGAGGTCTTCGCTGATGGTAACCAACTGCTGGGGCGTTGCCTGGTCGAGGGGGATAGTCTTGGTCCCGTCGTTGCTCTGTAGTTGTGCTTTTTCATGCTCTTTGGAAGTTGAATTGGCAGACCCGAGGACTTCGCGTTGGGCCGTGAGGCAGTGTACATTTCTTTGCCCGAGGACGAAGTCTCTTTCTATGTTACGCGCAACCTGCTGGTTGCCGTAAACTGTGATGGCGCCTTGTGGACCTGGGATCTTCATGCATAGGTAAAGTCCGTGGATAGCTGCCTCAAACTTGTTGATGGAGCCTCGGCCCATTATGGCGTTGTACGGGTACACCATGTCGACGATGTAGAACGTGACTTGATCACTTCGGGCATTAGGTGCTACACCGAAGGAGAGGGGCAACTCTATTTTGCTGACAGGAAAGGTGCCCTTGCCGCCGAAGCCGTACAGGGGGTTGTCCGAGGGCTTGAGCAGGCTGTGGCTTATGCCCATGCGATCAAAGGCATGGAGGAAAATGATGTACGCCTGGCTGCCATTGTCGACCAAGACTTTGTGCAAGTCCTAGCCTACCACGCTGCAGTTGATGACCATGGCATCGATGTGGGGGGCGCTGCGCAGATCGACGTCTCGGGCGTCGAAGGTCAATGGCACGTGGGACCACTTTGTCTGCACGACTGGGCCAGTGACGGCGACGTGGTTGATGCTGCGGTAATGGTCCCTCTTTTGCCGCTTTGTATCGAAGTCGGCACTGGACCCCCTGGTAATCATATGGATGACTCCACGATACGGTTGATCGGCGAAGTCCTCTTGCTTTGGGGCTTGGGGGTGGTTGGGGTGGTGGATGTTTTGCTATTGATGGTGTGGGGGTGGGGGTGGGGGAGGTATGATTTATACCTCCTGGTGGTGTTGGTATGCGTGGTGCGGTGGAGGCAGAGCGGGGCCGTGGTTGTATGGCTGAGGGGGTTGCTGATATGCGTGCGCGACAATTCTAGGGTTGTCGGCTAGTTGTGCCTATGCCATTCTTTCTCTGGTGGCCTTCATCTCTGGGCAGTCCCTTGTGGGATGCGCGCAGTCTTCGCCGTGGAACAGGTAGTAAAATCTGCGTGGCTACTGCGCACGCCGCCGTCCTCGACCGCGAGTTCCATTTCCTCGGCCCTAAGGGGGATACTCCTGGCGGCGAGGGGCTCACCAGCGGGGGGCTGGTTGGCGATGTTGTGCACCTGCTGCTGATTGCGGCCGTCCCGGCCGGAGTCTGTCTGCGAGGGCCTCGTCCAAGTGCGGCTGGACTGCGGAGGGTCTTTGGGCTTCCTCTGAGACTCGACTTTGCGCTGGTGGAGCTCTTCGGATCTAGCATATTTCTCAAACAGCTGATACAGCTCCTGGAGGTTCCTGGGCGGGTCCCTGATGCAGTGGCTGTAGAGGACGCCGGCCCAAAGGCCACTGATGGCGTAGTGGATGGCGATCTGGTCATCGACCGAAGGGAGTTGTGACTTGAGGGTCAGGAACTTGCGGTAATACTCCCGCAGAGTCTCTCGTTCCAGCTGCTTGCAGAGTGAGAGTTCAGCCAAGGCGTCGGTGTCTGGGCGGTACCCTTGGAAGTTGAGCTAGAATTTGTCCCAGAGACTTCTCCAGGAATCGATGGACAATGGGGGCAACCTGGTGTACCAGGTGAGGGCTGGGCCTTCGAGGGCAATGATGAATGACTTGGCCATCGTGGCGTCGTCCCCTCCGGATGATGCAACGGTGACTTGATAGCTCATGATGTACTGTGCTGGATCAGTGCTGCCATTGTACTTGGGATAGGTCCCTGCCCTGAAGTTGGCGGGCCATGGTGTCACTTGCAGGTGAGGTGTCAGGGGACTTCGTCGTCAAGGTAGTTGATGCCTTGGAAAGTCGTGGCGTGAGGGATGGTGTGTCCGCGCTGAGGGACGAACAGGTCTTCGATTTGTGCGCGCTGCTGGAGGGGTGGGCCGTGTTGCAGGCCGAGTTGGCCTTCGCTCTGCATGAGCGTGATCTCTTGTTCAAGCTCCTGTGCCTTCTGCTATTCGTCGCGTATCATCTGTCGCACCTTGGCTTGTGCAGACACACGTTGGCGCTTGGCCTCGAGGATCTCCTTTTGCTTTTGGAGGTTGCGGTTCTTGATGCGCAGGGCGAGTAGCTGTAGCTGCTCTTTGGCCGAAACACCGATGACTTCGCCGTCCTCGGTGGCATCCGCGCCCTCTGGTGGAGCGAAGCCTGGGGGAGGCTGTTGTGGTCACCCGGAGCTGTAGGTGCAGAGGCTGCCTTCGGTAGTGGGTTCTTCATTGCGCTGCTTCTTGCTGTTTGCGTCGTCTTCGCAGGGCTCTTGGAGAGTGTTGTCAACGAGGGCCTTGCCCTTTTTCTCGGCCAGCAGTGCCGCCTTCGCGGCTTCGTCAGCCTTCGACGAGGTTCTCTTGGGTGCCATCGCGGGTGGTGTTTTTGTAGCACGAACGGTGGGCGCCAAATGTTGGAACTTGCTCTCCTGCGCGAGTTGATCCAACTGGGGAGTAAAAGTGGTGTAAACGGGGCTACAACTCGAGATGGCAATAGCTCTGTTAACCTAGCCCCGTAAGGGCACTGTTCGGGGGTATTTATAGGTGTCGGAGTGCCCAACGTCAAGGATTAAGGACGCATGTGCCCTCAGGAGCCTAGGTTCTCCCGGAATATTCCCATTAAAGCAGGGTTACAGACTGTAATAATAGAAAAACCTTTACAATTTAGGCCCATAATGCGCAAAAAACAGCGCGAGGCCCGTTATGACAGGCCGGATTGTACGTGGGCTCTCACGCTAGGCGACCCCGCGGGACGAAGCGGCCTCGCCATGGGTCTTCGTCCTTTAGTTGCGTCGGACGAAGGGTGCAGTCCGTCAGTCGTCGTCTCCGTTGGTGCAGCGAGACTGGCGAAGGCATCGAGCGGAGGGTAGCGTCTATGCCTTCGCCCCAACAGCCAGCTGGACTATTGCACCCATTGAAGATACCCGAGTGGAAATGGGAAGAAATTGGTATGGATTTTATTGTTGGACTACCCCGCACCCCTGCTGGGTATGACTCTATTTGGGTGATTGTGGACAGATTGACAAAAGTGGCTCATTTCATACCTGTGAGGACTAATTACACATGAACCAAGCTAGCAGAATTGTATATGACTCGGATAGTTTGTCTATATGGAGTGCCTAAGAAGATCGTGTCTGATCGAGGATCACAATTTACTTCTCGGTTCTAGAAGAAGTTGCATGAGAGCTTCGATACACAGTTGAATTTTAGTTCGGCCTACCATCCCCAAACTGATGGGCAGACAGAGAGGACTAACCAAGTATTGGAGGATATGTTAAGAGCTTGTGCTCTTAAACATGGTGGAAGTTGGGATAAGAGCTTACCATATGCAGAGTTCTCTTATAATAATAGTTACCAGGCCAGTCTGAAGATGTCACCATTTGAGGCTTTATATGGTAGGAAGTGCAGGACTCCACTATATTGGGATCAGACCGGAGAAAGACAGTTCTTTGGGCCTGAACTTATACAAGAGGCAGAAGAACAAGTGTGAATGATAAGAGAGAATTTGAGAATTGCGCAATCAAGGCAAAAGAGCTATGTTGATAATAGGAGAAGACTACTGGAGTTTAAGGAGGGTGATCATGTATATCTGAAGGTGTCACCGATCCGGGGTATGAGGAGATTTAAAGTTAAAGGAAAATTGTCCCCTTGCTTTATTGGACCTTTCCTGATCTTAAAGCAAATTGGAGAAGTTGCATATCAACTGGAGTTACCCGATCACCTAGCAGATGTAGATGATGTCTTTCACATGTCTCAACTTAAGAAGTGCCTCCGTATATCTGAGGAGCAGCTACCGATGGAGGACCTTAGTGTTCAAGATGATCTGACGTATGCAGAATATCCTATCAAAATTCTTGACACTTTGACTCGAGTTACAAGAAATAAGGTGATAAAGATGTGTAAAGTGCAACGGAGTCACCACAGAGAAGATGAAGCTACTTGGGAGAGAGAAGAAGAGCTTCGCATAGATTTTCCCCATCTTTTCCCTAGTCCTTCCTAAATCTCGAGGACGAGATTCTTTGTAAGGGGGGTAGGATTTGTAATACCCAATTTGTAAGAGATTATATGAAAGGAGAAAATTATTTATTTTATTTATATGTGAGTGTTGTATCTACATACCATCACAAGTGAATACCATAATTAAAAACAAATAATTAATAAAAGACATACCCCTAAATCATGCATCATGCTGGTTTTATTTTGTGTGCACTTTGTGACAATAAATATATTTAAAAAAGTCCAAAGTGGAATTTAAAATCTAAAAGAAATTCTAGAATTTAGGAAAGAGAAGCAAACATATATTATGTAGATAAACATAAGTAAATAAAAATATATTCCTACATTAGGGTTTGAACTTGAATAATTGGTTCAAAGGTGAAACTCATATTCAAATTCAAATTGGATTCAAAATAATTATGAATAAAAGAAAACAGAAAATAAAACATAAAAGAAAAAGGAAGGAGAACTTACCTGGGCCTTCGTGCACCATTCTGGCCCACCAGGTGAAGTCTACCGTGCCAGCCCATCCTGGCCAAGCCACGCGCCGACAGGCGGGCTAGCCAGGTTAGTTTTTCGCGTTTCGCTGATAGCCGGGGCCACTTCACATTTTGCGCGGACTTACGCGGGTGCGCTTGGTCTCACCGGCCAGTGGGCCCGAGTGCGCAGCTCCGCCTTCAACAAACTCGGCTGCCACCTCCGGATCCCGCGTGGGATGAACGGCACTAGCGCGTGTCCTAGATCTCCGCTCCCCACGACCCCACCGCGTCCTGGCCTCAAAAGCAGACCGAGACCCCCTTGCCTCTCCCTGTGCATCCCCTCTCCTTGTCGCCACCAGGAAACACCGCTGCCACCAGGAAAACTCGCCGCCACCGCGGACAACCACTGATAGCGCAAATTGGACCCCAGCCAGGGCACCTGAGGCTTGTGCTGATCCCGAAGAAGCCGTTAGAGGGCGTAATAGGTTTGAGGAGAACGGGGACCGTGGGTAATCGTCATCGGAGTTGGAATTCCACCGCTCGCCGTGACCGGATCTCACTGCGGCGCATTGTGGGGTACATACACATCCATTGCATTTACTTCAATTAGACTATCGTGCGGAGCGTTTTGGATTAGAGCTTTGCGCGGAGTAGAGCATTGGGCGTGTTCCGGCCATGGTGCCACCGCGCCTAGCGACCACGCCGCTGGTGGGTCGGTCAGCCACGGGCGAATGTGCGTTCCACCGTCCGATCGTGATCAGGAGGACGAGATTAGATGCGGACCGGTGATTACTTCGAACCGTCGATCTGATCATGGTCAGCTAGGATTGGGGGTATTGAAAGGGAAATGTGCCCTTGGGCCATTTCTATAAGATTTTGGTGATTAAGTGCTCCACACAAATGCTTTGAGTGATATTTGTGCCAAAGACTCAAGAAGTGCAAATCAAGATTAAAGGTATGTTTCTAGACATAGTATATTGTTTTGAAGACTAATGTATTATGTCTAAGTGCTAGAAACAGGAGAAATCGTTTTGGAGAAAAGTTGGCTATGTTCAGCCAAAAGGCTGCTCGGTCTGGGTGCACCGGACTGTCCGGTGGTGCACCAGACAGTGTCCGGTGTGCCAGGACCAGTCCCGCTGAATAGCCTACTCTCAGGTCTCGACGGCGGCGTACGGCTATAAATCACCGGACT
Organism: Zea luxurians; assembly: GCA_029449295.1. Classification (NCBI taxonomy): domain Eukaryota; kingdom Viridiplantae; phylum Streptophyta; class Magnoliopsida; order Poales; family Poaceae; genus Zea; species Zea luxurians. The sequence goes on along the minus strand of JAOPSE010000024.1, from coordinate 32,453,878 downwards.
GTCCGGTGGTGCACCGGACTGTCCGGTGAGTCATCTGCGGCGAAGTCGCCGCTCTCGGGAAACAGTCAACAGCGTACGGCTAAAAATCACCGGACTGTCCGGTGAGCCAACGGTCGACTGCGCCAACGGTCGACCGCGCAATCCGTGCGTGACACGTGGTCGAGCCAACGGTCTGATGGGGGCACCAGACTGTCCGGTGTGCACCGGACAGAGTCCGGTGCGCTAACGGCTCCAAATCTTCAACGGTCGGCTGCGCCAATTTAGGAAAGAAATCTGCACCGGACAGTGAACAGTGGATGTCCGGTGGTGCACCAGACTGTCCGGTGCGCCACCCGACAGAAGGCAAGAATTGCCTTCCTGGATTGCTTCCAACGGCTCCTAGCTGCCTTGGGGCTATAAAAGGGACCCCTAGGCGCATGGAGGAGTACATCAAGCATACTTTGAGCAATCTTAATCTCTCACACTCCATCTTTGCGCACTCGATTGACATTCTTAGTGATTTGAGCTCTGTTCTAGTGGTGAACTTGTTGCGATTCATTCGAGCTCAAGTCTTGGCTGTGTGTGTATTGCTGTGGATTTGTGTGTGTTGCTTCCCTCCCTTACTCTAGTGCTTTCACTTTGATCCTCATTGTAAGGGCGAGAGACTCCAAGTTGTGGAGATTCCTCGCAAACGGGAAAGAGTAAAGAAAGAAGAACACCATGGTATTCAAGTTGATCATTGGATCACTTGATAGGGGTTGAGTGCAACCCTCGTCCATTGGGACGCCACAACATGGAGGTAGATAAGTGTTGTACTTGTCGAACCACGGGATAACTCGCGTGTCTCTTGTGATTGCTTTTCATGTGATTTGTGTGATTCGCAAGAGCTCGCTTTATAGTCACTTAGTATTATCTCTCTAACACTTAACCAAGTTTTATGACTATAAGTTTTAAGTTTTTACAGGATCACCTATTCACCCCCCCCCTCTAGGTGCTCTCAATTGGTATCGGAGCCGTTCTCTTCAAGAAAGGGACTAATCGCCCGAAGGGATGGATCCTAAGGGAAAGGGGATGGTGATCAACGACAAGGAGAAGGAGTCCTTCCTCAATGAGCCAAAAGACAACAAGCCCACTGACTCGGGCTCAAGTCACAAGAAGAAGGACGGGAAGAAGAGACGCATTAAGAAGATAGTCTACTACGACAGTGACGAGTCCTCTTCTTCCCAAAGAGACGACGACGACAACGAGAAAAAGAAAACGGTCAACTCAAACTTTTCTTTTGATTATTCTCGAATTCCGCAAAATTTCAATGCTCATTTGCTTTCCATTCCTCTTGGTAAACCTCCACACTTTGATGGAGAGGACTACGGATTTTGGAGTCACAAAATGCGTAGTCACCTATTCTCTCTTCATCCAAGTATATGGGAGATAGTAGAAAATGGAATGCAATTTGATAGTACGGATAATTCCATGTTTATCAATGAACAAATTCACAAAAATACACAAGCTACCACTGTTCTTTTAGCATCCTTGTGCAGGGAAGAGTATCATAAGGTGAGCGGCTTGGATAACGCCAAGCAGATTTGGGACACCCTCAAGATCTCGCATGAGGGGAACAACGTCACCATGATCACCAAGATGGAGTTGGTGGAGGGCGAACTAGGAAGGTTCACAATGATCAGGGGGGAGGAGCCAACCCAAACATATAACAGGCTCAAGACCCTGGTCAACAAAATAAGAAGCTATGGAAGCACAAGATGGACGGACCACGACGTCGTCCGGCTTATGCTAAGGTCTTTCACTGTCCTTGATCCTCATCTTGTAAACTCTATTCGTGAAAATCCTAGGTACACCAAGATGACGCCCGAGGAAATACTCGGAAAGTTTGTAAGCGGGCGAATGATGATCAAGGAGGCTAGATATGTTGATGAAGCATTGAATGGCCCAATGTCGATCCATGAGCCTCAAATCGTTGCTCTCAAGGCAACAAGTAGCAGGGAGGTGCTACCTAGCAAGGTGGCGCAAGTTGAGGCGGCCGGGCTAAATGAGGACGAAATGGCCCTCATCATCAAGCGCTTCAAGACGGCGCTAAAAGGAAGAAAGGAGCATCCCAACAAGAGCAAAGCGAAGGGGAAACGCTCCTGCTTTAAATGTGGTAAGTACGGCCATTTTATAGCAAATTGTCCTGACAATACTAATGACCAGGAACAAGAGAAAGGCGGGAAGAGGGAAAAGAAGAAGGCCTACAAGAAGGCGAAGGGCGAGCCACACCTTGGCAAAGAGTGGGACTCGGATTGTTCATCGTCCGACTCCGACGACGAAGGACTCACCGCCTCGGCCTTCAACAAGTCATCGCTCTTCCCCAACGAGCGCCATACTTGTCTAATGGCAAAGGAAAAGAAGGTAAACACTAGAGAAACTCCCAAGTACTCTACTTCTAGTGATGAGGACTCTAGTGATGATGAAATTGACTACACTAGCTTGTTCAAAGGATTAGATAGAGCCAAGGTAGAAAAGATTAATGAGCTGATTGATGCATTGAATGAAAAAGATAGACTGCTAGAGAGGCAAGAGGACATCTTGTATGAGGAACATGACAAATTTGTTAATGTTCAAAAGTCTCTTGCCTTAGAGATTAAAAGGAATGAATTATTATCTTCTGAATTATCTATTTGCAATGAGTCTATTTCTAGCCTGAAGATTTTGAATGATGATTTAAATGCTAAGCTAGAGGTAGCAAATAAATCTAGTTCTTGTATAGAGCATGTTGTGATTTGCAATAGGTGTAAGGATTTTAATGTTGATGCTTGTAGTGAACATTTAATTTCTATTTCTAAATTAAATGATGAAGTAGCTAGTCTTAATGCCCAACTTAAGACTAGCAAAAATGATTTTGATAAACTAAAATTTGCAAGGGATGCCTACACTGTTGGTAGACATCCCTCAATTAAGGATGGGCTTGGCTTTCGAAGGGAAGCCAAGAACTTAACAAGTCAAAAGGCTCCCATTCCCAACAAGGAGAAAGGGAAGGCCCCTATGACTAGTAAGAGTCAAAAGAATCATGCTTTCATGTATCATGATAGAAAATATGCTAGGAATTTTCATTATAGTAGGAGTTATAATGCTTTTGACACACATGCCATGATTGCTTCAAGTTCGAACTTTAATGGTAGATCTAGGAGGAATTTGTTCCTAGGAAAGTGTATAATGGATCTACCACTGTCTTTCATGCTTGCAATGCTAAATTTGTTCTTTCATGTAAAAATGAAAAAGTAATTGCTAAAAAGGTGGGGGGCAAATGCAAGGGAGATAAGACTTGCATTTTGTCACACCCGGATTTTAGGGGTCCAAAACCCGGGCGCGAACATAAACACCAGGTATGCTGGGACCAAGTCTCAAACATATGATGTATAGTGGCACAGGATCGAATGTCACATCTTTATATATAACAGGAGTTCTATACAAAATAAATAATTACATTATAAGGAGACAACGGTCCAGCAACCCAAAGTTGACTGGGAGACGACGACCTAGACCTCTCACGAACACATCACAGCATCCTCCGAGCGCATCATCCTGTGGTACCTGTTCTGGACCTGTGGGGGGGTGTGAGACAGCAAGAGTGAGCTCACATACGTTCATCGCTCAACAAGTTGTGGGGAATAATGTGCATGAACTCACCAAAGGTGGGAGCTCACGTGAAGTGTAAGGCTTACCAAAGAGGATGGTTAGAGCTGAGCATTGCTTTTAAAGTTGGTCAAAATTTTATTAGCAGTTACTAAGTATAAGTAAATACCAACCCAATTAATTAGTAGAACAAAAGTAACAACCTCACCTGCAATGCAATGCATATGACAAATTGAATTTAGTTCCATAATTTAATCATGTGAGTGTCCGAGCTGCTCTTGACCGTGAGCACGGCTAGTATACCAGTTTTACACTCTGCAGAGGTTGCGCATCTTTACCCACAAGTCATGTTACCCATCTGCCAAGGGATCGCGACTTCCCATACACCTCTACCGAGGAGGCGAGGCAGGGTAACACTACGAGGCCTTTACAAAGTTCCACTAGCTTCAGAAAACCCGCTACAGTTTATAGGAAGTTCCAATGCAGGAATCCCTTGCAGGACCGCCATCGTAGCAAAATCCTCCCGAGGGCCTCCCTACACTGACCACTCCCCTACTGCCCTTGCCCCTTTCGGGTAAGGTAGTCTTCCACTAGCTTTCCTAATTAATCAGCCAAGGGGTCCCATTCCTCCCTTGTGGTAGCACTGTTTTCCCGGGTGGTTCTCCATGTTCCAATTAACATAATGATCTTAACATGAACAGTAATAATAAACAGATAATAAAAGTGTGATCATGAATAATGTATCTTCATACCCAAAACCACATAAAGCACTAGCAAGTACTACCCAACAAGGTTCAGTGGTAAACAAGGTATAAAGATAATCAAACTAGGCTAACCTATTGGGTCCCATCAAAATTAACCTATGCAGATCATTATGATTAATTAGAACATGAGTGGGTAAAAAGAAGTGATCAAGGGCACAACTTGCCTGGCACTTGAGATTCCAGGTACCAACTTGCTCTTCAGCTGACTCGTGACCTCACGCTAGTCGTAGTAATACAAACAAACAGCGTATAGGAAAAATTAACATTACACCAAACATAAGAATAAATTACATAATAATAATCTACGCGTTGATACGAGATCGTGGGAACGAGAACCGCTAGATTCGGAGTTACGGTTATCAAGTTATGGATTTTCGAAATTATTTTGTGCTTGGAATAAATTAATCCTGATGAACAATTTTAACTCAAGTTTCTTGGCTAAACAATGCTACTGGTTGGTAGACAATATTAATACAAAATTATAGAAACTGGAACGAATTAATTTGGAGTTAGAATGAATTAAATATGATTTATACAAGTTTCTAGAATTATTTTTGTTCTAAAAATCCTTTTTCTGAATTATTTTATTAATTCTGGATAACCTATGGACTGCGGACACAAAATCCTGGGAGTTTGGGGTCCAAACTATAAATTCTAGGACCTATTTGTTATATCCACAGCGAAGGAGAGGATGGCGGGTTGATTTAACAGAAGTGCAGGGGCCCTTCTGTAAAACAACAGCGCTGAAGGGGTATACGCCTATCACGTCCATTGGATCCACGGCATGTGGTCACGATTAGACTGAACCAGAGTTAATAATCGAGCCGCACATCCAGAGATCAGTGGCCAAAATCAACCCTGATGTGAATCATCCGATCCCCAATCTACAGTCCAGATCCATGCACGCACTGGTATGTGCTAGATCTAACGCTGGTCATCCGTTGAAGAACGAACGGCTGGCGGTGTTTCTTCCAGGCAGCGGCGGCAGCGCCCGCACGGCGGAGGCCATGGCCAGACCGCGCCAACTCGAACGCTGTGACCCAGGCGGCACGAGCATGGATAGAAGGATGGAAACGAGCACCGCATCGAACACGCCCCAAGGTAACCAACGAAGCTCCCAGACCCGCGTCTTCTTCCCCACACCGGCTGAATGCGGCAACGGCAATGCGCCGTGGCAGAGAACGCCGGTGAGCGTTCCCGGTTCGACGTCCAGTTCTCCTAGGGTGGAACAGAGGGCCCCAACACAAACCTTATGAGATGGCGAATGCATAAGGAGTAGTCTTACCGTAGATCGCAGCGCCATTGACTACGGCCACGGCGTGCGGCAGCACGTGCACTCCGGCGAGGGACTGCCCTTGTTCTACGTGGTACCGAGACCGAAGTCCCCACCGTTCTGCATCCTTACGGCACCGCGAAGTTCCCTGGCACATTCCCAGGCCCCGAACAACAACGCCCAATGGATTCGCCTGCAGCGGCACATGTTCTACCCCCCCCCATGGCGACGGACGGCGGACCTCCCTCCGGGATCAGGCTTGGGATTCGACAGGTGTGAGCGGCAGCCAAGAATTTATAGAGGATTGGGAACGAGTCCTTGATGCGATGTTTATGGATCTGCGAACGAAACCCCGGAATTTCGGCGAGCTATAAGCGGAGCTGTTACGGCTGGGTAGGCGACGAGTCTGACGGACGCGACCCACACGCCAGAGGCAGTGCAGGTTGGTGCGTGGGGTGAGGCTGCCAAGTGGGGCCCGCGGCGCAGTGGCAATGCGCCAAAGGAGGCACTGGCCGCGCGGATGCTGTTAGCTGGGCCGTGGAGGCCAAGGAAGCAAGTGGCCGTGGATTTGAGAGAGCCGGCCCAAGTCAAGTTCTGGTGTTTTTCTCTTTTTTTTCATTTCCATTTTCTATTTAACTTCAAATTTGTTTCTAGTTCCAAGTTCAATTATTCAAACTCACATTTATACTCCTATTTTATTTATTTTTTCCAGATTTTCCAAATGTCTCATTTGAAATCCAAATGTGAGTATCAACCATATAATTTTCAAGATTACTATTTTATTCTCCTTCTCATATTTGAACTAACAATATTGATTTTATTACAAGTTTCTTTTCTCATTCCCTAATTCCCAAAGCATTATAATAACTATATTTGTTTATTTATTTTATAATTATATTATTTATTTATTTTTACTAATTTTGGGTCTTACAAATCCTACCCCCCTTAAACAGAATCTCGCCCCGAGATTTGTAAGAAATGGGATATAGAAAGTCAAAGGCTTAGGTTGCAGTTTAGCTTCGATTTTTTTTCTAAGTGGCTTTAAGCACAAATGTTTTCATAATAATTTTTTTTATAAGGAATTGATTAGGAACACATGGGTATATTTATGTATATCCACTTTACTATGTAGGGTAAAAAAATGTCTTTAAAGCATAGATAGGTCTGGGTAAGAAAAGGTGGGGTAAGGAAAGACTCCATCCAAGATTGTGGATATTGATTAACCTTGGTGATCTCACTTGATCCTTGAAGACTTGAGTTGGTGCTCATCCTTTCTTGATGAAGTTGATCATCTTCTCCAGGCTTGTCTCATTGATTAGGAGTTAGTGTATATTATCAGGCTGGGGAATATGGTTAAGATAGACATGGATGAGATAGACTACATGACGTAGGTCAAAATTTTGTTTGATGTTAGGTGGGGATAGGCAGATTATGCAATCCATCATGACTCTATTGGTTGGGTTGTTTGCCCATAGATTGGTTGCATAGGTTATGTAACATATTATATGGGTCATGTTGTTGTGTATGGTCGGGTTGACCTAGGTCACCAATTTAGGCTTATGTGGATTTGGAGTATGGCTTTATCCTTGTACCAGCATTAAGTAACTCACACTAGGTTGGATCATAATAGATTAGATAAAATCTAGATTAGGTTGGATATAACTAGATTAGACTAGTTTAATTTAGATAAATCCACTAGGGTAGGATATATCTTATTAGAATATGTTAGAATCTTTTGGGATAGTATGGATCATATGGTGTAGGTAGGTTAGAAGCTCTATTAGGTTAACACAGAGGGATTATGCAACCATCGGATGGTTAGGATAGTTGCATGAGGCCGAGTTGGTATAAGACATTAATTTAGGTTAAGTTATATTTGTGGAAGCAGTGTCTAACCCATATCACTAGATTAACTAACATGTTAATAACTCACTTTAGATTGGATAATATTAGATTGGATGGGATCTAGATTAGATTGGTTAAGATATGAGGTCAGTTAGATCTATTAGGATAAGATAACATCTTTTCAAGATAAGATGAATCTATTAAGGTGAGAGGGTATCTTTTAAGATAAGATGGAGCTATTGAGATGAGATAGATCTTTAATGAAGGATAATCTAGATTATTTAGTTATCTTATGAATTATATTTATGCCTATATATATGCAGATGTAATTGTGGACATTACTCCACAACTTATCACACTCAATCAAAGATCCAAATCAAACAAGTATCATAAGAACAAGCATTCGAGTGTATAGATATCTATAAGAAAATAGTTTTGTTTTTGTTCCTAAGATTAGGTCTCCTATTCCTAAAGGTCACTTTAGGCACGAGATTTCAAGAGTGTGAAATCTACATTTGTCTTTAGAAGGAAAAGGCAAGAATAATCAGAGTAAGCGGAAATAGATGAGAAAAGATTAAGAAAAGTTTAGAAAAGATCAGAGTAGCAAAGGTAAGTAAGTATTGGTTGTCCAGTTCTATCTAGGTTTCGTCCTACAGTCAACATTCCTCTGATACCACTTCTGTCACACCCGGATTTTAGGGGTCCAAAACCCGGGCGCGAACATAAACACCAGGTATGCTGGGACCAAGTCTCACACATATGATGTATAGTGGCACAGGATCGAATGTCACATCTTTATATATAACAGGAGTTCTATACAAAATAAATAATTACATTATAAGGAGACAACGGTCTAGCAACCCAAAGTTGACTGGGAGACGACGACCTAGACCTCTCACGAACACATCACAGCATCCTCCGAGCGCATCATCCTGTGGTACCTGTTCTGGACCTGTGGGGGGGTGTGAGACAGCAAGAGTGAGCTCACATACGTTCATCGCTCAACAAGTTGTGGGGAATAATGTGCATGAACTCGCCAAAGGTGGGAGCTCACGTGAAGTGTAAGGCTTACCAAAGAGGATGGTTAGAGCTGAGCATTGCTTTTAAAGTTGGTCAAAATTTTATTAGCAGTTACTAAGTATAAGTAAATACCAACCCAATTAATTAGTAGAACAAAAGTAACAACCTCACCTGCAATGCAATGCATATGACAAATTGAATTTAGTTCCATAATTTAATCATGTGAGTGTCCGAGCTGCTCTTGACCGTGAGCACGGCTAGTATACCAGTTTTACACTCTGCAGAGGTTGCGCATCTTTACCCACAAGTCATGTTACCCATCTGCCAAGGGATCGCGACTTCCCATACACCTCTACCGAGGAGGCGAGGCAGGGTAACACTACGAGGCCTTTACAAAGTTCCACTAGCTTCAGAAAACCCGCTACAGTTTATAGGAAGTTCCAATGCAGGAATCCCTTGCACGACCGCCATCGCAGCAAAATCCTCCCGAGGGCCTCCCTACACTGACCACTCCCCTACTGCCCTTGCCCCTTTCGGGTAAGGTAGTCTTCCACTAGCTTTCCTAATTAATCAGCCAAGGGGTCCCATTCCTCCCTTGTGGTAGCACTGTTTTCCCGGGTGGTTCTCCATGTTCCAATTAACATAATGATCTTAACATGAACAGTAATAATAAACAGATAATAAAAGTGTGATCATGAATAATGTATCTTCATACCCAAAACCACATAAAGCACTAGCAAGTACTACCCAACAAGGTTCAGTGGTAAACAAGGTATAAAGATAATCAAACTAGGCTAACCTATTGGGTCCCATCAAAATTAACCTATGCAGATCATTATGATTAATTAGAACATGAGTGGGTAAAAAGAAGTGATCAAGGGCACAACTTGCCTGGCACTTGAGATTCCAGGTACCAACTTGCTCTTCAGCTGACTCGTGACCTCACGCTAGTCGTAGTAATACAAACAAACAGTGTATAGGCAAAATTAACATTACACCAAACATAAGAATAAATTACATAATAATAATCTACGCGTTGATACGAGATCGTGGGAACGAGAACCGCTAGATTCGGAGTTACGGTTATCAAGTTATGGATTTTCGAAATTATTTTGTGCTTGGAATAAATTAATCCTGATGAACAATTTTAACTCAAGTTTCTTGGCTAAACAATGCTACTGGTTGGTAGACAATATTAATACAAAATTATAGAAACTGGAACGAATTAATTTGGAGTTAGAATGAATTAAATATGATTTATACAAGTTTCTAGAATTATTTTTGTTCTAAAAATCCTTTTTCTGAATTATTTTATTAATTCTGGATAACCTATGGACTGCGGACACAAAATCCAGGGAGTTTGGGGTCCAAACTATAAATTCTAGGACCTATTTGTTATATCCACAGCGAAGGAGAGGATGGCGGGTTGATTTAACAGAAGTGCAGGGGCCCTTCTGTAAAACAACAGCGCTGAAGGGGTATACGCCTATCACGTCCATTGGATCCACGGCATGTGGTCACGATTAGACTGAACCAGAGTTAATAATCGAGCCGCACATCCAGAGATCAGTGGCCAAAATCAACCCTGATGTGAATCATCCGATCCCCAATCTACAGTCCAGATCCATGCACGCACCGGTATGTGCTAGATCTAACGCTGGTCATCCGTTGAAGAACGAACGGCTGGCGGTGTTTCTTCCAGGCAGCGGCGGCGGCGCCCGCACGGCGGAGGCCATGGCCAGACCGTGCCAACCCGAACGCTGTGACCCAGGCGGCATGAGCATGGATAGAAGGATGGAAACGAGCACCGCATCGAACACGCCCCAAGGTAACCAACGAAGCTCCCAGACCCGCGTCTTCTTCCCCACACCGGCTGAATGCGGCAACGGCAATGCGCCGCGGCAGAGAACGCCGGTGAGCGTTCCCGGTTCGACGTCCAGTTCTCCTAGGGCGGAACAGAGGGCCCCAACACAAACCTTATGAGATGGCGAATGCATAAGGAGTAGTCTTACCGTAGATCGCAGCGCCATTGACTACGGCCACGGCGTGCGGCAGCACGTGCACTCCGGCGAGGGACTGCCCTTGTTCTACGTGGTACCAAGACCGAAGTCCCCACCGTTCTGCATCCTTACGGCACCGCGAAGTTCCCTGGCACATTCCCAGGCCCCGAACAACAACGCCCAATGGATTCTCCTGCAGCGGCACATGTTCTACCCCCCCCCCCATGGCGACGGACGGCGGACCTCCCTCCGGGATCAGGCTTGGGATTCGACAGGTGTGAGCGGCAGCCAAGAATTTATAGAGGATTGGGAACGAGTCCTTGATGCGATGTTTGTGGATCTGCGAACGAAACCCCGGAATTTCGGCGAGCTATAAGCGGAGCTGTTACGGCTGGGTAGGCGACGAGTCTGACGGACGCGACCCACACGCCAGAGGCAGTGCAGGTTGGTGCGTGGGGTGAGGCTGCCAACTGGGGCCCGCGGCGCAGTGGCAATGCGCCAAAGGAGGCACTGGCCGCGCGGATGCTGTTAGCTGGGCCGTGGAGGCCAAGGAAGCAAGTGGCCGTGGATTTGAGAGAGCCGGCCCAAGTCAAGTTCTGGTGTTTTTCTCTTTTTTTTTCATTTCCATTTTCTATTTAACTTCAAATTTGTTTCTAGTTCCAAGTTCAATTATTCAAACTCACATTTATACTCCTATTTTATTTATTTTTTCCAGATTTTCCAAATGTCTCATTTGAAATCCAAATGTGAGTATCAACCATATAATTTTCAAGATTACTATTTTATTCTCCTTCTCATATTTGACCTAACAATATTGATTTTATTACAAGTTTCTTTTCTCATTCCCTAATTCCCAAAGCATTATAATAACTATATTTGTTTATTTATTTTATAATTATATTATTTATTTATTTTTACTAATTTTGGGTCTTACACATTTGGGTCCCTAAGGCTGTTGTTACTAACCTTATAGGACCCAACAAGAGTTGGGTACCTAAAACCCAAGCCTAATTTGCCTTGCAGGTTTATGCATCCGGGGGGTCAAGCTGGATTATCAACAGCGGATGCACAAACCACATGAGGGGGGAGAAGAAGATGTTCACCTCCTACGTCAAGAACAAAGATTCCCAAGACTCAATCATTTTCGGTGACAGGAATCAAGGCAAGGTTGAAGGACTAGGAAAGATAGCTATTTCTTCTGAGCATTCCATATCTAATATGTTTTTAGTAGAATCGCTCGGATATAACTTGTTGTCCGTTAGTCAATTATGTAATATGGGTTACAATTGCTTATTTACAAATGTAGATGTGTCTGTCTTTAGAAGGAGTGATGGTTCATTAGCTTTTAAGGGTGTACTAGACGAAAAACTCTATTTAGTTGTTTTTTCGAAGGAGGAGGCCGATCTAGATGCATGCTTAATCGCTAAGACTAGCATGGGCTGGCTGTGGCATCGCCGTCTAGCACATGTGGGGATGAAGAACCTTCACAAGCTTCTAAAGGGAGAACATGTGTTAGGTCTAACAAATGTAACTTTCGAAAAAGATAGACCTTGTGCAGCTTGTCAAGCAGGTAAACAGGTGGGAAGCACTCATCACAACAAGAATGTGATGACTACATCAAGACCTCTGGAGCTACTGCATATGGACCTCTTCGGACCCGTCGCCTACCTTAGCATCGGGGGAAGTAAGTATGGTCTTGTTGTTGATGATGATTTTTCCCGCTTCACTTGGGTATTCTTTTTGCAGGATAAATCAGAAACCCAAGGGACCCTCAAGCGCTTTCTAAGGCGAGCTCAAAACGAATTTGAGCTCAAGGTGAAAAAGATTAGAAGCGACAACGGGTCCAAATTCAAGAACCTTCAAGTGGAGGAGTACCTTGAGGAGGAAGGAATCAAGCATGAGTTCTCCGCTCCCTACACACCATAGCAAAATGGTGTGGTAGAGAGGAAGAACAGGACACTCATTGACATGGCGAGGACGATGCTTGGAGAATTCAAGACGCCCGAGCGGTTTTGGTCAGAAGCTGTGAACACAGCTTGCCACACCATAAACCGGGTCTACCTTCATCGCCTCCTCAAGAAGACGTCGTATGAACTCCTAACCGCTAACAAACCCAACGTTTCATATTTTCGAGTTTTTGGGAGTAAATGCTACATTCTAGTGAAGAAAGGTAGAAATTCAAAATTTGCTCCCAAAGCTGTAGAAGGGTTTTTGTTAGGTTATGACTCAAATACAAAGGCGTATAGAGTCTTCAACAAATCATCGGGTTTGGTTGAAGTCTCTAGCGACGTTGTATTTGATGAAACTAATGGCTCTCCGAGAGAGCAAGTTGATCTTGATGATGTAGATGAGGATGAGGTTCCAACGGACGCAATACGCACCATGGCTATTGGAGATGTGCAACCACAAGAACACAAGGAGCAAGATCAACCTTCTTCCTCAACGATGGTGCATCCCCTGACTCAAGATGAAGAACAGGTTCCTCAAGAGGAGGCATGTGATCAAGGGGGAGCATAGGATGTCGAAGATAAGGAGGAAGAAGTACCACAGTTCGAGCGATGATTCAAAGGAATCATCCCGTCGACCAGATATTGGGTGATATTAGCAAGGGAGTAACCACTCGCTCTAGACTAGCTAATTTTTGTGAGCATTACTCTTTTGTCTCTTCTATTGAGCCTTTCAGGGTAGAAGAGGCCTTACTAGATCCGGATTGGGTGTTGGCCATGCAGGAAGAGCTCAACAACTTCAAGTGAAATGAAGTTTGGACACTGGTGCCACGTCCCAAGCAAAACGTTGTGGGAACCAAGTGGGTGTTCTACAACAAACAGGACGAGCACGGGGTGGTGACAAGGAACAAGGCTCGACTTGTGGCAAAAGGTTATGCCCAAGTCGCGGGTTTGGACTTTGAGGAGACTTTTGCTCCTATGGCTAGGTCAATTCGTATTTTGTTAGCTTATGCCGCTCACCATTCTTTCAGGTTGTTCCAAATGGACATGAAGAGCGCTTTCCTCAACGGGCCAATCAAGGAGGAGGTGTACGTGGAGCAACTCCCTGGCTTTGAGGATGAACGGTACCCCGACCACGTGTGTAAGCTCTCTAAGGCGCTCTATGGACTTAAGCAAGCCCCAAGAGCATGGTATGAATGCCTTAGAGACTTTTTAATTGCTAATACTTTCAAGGTTGGGAAAGCCGATCCAACTCTTTTTACTAAGACTTATGATGGTGATCTATTTGTGTGCCAAATTTATGTCGATGACATAATATTTGGTTCTACTAACCAAATGCCTTGTGAAGAGTTTAGCAGGGTGATGACTCAAAAATTTGAGATGTCGATGATGGGCGAGTTGAACTACTTCCTTGGGTTCCAAGTGAAGCAACTCAAGGACGGCACCTTCATCTCTCAAACAAAGTACACGCAAAACTTGCTCAAGCAGTTTGGGATGAAGGACGCCAAGCCCGCAAAGACTTCAATGGGACGACGGCGAGGCACGACGGCGAGCGGTGGTGCTGCTGCGCACGGGGCAGGGATTCGACAGCGGGTGCGCGTGAGCAGAGCGACGGCGTGGTAGCGTCGACTCCGGCGGGGTTCCGACGAGCGCGAGCGAAAGAGAGAGTGTGGAGACTGCGAACGAGCTTCGGCAGGGAGAAGGAGAGGGCTCGGCTTTGGATTTTATAGAGGAGAGGGAGGGAAGTGAAGGGTCGGCCGAGGAGGGAGAGAGGTGGCCGGTCCTCATAGCTACCATTAATGGCCGTCGGTTTCTTCCATGGAAAGTAATGGGGAGGGAGAGAAAACGGATGCAATAACTCCATTAACGCAAAAGACGAACGGACGACTGCAGGGTCGGCTGTCGCGGCGCGTGCTCGGGTCGGTGGCGTGCGGTGCTCGGCGCCTGGGTGTCGGCGCGGTGAAGTAGGGACGTCAGGGCGTCGTGGCTCGGCCAGGGGCTAGGCCGGGGTCGGTGTTGCGGCCGCGTCGGTGTCGCGTGGGGCACGGACTAGGCGCGCTCGGCGGCAGCACGCGGTCGAGGTTGCCTGGGTGACGGGTCGTCACGCAGGGGCGCGCGCGGCTCGGTCCTCGCAGCGCGTGTAGGGGCAGGGTCGCATGCCTCGGCGGCTAGAGCGGCTGCAGGGGCACGGTCGGCCTGGGGCTCCTGAATGTCGTGGCTTGAGCACATGGGGCCCTCTTGGGCGCGGCTGCTCCTGGCGAAGGGGCGTCGGGTGCTCCAAGCGACGCGTGAGGGAGAGAACAGGAGAGAGGGAAGAGAGAAATGGAGGCGCGGGTGAGGAGACCAGGAGGCATCGGCTGCTAGCAGGGGAGCGACGGCGGCTACCAGGGGTGGCGGCTGGGAGCCAAGGGGAGAGGGAGGCGCGGCTAATGGGCCTAATGGGCCATATGGTTGGCTAGGGTTAGATTAGGTTTTGTTTTTTTTTCTTTTTTCTATTTCCTTTTCAAATTACGAAATACATATTTAAATAATCATAAAATTCATAAGAATCAAACCAAAATTATTTATAAATAACATATTAATTCTTGGACTAATATTTATTATATTATTTATGTGAATTTTTAAGAACAAATGATATTCCATATTCAAAATCAATCATGAGCATTTCAAAAATCATCCCAAAGGCAAATAAATAACGAACATTTAAGAGAAAATTAATTACCATAAATATCATTATTAACTAAATGTATTATTTTCATTTAATGATTTTCATAGTGTCACAGCTAGATTTCAATCCGACCCAAGGGAGTGTCATCTTGTGGCCGTTAAGCGAATTCTTAGATATTTAGTTGCTACGCCTTGCTTCGGGATCTGGTATCCAAAGGGGTCTACCTTTGACTTGATTGGATACTCAGACTCCGACTATGCTGGATGTAAGGTCGATAGGAAGAGTACATCAGGGATGTGCCAATTCCTAGGAAGGTCCCTGGTGTCGTCGAGTTCTAAGAAACAAACCTCCGTTGCCCTATCCACCGCTGAGGCCAAGTACGTTGCCGCAGGACAGTGTTGCGCGCAACTATTTTGGATGAGGCAAACCCTCCGGGACTTTGGCTACAATCTGAGCAAAGTCCCACTCCAATGTGACAATGAGAGTGCAATCCGCATAGCGGACAATCCTGTTGAACACATCCGCACAAAGCACATAGACATCCGGCATCAATTTTTGAAAGACCACCAACAAAAGGGAGATATCGAAGTGTTTTATGTTAGCACCAAGAACCAGCTAGCCGATATCTTTACCAAGCCTCTAGATGAGAAGACCTTTTGCAGGCTACGTAGTGAGCTAAATGTCTTAGATTCGCGTAACTTGGATTGATCTAGAGCATACATGTGTTTTATGCATTTGATCATATTCCCTTATGCATTTTATTGCTTATTTATGGTGCTCAAGTTGTGCAAGGAACCCTCGGACCTCACAAGTCCATGTGTGAATGGGCACATATTTAGGGGGAGAAATGCTACAACTTGACCCTTTGAGACTAACTGTGTGCTTGAGTTTTCTTAATTTAGTCTCAAAGGTGATTGAAAGGGAAAAGGTGAACTTGGACCATGCAAGACTTCTACTGCACTCCGATGAGAGGGTAATTTACTCCAAGTTCATCTCCGTGCTCTTATTGCCTTTTTACTCTTAATTGAAGATTTTGGTGAGGCAATGGGGTTTAAGGGCCAATAACAATCCCGTTTTGGTGCTTAATGCCAAAGGGGGAGAAATTAAGGCCAAAGCAAATGGATCAGCTACCACTTGAGAATTGTGAAAATAGTAGAGTTAGAGCTTTTGTTTTGTCAAAATACTCTTATTGTCTCTTATTGTCAAAAGTTGGTCTCTTGTGGGGAGAATGTTTGATTACGGGAAAAAGGGGGAGTTTTTGAATCTTTGATCAATTTCTCTTGGAATACCTCTCTCTATGCCTCAACAAGTGAATTTGACTTAGAGATAGGAAATTGAGCTTGATTTGCAAAAACAAACCAAGTGGTGGCAAAGAATGATCCAAATATGCCAAATTTGAATCAAAACAAATTTTGTTCTCATTTGCATTGATGTTGCACTTCTTTTAGTTGCTTTTTGTTGTGTTGGCATAAATCACCAAAAAGGGGAGATTGAAAGGGAAATGTGCCCTTGGGCCATTTCTATAAGATTTTGGTGATTAAGTGCTCCACACAAATGCTTTGAGTGATATTTGTGCCAAAGACTCAAGAAGTGCAAATCAAGATTAAAGGTATGTTTCTAGACTTAGTACATTGTTTTGAAGACTAATGTATTATGTCTAAGTGCTAGAAACAGGAGAAATCGTTTTAGAGAAAAGTTGGCTATGTTCAGCCAAAAGGCTGCTCGGTCTAGGTACACCGGACTGTCCGGTGGTGCACCGGACAGTGTCTGGTGTGCCAGGACCAGTCCCGCTAAACAGCCTACTCTCGGGTCTCGACAGCGGCGTATGGCTATAAATCACCGGACTGTCCGGTGGTGCACTGGACTGTCCGGTGAGTCGTCTGCGGCGAAGTCGCCGCTCTCGGGAAACAGTCAACAGCGTACGGCTAAAAATCACCGGACTGTCCGGTGAGCCAACAGTCGACTGCGCCAACGGTCGACCGCACAATCCGCGCGTGACGCGTGGCCGAGCCAACGGTCTGATGGGGGCACCGGACTGTCCGGTGTGCACCGGACAGCGTCCGGTGCGCCAACGGCTCCAAATCTTCAACGGTCGGCTGCGCCAATTTAGGAAAGAAATCTGCACCAGACAGTGAACAGTGGATGTCCGGTGGTGCACCGGACTATCCGGTGCGCCACCCGACAGAAGGCAAGAATTGCCTTCCTGGATTGCTACCAACGGCTCCTAGCTGCCTTGGGGCTATAAAAGGGACCCCTAGGCGCATGGAGGAGTACATCAAGCATACTTTGAGCAATCTTAATCTCTCACACTCTGTCTTTGCGCACTCGATTGACATTCTTAGTGATTTGAGCTCTGTTCTAGTGGTGAACTTGTTGCGATTCATTCGAGCTCAAGTCTTGGCTGTGTGTGTGCGTATTGCTGTGGATTTGTGTGTGTTGCTTCCCTCCCTTACTCTAGTGCTTTCACTTTGATCCTCATTGTAAGGGTGAGAGACTCCAAGTTGTGGAGATTCCTCGCAAACGGGAAAGAGTAAAGAAAGAAGAATACCGTGGTATTCAAGTTGATCATTGGATCACTTGAAAGGGGTTGAGTGCAACCCTCGTCCATTGGGACGCCACAACGTGGAGGTAGACAAGTGTTGTACTTGTCGAACCACGGGATAACTCGCGTGTCTCTTGTGATTGCTTTTCGTGTGATTTGTGTGATTCGCAAGAGCTCACTTTATAGTCACTTGGTATTATCTCTCTAACACTTAACCAAGTTTTGTGACTATAAGTTTTAAGTTTTTACAGGATCACCTATTCACCCCCCTCTAGGTGCTCTCAGGTATACCTCTTCAGTGTTTTAAATCGGGACCCTCGATCGGTGATCGTGCGGTCGGGGGAAATCGCCTGGTTGCCGTCAAAACTTAGATGAACGGTCAGGATTGATCGGAGCTGGCATTTTGGGGTGGGGCGCGATGGCGTGTCCGATCGCGATCGGACGATCCCTGATGCACTCACATTTATTTAAATCGAAACCGTTCACGCGTGATCCAACGGCTTGGATCCGAAGATACCCCTTCGGCCGCAAGATTTACAAAGGAGCCCTTCGCGTATTAGAAAATAAACCCGCAGTCCTCCCCTCGGGGTTCTCTGTGTCTGTGGGGTTTTTGCGAGTAGGCCCCTGAGCTTACCAAAAAATGAGGCGCGGTCCACAGATTAGGAAAATCAGGGAAATAAAATTAGAAAATAGATTTTTAGTATTAAATTAATTGCAGAAACTTGTTTAATTTGTAGAAAATCTATATGAACTCCAAATTGGTCCATTCCAGTTCCTAAATTTTTGTAATATTATTGTCTATCCATTAGTGCCACTGTTTTGACATGAAAGACACATTAAAATTTATCTAGCACTTAATCTTGTATTAAATACATAAAACCTTGGAAAATTCATAATTAAAATCTATAACTCCAAATTTAATGATTCCAGTTCCTATGATCTTATTTTAATGTCTAGATTATTATTATGTATTTTATTTACATGTTTGGTGTGATGTTAATTTTTGCTATACTATGTATGTATTGTATTGATGCGAGTAGACGAGCGAGTTACAGAGGATCCTGAGGTTCAGCTGGTAGAGACTGCTGAGCAGGAGCTCGTTGAAGGCAAGTTGTGCCCTTGATCACTTCCTTTTACCCATTTATGTTCATATTAATCATAATGATCTGCATAGGTTAATTTTGATGGGACCCAATAGGTTACTCTAGATTTTGACTATCTTTATACCTTGTTTCACCACTGGTTTTACTACTAAATTTTTGGGTAGTACATGCTATTGCTTTATGTGGTTTTGGGTATAGAGATATTTATTACTCATGATTACACTTTTTATTATCTGTTTATTATTTATTGTTCATGATAAGATCATTATGTTAATGGGAACATGGAGAACCACCCAGGAAAACAGTGCTACCACAAGGGTTTAATGGGACACCCTTGGCTGATTAACTAGGAAAGCTAGTGGATGACTACCTTACCCGAAAGGGGCAAGGGCAGTAGGGGAGTGGTCAGTGTAGGGAGGTCCTTGGGCTGATTTTCCTGCGATGGCGGTCAGGCGAGGGATTCCTGCACTGGAGCTTCCTATAAACTGTAGCGGGTTTTCTGAAGCTAGTGGAACTTTGTAAAGGCCTCATAGTGGTACCCTGCCTCGCTTCCTAGGTAGAGCTGTATGGGGTCTGATCAACTCCATGGCAAATGGGTAACACGACTTGTGGGTAAAGATGCGCAACCTCTGTAGAGTGTAAAACTAGTATACTAGCCATGCTCACGATCATGAGCGGCTTGGACACTCACATGGTTAATTTGTGGAACTTAAACTTAACTTGTCATTTCATTGCATCTGGGATTATTTTATTATTATTATTTTACTTATTATTACTATGGTTTGGTATTTACTCACACTTAGTAACTGCTAATAAAATTTTGACCAACTTATAAAAGCAATGCTCAGCTTCAACCTTTATTTCTTTGATCAGCCTTACACTTCATGAACTCCCACCTTTGGTGAGTTCATGCCACATTATTCCCCACGACTTGTTGAGCTATGAACGTATGTGAGCTCACTCTTGCTGTCTCACACCCCCCCCCCACAGGAGAAGAACAGGTGGTCGAAGAGGAGCCGTCTAACACTGAGGCTTTCGACTTGATCTAGGTGGCGTCTCCCAGTCAGCTTTGTGGTGCCAGGGAATAATATTTAGTTCGCTTTATTTTATCATTTATTTTTGTAAGACTTCCGCTATGTAATAAGTACATTTATGATATTTATGACATTTATCTCTATACGTTCTGTTATTATATGTGTTGTCTTCTCTGGCGCATATATGAGATGCACCCGGCTTTGTTCCTTAAAGTCCAGGGTGTGACATTGGTGCACCGGACATTGTCCGGTGGCACACCAGACAGTCTAGTGCGCTAGACCAGGGAGCTCTTTGGTTTCTTTTTGCTCCTTTCTTTTGAACCCTAACTTGAACTTTTTATTGGTTTGTGTTGAACCTTTAGCACCTGTAGAACATATAATCTAGAGCAAACTAGTTAGTCCAAATATTTGTGTTGGGCATTCAACCACCAAAATTATATTTAGGAAAAGGTTAAACCCTATTTCCCTTTCAGTGACACAAACTCGGTTGTCACGGTCTCGCAAGACTCTCACCCCACTCGGTATAATTACAACGGCTCGCGCAAGAGCCGAGGGGTTGTGTAGTTTTTCTAAACTCACTCAACTAACTAGGATTCACCTATAGCAAGCGCTAGAGCGGTCAAACTAACCTAAGCACTTCTCAAAGCACCTACGCTAATCTCCGAGCGATTCTATTAAGCACTTGGGTGTATGAGCACTTAGAAATGTCTAGAATATGCCTTGGTATGTTGCTTGGGCTCCCACACCTTGAAATGGCCGGTTGGGGTGGTATTTATAGGCTCCAATACAATTCTAGCCGTTAGAGAAAAGTTGCTGCTCTCGGCGCCACACCAGATAGTCCGGTGCCTCTATCCGGTGCGCCTAGCCGTTGGATCTGACACTGCTGGTGACCATTGGCACTACAGGCTTTTACACCGCACAGTTCGGATGTCACATTAGACAGTCTAGTGGCTTCTCTCCACTAGTGCCACCTGGAACTACCCGTTGGGCTACTGTTTCTGGGTGCACCGGACAATCCGGTGTGCCATCGGACAGTCCGGTGCTCTCAGCCGGACTGTCCGCTGGTGGCAACATTATTCTTCGTTTCTTGGACTTTGCTTGATACTTGTTTATCTTCACTTGTGATCTTTATAATGTCTTGTTTTGAGGTGTTTCTTTTCTCAATGTCATAGTCTAAGTAACTTTAGCATCCTGTGAACTACAAACATAAACACTTACAAACACATTAGTCCACAGGTTGTGTTGATCATCAAACACCAAAATCTATTGAGCCAAATGGCCCGGGGTCCATTTTCCTTACACTGGTGTTTCTTAGTGATTTGTTTGTCTAGATGTTGGGTTCTTCTAGAGATCCAGTGCTACTTGTGATTTACGGCACGGGGGCTGGGTAGGATTTGGGTGATTATGGGTCATCTTCCTTGTGTTTGGATGTGCAGTAAGATTTTACCCAATTTAACCTATTAAATTTATTTATGGCATGGGGGTTGGGTAGGATTTGGGTGATTACTGATTAGGTGCCATCTTCCTTGTGTTTGGATGTGCGGTAAGATTTTACCCAATTTGACCTATGGATTTCAAAGCTTAGTAGTGGTTATGGATATAGACATTGTTCTTATGGATCTTGACATTGTTCTTATGGATCTGGCTCTTTGTTAGTTTGTTACAAGTACAAATGCCAGGATATCTGATGTTTCCAAGCTTCCACAATCTGATGTTCCCTAGCTTCCACAAGGTGGTACTTTGTCTTTTCATTTTTATCACTTCTAAAGTAGCATAAAGTTTGTTTTTGTTTATTATGTTTGTATTATGCATTTTCCTATAGTACAAAATTGTCTACAACTAAGTTTTTGTTAAATGTTCTCTAATGTTTTGTTTTATGTTCGGTTCATGGGTTAAATAAGCTAAAGGATGTCCTCTTTTTGTATTGGTATACACCACAGGTGTTAGTGACTTCATGTAGATTCTTCAAAGTTTATAGAGCTCTTCTAGCTTTGCATATGCATGTTGTATTTTTACCAAGAAGATCATTCCAGCAAATAATAATGTGCATTGTTGACAATGGTGGGGCGGGGACGGGGTTGAAATTTTCCCCGTGGACATGGCGGGGCGGGGACCTGAAATTTAACGATCGAGGGAGGGGATGAATTTGCCCCCGCAGGGACCCAAGACTCTTCCTCTCGTGACATATGTTGGTCAAATCCAATAAATTGCTAGGAGCCGTTGGAGGCAATCTGGGAAGGCAATACTTGCCTTCTGTCAGGTGGCGCACCGGACAGTCCGGTGCACCACCGGACATGCACTGTTCATGGTCCGGTGCAAATCGCCTTCCTGAAATGGCACAGCCGATCGTTGCAGAATTGTAGCCGTTGGCACACCGGACACTGTCCGGTGCACATCGGACAGTCTGGTGCCTCCTGCCGACCATTGGAGCGGGCCACGCGTCGCCCGCGGATTTGGTGGCTGACCGTTGCGCTGGCGGTCGTTGGCTCACCGGACAGTTCGGTGCACCACCGGACAGTCCGGTGAATTATAGTCGTACGCCGCCGACGAATTCCCGAGAGTGGCCAGTTTGCCAGAAGCCAGCCTGGTGCACCGGACACTGTCCGGAGCACCACCGGACAGTCTGGTGTGCCAGACTGCGCTGAGTCTTGGCTGCTCCAGCCAAGTCTTCTCCTTTTTCTCTTTTCTCTGATTCTAGCACTTAGACAAATATATTAGTACACAAAAACCAATTTACTAAGTCTAGAACCATACCTTCTTGTTGATTTGCACTTCATCCATCATTTGGCACATGATTACTCACTCAATATGTGTTGGGCACTTAATCACCAAAAATATACTAGAAATGGCCCAAGGGCACATTTCCCTTTCAATCTCCCCCTTTTTGGTGATTTATGACAACACATCAAAAAGCAACAAATAGAAGTGCAACATCAATGCAATTGAGAACAAAAATTGTCTTTTACAAGATTTGACATATTTGGATCGTTCTTTGCCACCACTTGGTTTGTTTTTGCAAATCAAATTCATTTTCCTATCTCTAAGTCAAACTCACTTGTTTGGGCATAAAGAGAGATAATCCAAGAGAGAAAATGATCAAGATCCAAAAACTCCCCCTTTTTCCCATAATCATAAATTCTCCCCATAAGAGACCAAATTTTGATAATAAGAGTATTTTGACAAATCATAAGAGTATTTTGACAAATCAAAAGTTCTAACTCTACTATTTTCAAAGTTCTCAAGTGGTAGCTGATCCATTTACTTTGGCCTTAATTTCTCCCCCTTTGGCATTAAGCACCAAAACAGGATCATTATTGGCCCTTAAACCCCATTGCCTCACCAAAATCATCAATTAACAGTAAAAAGGCAATACGAGCATGGAGATGAACTTGGAGTAAATTACCCTCTCATCAGAGTGCAGTGAAAGTCTTGCATGGTCCAAGTTCACCTTTCCCTTTCAATCCACCTTTGAGACTAAATTAAGTAAACTCAAGCACACGGTTAGTCTCAAAGGGTCAAGTTGTAGCATTTCTCCCCCTAAATATGTGCCTCATTCACACATGGACTTGTGAGGTCCGGGGACCCCTTGCACAACTTGAGCACCATAAATAAGCAATAATATGCATAAAGGAACATGATCAAGGACATAAAACACATGTATGCTATAGATCAATCCAAGTTACGCGAATCTAAGACATTTAGCTCACTACGCAGCCTGCAAAAGGTCTTCTCATCTAAAGGCTTGGTAAAGATATCGGCTAGCTGGTTCTCGGTGCTAACATAAAACACTTCGATATCTCCCTTTTGCTGGTGGTCTCTCAAAAAGTGATGCTGGATGTCTATGTGCTTAGTGCGGCTGTGTTCAACAGGATTGTCCGCCATGCGGATTGCACTCTCATTGTCACATAGGAGTGGGACTTTGCTCAGATTGTAGCCAAAGTCCTGGAGGGTTTGCCTCATCCAAAGTAGTTGCGCGCAACACTGTCCTGCGGTAACATACTCGGCCTCAGCGGTGGATAGGGCAACGGAAGTTTGTTTCTTTGAACTCCAAGACATCAATGACCTTCCTAGGAATTGGCACGTCCCTGATGTACTCTTCCTATCAACCTTGCACCCGGCATAATCGGAGTCTGAATATCCAATCAAGTCAAAGGTAGACCCCTTTGGATACCAGATCCCGAAGCAAGGCGTAGAAACTAAATATCTAAGAATCCGCTTAACGGTCACAAGGTGACATTCCCTTGGGTCGGATTGATATCTAGCACACATGCAAACGCTAAGCATAATATCTGGTCTACTAGCACATAAGTAAAGCAAGGAACCTATCATAGACCGGTATGCCTTTTGATCAACGGACTTACCTCCTTTGTTGAGGTCGACATGTCCGTCGGTTCCCATTGGAGTCTTTGCGGGCTTGGCGTCCTTCATCCCAAACCGCTTGAGCAAGTCTTGCGTGTACTTTGTTTGGGAGATGAAGGTGCCGTCCTTGAGTTGCTTCACTTGGAATCCAAGGAAGTAGTTCAACTCGCCCATCATAGACATCTCGAATTTCTGTGTCATTACCCTGCTAAACTCTTCACAAGACTTTTGGTTAGTAGAACCAAATATTATGTCATCGACATAAATTTGGCACACAAATAGGTCACCATCACAAGTCTTAGTGAAAAGAGTTGGATCGGCTTTCCCAACCTTGAAAGCATTAGCAATTAGAAAATCTCTAAGGCATTCATACCATGCTCTTAGGGCTTGCTTAAGTCCATAGAGCGCCTTAGAGAGCTTACACACGTGGTCGGGGTACCGTTCATCCTCGAAGCCAGGGGGTTGCTCCACGTACACCTCCTCCTTGATTGGCCCGTTGAGGAAAGCGCTCTTCACATCCATTTGGAACAACCTGAAAGAATGGTGAGCGGCATAGGCTAACAAAATGTGAATCGACTCTAGCCTAGCCACAGGAGCAAAAGTCTCCTCAAAGTCCAAACCTGCGACTTGGGCATAACCTTTTGCCACAAGTCGAGCCTTGTTCCTTGTCACCACCCCGTGCTCGTCTTGCTTATTGCGGAACACCCACTTGGTTCCCACAACGTTTTGCTTGGGACGTGGCACCAGTGTCCAAACTTCATTTCGCTTGAAGTTTTTGAGCTCTTCCTGCATGGCCAACACCTAGTCCAGATCTAGCAAGGCCTCTTCTACCCTGAAAGGCTCAATAGAAGAGACAAACGAGTAATGCTCACAAAAATTAGCTAGACGTGAGCGAGTAGTTACTCTCTTGCTTATATCACCCAAAATCTAGTCGACGGGATGATTCCTTTGAATCGTCGCTCGAACTTGAGTTGGTGGGGCCCGTGGTGCTTCTTCCTCCACAACTTGTTCTTCTTGTGCTCCCCCTTGATCACACGCCTCCTCTTGAGGAACCTGTTCTTCATCTTGAGTCGGGGGATGCACCATCGTTGAGGAAGAAGGTTGATCTTGCTCTTGGTGTTCTTGTGGTCGCACATCTCCAATCGCCGTGGTGCGAATTGCGTCCGTTGGAACATCATCTTCATCTACATCATCAAGATCAACTTGCTCTCTTGGAGAGCCATTAGTTTCATCAAATACAACGTCGCTAGAGACTTCAACCAAACCCGATGATTTGTTGAAGACTCTATACGCCTTTGTATTTGAGTCATAACCTAGCAAAAACCCTTCTACAGCTTTGGGAGAAAATTTGGAATTCCTACCTTTCTTCACTAGAATGTAACATTTACTCCCAAATACACGAAAATATGAAATGTTGGGTTTGTTACCGGTTAGAAGTTCATACGACGTCTTCTTGAGGAGGCGATGAAGGTAGACCCAGTTTATGGCATGGCAAGCTATGTTCACAGCTTCCGACCAAAACCGCTCGAGCGTCTTGAATTCTCCAAGCATCGTCCTCGCCATGTCTATAAGCGTCCTGTTCTTCCCTTCTACCACACCGTTTTGTTGTGGTGTGTAGGGAGCGGAGAACTCGTGCTTGATTCCTTCCTCCTCAAGGAACTCCTCCACTTGAAGGTTCTTGAACTCGGACCCGTTGTCGCTTCTAATCTTTTTCACTTTGAGTTCAAATTCGTTTTGAGCTCGCCTTAGAAAGCGCTTGAGGGTCCCTTGGGTTTCTGATTTATCCTGCAAAAAGAATACCCAAGTGAAGCGGGAAAAATCATCAACAACAACAAGACCATACTTACTTCCCCCTATGCTGAGGTAGGCGACGGGTCCAAAGAGGTCCATATAAAGTAGCTCGAGAGGTCTTGATGTGGTCATCACATTCTTGCTGTGATGAGAGCTTCCCACCTGTTTACCTGCTTGACATGCTGCACAAGGTCTATCTTTTTCGAAATACACATTTGTCAGTCCTAACACATGTTCTCCCTTTAAAAGTTTGTGAAGGTTCTTCATCCCAACATGTGCTAGACGGTGATGCCACAACCAGCCCATGCTAGTCTTAGCAATTAAGCATGCATCTAGATCGGCCTCCTCTTTCGAAAAATCCACTAAATAGAGTTTGCCATCTAGTACACCCTTAAAAGCTAGTGAACCATCACTCCTTCTAAAGACAGACACATCTACATTTGTAAATAGACAATTATAACCCATGTGGCACAATTGACTAACAGACAGCAGATTATAGCCTAGCGACTCTACTAGAAATACATTAGAGATAGAGTGCTCATTTGTGATGGCTATCTTGCCTAGCCTTCGACCTTGCCTTGATTCCCATCTCCAAATATGATTAAATCTTAGAAATCCTTGTTCTTGACGTAGGAGGTGAACATCTTCTTCTCCCCCGTCATGTGGTTTGTGCATTCGCAGTCGATAATCCAGCTTGAGCCCCCGGATGCATAAACCTGCAAGGCAAATTAGGCTTGGGTTTTAGGTACCCAACTCTTGTTGGGTCCTACAAGGTTAGTTATAATAGTCTTTGGGGCCTAAATGCAAGTCTTGTCTCCCTTGCACTTGGCCCCCAACTTCCTAGCAATCACTTTCTTATTCTTACAACAAATTGCAAAAGAAGTATTGCAAGCATGGTAAATTGTAGAAGGTTCATTACATACTTTCCTAGGCACATGAGCAGCATTTTTCCTAGGCATATTTCTACTATGCACAAAAGAAGAACTTGAAGCAATCATAGCATGTGAATCATAAGCATAACTCCTATGAGCATTTCTAGAAAATTTTCTATCACTATAGATGAAAGCATGATTCCTTTGAGCACTATTAGCCATAGGGGCCTTTCCTTTCTCCTTGGCGGAAATGGGAGCCCTTTGACTTGTTAAGTTCTTGGCTTCCTTTCGAAAGCTAAGCCCATCCTTGATAGAGGGGTGTCTACCAACAGTGTAGGCATCCCTTGCAAATTTTAGTTTATCAAAATCCACCTTGCAAGTTCATCATTTAATTTAGTAATGGATGCCAGATGTTCATTACAAGCATTAACATCAAAATCCTTGCACCTATTACAAATTATGACATGTTCCACACATGAACTAGACTTATTAGTTACTTCTAACTTAGCATTTAACTCATCATTAACACTCTTCAAACTAGAAATAGACTCATGGCAAGCAGAAATTTCAGAAGATAAAATCTCATTCCTTTTAGTTTCTAAAGCAAGAGATTTTTGTACACTAATAAACTTATCATGTTCTTCATACAATATATCCTCTTGCTTTTCTAAGAGTCTATTCTTTTCATTCAAATCATCAATTAATTCATTGATTTTTTCTACCTTGGCTCTATCTAAACCTTTAAATAAGCTAGAATAGTCTACTTCATCATCACTAGAATCTTCATCGCTAGAAGTAGTATATTTAGGAGTTTCTCGAACGCTTACCTTTTTCTCCTTTTCCATTAGGCAAGTATGGCGCTCGTTGGGGAAGAGAGACGACTTGTTGAAGGCCGAGGCGACGAGTCCTTCGTCGTCGGAATTAGAAGATAAGCAGTCCGAGTCCCATTCCTTTCCGATGTGTGCCTCACCCTTTGCCTTCCTATAGTTCTTTTTCTTCTCTTTCTTCCCGCCCTTTTCTTGTCCCTGGTCACTATCATTATCAGGACAGTTAGCAATAAAATGACCAGTCTTACCACACTTGAAGCAGGAGCGCTTTCCCTTTGTCTTGCTCTTGTTGGGATGCTCCTTGCGTCCTTTTAGCGCCATCTTGAAGCGCTTGATAATGAGGGCCATTTCATCCTCGTTTAGCCCGGTCGCCTCAACTTGCGCCACCTTGCTAGGTAGCGCCTCCCTGCTTCTTGTTGCTTTGAGAGCAACGGTTTGAGGCTCGTAGATGGGCATTGGGCCATTCAATGCCTCATCAACGTATCTTGCTTCCTTGATCATCATACGCCTGCTTACAAACTTTCTGAGTATTTC
This sequence comes from Zea luxurians, assembly GCA_029449295.1. Lineage (NCBI taxonomy): Eukaryota > Viridiplantae > Streptophyta > Magnoliopsida > Poales > Poaceae > Zea > Zea luxurians. Next base: position 32,425,694 of record JAOPSE010000024.1, on the reverse strand, counting down.
CTCAGGTGTCATCTTTGTGTACCTAGGATTCTCATGGATTGAGTTCACAAGATGAGGATCAAGAACAGTGAAGGACCTGAGCATAAGTCGGACGACGTTGTGGTCCGTCCATCTCATGCTTCTATAGCTCCTGATCTTGTTGACTAGGGTCTTGAGCCTGTTGTACGTTTGCGTTGGCTCCTCTCCCCTGATCATTGAGAACCTCCCCAGTTTGCCTTCCACCAACTCCATCTTGGTGATCATGGTGGCGTCGTTCCCCTCATGAGAAATCTTAAGGGTGTCCCAAATTTTCTTAGCGTTATCCAAGCCGCTCACCTTGTTGTACTCGTCCCTGCACAAGGATGCTAGCAAAATAGTGGTAGCTTGTGCATTTTTATGGATTTGCTCATTAATGAAAACGGGGTTGTCAGTACTATCAAAAAGTATTCTGTTTTCAACAATCTCTCGAATACTTGGATGGAGAGAGAATAGGTGACTACACATTTTGTGACTCCAAAATGAGTAGTCTTCTCAATCAATGTGCAGAGGTTTCTTTAGTGGAATTGAATGTAAATGAGCATTGGAATTAAACGGAATACGAGAATAATCAAATGAAAAATTTGAGTTAACCAGTTTCTTTTTCTCGTCGTATTCGTCGTCTCTTGGGGAAGAAGAAGACTCGTCGCTGTCGTAGTAGACGATCTTCTTAATGCACCTCTTCTTCTTCCCGTCTCTTTTCTTATGACTCGAACCAGAGTCCGAGGGCTTATCATCTCTTGGCTTGTTGACGATGGATTCCTTTGTCTTGTCGTTGACCACCATCCCCTTTCCCTTAGGATCCATCTCTTCGGGCGATTAGTCTCTTGCGTGAAGAGAACGACTCCGGTACCAATTGAGAGCACCTAGAGGGGGGTGAATAGGTGATCCTATAAAAATCAAATACTTGTAGCCACAAAACATGGTTAAGTGTTAGCTCAATAGAATCAAGTGGCTAAGGACCAAGCTCTTGTGAAATACAATGGTCACGAAGAAAACAAGCACAAGAGACACGGTGATTTATCCTGTGGTTCGGCCAAGTATAACACTTGCCTACTCCACGTTGTGGTGTCCCACTTGACGAGGGTCGCACTCAACCCCTTTCAAGTGATCCAATGATCAACTTGAATACCACGGTGTTTTCCTTTCTTTTACTATCTCCCGTTCGCGAGGAATCTCCACAACTTGGAGCCTCTCGCCCTTACAATTGATGATCACAAAGAAGCACAGAAGTAAGGCAGGGGAGAGCAACACACACAATACTCAAAGCACGAGCACAATCACGCACACACGCCACAACTTGAGCTCACAACACAATGCGAGGAGTTCTCTACTCAAATAGAGCTCAAGTCACTATCACAAAAAATCAAATGCGCGAGAATGGAGTCTTGGTGCTTAGAGATTATCAAAGAATGCTTGTGTAGCTCATCCATGCGCCTAGGGGTCCCTTTTATAGCCCCAAGGTAGCTAGGAGCCGTTGGAGGCAATCTGGGAAGGCAATTCTTGCCTTCTATCGGGTGGCGCACCGGACAGTCCGGTGCACCACCAGACATGCACTGTTCATGGTCCGGTGCAGATCGCCTTCCTGAAATAGCACAGCCGATCATTGCAGAATTGTAGCCGTTGGCGCACCGGACACTGTCCGGTGCACACCGGACAGTGCGGTGCCTCTTGTCAACCGTTGGAGCGGGCCACGCGTCGCCCGCGGATTTGGCAGCCGACCGTTGCGCTGGCGGCCGTTGGCTCACCGGACAGTCTGGTGCACCACCGGACAGTCCGGTGAATTATAGCCGTACGCCACCGACGAATTCCCGAGAGTGGCCAGTTCGCTAGAAGCCAGCCTGGCGCACCGGACACTGTCTGGTGCACCACCGGACAGTCCGGTGTGCCAGACTGCGCTGAGTCTTGGCTGCTCCAGCCAAGTCTTTTCCTTTTTCTCTTTTCTCTGATTCTAGCACTTAGGCAAATATATTAGTACACAAAAACCAATTTACTAAGTCTAGAACCATACCTTCTTGTTGATTTGCACTTCATCCATCATTTGGCACATGATTACTCACTCAATATGTGTTGGGCACTTAATCACCAAAAATATACTAGAAATGGCCCAAGGGCACATTTCCCTTTCAGTTTCGCCCCTGGCCCGCCTGTCAGCGCTCGCCCGCTTGCGCGCGCGCCCTCGGCCGCAGATCTAATCTTAGCCGTTGGTTTTAGATCTGACGGTTAGATTCACCCGATATCCCTTCGCATGGCTGTTTTATTAAAGAGACCCTCAGTTTATTGGAAATCAACCCGCCGTCCCTGGTTTTCGCGTGCAGACCCTTGTAATCTTGCAGATTTAGCCCTAGACTTTTAAATATTCACAGAATTAGCCCTGATTTCATATTTTGAATTCCCAAACTTGTTTATTTCATAACTTTTGCATATGAACTACAAATTTAGTGATTCAAATTGCAAAATGTTCATAGAATTATTCTCTGTATGAATAAAATGGTTTCACTTACTGTCTGTACATTCTAATTTTTATGATTGAATATGAACTAATATAGATGTAGTTTTATTTATTTAATAAAATAAATAAAAGGAGAACCTTAGAGATTTAATCATGTTTAAACTTATGAGATTAATGATAGGTATTGCATGAAATCATCTCTGGTCTAAATTTAGGTCATAATAAAATAAATTGAACTATAATTATGTACTTGTGAGTAACACTTAGGGGAAATAATAACCTATTTTCAAATAAAGTTAATGTATGTTATAGTTTATGTTATACTTTGAATTCAGTATCCCCTATGTAGTATTATGTCCTTTTAAGATGTGATCCAATGTTTGTACATGTGTGGTGTGTTGTTCATTTGTACTTTCCAAATGTATTGGAATGCATGCTCGCTTTATTTAGATAACGAGCAGTCCGAGGTTCCTGAGTGTGTTGTTGGAGACCTCCCTGAGCAGCAACCTGGTGAAGGCAAGTGTCCTCTGACCTATTATGTCTTACATACTTTATAATTCACTGTCCCACATTACTTTATGAAACCTAAGGATTGACTAGCTTTCTATTCATCTTATCCTTGTTTACCTTTTGGGGTTACCATGGTTAGCATGTTGCTATTGCCCTAACTTAATCAATGAACATGATGTGAACATTTATGATATGATACTGTTATCCTGAATATGTGAATGATCTTGTGATACCTTAGGGGACTCAGGCCTTTTTCCTGAGTACCTCTCCGTAAGGACCTGTTCGTGGAGTGACCACCCGGGATAACAGTACAACCATGAGGGTGGAATGGGACGCCCTTAGCTGATTAATTAGATGAACCTGGGGGTGTAGTTGGCTTTGCCGGAGGGCCGTCAATGGGGGCCCGGGCGTAGTGCTCGCTCTGCAAAGGTTGGGGTGCAGAGGTTATTTCGATTTGGTTTTGTTAGTCACCCACCTTGGGGAGGTGTACTGCGTTTGTACGACTGGCGAAACCTAACGAGCAGCTATGCACCAGGGGAGTCTTTGTAAAGGCTACATAGTGTATCCCTGGCCATTCACCTTGGTAGTGAAGACCGGGTCTATACAACCTAGGCTGGAAAGGGATCACGACTTGTGGGTAAAGTGTACAACCTCTACGGAGTGTTAAAAACTGGTATATCAGCCCTGAGATCCTCTTTGATTAGAAGAACTTTGGATACTTTTATGATGATGATTAACAATGATGCTATAAAATCTGATCTTTGGTATTTCCTTGTTTGAGGAGGTACTTTTGGGTAATAACTAGGTTTATTACTAAAAGTTGGCTCTACTAATAATAATAAATACTTGACTAACTTAAAAGCAATTGCTTGACCTCAACCTCATATACAGCTAGTCCACTTTAGCCAAATGGGACATTTGCTGAGTACGTTGATGTGTACTCACCCTTGCTTTACAAACCACCCCACCCCAGGTTGTCCCCACTGTACTCAGTACTCAAGAGGTGATGCTGGCAGCATGGAAGATTTTGATGAGTTTCAGGACTACGACGAGTTCTAGTTCTTTCTTAGTGGCAAACCCCCAGTCAGCTGCCTATGTAGGCTTAGCATCTACATCTCGTAATTCTGCACTTTGATATTTATGTTGAACAATGGATATGTATTAGACTCTGTGGATGTCTTGGACATCTCGATGTAATAAAGTACCTTTTTGCTATTTATTTTGAGCATTGTGTGATGATGTCCAATTATGTAATCGATGTGTACGTGAGTTTCTGATCCTGGCACGTACATGGTTCGCATTCAGTTTACCTTCCAAAACTAGGTGTGACATTGTTCCACGAATACCTCCTCCTTGATTGGCCCATTGAGGAAAGCACTCTTTACGTCCATTTGAAATAGCCTAAAAGAATGGTGAGTGACATAGGCTAATAAAATTCGAATTGACTCTAACCTAGCCGCAGGAGCAAAAGTCTCCTCAAAATCCAAACCTGCGACTTGGGCATAACCTTTTGCCACAAGTCGAGCCTTGTTTCTTGTCACCACTCCGTGCTCGTCTTGCTTGTTGCGAAACACCCACTTGGTTGCATCAACGTTTTGCTTTGGACGTGGCACTAGGCTCCAGACTCCATTCCTTTTGAAGTTGAGCTCTTCCTGCATGGCCAACACCCAGTCCAGATCCTGCAAGGCCTCTTCTACCCTGAAAGGCTCAATAGAAGAGACAAACGAGTAATGCTCACAAAAATTAGCTAATCATGAGCGAGTAGTTACTCCCTTGCTGATGTCACCCAGAATCTGATCTACGGGGTGATGTCGTTGGATCGTCGCTCGGACTTGGGTTGGAGGGGCTCGTGGTGCTTCTTCCTCCATAGCCTGTTCTTCTTGTGCTCCCCCTTGATCTTGCCCCTCTTCTTGAGGTACCTGTACATCGTCTTGAGTTGGGGGATGCACTATTGTTGAGGAAGATGGTTGACCTTGTTCCTGTAGTTCTTGTGGTCGCACATCACCTATCGCCATCGTGCACATTGCGGCCGATGGAACTTCATCTTCATCTATATCATCAAGATCAACTTGCTCTCTTGGAGAGCCATTAGTCTCATCAAATACAACATTGCTAGAGACTTCAACTAATCCCGATGATTTGTTGAAGACCCTATACGCCTTTGTATTTGAGTCATATCCTAGTAAAAACACTTCTACTGCCTTTGGAGCAAATTTAAAATGTCTACCTTTCTTCACCAGAATGTAGCATTTGCTCCCAAATACGCGGAAATAAGAAACATTGGGTTTGTTACTAGTAAGGAGTTCGTAGGAGGTCTTCTTGAGGAGACGGTGCAGATAGAGGCGGTTTATGGCGTGGCAAGCTGTGTTCACAGCTTCCGACCAAAATCGCTCAGGCGTCTTGTACTCTCCAAGCATCTTTCTTGCCATGTCGATTAGCGTCCTGTTCTTCCTCTCTACTACACCATTTTGTCGTGGTGTGTAGGGAGCGGAGAACTCGTGCTTGATGCCTTCCTCCTCCAGAAATTCTTCAACTTGAAGATTCTTGAACTCGGACCCATTGTCGCTTCTTATCTTCTTCACCTTCAGCTCAAACTCATTTTGAGCTCTCCTTAAGAAGCGCTTTAGGGTCCCTTGGGTTTCTGATTTGTCCTGCAAAAAGAATATCCAAGTGAAGTAGGAAAAATAATCAACAATTACAAGACCATACTTACTTCCCCCGATGCTGAGGTAGGCAACGGGTCCAAAGAGATCCATGTGAAGAAGCTCCAGTGGTCTTGACGTCGTCATCACATTTTTGCTATGATGAGTGCTTCCCACCTGTTTCCCTACTTGACATGCTGCACAAGGTCTGTCTTTCTTAAAACAGAAATCTATTAGTCCTAACACATGATCTCCCTTTAGAAGCTTATGAAGGTTCTTCATCCTAATATGTGCTAGACGGCGATGCCAAAGCCAACCCATATTAGTCTTAGCTATTAAGCATGCATCTAGATCGGCATTCTCTTTCGAAAAATCAACTAAATAGAGCTTGTCATCTAATACACCCTTAAAAGCTAGTGAACCATCACTCCTTCTAAAGATAGATACATCAATATTTGTGAATAAACAATTATAATCCATGTTACATAATTGACTCACAGACAATAAATTGTACCCGAGCGATTCAACTAAAAACACATTAGAGATAGAATGCTCGGATGTGATGACTATCTTTCCCAACCCTTTGACCTTGCCTTGGTTCCCATCTCCAAAGATGATCGTATCTTGGGAATCCCCGTTCTTGACGTAGGAGGTGAACATCTTCTTCTCCCCCGTCATGTGGTTCGTGCATCCGCTATCGATAATCTAGCTTGAGCCCCCGGATGCATAAACCTGCAAGGAATTTTAAGCTTGGGTTTTAGGTACCCAACTCTTGTTGGGTCCTACAAGGTTAGTCAAAACAACTTTTGGAACCCAAATGCAGGTCTTGTCTCCCTTGCATTTTGATCCCAATTTTCTAGCTACTACTTTTTCATTTTACATGAAAGTACAAAAGAAGCATTGCAAGCATGATAAACAGTAGTAGGTCCATTGCAAACTTCCCTAGAAGCATGAGAAGTAGCATATATTCTCCTAGGCCTACTTCTACCATGAACAAAAGCAGAACTAGATGCAAACATAGCATGTGAATCATTATACGCAGCATGATCATAACTCCTATTATAATGAGAAACTTTCTTAACATGAGCATAAAGATAGGCATGTTTCTTTTGATCATGTGAGCTAAGTGCCATAGGAGCCTTCCCTTTCCCTTTGAGATCGGAAGTCCTTTGGCTTGTTAAGTTCTTCGTTTCCTTTCGAAAACCAAGTCCATCCTTAATTGAGGGTTGTCTACCAACGGTGTAGGCATCCCTAGCAAATTTTAATTTCTCATAATCATCTTTGCAAGTCTAAAGTTGAGCATTAAGACTTGCAACCTCATGGTTTAATTTAGCAATAGAAGTAATAAGTTCATCACACGCATTAACATCAAAGTCTTTACATCTATTGCAAATCACTACATGCTCTACACATGGACTAGTTACATTTGCTTTTTCTAGCTTGGCACTCAGATCATTATTTAAATTCTTCAAGCTAGAAATAGATTCATGACAGGAAGACAGCTCAGATGATAGTATTTCATTTTTCTTTATTTCTAAAGCAAGAGATTTTTGAATGCTAACAACCTTGTCATGTTCCTCATATAAAATATCCTCTTGCTTTTCTAGCAGTCTATCCTTTTCATTAAGAGCATCGATTAATTCATTAATTTTTTTCTACTTTAGTTCTATCTAGTCCTTTAAACAAATCAGTGTAATCTACTTCATCATTGAAAGATTCCTCATTGCTAGAAGAAGAGTACTTAGGGGTATCTCGAATACATACCTTCTTCTCCTTAGCCATAAGGCAAGTATGGCGTTCGTTGGGGAAGAGCGAAGATTTATCGAAGGCGGAGGCAACCAGTCCTTCATTGTCAGAGTCCGATGAAGAGCAGTCGGAGTCCCATTCCTTTCCAAGATGTGCCTCGCCCTTCGCTTTCCTGTAGTTCTTTTTTTTCTCCCTCTTCCAGTGCTTTTCTTGTCCCTGGTTATTATCATTATCGGGGCATTGAGCTATAAAATGACCAGTCTTACCGCATTTGAAGCAGGAGCGTTTTCCCCTTGACTTGTTCTTGTTGGGGTACTCCTTGCGTCCTTTTAGCGCAGTCTTGAAGCGCTTGATGATAAGTGCCATCTCATCCTCGTTGAGCCCGGTAGCCTCCACTTGTGCTACCTTGCTCGGTAGCGCCTCTCTGTTGCTGGTTGCTTTTAGAGCAACAGGTTGCGGCTCGTAGACGAGTAGTGGACCATTTAGTGCATCGTCCACGTATCGCCCCTCCTTCACCATCATGCGCCCGCTTACGAATTTTCCGAGAATTTCCTCGGGCGTCATCTTAGTGTACCTGGGGTTTTCACGAATAAGGTTGACAAGATGGGGGTCAATAACAGTAAATGACCTGAGCATGAGTCGGACGACATCATGATTCGTCCATCTTTTGCTTCCGTAGCTTCAGATTTTGTTGACCAGGGTCTTGAGCCTGTTGTAGGTCTATGTTGGCTCCTCTCCCCTGATCATTGCGAACCTCCCCAGTTCGCCTTCCACCAGTTCCATTTTGGTGATCATGGTGGCGTCGTTACCCTCATGTGATATCTTGAGAGTATCCCAGATTTGCTTAGCGTTGTCCAAGCCACTCACTTTATTGTACTCATCCCTGCAAAGAGATGCTAGCAAAACAGTAGTAGCTTGGACATTTTTATGAATTTGTTCATTTATAAACATAGGATTATCCGTACTATCAAAATGCATCCCATTTTCCACAATTTCCCAAATGCTAGGATGGAGAGAAAATAGGTGACTACACATTTTATGACTCCAAAATGAGTAATCCTCTCCATCAAAGTGTGGGGGTTTTCCAAGAGGAATAGAAAGTAAATGGGCATTTCAATTATATGGAATATGGGAATAATCAAAGGAGTAGTTTTGATTAACCGTCTTTCTTTTGGACGAGGAGTTGTCATCGTCGTCATCCCTTGGTGAAGAAGAGGAGACATCGCTGTCGTAGTAAATGATCTTCTTGATGCGCCTCTTCTTCCTCCTGTCCCTCTTCTTGTGACTCGAGCCTGAGTCAGTGGGCTTGTCGTCTCTTGGCTCGTTGAAGAGGGACTCCTCCTTGTCATTGACCACCATCCCCTTACCCTTAGGATCCATATATTTGGGCGGTTAGACCTTTAAATGAAGAGTACGGCTCTGATACCAATTGAGAGCACCTAGAGGGGGGTGAATAGGTGATCCTACAAAATTCAACAATTAATAGCCAATACTTGGTTATGAAATGTTAGTGTGATTAAAACCAAGTTGCTAGAGTGTGAATTTCAGAAGAAAGCCAATCACAAAATAAGATGGACACAAGACACAGTGATTTATCCGGTGGTTCGGCCAATGCCTACTTCCACGTTGTGGTGACCTCCTTCGGTCAAGGATTGCACTCAATCCCTCTCAAGTGATCCAATGATCAACTTTGAGTACCATGACTATCTTCCTTATAGTCTTTCTCCCATTTGCGAGGAATCTCCACAGCTTGGAGCCTATTGCCCTTACAAGTTTATCACAAGAGAAGCACAATAGTAAGTGGGAGAGAGTAACACACGCAAGACTCAAATCCGCAGCACACACACGCACACAAGCCAATACTTGAGCTCGAAACACAGCATAGAGAGTTCACAACTCAAACGAAGCTCAAATCACTAACACAATCGATCAAATGCGTGGAGGCGGACTTTGGGAGTCTTAGATGCTTAGTGAATGCTTAGTTTTCTACTCCATGTGCCTAGGGGTCCCTTTTATAGCCCCAAGGCAGCTAGGAGCTGTTAGAGATCAACTTGGAAGGCAATTCCTGCCTTCTGTCGAGTGGCGCACCGAATAGTCCGGTGCACCACCGGATAAGTCCTATAGCTGTCTGATGCTCGATCCCCTTCTTTATATGGCGAAGCCGACTGTTGGATCTACGGATTTGTTGGCGCACCGGACACTGCCGGTGCACACCAGACAATCCGGTGCGACCATCCGACCGTTGGCTCAGCCATGTGTCGCCAGTTGCTCACGTAGGCGACCGTTGGCCGCGGGCGCCGTTGACTGTTCGGACAGTCCGGTGCACCACCGGACAGTCTGGTGATTTTTAGTCGTAGCGTCCTCGACGAATTCGCGAGAACGACGAGTTCGTCGCCGAAGTACTTGGGCGCAGGCGTTGAAGACTCACCGGACAGTCTGGTGCGCCACCGAACAGTCTGATGATTTTTAGCCAAGTGGCCCAGCCGATTCCCGAGAGCAGCCAGTTCACGTCTGGCCAGTCTGGGGCACCGGACACTATCTAGTGCACCACCGGACAGTCCGGTGTGCTAGGCTGGTGCTAGTTTTGGTTGTACTTAGCCAACTCTTCTTTGATTCAAATCTTCTTTTCTTGGCACTGTTTCTAGCACTTAGATAAACATGATAGTATTCAAAAACAATTTACTAAGTCTAGAAATATACCTTGTTCTTTGATTTGTACTTCTCACTCATTTAGCATATAAGAACTCAATCAATATGTGTTGGGCACCTAATCACCAAAACACTTATAGAAATGGACCAAGGGAACATTTCCCTTTCACTTACGCCCACCTTCACCCACGGAATGGGGAAATCAGATATAATGCATGGAGTATGTGGAGCTCAGGATATTTTGCAGAAAGACCAATATTTGATGCAGGGTTATTTTGTAAAACATTTTATATTTTTAAAGCACATCCTCTCCCAAAGGAGCAGGAAGTTTTTTAATATAGAATAAAATCCCTTGGACTAAACCATCCAGGTATCTCAGCAGTTTCCTACCGGTTTTCATTTTAAAAAACAGCTACTGGACTTCCCGTCCACCATAGCTCACGGCTCAACCGCCGGACCTTTTAAAACCATTTTTCAAAAGCATTTTTGGAAAACAAAACACTAATTGTCAAATCCATGTCATGACTCATCCATATCCATGGACACGGACTATTCGAATAGGTTTTTAAACTCTGCGCAGAGGTGTACACTTTACCCACTAGTCCGGCTCTGCAATATCATGGCCAATGAGACCCGAATCTGAAACTCTCTCTTCACTTGCATGACTTTACCTTAGCGGTTATACTGAAAGGCACAAGGCCACCTCCATGCCCAAACCAAGACAAAACATTCCCCCTTCTTGTCCTCTCGGTGCTCCCCAGCCATCGTAACCCTAGGGCACAAACCGTGCAAGTTCGGATCAAGCGACTACCCATACAGTCTCGAGTGGTTGTACTTGATAAGAGTATAGGTAAGGAGTGATGACAAACCGGTCCTTAGGCAAGAGGGACAATCCTTCATGCTCACACCTAACCCGGCTGAGCCATCACCTTAAGGCCCTCCTAAACTAGGGAGTCCCTGATCATCCCACTTAAAGGTGATAAGGGTGACAACCCTTTATCATACTCATTTTGAAAAACATTTTCTTTTGAAAACTCACACCTTCTCCCAAATCATATTGTAACAAAAATGTCGAGGAGTATAAAGATGAATCGCGACAAAGTTCTAAGGCTAGGTGGCTATATTTACATATCTCTTAGCAGCAAAATAATATCATGCATAAAATAACAAGCTGAGGGTTGTGGTTGAAAAGCATAGTGAGCTGGCTTCTGGCTCCACCGTCTGGCGTAGACTTGCAGATATGGTCTTCACGAGATGACATGAATGCTCCAATAACTCTGCAGCATGAACAAGCAAACATACAAACTAGCAAGTATATCAACAAATATTTAGTATAGTGGTCAGAATGGTGATATATGGATGGGTAGAGTCTTGAGAAGAATCTGTGTCATGTGGTGTTGTGATATTACTAGTGGTGGAGTGGAGGTGCTTACCAAAAGTGTGGATTGGAGGCAAAGCGACACTATGCGTGTAGTCGGCAGAGCGGGGTAACTGAGTGGGTGGGGGTTTGCTTTGGCTGGTGTTGAGTGTGTGGAGAGGGAAAGAGTAGGTAGGTGTATTTATAGCTGGGTACATGTGGTTTAGTACGGTAGAGTTCACCGTTGGTGAGAATAGTGACAAATGAATTGTCTAACTTAGTTTGAATAGGGACAAGAATATTTTTGGAGTTTTCTGGAATATGAACCATGCTTAAGGGATGACATGGTTGGATAGGGAATAATTTGATAAGAATTTAGAAACAAGAATTATTGGAATCTGAGTTTGGATGGAGGAGTTTTGGATTTTATAATCATAGGAATAAAAAGAAAAGGGAAAAGGAATATTGCTGGAATATTCCAGAATTTGAATATTTAGATACATTTGGAAAATCAAATGTATTTTTGAACGGAGTGCCAGGAATTATTTCTAGGCTATTCTTGGGCAGAGGTTTATGTTGGTGGCAACTGTTCCTATCTACTGTGCCACATGAGACAATAGTAAGGCGAGACCAAATAGCTGAAATACTATTGTATTCTGGTCTAGGTGGGCTGTGGTATCTTGGGCCAGGTTTTATAGGATTGAAGGCGCATCCATACAAACATGATTCGTCTTTCTTTTTGGAAGCTTGGTTCGAAAGAATCTCAAAGTTAAGCGTGCTCAACTTGCAGAAATCTAGGATGGGTGACCAGATGGGAAGTTCTTACTGGAAGGAAAATCACAATCACCGGAGTTCATATGACTGAAATATTGGTCTAACATGTCTTAGGTGAGTTGGACAACATGATGGATGAGCAGTTGAATATTTGGGTGATCGGATGATCGATGAATAGTAACAACGAATAGTATGATGAATGATGTGATGAACGATGAATAGTGACTATGAACGATCCGTTGAACAGTGAATAGTTCGTATGAACGAACGATGAATGAACGATGAATAGTTCGTATGAACGAACGATGAATAGAAACTATGAACGAACGATTAATGATGAATAGGGATTATGAACGAACAATGAACGATGAATAGTTCGTATGAACGAACAATGAATGATGAATAGTGACTATGAACGAACGATGAATGATGAATAAGGCTTACGAACGAACGGACGAACGATCAAATGATCGAAAGAACAAACAATCGGAATTTCGGTAGCATAACGGCTGAACAAAGATTATTTGGACGAACGAACGGACGAGCGACTGAACGATCGGACGAACGAACGAACCATGAACGATCGGATGAACGATCGAATGAACAAACTATAAATAGGTGGACGAACGATCGAACGAACGACCGAACGATCCTTGTGCTTGTGTTGTGCTTGTGTGGGAGTGGGAATGGGGGGAGTGAGTTGCCATGAAATGACTTGGGTGGCTTGAGGGGAGGCCCTTGCCCCTCTATTTATAGGCAATGTGGGGGATTGGGTGGCTTGAGATGAGGAAAATTATGAAGAAAATATTTGTAGGGACTTTAAAAATGATTCTGAAGGTATTTCTCAGGAGGAAAATATTTGGAGAATTATCGGGGGAATATTTGGGCAGTATTTCTGGAAAGAATTTGAGTGGGATTATTGGGGAAATATTTGTAGGATATTTTGAGGAGGATTTTGGAGAGAATATCGACCACTATATTTTATTTGTTGAGATCAACTCGCGAACAAACATTTTGAAACAAAATTTAAAATTCATTTTGAATTTAGAGCGAGTTTGAGAAATTTTCAAGATTTGAATTTTGGGGTGCTACACAGCCGCACCACAAACGCGGTTGATGCGGTCTTGCAAGATGTCGCCCACTCGGTACAATTACAATGTCTCGCGCAAGAGCCGAGGGATTTGTGAGTTGTTCTAACCTCACTCACACAACTAGGAACAAACCTAGAGCAAGCGCTAATGTGGTCTAACTAACCTAAGCACTTCACAAAGCACCTACGCTAACCACCGAGTGATTCTATTAAGCATTTGGGTGTTGGAGCTATTGGAAATGTGTATGACCTTCTTTGATATGTTGCTTGGGCTCCCACTTCAAATGGTCGGCTAGGGGGTATTTATAGAGCCTCCATCCAATTCTAGTTGGAGGGAAAGTAGACTTTTCTGTCTACATTGCACCAGACTAGTCTGGTGCACACCGGACCTCTTGTCCAGACCCTCCACATCAGCTAGCCATTGCGCCTCTGACAATATTGTAGCCGGTCCGGTGTGCCACCCGCACGGTCCAGTGCCACCGCATCAAACAACCGTTGGAGACTAGCCATTGGACTTTGATCCAGTGCCCCACCGGGCTGGTCCGACATGCCAGCTACTCAAGAGCCGTTTGCAGAGGTCTCTGCACACAAGGTCCGGTGCGCCAGATGGCAGCCTAGTTCTGGATTTATTCAGTCTTTTCTCTTGGGATCTTTTGAACTTGTGTCTTGGACCAGTGTTGAATATTTGTGAGTCTTTTGTGTGTATTTGAGGTCTTCTTTTGAGCTGTTGCATCCTTAGAGCCTTAGTCTAATCCACTTCGCACCCTGTGAACTGCAAAATACAAACACTTGGAAATCGCTAGTTCACTGGTTATGTTGTTCGTCAAACACCAAAATCACTTAGTCAAATGGGCTAGGGTCCATTTTCCTTACATCCACAATGTTCCCCAACAACTCATGGAAGATTAGATTCATATCCCTATGATGGGTGGCACTGGCATTCTTCAACCTAAACATCATAACAACCCATTCAAATAAACAAATAAAACATAGACATATAAAGGTCGTTTTTGGAGCATTCTCTTCATCCATAAAGATTTGATTATATCCAGCATTACCATCAATAAAACTAATGACTCTATTCCTTAAAGCATTATTAATCAAAATGTGGGTTGCAGCATAGGATATTCATCTTTAGGAATTGCTATATTTAAATTAAGAAAATCAATGCATACTCTGAGCTTACTAAAATTTTTCTTCTCCACCATCACAATATTAGAGATCCAATCAACATACATGTAAGGTCTAATAAAGTTAGCCTCCAAGAGCAATTTATTTCATCCTTGATTCTAGGATGTAAGTCTGGACGAAATGGTCTTGGTCGTTATTTGAATGGCCTAAAACCAGGTTTGATAGGTAACCAATGCTCAACTAGCTCTCGATTTAATCCTGGCATCTCCGTATAACTCCAAGCGAAGAAATCAGAGTACTATAATAACGACCCAATCAATTTATTCCTAGGATCGAATTCTATGCTTTTTTTTACAAAAGTTGGACTTGGAGTGCTACGATCTCCTATGTCAACTTACTCTAAAGGATTAGCCGAAGTAAACCCTTATCCTAGCTAACTTGTCTAAATCCCTAAATTCTTTATTGTATACATACTAGAGAAGGGGGGCACTCTATAGTCATCGCTCGCCCAAAACCCTAATTCTTCACACAACCAGAGGCTCCCATCGCCTAGACGCTCGACATGAGCGAGAGAGCTCTAACCAATGGCATTGCAGAACAATGGCGATCCATCACCGATGAGCTCCAACCCTCTACTGCAGGAGAATGATGGCAACCAGCAAGACGACGGCGACCAAATCCCACCGCGCTAGAACAAATAGGACGTGTCTCAACTCTCCAACCTTGCCCTCAATCAAGGGCAAGGATGGTATGCCTAAGTTTCCCCTTCTAACTATGTGCTTACTGCTTGAATTGGTTAGACTAGTTCTCTGTTGTTGATTAAGTATTCAGATTGTATACACGGTTGTTGGATCTATTAATTTATCAAAGCTTTTATAATTGTTTTAAATTTTTACCACGTTATCATTTAGCATATAATGTACTTTAAGTAATAATGGTCTTGTGAATAATAGTCTTCGATGTTGTAGGCGTATAATATACTTTTAAGTAATGAGCGAGTAAATAATAGTCTTGTGCATGACACCGTAATAAAGCTTGTTTTATTCCCCACGACTTCGATGTTGTAGGCGCATCATGGCTGGGTCATTCCCAAGGATATCCTTTGTAAAGAGTAGTAGAGAGCATCGATCCCTGGACACACGGACCGAGATGCAATGCAATGCAACCAGGCTCCGGGCCTTTTTGGTGTTCGGTGCCTCCGTCATGGTCATGCCTAAAATGATGCCTGCGATTCGGCACCCCACGAAAGCAGGTCAGGCAGGATTGATATGATTCCACGCAGGCACGGTAGATGATGGACACGTCACACGTACACGGCAGGCCCTGAATGAGACCGTCCATATTATTTATGGTACGTACGAGAATGACGGGTTACAAGAGATTCCTTCTAGGCTCATGCGGGTACGGTGTGAAATCAATAGTAAGCATATGTACGTACAACAACATAATTTCCATTTTATAATATGGTACTTCCTCTATTTTTTTTTACTTGACGCTAGCTAGTGTAATTTTACACTAACCAACGTCAACTATAAAAAAAAACTGATGGAGTATCACTCATCTATAAATGAATTATGAAAGTTGTTGAAACTTTTATACAAACGATACATACGGAACACATTTTCTTCTTCTTCATGTTATCCTTCGGCTGCCCATGGCGGACGGCCGTGCCATTGCATCCACCGTTGCGCTCGTGGCGTATCTCCTCAGTTGCCCACTTCTCGTGATATATATACACTGTGAGGATCATGAACTTTACCGCTATTAATATTGAAGGGTTGCTTCTGTGATGGCTGTTCTTTTTTATGTAATGACCCTAAGATGTGCGATGGCTGCAGCCATGTGTCATAATAATTTTCTATTTGTTATGTGTCTATCTTCAACCTTTGTTGGCTGTCATGTGTCATGAACATGTGTGGTATTTGTTATGTGTTATGAACCTGTGGTATTTCTTATATGTCATGGACCCATGTCTTGAACTGAGAACCTTATTATTGCATTGATGTAGATTGATCATCTTTCAAGTGATGGGAATGAAACAATTGAATTTGAACAACATGAACTTGACATGATGGAAGAATATGGTGTCACCATACGTGCATCTGGTATGTCTTATGACTCTACCTTGAATAAAGAGTCGAGGGAACCTGAAGTCATTGGATATGATTGGGTAATGAGGACACTTAATGATTCCGAAGAGTTCTTCAACATGTTTAGGATAAATAGAAATGTGTTTAATATCTTACATCATTTGCTTATATCCATGTATGGATTACAATATACATGGCACATGAGCTCTGTAGAAGCATTATCCATGTTTTTTTGGATTGTTGGTGCCCCACAGGCAATTAGACTGGCTACCAATCTTTTTGACACGTCAAAAGAAACTATTAGTCAAAAATTCGAGGAAGTGTCGCACTGTGTATACAAGAGGTATGTTAATATTATTAAACCACGACATCTAGAATTTACAATAGTGCATCCTACAGTTCAAGCTCAATTTTCACTACATCTTCATAACTGTATTGGAGCCATAGATGGGGACACATATCATTTTTGTTGTGCCATCGACGAAGGTGCTTCAACATACATGGTGTCATGGGTACAGAGCACAAAATATACTTGCTATTTGTGACTTCGACATGAGGTTTGCCTTTGTGTTTGCTAAATAGCTAGGGTTCGTGCATGACATTAGAATGTTCAATTATGCTCTGCGCAAATATGACGACAAGTTCCCACATCCTCCTCATGGTAAACTTACATACTTCATGGTTAACTTACAATTATAGTCTTTGTAATTTTCTAATATTCTAACTTTTATAGGAAAATTTTATCTCGTTGGCTCAGGATATCATAACCATGAAGGATATCTTGCACCATCTATCTAAGTATTGCCAAGGCCCAGACCAAGCGGGAAAAAGGAGTTATTAAACTTTTGTCATTCATCTCTTTGAAACGTTATCGAGCGTTCATTTGGTGTGCTGAAGATGAAGTGGAGGATTTTGTTGCACCTACCGTCATATCCAATGGTGAAGCAAACAAAAATAATACTTCATATGGGAAAGTGCTATGGTAGATGCGGACTTCGAAAGGTGTGACAATAATGAAAATTATATGTCGATGTTGTTGGTTTCTTCTTCTGAAGAACAAGCAGGTGATGAAGAACAAGCCATGAATGAGTTTCATGATAGCATTACAAATATTTTGTTCAACATGCGTGGATAAACATTGAGGTTTTTATTTATTTTCCCAATTCAATTCAGTTTGTATGGCTCATCAAGAAATTTTTATAGATCCATATACTTGTGACGCGTTTGGAGGTGAAATCTATTTTTTAAAGAAAAAGGATGGCAACAAAAAAGGACTTATAGGTACTTATGAGAAACTAGTAGGTCCAACCAATAGCTGTAGTTTCTAAATAGCCCTAGCTAATAGTTAGTAAGCTAATTCTAACTAACAATTTGTTAGCTAGCTAGCTCCAGAGGTTCCAAATAGACCTGGTTCTTCTTCTTCTCAATATTCGATGTAGGATAATTATACAAATGATTTGTAGTATAGAATTAAGGCTAGGAATCAAACAGCTATGTACAAAATGCATGTTGTTGCTTCTTTCCTTTTGATCGATAGAGGTGGAAAAACACACGGTGGGTGTTATGTTACAATACACAACACAGATCACTGGGCTCCTATGGAACGACGGCGTGCTCTACTGCTGTGATGGAGCACCTGTATTATTTTTTACCCCTGTTTAGAACATCTCCAATAGTTATATAAGGGAGGACACCGAGTCGAGAAAAGGCCCAGACATACACACAAAAAACGCGAAGATGACAAACCGACGGAGGAAGGAGGACGCACCGACGAGGACTTAGAGGCCAGAGCCTCGCCGCCAAGCCAAGACTTAGTTAGGACTCAACTCTGCAACCCTTAGCATAACCACCTCCATAACAAGGGACTTGAGAGCCTCTCCTCCCTCTCTCGTCCTCTTGTAACCCCTATTACAAGCATTGATCAGCAATGCTGCCGGTAGCCCAAACCGCTGAATACTGGATGTAGGGACGTTCTACTCGAACCAGTATAAATCTTGCGTCTACTGTGCACACTGTTCGGAGCCCAGAACGTGCACACAAATTTACTTGTTAGAGCGAGGTTCGAAACACTGACAGTTGGCGCGCTAGGTAGGGGGCTTGCACGTCCCTGATGAAGTTCTTCAAGCTCTGGATGGCAAGCCTGTGGTGGCCCCCGCATTGACTGCACCCCTAGATCGTCCATTCGCTTCAGAAACCTCGATTTCATCATCGACCAGGAGGGTGATATGGTCAAGGCGACGCCCGTCTGCCCTCCTCAGCCCAAAGACCCTGCCACCGTCTCGGAGGCCCTTCGCGGCCTTAGCCTCACTCCACGCAGGCAGCGTGAGGAGCACGGGCAGAGGCGGATCCAAAGGGGGGCAAAGTGGACCATGGCCCAATCTCAATTTTGTACACCCTTTTATGCCTAATGATTGTTAAGTGTAGAAAAAATCAAAGTTTTAGATAGTATAAAGTCTTGTTCTAAATCTCTAAAACTAATAGCTAGTTGCTAAAATTAGCTGAGAGGTTTAGAATGGACCAACTAATTGTTAGCTACCCCTCAAAAAAGTATTAGTTGTTAGATGCCCCAACCCAGCTAAAACCAGTTAATAGTTAGCTCTAAAGGTTTAGAACATGGCCTAACACTATAAGAAACTAATAAATGTTTGTGGGTTTTATTAAGAACGTGGGTACCGACGTTCTTACATGAGTTAAGTTCATAGGTTTTGTTAAGAACGTGGGTACCGACGTTCTTACTTTAAATTCGTGCGTCCTGGCCAAAACCGTCGAACTTAACGTATTAAGAACGTGGGTACCCACGTTCTTAAATTAAGTTCATGGGCCAACTCGACACCGTCGAACTTAACCAAAAAGACCTAAATCCCTACCCCGCGCCGCCGCGTGTCTCTCTCTCATAGCTCACTCGTTTGCCGCCCACCATGCCTCAGCCAGAACAGCAAGCCGCCGCTAGAACACTGCGCCGCCGCTGCCAGAACACCGCGCCGCCGCTAGGCCGCACAAACTCGTCCTCGACCTTTTTGCTCTGTATTCACAGCCCAATGGCTTCATGCCCAGGAGAAAACCTGGTGAAAAACAGTTCCTTACTATCCACAATTGTAACCAGCTACGGACAGCCAAGAATACACTATACATCCTACTGTAAACAGCAACGAAGACAAGTGGCTAGACTTTCTTCTACCTGGGCACCTGAAAGAAGCAGGAGTTGTACAGGGGCAGCTCAATGGCGGGTGCAGGTGGGAAGAGGGATGAAGAAGCCACATGGTGAGGGCTTCCATTGTTGATGCTCCCGTTCTGAGCCGTTGGAGCTAAGGCCTTGTTGTTGGTGGATGCGAAGGGGCTGTTAGGCAAGATGTGCTCCACGGCCACGCCACTGCAACCCAGGCAAACATGGAAACATTATTCATCAGTCCTAGACCAAACCAAGAAGAAAGGGAACAACTTGCACCGAGATAATAGCTTAACAACAACCATCAGCTGTGGCAGCACTTGTTTCTTTTTCCCCTGCCTTTCGGCCATTGCTATCCTTTTCCCCCCAATTTTGATCTTTAGTATTTTCTGAGGAGATATGATCTTTAGTATTTTCTGAACTCGAAAAACTTGCTTGGTTCTTAGGATTGATGCATATACATGTGTTGCTATTGCTTGCTTGCTCCTTATCGACGATGATACAGATAGCAGTAGCACTGTTGTACACAAGCAGCAAGCAACACCCCACCTCCTTGCATTGATTGTTGCATTTTTATAAAACCTAAAGTCGTGTTTCCATCTAATTGTAGGCCTATTTGGCTCTAGTCTCCGGTCTCCCTCTCCACTCTAACTGTAGGCCGGCCCGCGTCTCCTCGACCATCACCACCTTGACGGTCTCCGTGAAGGTATTTTTCTTCTTTCTTTGATGCATATTATTAGAATTAGTTTGTTAGTTAAAATTTGATGCATGATTTTTGGGTAGTTGTTACAATTGATGTATAATTTCTTGTTCATTGTAAATTAATCGATGTTAGGTTCAATGTTTGGTTAAATATTTTTTTATGTCTAGTGATCCTTCCTAATAGAAGAAGGGCTTAATGATGTTTATTTACACATTTTTTATTTATGTTTGTATGCTTAATGATGTTTATTTACACATTTGTTATTTATGTTTGTATGCTTAATGATGTTTATTTACACATTTTTTATAAATTGAGTTATTTAGTTTTGGAAATGGATGACAATAGAAGAAGGGCGATGTATGATGGATTCAATAGCGTGACTCTAGGTCACTCAAAGGAATGGGTTAGGGTTGCAAAACAATTCGTGGATCTCGCATTTTCCGATGGACCTCGTGTGGTGAAGTGTCCTATACCAAGTGTCGTAATTTTAAGTATGTGAGAAAGGCCGAAGAACTGGAGCATCACCTTTGCAAGAATGGGTTTATGCCTAACTATCTTGTGTGGCGCTCACATGGAGAAGTAGAGCAGAATATCACAGAGTCAGAAAATTGATGATGAGGAGGAGGATCGGATGGATGACTTGGTGGCTGATATTAGTAGAGAGTATCCAACATTGGCCTCGGAACAGGCTATACCAGAGGAAGTGCAGGAGTTCTATAAGCTTCTTCACGCGTCAGAGGAAAAAGTGCATGATGACACAACTGTGACCGTGTTGTAGGTGGTTACACGTCTTATGGCAATGAAGGCAAAGTATAACTTCTCGAATAATTGCTATAACGATATAATCAATCTGATTATTGATCTCATCCCATCGAACCATAAGATGCCAAAAGACTTATACCAGTCTAAAAAGATTGTGTCCGATCTTGGCATGAAGTATAAGAAGATTAATGTGTGCGAAGATAATTGCATGTTGTTCTAGAAGGAATATGAAGCGGCCACCCATTGTCAGAAATGCGGTAAATCAAGATATGCGGAGGTACTAAAAGAGGATGGAGCTACTTTTGCTACAAAAGTGCCAGTTAAACAGCTTCGATATATGCCCATCACTCCAAGGCTTAAACGTCTATTTTTAACCCCAGAAACTGCGAAGTTAATGTTGTGGCATAAGGAAGGAGACCGTGATAGCCAAGACCCAGACATTATGATGCATCCATCAGATGGCGATGCTTGGAAGGCTCTGGATCGTTTTGACCCAGAATTTGCAAGAGACGCTAGGAGTGTTCATCTAGGCTTGTCCACTTATGGTTTCACTCCTTATGACAACAGTTCCACTTCATACTCTTGTTGGCCGGTTTTCATCATTGCCCCTACAACCCCCCTCCCAACAAATGCATGAAAGAAGGGTTCATATTTCTTGCCCTTATTATTCTAGGGCCTAAACATCCTAGAAAGAAGATCAATGTATTCATGCAACCATTGATTGAAGAGTTCAAAGAGCTATGGGTAGGGGTAAAGGCTTATGATGGTCATCGAAAACGTGAATTTACCTTACGTGCTGTATATTTGTGGTCAATTCATGATTTGCCTGCATATGGTATTTAGTTTGGCTGGTGTGTCCACAGTCGAATGGGTTGTCCCATATGCATGGGGGACACACAAGCATATCGATTGGAGCATGGTAAAAAGGTCTCATTCTTTGATTGCCATCGACGGTTTCTTCCGTCCAATCACCCGTTTTGAAATGATACGAAGTCATTTAGAAGAGGCATAAAAGTTAAAGAGGGTCCACCAAAACGTTTAATGGGTGAAGATATCATGATACAACATCGTGCCCTTCAAAGGGCTGCAGAAGGTCATGAGTTTGAAGGCTATGGTCAAGATCACAACTAGACTCATATTTCTTTTCTCTGGGAACTTCCGTATGCGGAAGTATTGATTTTACCACACAACATAGATTTGATGCACCAAGAGCGCAATGTTGCTGAAAGCATCATAAGCATGTGTCTAAACATTAAGGGTAAAACAAAAGATAACATCAATGCTAGGAAAGATTTAGCTAATCTTTACGATCGCCCTAGCCTTGAGGTCAAATTAAATCCTAATGGAAAGGAGAGGACACCATGAGCTCCATACTGTCTAAAGCCCAAAGAGCGAAAATAAGTATTTCGATGGTTGAAAATGTTGAAGTTTCCAGACCGCTATGCAGCTAACATAAAATGTACTGTTAACCTCGAGACTAATAAATTAAATGGGTTGAAGGCTCACGATTACCATATTTTGATGGAAAGACTTATGCCGGTAATGTTCTGTGGCTATTTGAAGCCTCCTCTGTGGAAGATTGCTGAACTTTAGTTACATATATAGACATATATGTGCTAAGCATATCTCAAAGAAATTGATGATTCAATTTGAGAAACAAATCACGGTGCTTGTATGCAAGATGGAAAAAGTATTTCCGCCTGGATTTATGAATGTGATGCAACATTTGCTAGTGCACTTACCTTATGAAGCATTGGTAGGAGGACCAGTGCAGTTCCGATGGATGTATAGTCAAGAAAGAGAATTGAAAAAACTTAGAGCTACTGTGCGGAACAAAGCAAGGGTTAAGGGGTGTATTGCAGAGGCCTTTGCAGCTAAAGAGATCACAATCTTCTCAAGTCAGTATTTATCACACACTAACAATGTGAATGCTCAGTCAACACGGTATCATACTAAAGAAGAAGGTCCTTCGATCGACCTTAGTGTTTTTCTCTAGAAGGGGAAAGGGGTCGGCGCTTCTACTGCACATTATGTTGACATAAGAGAGCGTAATTTCACCATGCTCTACTTGTACACCAACATGGAGGAACTTGATCCATACTTTAAAATGTTTGATTCCATATATTTAGCTAGTCACAAACCTACACTAAAAGAACTGGATAATCTACGTATGAAAGGGATGAACGGAGGTCCATGTTTCGTTGAATGGTTCCACGAGCATGTAATTATCTCTTTATAATTTTCCTTTGTGTATTTGTTTGCACATACGACTTGCTATTTAACTATATCTTTTTTCTGCTCTATGTAGTGTAAGAAACTTGACTCTCTAGTCTCGGATGATTTGCGACAGATATCGCATGGTCAGTTGAAAGCAAGAAAATATAGCCGCTATGATATTAATGGATATCGTTTTCGAACATCAAAATTAGAAAAAATCCGCCCGCAGGCAGCCACAACAAACAGTGGAGTAGTAGCAACTGCCTCAAATGCAGACAGAGGCACTCATGACTATTATGGTGTTCTTCAAGACATAACTGAGTACACTCTTGGTGGGGCCAAAGAGTTCGTGTTTGTGTTATTTGATTGTGAATGGTTTGATCCTCAACAAACGCGAGATGATGAATTTGGAATTGTGGAGGTAAAGCATGAATCACGGTTTAAAGGCAGCGAGTATAGCAATGTTGTGCTTGCACATCAAGCACAATAGGTGTACTATCTAACATATCCTCATGAGAACTTGAAGTCTTGTTGGGTTGTATACAAAATTAATACTGAAGTCCATCCGTTACAATATGATTATTACAACAGAAATAACGAAGATGATGATTCTATTAATATTTATCAAGAAGAAGGCGATCTGTCAGAAAATAGAGAATTTACTATATCTGAGGATTTAGGGCTCAATGAAGTAGCTAGTCTCGCTATAGATTTGATGGCAGAAGAACCAGGTCCTTCTAGGGCAAGGACTCGTAAGTCACAGAGAATTCTTGAAAAACAACAAAGACTTGAAATAATTGAGCAGCGCGTTGCTGAAGCAGATTCTGATGCCGATGATTTTTGAAAAGTATATATATTTAAATTCTTGTATATGCATTCCTATTTCAATCTTAATATATATGGACTCAATTATGAAATTTGTGCAGATGATGAGGGCCATGGACAAGCTCAAAGGGAAGAAGCGCGGAGACCGTGCTGACTCCTCGAGGTCACGGTCGACTAGGGGTTCAGGTGGTGGGATACATCCTCTATGTTGTTCCAGGTATTTAATTTATTTTATTTTCTTTTCTTCTACGTATGTAATAGTATTATCACCTAATTTTCGAGTACTTGATATATCTCATTGTTGATTATGTTTGTAGGGCTCTAAACCCTAAACCCTAAACCCTACAAAATTGTAAATTGTTCGTCGGCCACGTGGCCCCGACAAACTTAACCATTAAGAATGTGGGCATCGTCGAACTTATGGCAGCAAATTCGACGGCCCCGTCGAACTTAAAAATGCACGTTCTTAACGTTAAGTTCGGCGATACCCACGTTCTTAAAGTTAAGTTCGTCGGGGCCGTCGAACTTACTTTTCTAAGTTCGTCCAAAAATCACCGTCGGCTATATTCGTCGGTAAACCCACGTTCTTATTGTAAGTTCGTCGGCTTATTATATTAAGTTCGACGGTTTGTCACCCACGTTCTTTAACTAGTTTCCTGTAGTGTAAAACAACCATGTTATGAGCCTGCTCGTCGGATCCTCTCGGTCCAGTCCTTGCATCTATCAGTCTGACCCTAATCTTTCCGACACCACCTAAACCAGTCTGCCCGTTGCCTCGTTTCCGCCGTCGACACATTCCCGATGCGACGCCACCTGACTGCGCCCCTTCCTGGTGCCTCCGTCCCTTGTCCTGTTTTTATCGTGACGTCGATCCGCTCGACAAGCTAGATCTCGCTCGTCGCAACGATATGGCTTGTCCCCTGCGGTCGGTGGGCTTGGCGAACTAGGAAACCATGACTCTCATGTGGTATTTTTGTCCTCCTATGAATTTTCGTCCTGCGTCCGACAATGAGTATGGGTTAGCCCCACCCTCTGAGGCCGACGAAATAAGACGACAGATCACACTCCATATGGGACCCAACTCCTCGTATGACGATTTATTTGCCGAACTAGTATAAATCTCATGCCTACCACGCACACCGTTCAGAGCCTAGAACACACGTAGATTTACTGGTCGGAGCGACAACTACTATTGGAACGGAGGGAGTATGATTTTTCTAGCTCGTGTGTTGTTGGAGCTACAGCAGTGCCCAACGAACCTTCGTGTCAATTTCGGAATGGTCCTCGAGACGTTACAATTAAGATGATATATGGTAATATACACACATCAGAGAACGTTCAACGGATCCTAATTAAGAGACAGGGAGAAGAAGATGCAGCATGTTCGGCTACAGCTAGTCAGCTACGGCTGCCACTAATTTGATACAGGGTTTTTCCCCCTTCTCCTACAAGTTACAGTAGCAAAACGACTACTACCGCGTGCTGCAGGTACATGGCGTGGCCGCCGACCAAAAACGTGTCACGGCTTAACAGTTCCTACTAATTCTGTAATTATGTAGTACGTAGCATATAATTAGGTTGGGCATATTCGAGGCATATATGTGAGGTGCCGTGGAAACGTGTGCCAATGCCATGCACGCAGCTTAGCATTTGCATTGCCCTGGCGACGCCGCCGCCGCCCCCATGCCACTTGTGGTGCAGTCGATCGCCGGTCACCGCACCGCATGGGCACTGCCGCTGAAAATCTTCTTTCGCTTTATTCCTCTCCCGTCGCCGGGATAATATAGGTAGATAAATACCCAAGAATCCTACGGCCACCAATAATAGAATTCTTATTTTTTTTTTCTCTGAAAAAATGAAGCACCGCAAAGGAAGGAATAAAGGAAATATTCCATATCACTATGGAAATAAAGGTTTATTGTATCTTTTTTTTTCAATTTTTGAATTTAGCATCGATTTTGATCTGTTTAAAAATTGGGGGGAAACAACATGCTCTCCTCGACCCTATAATAGCATATATATAGGTGGCCGCTTTCTCTCCTCTGCGCGGACTCCTCGACGGACGCCAGCAGCAAAGGAGGAAGGAGCTGAACTGCTGCAGGTAATACATGCATATATAACCCCGACCAGCAATCGTTCTGTGCTGTACTTGAGTCGAGGCCGGCGCCGCCGCCGCGGCAGCGAGGAGGAGGAGGAGCAGAGGCGGCGACCATGGCGGCGGGGAACGAGTGGATCAACGGGTACCTGGAGGCGATCCTGGACGCGGGCACGAGGCTGCGCGGGCCGTGGCAGCAGCAGGGCGGCGCGGGTTCGCTGCCGGCCCCGCTGCCGAGGCTGCTGGCGGAGGCCGGCGGCCAGGGCGCCGCGGCGTACAGCCCGACGCGCTACTTCGTGGAGGAGGTGGTGAGCCGCTTCGACGACCGCGACCTCCACAAGACGTGGACCAAGGTGCGTAGAGACTAGAGGGAGAGAGAGACAGCGCGCGTACGCTGGCGGCGAGCCGATCGGCCGGCCGCCGCGCGCTTCCTCCTGTCCTGTCCCCGGTGATCCGTCCGTGATCTCGCCTCATGAGCAGCGGTGACCGATTCTCGTCGCAAGCAGGTGGTGGCGATGCGCAACAGCCAGGAGCGGAGCAACCGGCTGGTGAACCTGTGCTGGAGGATCTGGCACGTCGCGAGGAAGAAGAAGCAGGTACGGTACGGTACTACTGCTTTCGTTCGGCGGAGGTGCAGTCTGTCCGCGCATGGCGCGCCTGCTCTGCTTTTTTTTCGGACTCGTCCAAGTTCTTCGTCTGCATGCGTGGTTTGTCCTCCGAAAAAAAATAAACAGAGATGGTGATCTGATCTCCAGCTTCGCGCAGTTGTTATCCTGGCCCATAGGGCAGGCAGGCAGGCACCTGGCGTCTCCGATCGTCAACTGTTTTCTTTTTCGTTGTTGATTGACACGTCTCGTCGCCCCCAGCACTTGTGTACCCCTGTACTGAACTAGTATTTCACTTTTTGCACAATAACCACGAGCAGGTGCAACGGGAGTACGCGCGGCAGCTGGCGCAGCGGCGCCTGGAGCAGGAGCTGGGCAGCCGGGAGGCCGCCGAGGAGCTCTCCGAGGGCGAGAAGGACGGCGCCATCGACGCCGCCCAGCAGCCTGTGTCGGTGGCGGCGCCCGACGGCCGGATCGCCAGGATCGGGTCCGAGGCCCGGATCGTGTCGGACGACGAGGGCGGGGACGGCGGCAAGGACGACAGGAACCTCTACATCGTGCTCATCAGGTATTAATTAACCATGTGATCCGTTGCTGTCCGGCTCCAGGGGATCACTCGCTGCTTGACACGACGCCATAATTTGGTTGCTGTTGTTGTTGCGTTGCAGCATACACGGGCTCGTCCGTGGCGAGAACATGGAGCTCGGCCGTGACGCTGACACCGGGGGCCAGGTCCGTCTCGAACTTACCCCTAGGCACCAAGAACAGAGCCATTCCAACAAAACAAAAGATTTTTTTTCCCCAATGGCGGCTATACTACCTTACCTGTGCCGCTTTGCCATCCTTTTCTTGCGTCGTTTCATTCACGTCCAGGTGAAGTATGTGGTGGAGCTGGCCCGGGCGCTGGCGGCGACCGCCGGCGTGCACCGCGTGGACCTACTCACGCGCCAGATCTCCTGCCCGGACGTCGATTGGACTTACGGGGAGCCCGTCGAGATGATCACCCATCAGGCCGACGACGGCGACGGCAGCGGCGGGGCCTACATCGTGCGCCTCCCGTGCGGGCCCCGCGACAAGTACCTCTCCAAGGAGTCCCTGTGGCCGCACATCCCCGAGTTCGTGGACCGCGCGCTGGCGCACGTCACCAACGTCGCGCGCGCGCTGGGGGACCAGCAGCAGCAGCAGCCCGACGCCGGCGCGGGCGCGGGCGCGCCCGCGCCCGCTCCGGTGTGGCCGTACGTGGTCCACGGCCACTACGCGGACGCGGCGGAGGCGGCGGCGCACCTAGCCAGCGCGCTCAACGTGCCCATGGTCATGACGGGCCACTCCCTGGGCCGGAACAAGCTGGAGCAGCTGCTCAAGCTGGGCCGCATGCCGCGCGCCGAGATCCAGGGCACCTACAGGATCGCGCGCCGGATCGAGGCCGAGGAGACCGGCCTCGACGCCGCCGATATGGTCGTCACCAGCACCAAGCAGGAGATCGAGGAGCAGTGGGGCCTCTACGATGGCTTCGACCTCATGGTGGAGCGCAAGCTCCGGGTGCGCCGCCGCAGGGGCCTCAGCTGCCTCGGACGCTACATGCCGCGGATGGTCGTCATCCCGCCGGGGATGGACTTCAGCTACGTCGACACGCAGGACCTCGCTGAGGGCGACGCCGACCTGCAGATGCTCATGAGTCCCGGAAAGGCCAAGAAGCCATTGCCTCCCATTTGGTCAGAGGTACGTACGTACGTACGCACGGGTCCTCTGTTTCTAGTGGATGGAATTCAGCATGACCTCCTCTGTTTGTTTTGTTTGCAGGTCCTGAGGTTCTTCGTCAACCCGCACAAGCCCATGATCCTGGCGCTGTCGCGGCCGGACCCCAAGAAGAACGTCACCACGCTGCTCAAGGCCTATGGCGAGAGCCGCCACCTCCGCGAGCTTGCCAACCTTGTAAGGATAAGAATCGAGCTTGCCAATCGGTAATGATTCTCACCCAACTTCTGCTGAGCTAACAAAAAGAAAATACCATGTTGTAGACACTGATACTGGGGAACCGGCATGATATCGAGGAGATGTCCGGCGGCGCCGCCACAGTTCTGACGGCAGTGCTCAAGCTCATCGACCGGTACGACCTGTACGGCTGCGTCGCCTACCCTAAGCACCACAAGCAGACCGACGTGCCGCACATATACCGCCTTGCCGCCAAGACGAAGGTGCGCCGTCCATTCATTTTTTTTTTTTTGAAACGAGCTTTTTATGGCTCTGCTTTTAACAAAGCAATTAATAGTTCACAAACAGCAACTCCACTGCTGGGACACCAGCTTACAGTGACTGCGAAGACAACTATAAACCTGAAACTGGGAGAGCACAACTCAATCCCGCCCTACTTAGGGGTGTAATCGGATCGAATACGGACGGATATCGATGAAATCATATTTGTTTTCATATTTTTAGTCGAATTCGAATTCGAATACAAATAGCTTCGAATACGAATACAAATACGGATGTTCTCGAATACAAATACGGATAGTCATGGATCGAATACGGAGCTAATCGGACATAGATAGCATCAGTAACGAATATTTTTGTCGGATATCGTGTAAGACACCATTCCACACATATCATAGTTGTAATCATTTCGCCCCTCCTTTAGTCCAAACATTTTTGAGGATTATATGTGCACATATGCTACAGCTCCATAAAAATCCATGAATTTCTAAGGCTATCTTGAGTATTATTAATTTCTTTATGTAGAAAATCATTAAAATACAATTAAATTCATAAAATATTGATGACTACCATATGTGGTTTCACGTGTTATTATGATATGTGGTTTCACTTATTATTATGGTGGTTTCGCATGTAATCATTATGGGTTTCACAAATAAGTGGAAATGAAATGAAATAATTGATGACATCTTGTGGTTTTTATGGTTCAAACATTTTTGAGGATGCTATATAGACATATGTTACTCATACGCCAAATTTTGTGAATTTCTGAGGATGCTATAAACATTCCATAAGAAGATAACCTCAAGTCCCTACATGAAAATGAGAAAGTCAAGTAAAGGTTACGTTGAAACTTGGATACTTAAGCTGATTTCATGTGTAACTCACACAACAAGTGTAAGAAAATGAAAAGAATCACTGGCATCTTATGGACTTTATGGCCCAAACATTTTTTAGAATTTTATGTAGACAAATGTTAACCCTCCGTCAAATTTTATGAATCTCTAAGGCTATTTGTGTATTATTAATTTCTTTCTACAAAAAATCATCAAAATGTAATTAAAATCATAAAATAATCTAGTGTCTACCAAAAACTGCAAATAAGTTACCAGGACCAATAAACATTCTATTAAAGATAATATGAAGTACCTATGTGAAATGATAAAGTGAAGTATTGATTATGTCAAAATTTGGATAGTTAAGGTGATATCACATGTAACTCACGTAACAAGTGAAAGTGATTTGAAAGAAATGTTAGCAATCTTTAGATTTTATGGTCCAAACATTTTTGAGGATGCTATATGGGCATATATTGCTCCTCCGTCAAATTTCATGATTTTTTGAGACTATTTGTGTATTATTATAATTTTTTCTACAGAAAATTATCAAAATGCATTTAAATTCATAAAATATTCCACTATCGACCGAAAATTGCAAATATGTTACCAGGCACAATAAACATTATATAAGAACATAACCCCAAATCCCCATATGAAAATGATAAAGTGAAGTATTGATTATGTTGAAACTTGGATATTTAGGGTGATTTCACATGTAACTATCCGAATATCTGAAATCTGGTAAGATATCTGGGTAGATGTCTGGATATCCGAAATATGAAATCCGGACAGTTATCCGAGAAGATATCTGGATATCCGAAATCCGACGGATATCAGTCATACCATATCCGTATCCGATATCCGAAGTGTAGTATCCGAATTCGAATCCGAAATCCGAAAATTCTGCGGATATCCGAAAAAAACTATCCAACCGAATAATTAGCCTCTTCGGACGGTCGGATGGTCGGATAATATCCGTACCGTTTACACCCCTACGCCCTACTAATAGCAAACACGAGCACCTTTGCTAAGGAAACCGAACACCTCCTGGTCAGAACCACCAGAAGAACAAACAGGAACTGAACATTACAGAACAGAAACCAACACAAATTGCGCACAGCTCCCTGGGCCCAACAGCAGGCACAAAAACAAAACAAACTCCAGTCTAACACTCATCTTCCAGACTACAAGCAGGGACATCTCCTTCAAGACGAACAGAAGAAGCAGCTCCAGTAGACAGCAACAAGAAGCCAGATTTCCAAACTAGCTAAAACCCAAGCTCAGGACTGATAGAGAACCACCCCACAAAATCAAATGACTACAATTTCTGATGCTGACTCATGCCTCGGTTGATATTTCTACAGCCACCCCTTCATGTGCTTTAGCATCTCCTCCAAGATAAATGCATCCTTTGACCTCAACACAATTCCCCATTTCTGCAAGTACGCAATAACATCCAACAGAATAGTTGTCAGCCCATTAGGAAAAACCTTCTCAATGGCTGTCTTATTTCTGTTTCTCCAAATAGCCCGTGATATGCCCGACAGAATGAATAAACACATTTTTTTTATGTCGGCGGCTTGATTATCCCACGGTTATAAAACACATCTTCAACAATTACAAGAATCCTTTCCTAGTTAAACATCAGCTTCCAACAACCTCAAAGAAACTTTGCTAAAGAGCAACTAAAGAAATATGGTCTAAATTCTCGTGATTCTAACATAAGACTCACTTAGTACTCCCTTTCCACCCTCTTTTTTAAGCTCCATAGCAGATGAAAGCTTCCAAATGTTTTTATATACATTATTTTTAATTCCCTCGTCTTTCCTAAAACTGTAAAGCGATCTAGAAGAAAAACTACTGGATTTATTTAAACTTCAATTTATCATATCCCTCCCAGGAGAAAGAGAGTGCTCCTTCAGCTCGTTATACAACTCTTCCCACTCAACGAACTCCGTGTCCAAAAGAGGTCTACAAAACTCCACATACCAGTCTTCATCCATATGACAATCCGACACCCGAGCATCATTGTCCCAACAGATGTCAAAGAACTTAGGATACTTCACTTCTAGCGGAACCCCTCCACAACAAGTATGCTTCCAAAATAAAGTTCCATTCCCCCTCTTAACCATATTCACCTCACCCCATTTGAAAAGATGTTTAACCTTATGCGGACCTTGCCAAAATTGAGAGACCCCTCTAATTCTAGATAGAGAAAATTATCCTTAGGCATGTATTATTCATTCATACATCAATTCGAATGCGATAATTTTAGTCGTTCCAGAACGTAGACCCCAATTCGTTTTGTTTTCTTCAGTTTTCTGGTTCATTTGTTTATTACGTCACTTTGAATTGCAGGGAGTGTTCATTAATCCTGCACTTGTGGAGCCATTCGGCCTCACCCTCATAGAGGCAAGAATCTCGTGGCGTTCAGATTCAGAAAATTCGGTTTGATCTTCAATAAAATAAAATCCATTCACATCTTGTTTGTGTCGTGTGTGCGATCCGTGCAGGCCGCTGCGTATGGTCTGCCCGTGGTGGCCACCAAGAACGGCGGTCCGGTGGACATCATCAAGGCGCTGCACAACGGGCTGCTGGTGGACCCGCACGACGAGGCGGCGATAACGGAGGCGCTGCTCAGCCTGCTAGCCGACAAGGCGCGGTGGGCCGAGTGCCGGCGCAACGGCCTCCGCAACATCCACCGCTTCTCCTGGCCGCACCACTGCCGCCTCTACCTCTCCCACGTGGCCGCCAACTGCGACCACCCGGCGCCGCACCAGCTGCTCCGCGTCCCGGCCAGCCCGCGCGCCGCGCCCGCCGAGCATGGCACCGACGACTCCCTCTCGGAGTCGCTCCGCGGCCTCTCCATCTCCATCGACGCCTCGCACGACCTCAAGGCCGGGGACTCCGCCGCGGCCATCATGGACGCGCTCCGCCGGCGCCGCTCCGCCGACCGGCCGCCGAGCTCGGCCGCGAGGGCGATCGGGCACGCGCCGGGCCGGCGGCAGGGTCTCCTCGTCCTCGCCGTCGACTGCTACAACGGCGACGGCACACCGGACGCCGAGCGGATGAAGAAGGCTGTCGACCTGGCGCTGTCGGCGGCGGCCGCGGCCGGCGGCCGGCTCGGGTGCGTCCTGTCGACCGGGATGACCATCGCCGAGGCCGCGGACGCGCTCAGCGCCTGCGGCGCCGACCCGGCCGGCTTCGACGCGCTCGTCTGCAGCAGCGGCGCGGATCTCTGCTACCCGTGGAGGGAGGTCGCGGCGGACGACGAGTACGCGGGGCACGTGGCGTTCCGGTGGCCCGGGAACCACGTGCGCGCGGCCGTGCCGAGGCTCGGAAAGGCCGAGGGCGCGCAGGAGGCGGACCTCGCTTTCGACGAGGCCGCCTGCTCCGGGCATTGCCACGCCTACGCCGCGGCGGGCGCGTCTAAGGTAACGGCCGTTTCTTGGGCATCTTGTTTCATGTCTCTCTCTCTCTCTCTCTCTCTCTCTCTCTCTCTCTCTCTTCTCCATGGCAACGGCGGATTTACGAGCTCCGTCTTTGTGATTCTGCACTGCAGGTGAAGAAGGTGGACTCGATCCGGCAGTCGCTGCGCATGCGCGGGTTCCGGTGCAACCTCGTGTACACGCGCGCGTGCACGCGCCTCAACGTCATCCCGCTCTCGGCGTCGCGGCCACGCGCGCTAAGGTAAGAATGGCATGTCCCGCTCATCGTCTGGCCGTGGACTGTCCATTTCTGAGCATCTGGTGCTGTGCCTGTAGGTACCTGTCGATACAATGGGGCATCGACCTGTCCAAGGTGGCCGTGCTCGTGGGCGACAAGGGCGACACCGACCGCGAACGGCTGCTCCCTGGCCTGCACAGAACGCTGGTCCTGCCGGAGCTAGTTTGCCACGGCAGCGAGGAGCTGCGCCGCGACCAAGACGGGTTTCTGGCAGAGGACGTCGTCTCCATGGACTCCCCGAATATCCTCACCCTCGCCGAGTACCAGGCGGCGGTCGACATCCTCAAGGCTATTTGAGAGTCCGGGATTATGATACATGATCTGCTCCGACATTCCAGCTGTTGGTTCCACACTCTGCTGGGGTTATTTTGGACGGACAGTTAAAATTTCACAGCGAATGACTGCAAACTTTATATAAAAAAGATACATGTTTTTGTTTTCGGTTACTTTTATTTTTTTTTGGAAGGGGCTTATGGTATAAGTGTACATGAATCTTTTGGTGCACATAGTATACATATTAAATTATATTTCCTCTATTTCAAAATAATAGTCGTTTTAGTTTTAGTCCTTAGATTTTATGTCTATATATTCAAATAGATCATAAATCTAGACACATATATAAAACATATATATTAAGTATGTATGAATCTATTAGTTATCAAAAACAAATTATAATTTGGAACGTAGAGAGTAATTATTTATCGTAAATCTATTATCCTTCACTATTTTGCATATTTTTATAAAAACATCCTTTATCATTACCTT
Source organism: Zea luxurians (assembly GCA_029449295.1). Classification (NCBI taxonomy): domain Eukaryota; kingdom Viridiplantae; phylum Streptophyta; class Magnoliopsida; order Poales; family Poaceae; genus Zea; species Zea luxurians. Next base: position 32,391,324 of record JAOPSE010000024.1, on the reverse strand, counting down.
CTACCATTTGCATGTTCTATGTCTGTAACACCCGGTTTTAAAGAAACAAAGCCGGGTGCATCTCATACATGCGCCAAAGAAGACAACATATATAATAACAGAGTGTATAGAGATAAATGTCATAAAACATCAGAGTATTTATTACATAGCGGAAGACTTATTACAACGTAAAAGAATAAATGTAAAACAAACTAAGGATCGATGGCGCCAATGTCGACTGAGAAACGCCACCTAGATCAGATCGAACTCCTCAGTGTTAGGCGGCTCCTCCTGAACCACCTGCTCTTCTCCTGTGTGGGGGGGTGTGAGACAGCAAGAGTGAGCTCACATACGTTCATAGCTCAACAAGTCGTGGGGAATAATGTGGCATGAACTCACCAAAGGTGGGAGTTCATGAAGTGTAAGGCTGATCAATGAAATAAAGGCTGAAGCTGAGCATTGCTTTTATAAGTTGGTCAAAATTTTATTAGCAGTTACTAAGTGTAAGTAAATACCAAACCAATAGTAATAATAAGTAGAAGTAATAATAAAATAATCCCAAATGCAATGAAATGACAGATTAAGTTTAAGTTCCATAAATTAATCATGTGAGTGTCCGAGCCGCTCATGACCGTGAGCACGGCTAGTATACCAGTTTTACACTCTGCAGAGGTTGCGCATCTTTACCCACAAGTCGTGTTACCCATTTGCCACAGAGTTGATCAGACTCCATACACCTCTACCAAGGAAGCGAGGCAGGGTACCACTACGAGGCCTTTACAAAGTTCCACTAGCTTCAGACTACCCGCTACAGTTTATAGGAAGCTCCAGTGCAGGGTTCCTGGCTGACCGCCATCGCAGCAAAATCAACCAGGGACCTCCCTACACTGACCACTCCCCTACTGCCCTTGCCCCTTTCGGGTAAGGTAGCCCTCCCCTAGCTTTCCTAGTTAATCGGCCAAGGGCGTCCCATTAAACCCTTGTGGTAGCACTGTTTTCCCGGGTGGTTCTCCATGTTACCATTAACATAATGATCTTAACATGAACAAGGAAGAATAAAACAGATAACAATAAATAGTATAACAATGAGTGATGAATATCTCTATACCCAAATCCACATAAAGCAATAGCATATACTACCCAAAACTTTAGTAGTAAAACCAGTGGTGAAACAAGGTATAAAGATAGTCAAATCTAGGGTATCCTATTGGGTCCCAGCAAAATTATCCTATGCAGATCATTATGAATAATAAGAACATGAATGGGTAAAAGAAGTGATCAAGGGCACAACTTGCCTTCAATGAGCTCCTGCTCAGCTATCTCAACTTGTTGAAGCTCAGGTTCCACAGTGGGTTGCTCGTCTACTCGCATCAATACAATACATACATGACATAGCATAAATTAACATCACATCAAACATGCAAATAGAATATACAGTAATAAACTAGACATTAAAATAAGATCACAGGAACTGGAATCATCAAATTTGGAGTTATATATTTCAAGTTATGAATTTCTGTAGCTTTTATGTATTTAATACAAGATTAAGTATTAGATAAATTTAAATGAGCCTTTCATGCCAAAACAGAGGCACTAATGCGTAGACAATATTATTACAAAAATTTAGGAACTGGAATGGACCAATTTGGAGCTCATATGAATTTTCTATGAATTATCAAAGTTCTAGCAATTATTTTCATATTAAAAATCTATTTTCTATTTTATTTATTCAATTTAAACGATCACTGGACTGGGCGTCATTTTCTGGAAAATGCAGGGGTCTGCGCGAATAAAATCCTAGACTCAGTGAACAGTAGCCAATGGACTGTGGGTTGATTTAAACTAAAGACGGGGGCTCTTTAGTGAAAAGGCCATCGCGAAGGGGTATCGCGGCCAGTGAGCCGCACGATCTGAAGTGGACGGACCAGATTAGATCGGATCGGATTACACCCACGGCCACACATGTCACCGTCGGATCCAAAATTCAGGGCCAGATTTGATACACGCGTACACCGATTAGCATCCGCCCGAGACAAGATGGACGGACCGGATGACTCCCGCGAATAGGTAAGGTCTGCTCTAATCGCCACCGTCCAATCTCCATCTGACGGCGCGAGTCCATCTTCCCCAACCCAATCGCTACCGACGGTGGCGCCGCACTGGCGGTCACCCCACGCCGGCGACCCCACTGACCGGTGAATCCTAGCGCTGTTCCCCGATTCGACACGCGCAAAATGACAAGGATGGCCGCGCGAACATGGTGGGTGCATACTCACCGACGATTGTGGCGCCGAGTCTCCTGGCGACGGCGAGGTGCGGAATCAAGGCGTCGCGCGACCGACGGCGAGAAATTGGGGTGGAGCTGGTGATTAATCACAAGTAGCGCGGCCACAAATGTCCTTCCCCGAGCCTGAGGAAAGTCTCCAACCACACCGATGATGCAAGCGACGACCAGGCTGGAGGCTTCTCCGCGGCGGGTCTTCCTCCTCACAGCAGCGGTGATGGTGGCGGTTCGCTCAGGGGAAACGAGGCTCGTGCGAGAGGATAGAGAGGAACGGTTCACGGGGCGCTAAATAAGGCACAAGTGGTGGCCGAGAGCTCCGGAAGATAGGCGCGAGCTGGTCAATCCCGGGGAAGTCGCGGTGGACGATCTGTTGCGCCACCGTGCGAAGTCCGCGGAGGGGAATGACCCGACTGACCGGGCCCACCAGCTCGAGTTCGTTACGGAGCGGGAGGGACTGTCACGTGGGACCCAGTTGTCGGCGCGTGGACGCGGATGGCACGGCATGCACGGAGTTTGTTGTGCTCCGGCCGGTGCGGAGCCAGGAAGACGACTCCCCTGCAGAGTGGGGCCCACACGTCAGTGGAAGAAAACGTACCTAGGTGTGGTAGTGCGGCTGACAACCCCGGCCCCGGTGTCGGCGTGTGATCACGGTGAAAGCAGTGGGCGCGCGGTAGTGGAGGAGTGGGCCGCGCGGTTGAAAATGGAAGTGGGCCAGAAGTGAAGCAGCCGACCCAGGTAAGCTCTTATTCTTTTTCTTTTTCATTTTATATTTTCTTCTTTCTCCCTTCTTTCACAAATTCAAATTTTAATACTAATTTGAATTCAAACTTGTTTGTGAGCTTCTTAACTGAGTTAAGTTCTTAAATTAAAATATTAGTGGGGACAAAATATATTCTTTCATACATTTATTTTCCTCTATTTTGTATAATCCTCCTCCTTCTCTCTTTTCTTAATTCTAGGATTATTTAGGATTTAAATCCCCATTTGGATATTCACCTATTTCTTTTTGCATTATTATGATATTGTCACAAGCATGCACACACAAATAAAATATTCAGCATGATGCAATGATTTAGTAGCATCTCTCTTTATTAATTGTTTTTGGACATGGTGTTCACATATGATGATGCATAAAGATCAAACTCACATAAAGAGAAGTTGTTCCTCTACTGGTAATATTCCTAGCAATTACAAAGTGGGTGTTACAAATCCTACCCCCCTTAAAAATAATCTCGTCCTCGAGATTTAAGAAGATCTAGGGAAAAGGTGGGGAAAATCTATACGAAGCTCTTCTTCTCTTTCCCAAGTTGCTTCATCTTCACCGTGGTGACCCCATTGAACTTTGCACATCTTTATAACCTTATTCCTCGTAACTCGAGTCAAAGTATCCAAAATCTTGATAGGGTACTCAGCATAAGTCAAGTCCTCTTGAACACTAAGGTCCTCCATTGGTAACTGTTCCTCAGGTACCCTGAGGCACTTCTTTAGCTGAGATACATGAAATACATTATGTACATCTGACAGATGATCAGGTAACTCCAGTTGATATGCAACTTCACCCACTCGCTTTAAAATCAAGAAAGGTCCAATAAAGCGAGGGGACAACTTCCCTTTAACTTTAAATCTCCTCATACCACGAAGTGGTGACACCTTCAAGTAGACATGATCACCTTCCTTAAACTCCAGTATTCTTCTCCTATTATCAGCATAGCTCTTTTGCCTTGATTGTGCAATTCTCAAATTTTCCCTTATCATCCGAACTTGTTCTTCTGCCTCTTGTATAAGTTCAGGTCCAAAGAACTGTCTTTCTCCAGTCTGATCCCAATATAGGGGAGTCCTGCATTTCCTGCCATACAAAGCCTCAAATGGTGACATCTTCAAACTGGCCTGATAGCTATTATTATAAGAAAACTCAGCATATGGTAAACTCTTCTCCCAACTGCCACCATGTTTAAGAGCACAAGCTCTTAACATATCCTCCAGCACTTGATTAGTTCTCTCTGTCTGTCCATCAGTCTGGGGATGGTAAGCGGAACTAAAATTCAACTTTGTATCCAAGCTCTCATGCAACTTCTTCCAAAATCGAGAAGTAAATTGTGATCCTCGATCAGACACGATCTTCTTAGGCACTCCATGTAGACAAACTATCCGAGTCATATACAATTCTGCTAGCTTGGCTCCCGTATAATTAGTCCTCACAGGTATGAAATGAGCCACTTTTGTTAATCTGTCCACAATTACCCAAATAGAGTCATATCCAGCAGGGGTGCGGGGTAGTCCAACAATAAAGTCCATACCAATTTCTTCCCATTTCCACTCGGGTATCTTCAACGGGTGCAATAGTCCAGCTGGTCGTTGATGTTCGGCCTTGACTCTTTGACACACATCACACTTAGCCACATGGGCAGCAACATCTCTTTTCAATCCATACCACCAATACTTCTGCTTCAAGTCTTGATACATCTTAGTGCTACCAGGGTGGATTGAATAATCAGAATCATGGGCTTCCTTCAATATAGTCTCCCGGAGGCTATCAATCTCTGGAACATATATCCGATCTTTGAACCATATGGTACCTTGCTCATCCTCCGTGAATTCCGGAACCCTTCCTTCAGTAATAAGATCCTTGATCTCTTGAATCTTAGCATCACCAACCTGACCTTTACGAACCTCTTGCTCCAAGGTAGGTTCCAATTCAATGGTAACTCCTTCCGTATGTGTAACAATTCCCAGGTTGAGTCTCTCAAAATCTTTTGCTAATTCATCAGGTAGCTGGACAACGAAAGCGGAGTGAACATGCTCCTTCCGACTTAAGGCATCTGCAACTAAATTCGCCTTGCCTGGGTGATAGTGAATCTCCAAGTCATAATCCTTGATGAGCTCCAACCAACGGCGTTGCCTAAGGTTGAGATCCTTCTGAGTGAATATATACTTCAAACTCTTATGATCCGTATATACTTGGCACTTAGTTCCCATAGTGTAGTGTCTCCAAATCTTAAGTGCATGCACAACGGCTGCCAGCTCTAAGTCATGGGTGGGGTAGTTCAATTCATGCTTCCTCAACTGACGAGATGCATAGGCAATCACATGACCTTCTTGCATAAGCACACATCCAAGTCCTTGACCACATGCATCACAGTAAATATCAAATCCTTTCTGCAAGTCTGGCATGACCAATACTGGTGGCGACATTAGTCTCTCCTTCAATTGATCAAAGCTTTCTTGGCACTTCTCATCCCACTTGAATTCTCTTCCTTTTTCCAAAAGCGATGTCATAGGCTTAGCAATTTTAGAGAATCCCTCAATAAATCTCCGATAATATCCTGCGAGACCCAAGAAACTCCGAATCTCAGTCACTGTAGTGGGCACTCTCCACTCTATAATCTCCTTCACTTTAGCAGGATCCACTGCTATTCCTCCATTAGAAATAATATGACCAAGAAATGGCACCTCGCCAATCCAAAACTCGCACTTGCTGAACTTAGTGTAGAGCTGATTATCTCGTAACTTTTGTAGCACCAACCTTAGATGTTGTTCATGATCACTTTCATTCTTAGAATAGATAAGAATATCGTCGATGAATACCACGACGAATCTGTCCAAATACTCCATAAACACCTTATTCATCAAATTCATGAAGTAAGCTGGTGCATTGGTTAGTCCAAACGACATAACAGTAAACTCATATAATCCATATCGAGTCGAGAAAGCCGTCTTGGGAATATCCGATGGTCTAATCCTCATCTGATGGTAACCGGATCGGAGATCAATCTTCGAGAATACTCTAGCTCCTCTCATCTGGTCAAACAAATCCTCAATACGGGGCAACGGATACTTGTTCTTCACCGTAACATCATTAAGAGATCTATAATCCACACACATCCGTTGCGATCCATCCTTCTTCTGCACAAATAACACCGGTGCTCCCCAAGGTGAGTAACTTGGACGAATGTAACCAGCCTCTTGTAACTCCGTCAACTGCTTCTTAAGTTCCTTCAACTCTTCTACGGACATTCTATATGGCTGTTTAGAAATAGGGGCGGTTCCAGGTAAGAGATCAATAACAAACTCAACTTCTCTATCAGGTGGCATCCCTGGTAACTCCTCTGGAAAGACATCCGGAAAATCTCTAACCACTCGGATGTTGTCACCAACAAACTCCTCAGGCATAAAGAACATTGCACGCATGGATGAGGAGGTTACTGCAATATTAACTTGAAATCTTTCTCCTTTAGTGGTAGTGAGTTCTACGGTACCTCTACCACATGCTATAACGGCCTTTGCCTTCCTTAGCCATGACATACCAAGGATCAGATCTATACTGCTTGACTCTAATATTATAGCAGTAGCTCCAAAATCTCTACCCATAATGGTTAATGTCAATCTACGTGTCATTTGATTCGCCTCAACAGGCCCTTTAGGTGTAATTACTATCAGGGGTTTTCTCATATTTAGCAGTGGTATCTCATTTGTGTTGGCATATCTAGCAGACATGAATGAATGTGTAGCACCAGAATCAAATAATATGGTTGCAGGAATTGCATTAACATAAAACATACCAATTACGAGGTCGCCACCCTCAGGAGCATCATCAACGCTGACTTGATTCACCCTGGCTATAGAATATCCCTTGCCAGGGGTCTGTTGCTTGTTCTGAGCTGGAGTAGTAGCAATCCTCTGTGGGCAGACATTTGCATAATGACCAATCTTCCCACACTTGAAACATTGAGTGCCCGGACTCTGTCCTACAAACTTCGTCGGGGTGCCCGTGGGAGTAGCCTGTCGAGGAGGTGGAGTCCTCAGTGGTGATTGCTGAACTGGGCGTGGTCCTCCTGGTCGAGTCGGTGTACCCTGCGGTGAACTGTAGCGAGGACGAACACTGCTGCTACCCTGTCCTTGCGAGATAGCCTTCCTCTTCAAATCACCCAGTTGAACACGCTTGTGTTCAATAGCAAGAGCCTTATCCAGTAGCCTCTGAAATGATGGGAAGGTGTGTGCAACCAGTGCATACTGCAAGGGTCCATTAAGTCCTTCAATGAAGTGCTCCTGCTTCCTCTCATCCTCAGCGACTTCCTCCAGAGCATATCTCGACAGCTGAATAAATTTGTCTCTGTACTCGCTGACTGACATATTGCCCTGCTTCAATGACAGAAACTCCTTCTTCTTGATTTTTATCATCCCAGCTGGAATATGGTAGTTCCTGAACTGCGTACTGAACTCTGCCCAAGTAATAGTATCAGCAGCATCATGGGCAGTAGTATAAGAATCCCACCAGTCAGCAGCAGGACCCGTCAGACGTCCAGAAGCATATAAAACCTTCTCCCGGTCAGTGCATTGTGCAATGTTGAGCATCTTCTCAATTGCTTTCAGCCAATCATCTGCATCAAGTGGATCTGGCGAACTGGCGAAGGTCGGTGGCTTATGACTCATAAACTCCCGGTGCTTATGACGAGGTGGAACTGGTGGTGGTGGTGGAGGCAATGGCACTTGTTGCTGTTGCTGCTGCTGTTGAAGTTGTTGTTGCAGCTGCTGTTGTTGCGCCCTTCTTTCTTGGCGTATCTCATCTCTCTCCTGGCGCAACTCCTGGCGTATGTCTTCTCTTTCCTGACGCATTTCCTGGCGTTCTTGCTGCATCTGGGCACGCATATCCGCCATAGTGTCCGCCATTTGCTGCACCACCGCCATCTGAGCAGCAACCAGTGGGTCAACTCCGCCTGGTGGAGGATTAGGAGGATTCATCTCTGCTGGCTGTGGCTGAGGTTGTCTATATATCCTTCGAGTGTGTCGATTAGGAGGCAAATCAATTCCACCACCCCTCCTGGTATTGACCATCTGAGTTAGATACATATGGTAAGAGAGAGTAGTAGACAAGGCAGTAATTACAAATCATGTTACTTTGGGGGATTTATTAGCTAAGCAGTATAATGTTTTACCTACCATAGCTAATTTATTACCTTATGCTGGCACATGCTAAGATGTCCATGTAATATTTCAATCAATCAAAGAAGCAAATCAGGCATTGATCATCAGAACAATCAACCAATATTTTTAATAGAGAAAATAGTTTTAATTTTGTCTTAGGCCTCCTATCTCTTAGAAAGATCATAGTCATAGGATTCCAAGGTGTGAAATCCATCTTGTCTTAGAGTAGAAAAGATAAGAATGATCAGAGTAGAACAGTAGAAGGTGAGACAGGATCAAGATAAGTGTAGAAAGAATCAGAGTAAGGTAAGTATAGAATGAATCAGAATAAGATAAGTAGGTAAGGGTTTTGTCCATTTCTATCTAGGTCTCGTCCTACAGTCAACATTTCCTCTGATACCACTTCTGTAACACCCGGTTTTAAAGAAACAAAGCCGGGTGCATCTCATACATGCGCCAAAGAAGACAACATATATAATAACAGAGTGTATAGAGATAAATGTCATAAAACATCAGAGTATTTATTACATAGCGGAAGACTTATTACAACGTAAAAGAATAAATGTAAAACGAACTAAGGATCGATGGCGCCAATGTCGACTGAGAAACGCCACCTAGATCAGATCGAACTCCTCAGTGTTAGGCGGCTCCTCCTGAACCACCTGCTCTTCTCCTGTGGGGGGGGTGTGAGACAGCAAGAGTGAGCTCACATACGTTCATAGCTCAACAAGTCGTGGGGAATAATGTGGCATGAACTCACCAAAGGTGGGAGTTCATGAAGTGTAAGGCTGATCAATGAAATAAAGGCTGAAGCTGAGCATTGCTTTTATAAGTTGGTCAAAATTTTATTAGCAGTTACTAAGTGTAAGTAAATACCAAACCAATAGTAATAATAAGTAGAAGTAATAATAAAATAATCCCAAATGCAATGAAATGACAGATTAAGTTTAAGTTCCATAAATTAATCATGTGAGTGTCCGAGCCGCTCATGACCGTGAGCACGGCTAGTATACCAGTTTTACACTCTGCAGAGGTTGCGCATCTTTACCCACAAGTCGTGTTACCCATTTGCCACAGAGTTGATCAGACTCCATACACCTCTACCAAGGAAGCGAGGCAGGGTACCACTACGAGGCCTTTACAAAGTTCCACTAGCTTCAGACTACCCGCTACAGTTTATAGGAAGCTCCAGTGCAGGGTTCCTGGCTGACCGCCATCGCAGCAAAATCAACCAGGGACCTCCCTACACTGACCACTCCCCTACTGCCCTTGCCCCTTTCGGGTAAGGTAGCCCTCCCCTAGCTTTCCTAGTTAATCGGCCAAGGGCGTCCCATTAAACCCTTGTGGTAGCACTGTTTTCCCGGGTGGTTCTCCATGTTCCCATTAACATAATGATCTTAACATGAACAAGGAAGAATAAAACAGATAACAATAAATAGTATAACAATGAGTGATGAATATCTCTATACCCAAATCCACATAAAGCAATAGCATGTACTACCCAAAACTTTAGTAGTAAAACCAGTGGTGAAACAAGGTATAAAGATAGTCAAATCTAGGGTATCCTATTGGGTCCCAGCAAAATTATCCTATGCAGATCATTATGAATAATAAGAACATGAATGGGTAAAAGAAGTGATCAAGGGCACAACTTGCCTTCAATGAGCTCCTGCTCAGCTATCTCAACTTGTTGAAGCTCAGGTTCCACAGTGGGTTGCTCGTCTACTCGCATCAATACAATACATACATGGCATAGCATAAATTAACATCACATCAAACATGCAAATAGAATATACAGTAATAAACTAGACATTAAAATAAGATCACAGGAACTGGAATCATCAAATTTGGAGTTATATATTTCAAGTTATGAATTTCTGTAGCTTTTATGTATTTAATACAAGATTAAGTATTAGATAAATTTAAATGAGCCTTTCATGCCAAAACAGAGGCACTAATGCGTAGACAATATTATTACAAAAATTTAGGAACTGGAATGGACCAATTTGGAGCTCATATGAATTTTCTATGAATTATCAAAGTTCTAGCAATTATTTTCATATTAAAAATCTATTTTCTATTTTATTTATTCAATTTAAACGATCACTGGACTGGGCGTCATTTTCTGGAAAATGCAGGGGTCTGCGCGAATAAAATCCTAGACTCAGTGAACAGTAGCCAATGGACTGCGGGTTGATTTAAACTAAAGACGGGGGCTCTTTAGTGAAAAGGCCATCGCGAAGGGGTATCGCGGCCAGTGAGCCGCACGATCTGAAGTGGACGGACCAGATTAGATCGGATCGGATTACACCCACGGCCACACATGTCACCGTCGGATCCAAAATTCAGGGCCAGATTTGATACACGCGTACACCGATTAGCATCCGCCCGAGACAAGATGGACGGACCGGATGACTCCCGCGAATAGGTAAGGTCTGCTCTAATCGCCACCGTCCAATCTCCATCTGACGGCGCGAGTCCATCTTCCCTAACCCAATCGCTACCGACGGTGGCGCCGCACTGGCGGTCACCCCACGCCGACGACCCCACTGACCGGTGAATCCTAGCGCTGTTCCCCGATTCGACACGCGCAAAATGACAAGGATGGCCGCGCGAACACGGTGGGTGCATACTCACCGACGATTGTGGCGCCGAGTCTCCTGGCGACGGCGAGGTGCGGAATCAAGGCGTCGCGCGACCGACGGCGAGAAATTGGGGTGGAGCTGGTGATTAATCACAAGTAGCGCGGCCACAAATGTCCTTCCCCGAGCCTGAGGAAAGTCTCCAACCACACCGATGATGCAAGCGACGACCAGGCTGGAGGCTTCTCCGCGGCGGGTCTTCCTCCTCACAGCAGCGGTGGTGGTGGCGGTTCGCTCAGGGGAAACGAGGCTCGTGCGAGAGGATAGAGAGGAACGGTTCACGGGGCGCTAAATAAGGCACAAGTGGTGGCCGAGAGCTCCGGAAGATAGGCGCGAGCTGGTCAATCCCGGGGAAGTCGCGGTGGACGATCTGTTGCGCCACCGTGCGAAGTCCGCGGAGGGGAATGACCCGACTGACCGGGCCCACCAGCTCGAGTTCGTTACGGAGCGGGAGGGACTGCCACGTGGGACCCAGTTGTCGGCGCGTGGACGCGGATGGCACGGCATGCACGGAGTTTGTTGTGCTCCGGCCGGTGCGGAGCCAGGAAGACGACTCCCCTGCAGAGTGGGGCCCACACGTCAGTGGAAGAAAACGTACCTAGGTGTGGTAGTGCGGCTGACAACCCCGGCCCCGGTGTCGGCGTGTGATCACGGTGAAAGCAGTGGGCGCGCGGTAGTGGAGGAGTGGGCCGCGCGGTTGAAAATGGAAGTGGGCCAGAAGTGAAGCAGCCGGCCCAGGTAAGCTCTTATTCTTTTTCTTTTTCATTTTATATTTTCTTCTTTCTCCCTTATTTCACAAATTCAAATTTAAATACTAATTTGAATTCAAACTTGTTTGTGAGCTTCTTAACTGAGTTAAGTTCTTAAATTAAAATATTAGTGGGGACAAAATATATTCTTTCATACATTTATTTTCCTCTATTTTGTATAATCCTCCTCCTTCTCTCTTTTCTTAATTCTAGGATTATTTAGGATTTAAATCCCCATTTGGATATTCACCTATTTCTTTTTGCATTATTATGATATTGTCACAAGCATGCACACACAAATAAAATATTCAGCATGATGCAATGATTTAGTAGCATCTCTCTTTATTAATTGTTTTTGGACATGGTGTTCACATATGATGATGCATAAAGATCAAACTCACATAAAGAGAAGTTGTTCCTCTACTGGTAATATTCCTAGCAATTACAAAGTGGGTGTTACAATGTCTAGCACGTGAAACTTCGGAAAATCATAACTATCTAACCGTAGCTCCGAATTTAGTGGTTCTCGAACCTACGATCTTGTTTAGATGCGTAGAATATTATCATACAGTATGTTCTCATGTTTGGTGTGCTGTTAATTTCTACTATACCATATTTGTTTGTATTGTTGCGAGTAGACGGGCAATCAATTGAGGACCTAGGTGTTCAACAGGTGGAAAATACTGAGCAGTAGCTCGTTGAAGGCAAGTTGTGCCCTTGATCACTTCCATTTATCCAATAATGTTCATGTTAATCATTATGATATGCATAGATTAATTTTGCTGGGATCCAATACATCACCATAGTTTGGTTATCTTTATACCTTGTTTACCACTGAACTTTTGTGTAGTATTTGCTATTGCTTTATGTGGTTTTGGGTGTTAAGATACACATCATTCATAATCATGCTTTTATCATAAATGAGTTATTTACCGTTCATGACAAGATCATTATGTTAATTGGAATATAGAGAACCACCCGGAAAACAGTGCTACCACAAGGGTGATATGGGACGACCTTGGCTGACTAATTAGGAAAGATAGTGGAGGACTACCTTACCCGAAAGGGGCAAGGGCAGTAGGGGAGTTGTCGGTATAGGGAGGTTCTTAGGTTGATTTTGCTGCGATGGCTTTTCAGACGGGGGAGATATATTGTGCTCTCTAGAAACTGTAGCGGGGGTTCTGAAGCTAGCGGAACTTTGTAAAGGCCTCGTAGTGTTACTCTAATTCGCTTTCTTGGTAGAGGTGTATGGGGCTCGTACAGCCCCGTGGCTGATGGGTAACATGACTTGTGGGTAAAGATGTGCAACCTCTGCAGAGTGTAAAACTGGTATATTAGTCGTGCTCACGGTCATGAGCGGCTTAGACCCTCACATGAGTAACTTATGGAATTAAATTTAATTGGTCATTTGCATCGCATTGTGGTTTATTTACTAGTTGTGATCTCTCATTATTTGGGTTGGTATTTACTTATACTCAGTAACTGCTAATAAAATTTGACCAACTTAATAAAAGCATTGCTTAGCTTTAACCATTATTTTTTATTAGCCTGACACTTCACATGAACTCCCACCTTTGGTGAGTTCATACACATTATTCCCCACAACTTGTTGAGCTATGATATTTTGTGAGCTCACCCTTGCGATATATACCCCCCACAGGAGAAGAACAGGTAGCCCAGGAGGAGGTCTACTACGAGAAGTACAAGCTTATCTAGGTGGCCTCTCTCGGTCAACTTTATGGCGCCAAAGGATAATTATTAGTTCGTTTATTTGTTATCATTTAATTTTGTAAGACCCCTCCGCTATGTTATAATGATCGTGACATTTATCTCTATACACTTGGTCATTATATGTGATGTTCTTCTTTGACGCACAGATGAGATGCACCCAGCTTTATCCCTTAAATCCGGATGTGACATAAGTTCAATTCACAACCAACCAAGTACATGATAAATAGGCGAGAGATAACCAAATTAAATTCAGTCGAACCTCTATCGATTGAATTTCAGTCAGCAAATTCAACAGTCTTGCCAAGCATATCTCAGTCAGTCAGGCCTCAGATGGTTGGTCTTCCCTTAGGCACAATTAAGACAGCTAGATTTCAATTAGCGGGTCAACCAGATGTCAAGTCAACATGATGATCCATCGAAGTGAAGTTTTGTGAGACCTTCGACTCGATTGCTACCCAAGTCGCCTCGGAGGTCGGGGGCTACACCCATTGGGTGCACCAGCAGAAGGAACTGAAGACTTGTGCCCCACTCGAATGGGGTCCAAGGGTCAAGATGAAAGCGCTGGAATGACACAAACGGGAGTTCAGAACCCATTCAAAAAGGGGTCCAGATTCGTGGGTGCAGCTCCCGAACGTCTCACCCTCCAAGACACGTGGCGGCCCTAGACCTATCCCCCTGTGGGTCCAGGTCCGACGTCATCAGTTCTATCGATGGGGTCTAGATTCATGGGCGTAGCTCCCAAGTGTCTCCCCTTCAGGACACCTGGCGCTCTGAACCTATCCCTATGCGGGTCCTGGTCCAACGTCATTAGTCCTATCGGTGGGGTTCAGATTCTTGGGTGCAACTCTTGAGAGTCTCCTCCTCTAGGGCACGTGATGGCTCAAGATCTGCTCCCGTGTAGGTGTAGGTTCGATGCCATTAGTCTTGTCAAAGAGATCTAGGACCCGATCATGAGGATGCAGACCCATGAGAGCAATTCTTGAGCATCCCCTTAGCAAAGATATTTTGTCAACCCCAAATTCATTTTTAAGAGTCTCGAGCCAATTATACAAAAATTGGCTTGAGCCTCGGGGGCTTGTGGGGGATGAATATCCCCCGGGTAACCAAGATGTGGGCGTGCTTCATGGGCCGCCTGAAAGGCCCCTGATAAGTCACCCAAGGGACACATCGTGGACCTCAAAAGGAGGTAACTGAAGCCAACTTAAACTCCTATACGTCAGATCAGGGAGGTCAACTGAATGCCGCAAGACTCGGTCTACGCATGCAGATGGGCGCGAGCTTTGTAGAAGAGGCCAACTTAATGCCGGAAGACTCGGCGCAATCACAATAGGTAGTGGATAGACTCGCGTAAGTGCTTTGATATGTACATGGATATCTCCTCAGTTGGCTATATAAGGCTGAGGGGGTACCTCTACAAAAAATGTTAGACCCCGCTAGATCTCCAGGCCACCTTCATGTCCTACCTTCAGTACTAACCTATAAACCCTCAAACTCAGAGCAACACAAGCACTAGAAAACTCATAGGATGTAGGGTATTATGCCTCTTGGCAGCCCAAACCTGTATAATTCGCTGTGTTTCGTCGTGCTCAACATGAACCATCGAGCTGAGATCGACATCGCCGTCCTCTCAAAAGTACTGCGTGGTACAACCTGTAGTGTGTCGTCGTTACCAAACACCGACAGCTCCCTCCACTCCAAGATCTGACGACCTCCCTGCAATCTTGCCTATAACCTGCAGTGCCGCCCTCCATGGATCTGTCTATGTCCACGTTGTCCGCCCTCGCCGATGGCTTAGCATGGCATCGTTCGCCCCTCGCCGGCGACCCAGCGACCCGGTGCGTCGTTCGCCCATCGCTGTACTGACCCCATGGGTGGTGGTATTGAACCACAGGGAGCGGGAGTGTGGAGAGGAAGAGGTGGGCCTCACCGGCGTTGAGCGTGGCTGCGGATACACCAGTGATGTTGCGTCCTCAACCATGCCTCTCACTACAAACGAAATCAACATCGGTGCAGATTAGGGTTTGAAATGGACGAGGGAGGAAGAGGGAGAGGACAATCCTCACCGACGAGTGGAACAGGACTGGAGGAGCACTGCTGTTGGCGGACCTTGCAGTGTGGCGGTCGTCAATTGAATCTTGTAGATGGGGAGCGATTCACGCGAAGGGAGGAGCAGCTAGGATCGATTCATGCCGCGTGGGGAGCGGTAATGAGAAGCTATGCTCCGTATCCGGTCACAACGCAATTCGATACGGGCCGGCCCAACCAAACGCTCAACAACGGAAATAGGTCACGGTGTAAATGGATCCGGGATTAAAAACGTTTAACTAAACAGCTCCAAAGAGATTTTTCGTGCAAATGTATAAGGGAGAAAGTAAAATTGGTTGAATGATAGACATACTTTGAGATGCAATTGCCAACCCAAGTACCCTCCGCCGGCGCCGACCTTCATCCTCTATTCCATCCCATCCAAATCCAAATACAATAAAAAAAAAGACGCTCAGATGCCGTGCGCACACCTCACCACCTCGCCACCCCCGCGTCTCAACGCAACGCCTTCATCCACCATCCCGCCAGCCGCAGCGAACTCTTCCATTCCGGCCTCCCTCCCACCGCAACCACCATGGCCGCGCCCGAGCCTCCACCGACGCCGGAGACCTTGACGACCATCCCCGACGACCTCGTGCTTTTGATACTAGCCCGCGTCTTGTGCAAGGACGACCGCGCCAGCATGTCCCTCGTCTGCAAGGCGTGGCGCGACATGATCGCCGGCCTCAGCGCCTGGACCGAGCGCCCACCGCCCCCGTTCCCGTGGCTCCTCCTCCCCTCGCGCTTCCACAACGACCCCCGCTTCCGCGCTGTTTGCGTTCTCAGCGGCTGCTGTGTCCACCCCCACCACAACCACCTCACCATCTTACCGCCCGGGACGCGCTTCATCGGATCCTACGAGGGCGCCTGGATCTTCGTCCACTACGGCATGATGCGCGCGCACTGGCTCCTCAACCTCCGCACAGGCGAAGCTCGCGCCCTCCCGTCCTTGTTCGTGCGCTGCGACGACCACCAGTATGCCAACGACATGTTCGTTCTCGCCGCCACGCTCTCATCGCCACCGGAAAACCCCCACTGCATCGGCGCCGCCATCGTCGTAGCATGGCAGGATCCAGCGCGACTGCGTCGCTTCCTTGTATTCTGGCGGATGGGGAGGGCACTGGCCTCCGAAATGGTTCTGGACCGCCCGGCGAACCACCGGGGTGTCTACCAAGTGGAGGACGTCGTCCACCACGGCGGGGCCTTCAATGTGCTGGTCAACCATGGCGACCACATCCTAGTGTGCGTGGAGGCCGCGCCCGTGTATCGAGAAACTTGGAATCGGTGGATGGACTCGGAGTTGCTTCTGTTCCGGCCCACTGAGCGTATCTACGACCAGTTCTCCATCCGCGGTCGCTACATCGTCGAGTCCCGAGGCGAACTGCTCAAGGTCTTGAGGTTCAGACCTCGTAATCAGCCGACATCATCCAAGTTCACGGTGTTCCGGGCGACGAAACGGCCACAGATGCCAGACGCCGACTTCCCCGTGGCTCGGTACCCGTGGGCGTGGAGCGAGCTGGACACGCTGGACGGCCGGATTCTGTTCGTCGGGTATGGCTGCTCCAGATCGTACGACGCGGTTTTGTACCCGGGCTTCAAGGCCGGCATCTACTTCTTGGATGATGGTAAGTTCTACGACGAGGGAGTCTTCTTCCGCAACCACAGAATCAGGCCGCAGCCCTGCAAAGACAATGGAAAGTGGTCTGAAGGCAGTGTCCAGCGCTGCTTCCCGACGGCAGGCCCATCAGACCACTCTCCTCCGGTTTGGCTTCTCCCTTGAAATATTCAGATAGAGTAGCTCCTGATTCCAATACTTCGGTAGATGCATGCTGGTTGACATAGTTGCTAGCTCATTGCAATATTCAGATAGGGTAGTATGTAGATGTTGAAAATTGAAATAGACACCTACTGCAGTACTGCTTCGATTGTTAAACCTACATGTTACTGTACTTTGCAATTCTCTGTGACTTCTGTCTGTGGTGTTGTATCTGTTTTCTGTATTAAATGCAGAGCAAACTATGGTTGCCGTTTATGCCACCTTGTTAGTACGGATGGAGTGATAACAGACTAACATGGAATTGTTCAATCCAGTATGAAGTCTCAACATGTATCTTGCTACTGCTATGGGTTTTCCTTGCCCCTCAGCACAGGGCCACCCGCTAACATTGAATTATGGCAGTACAGGACTTCTCCCATATGAGACGCTGAAAGATGTAGAATATATGTCCAAGAGTCAATCATAATCTACGAGAATGCTGATGAGTCTTTAGGTAAAATTCTCTTAGTAAAAGCCTATATAATATTGGAAATAATAGCAATTCAGATATGAACACATTGATTCCGATAATAATAATACAGGAAACAACAGCATACTTCGTATATGTATAACTCACTAGTAGCTCATATAGTAATGCTAGTGACAGAATAAATCACTACTACTCCTTAAGATATTACTGTAGGTGTCTACACAAGAGTTGGTGCACGGTTCTGCCTGCCGAAGATCCCCACCCTCCTCCCCACGCCGATCCGCCCCACCCTCCTCCCCGCCGTCGATGGAACCTTCCATCAACGCCCTCCTCTGCTCCACCATCAACGCCCGCCTCCAATAGCGGAAGGTTGGCGAGGATCCGCGCCATCAACGCCCGTCTTCGATAGCGGAAGATGGCCGAGGATCCGCGCCGACCCGTACGCGATATCAGCACCACCGTCATGGAAGGTTGCCTGCGCGCGCCATCGACGGCGTGGGCCCTCCTCCCCACGCCGATCCGCCCCACCCTCCTCCCCACCGTCGCTACACCATGCCCCCGCCCGCAGCCCCCGCCTCCGCCCTCGCCCCCACAGCCGCGACGTCGATGGAAGGCGTCCTCCACGTGACCGTGACCCCACCACGCGCTTCCGCTTGCCCCCGCCCCGAGCCCAATCCACCATTCCCGCGCCAGGAGGAATCTGAGCCGCCCCTCCGATGCCCCCGCGATGCCCGCCACCCTCCCTTCTCCTCAGGTTTTGTATTATCCCGGTTCAGCGCGTCGATGTGCTCAAGACCTCCTCACCTCAGGTTTTGTATTTTACGTTGGATCTGGACTGACTGTGTTGTGTGGCTGCGCGCAGGTGGACGTGGGCCTCAGCGACGGCAGCTACGCGAGGGGGGTCGTACCCAGCGGCGCATCCACTGGTACGTCTGTCTGCTCCATGCCTCCATCTCCATTCACCCCGCACTTTCATTTTTCGAGTGCTCCGATTCCTGAGCTGCTGCTTGGTTTGATTGATCTGGGCGCGTCGAGGGATCTGAGTGGTGGGATTAGTCGATCTATCGATGCTGTGTGGCTTCGTGACATGTTTGCCGCGCGTCGAGGTAGGTTGCTTACTGTCAGGGGCGGATTTGGGACCATAAGAGGGTCTACATTGAAGCTTGGAGGAACGGGGCAGATCTTGGTGGTGGCGGCAGTGCCATGGAGTAAGGTCAGTTTAATGGCTCCTTTCTCCTCATGTCCCCTGCGCCAGTGGCATGTCTCCCTTCCTCCTCGTCGTCTCCGTCTTACTCGCTTCAAGAGTTCATCATACTGAAGGTACCTGTTGTACTGTGAGTCCATTGAGCTATCCAGTGATGTGCGCTTCTGTGATCGATGATTCTGGCAGGCCATAGATTGCAGGATCCATCTTGCTTACTGGTGGGAAAACCTGTTTTCAAATAACCACTCAGTAAAGTAGTACTGTGTAAGAAGGCAATGTATTACTGGGGCTGAATAGATGTTAGCAATATGTTTACTTATGTGCACAGTAATGTTTTAAGTTCATTACCGTGAGCCTGGTGATGCTAACTGGGTTTATTCCGGCCATAGTCTGTCGAGCAAACTCATCGTCACAAAGCCATGCAAACTTGTCCTCTACATAATCGAAGTATGAGCATTGTCTGAACATGAAGGCACTTGAATCTGAAGAACATCTGGCATTGGCACACCAGTGCAAAGCCAAAACGACGATATATTTTACTTACTGGAAAACATTCTAGGTGTATCATAGCGAAGCATCCCCTCACTTGATTCCTGAATCTTCTGAACAAGGGGTATTTTCTGGAACAGGTGCTCCTGGAGACCCAACATCAGCCTGAGGCCTTTCTTGTATAGATTATCAACATGGTGGAAGCCTTGGAAGCCGTGGGTCTCAGCTGACATGGTTGCAACCATCGATGGGATAAGCGTGTGAAGTACTGCTCGCAGCCTCCGTGATGAGAAGGCGCCTTGCTTCAGCTCCTCAAACGCCTCATCCTGAGGTACATATATCCGGTGCGGTTTCTCTACTCTGCTCTCAGCTAGCATGTCTACGAAGTGAAAACAGGGATGCTTAGTCTTCCAAATTTAATGTAGTAAACAGCTTGATCTACAATCTTAAATGCAATAATTTACCATAAGAGTTGGTTGATAAAATTTAGTAAAACCCTCAAGTGGTAAATCATTACAGGCTGGAAACTCAAGTGTCGTTCAAAGGATAGAAATAAATCAAATACTTCTTTCTTTACATTATTCTATACTTTGTAGTCAATATCATGGAGGGCATCCAACAGCCAGAGGCATAGTTCAAAAACCGATCCATTTTCATCGATCACAGAAGTGCAAAAACTGAGGCACGTCATGAGAGGGACTGCTATAGGCACACTTAATTGTTAACCAGTGTGTGGTCTGGTGTCTACACACCCTGTATTCTTTCGAGGCTTCTCTTCTGATCCGGCCAATATTTTTGCCGTGAAATTTGTGTTCTGCAACTATGGACGTCTCCTATGTCGCTGTATAAGGCATGATTTGCCATCATTCTGTTGCTTCGGTGATGCTTGCAATGCAATGAGAATGTGTTGGAACGATAGATGTTCTTGATCGTGTTTTGCTTTGTTCCTAGCAGGCCAGCAAGGTAGCATCAGCCTTGCCCTAAGTTGAAGGTTGTTTCCATCTATTTATATGTTGCAGTCATCCATCAATCCAATTAGCTAACTTGCTGTTTCTTTTTCATAAACGAGTGTTTTGTGTGCCATTGAATACAGGTAAAAATTATCTTCTGCCTCTGCTGCCGTCTCCTCTTCAGATCCCTTTGCTTCCAATGCCTCCTGGTTTCATGACACGGATCGCTCCGCTTCCAGTCTGACACCATCCTGTAGCAGGGCTCCTTTTTTTCAGGCTACCAAGGTAACTCGGTAAGCCACAGGGCACAAGCTCTCTTCTCTCCCCACTGAAAGTAGAGTGTGATAATTACTACTCTAATTTGATCAGAAATGTTTTATTTCTTTTGGTCGGAAAATAGTTCGAAAGTGTTGAATTGCATTTCTTAGCATAGTTCAGAAATATTTTTCCTTTTGAAAAAAGGAGTGAATAATGTTAGTTCATGATGATGGAACTTTGAAGCATACCAGAATTCCTACTGCCATCGAAACTATCAAGATATTTTTTGTTCCATATTTTCTGCTTAGCATAGTTCCGAAATTATATCTTTACATAAAAACAAAACACATATTATTCAATAAAACTTTGAAGCATACCAGAATTCCTGCTGCCATCGAAACTATCAAGATATTTTCTGTTCCATAGAAGACACACAATTCCACAAGTTAGTATTGTTTCGATACCTTTGGTTGAAACAAACAATTGAGTTTTGACAGACTTACCATGGGTCTTCTATGGAGCACATAGCATCGTGGAGCACGTAGTAAACGAACAACAGAATCAGCAAGTATTGAATTGTTGAAGCACAGTACCTGTGCAGAACTTGCCGGCGAGCATAACCGAGCATATGTTATGTATAGAGGTCCAGAATATGTTTATGGTGCATAACTTGTTATTGTTTCTAACGCAGACTGACTAATTATTCATAACTTCTGCAATATTTGTATACTCTAGGCGTCTACTACACCGCTACCATTACAGACGAAGGCAAACAAAAAATATAAACTGATTAATACAGATAATTTTCTGCAATATTTGTATACTCTAGGTGTCTACTACACTGCTACAATGAAACCCCCATACCCAATTTCAGTAAACACTCTATGATCAATGTAGTCAGGCATAACTGAGTTTCAAATGAAATTGTTAAGAAAATACCACCTGGTTGATGAAGAATCTTAAGATTGACAAATTATTTATTTGAGACTCCCTTCGCAACTGCAAAAGTTCAGATAAACTTTTTTTAATGAACTACAGAAATATAGATGAAGGCAAACAAAAAAGATAAATTGATTAATACAGAAAATATTCTACAATATTTGTATACTCTAGGCGTCTACTACACTGCTACCATTAAGGATCATTTTTCTAATATATATCTATACTACTCCTTAAGATGGTAGCGTAGGCGTCTACATCCTATGGTGCACGGTTCTGCCCTCGTCTCCTCTGAGATCCTCTCCGCGACGCAGGCCTCCCTCTCCTCCTCCCCACCCTCCTCCCCACCCCATCTGCGCTGCCATCATCGGATCCGCCCCAGCCGCGCCCCATACTCGCTATATGTGTCCCCGCCCCGACGGCCCCCTCCGCGCCATCCTCGCCTGCAAGCCCCCGTCTTCCCCCAGCCGTCGACGGCCCCCTCCACGTCTGGATGATATGCAATGGGTAGTAACTTATACATGTAAATAAGTTCCAACTCTAGCAGTAATATACCAATGTCTTTAATACTGCAGGGTATTTAGTTACATGCAGAATGAAAGGGTAGTTTTGCAGTTTACAGTTGTCGTTGAAAAATTCTAGAGTTCCTTGCATAGCGTGTTCTGAGTGTTGTCATTCATCGAATGTAATGTTATAACTTGTTCATTGATCTGTCCAGACCGTCTTTGTTCCTGCAACAAGAAGTCACGTAAGTTATAACAGAGATGGTCTAGGCACAGATGCCCCTGCATACCATTGAGAAGGTGAACATTCAAGAAACTTCATTGGCAGACATACAATTAAGCACATGTATGGACTGGACATCCGGATGAAACTTTGTTCTTGCCAAGATACATGTATTGTCAATGAGTCCGTATCTTATCCCCTGTGTTAGTTTTGGGCTGTATCTAGTTGAAATTTCACTTGAAAGCAAAAGTGAGCAAGTGATTGCAGTTACAATCAACAATTTCATATATTACATGTAATTAGGTTACTTTTATTTCTCTTACTTTTTTTTGGGATGACCGAATTAGTTTCTAGTCAACAATTATTTCGCATCAACTGAAAATTGTTGTTTAATAGCATCATTGCATATGATTATACAGATGCAATGATCACAGCTCATTGTTTTGAAGTAATCATTTTGTCTCAAACTTACATAATGTGTCCATCAGTCTGAAGTTTGAAGTCTGAACTAAAATCGGTTTCTTTTCAGAAATATACATAGGTATGATCTTCTGCGTGTTCCTGATGGAGTCGATGCGGCTGCGGAGCTCGCGGAGGGAGCATCAGACCATGAGGCCCGTGCGCGGGGCGGAGCGCCGCTGGGTGGAGGAGGCGCTGCTGGCGAGCGCCGATGAGGACCAGGCGGTGGAGAGGTGGGAACACGACATGACTACTGGCCCCTGGCAACGGGGGAAACGGAAGCGACAAGGAGCGGGCGGAACGGGATGCCACCACAAGCAGCTCCTTGTCGCCACCTCCTACTTCGACATGCTCAACGGCGCCTCTCGCAACTGCGCGTATCGCCTCGCCATCGGCGCCACGGTCACGGACCCCACATCCCATGTCCTCGACATCGGGTGAGCTGTGTCCCATACAAAGTTTGCTGAAAATTACCGTATGTACTCCTGTAGCCACTTTGTTAAAGGACTGGAATTCTTGATATTTATATCACCAATATAGTATTAGTGTTACGGTGATATTTTGCCACGGATTTTGCATATCATATTGATGTTTGTCGTTCCGTATCTATGTTTTTTACTAATTTATAACTTTCGTGGCAACGCACGGGCACATACCTAGTATACATATAAACATCCTTACAGTGGGGTTGTTGGTGCTAGAACAGTGCAAGAGTAGACGTAGCAGACCGGCTAGGACGGCGACGTCGGCATAGAGGAAGTAAAAGAACAGCAAGGAGTCACGGCGACGCTTCACAAAAATCTGATACAACCCCAAGCCCGTGTAGGGACACGAGGGGACATAGGCTTCGAAGATTCTGCTCTCCCAACCCCGATAGGATATCGGTGGCGGGATGAGAAAGATGAAGGCAACACAACGCTCTGGTGTAAGGAGAGAAATCTGTAATAAGGATGACATCTCGCCCTCATTATATACACACACGACACATCTAAGGGCTTGTTCGTTTCGCCGTTAATCCATGTGGATTGGGTGGTATTGAGTCGGTTTAAATCCATAATAAGTCAAAATTCATTTCAATCCATCCCAATACACTCCAATCCACATGGAATTGGAATAACCGAACAAGGCTTAAGGCAAGTAAATAGCCGCGTAATCACAACACTAATAAAAATTAATGTGAGAATAATTGCTTACCAAAACATGTCAGCATAATTTTCTCTATGCATGTCAAAATATCAAGTGGCAAAAATAAGTCGTGCACCCGAAAGATCGGAAGCGAGAAATCACTAGACCATTCACGTGCATGTCATGCGTCCATTCCTCCGTCCCGCCCCGCTCGGCGAGGCGAGCGAGCGCATGGGTCTCCCTTTTTCTCTCCTCAATGACTTCAACCAGGTGGAGACAACTCAACTATCTAAGTTGGTGTCACTCCACCTGGTGTAGCAAGGTGGTACTAAAGTTGCCACCATACTATGCATGTGTGAGTGGGTCTTTGGGATTTATAGGAATTATTATTTGGGCCAAGCCCAAATTCTCTAACAATCCCTCACCAATGACAGAGGTATATTTCATCCTCTTTGTACCAAAGTATCTCCATGGCATCTCCATGCTCGGGCTTCCCACTCGGGAGTGCTTATGGTGATTTCTCCAATAGAATCTCTAGTAGGGCACCAGATTAGAATATGAGTTGATTTCTCTCTATCAGTTTAGCATTGGCCAGCTGCCACAACATCATCCACTTCCTCAGGAGTCATCTATGAGTTCTGTTTCAGAACCTGACTTTCACTGGGAGGGGTGGATTAGACAGGAACTTGGTTTATAAACAACGACATCCGACTAGTTTAAAAATGTGGTTTATAACTAAACTATAATTCAAATTAAAGATAAATTAGTTATTTCTATGAGATATCTTATCCACATGATTTATAATAATTAAAATCAACTTAGAACATAGTTTTCATATTTAATCACGTAAATCTTCCAAAAACTATATCTTTTCAGCCCTAACTCTATTTTCAATTTTTCTTTCTCTCGTGTAAGCATAGCGACTGACACTATGCTTTGATGAGAATTTTTATAATATTTTTCTTTGTTTGATGTAATATTATTTATCTATTTGTTTGTATTGGTAAGAGTAGAAGAGTGAGGTTATGAGGAACCTAAAGCCCAACATATATCCCACTATTTCGTCATGTAAGATTTCTCCCCCTATATGAGTGCCTCACATAGTGTTTCCCCATATATAACCCCTCTATACCCCACTACAAATACATAATATTATTTTAATTTCAACTACCATAACTACTAATCCTTCTCACTTTTTCTTCTGATTCATTAGGAAGAATTATTTTGCTCCAAGTAATAGATATTTTTTAATTGTAATTATTTTAATGTTGTAAATAAATAATATTTTTTTACAAAAATATATGCCACTTTGTTACATAACACAATGGTTTAAAATCATTCATATAAAACAGTTGATAGAAACACGAAAGGCCACAACATCTTGTGAAGTGCAAAATACAAGACAACCACGATAGTAATCCATGCAACAAAACGATGAACAAATATACAATAAAAACCTAAAATTCCATCACCCAGCTTTTATTTGTACCACAAAATAGAACTTTACGGTGAACTTGCTCTTTAG
Organism: Zea luxurians; assembly: GCA_029449295.1. Taxonomy (NCBI): domain Eukaryota; kingdom Viridiplantae; phylum Streptophyta; class Magnoliopsida; order Poales; family Poaceae; genus Zea; species Zea luxurians. The sequence goes on along the minus strand of JAOPSE010000024.1, from coordinate 32,366,011 downwards.
TAAGTGTTACTATGAACTATGATGTATGTATGAAAGATATAACTTCATAAACAACATTAAAATGAAAGAAGATGACGGTGGCTCATAAAGATATCCGATGATTAGTGGATCAAGTATTCATCCATCCTCCAATAGAGATTCGACACTGTAAATACAAAAAAATGAAGAATCATTATAGAACTTGTCAAGCACAAGGTGACAACATGATATCTATATTTTATCATAACCAATTCCTCTACATGCTAATGAAGCATATGAACTGTATTCATTTCATAAATACCCAAAAACACGTATATATGTCTTGTAAAATGCATGCAGTTGCGTCTAAAAATTTATCAGACGTATAACATGACATTTTTAGGAGACAAAATTATAATAAAAATCTTCAAAATAAAACAACTAAATAGTAATGATAAAGTGATAAATAACAGTAGTTCTTTAATCCGCGAAAATTAAAATTGTACATGTAAAAAACGAAATAAAAGGGGCACTTGTATTCCCATTGAGGTGATCACTATTCTTGGTAAATGTACACACAAATAAATTCCAGCATGATGCACATATTATTTATATGTTTTTGGCTAATTGCTAATTTAAATAAAGTTGTTCACCTGTGATATTAAATAGAGGCAACCATATAAGTGATTCAACTTCATGTTTATTGTTTATATTTTTAGTCATTATAGTTTGGCTCCAGCATCCGGGCGCCTTCTTCGTCCACCATCCCCCGAACGCCTTCTTCCTCCACCATCGTACCAGTATGGCGGACGAGCTCCACGACAACCTCATGGATTTGATACTCGTCCGCGTCCCGTGCAAGGTCGACCGCGCTAGCATCTCCCTCGTCTGCAGGGAGTGGAGAGACAAGGTCGCCCGCCTCGAGGGCCAGGCCCCGCCCCCGCTCCCGTGGCTCCTCCTCCCCTCGCGCTTCCGCAACGACCCCACCTTCCGCGCCGCTTGCGTTCTCAGCGGCTGCTCCGTCCACCCCCAGCACAACCTCCTCACCACCATCCCGCCCGGGGCGCGCTTCGTCGGCTCCTACGACGGCGCCTGGAACTTCCTCTACTTCGATGAGACGCGCACGCACAGGCTCTTCAACGTCCGCACACGCCAAGTCCGCATGCTCCCGGAAGCGATCTTTGTTTATCACGACGGACACCAGACTCAGAGTATCTGCAATGTGGTCATCCTCGCCGCCACGCTCTCGTCATCGCCGGACGACTCGATGTGCGTCGGCGCTGCCATCATCGCGCGGGCTCAAGCCCCACACGAGGTGTTGCAGCCCTTCAATCGCTGGATTGCGTTCTGGCGAATGGGCTGGGAAATGGTTGCGGAACTGGACGTGATGGATATGGGAATGGGTGTGTACCTGTACCTTACGGAGGACGTTGTTTACCACGGCAGAGCCTTCTATTTTCTGCTCATCCATGACGGAAGATATCAAATCCTCGTGTGTACGCCAAACGCGAATCCTGAAGATCCTGAGGACTTGATAATAAATTGTAATGGTCGCCGCTTCTTGCCGCTGGCGCTTGAAGAACGCATCTCGCCGCTTCATAGAGTTATCGCTCGATACCTCGTCGTGTCCCGTGGCGAACTGCTCATGGTCGTCAGGATCAAGGCTGTTGCTGATCAGCAGACGTGCGAGTTCAAGGTGTTCCGGGCGAAAAGACGGCGGCAGATGCCTGACGACCACTACCCCGTGGCTCAGTACCCCTGGGAATGGAGCGACCTGGACACGCTGGATGGCCGGATTCTGTTCGTCGGGTATGGCTGCTCCAGGTCCTACCAAGCGGATGCGTACCCAGGCTTCAAGCCCGGCATCTACTTCTTGGATGATGGCATGTTCTACGAGGCACTCTACTTCCGCGGCGGCGACACCAGGCCGTACCCCTGCACGGACAATGGGATGTGGTCCGAAGGCCGTATCCAGAGGTGCTTCCCAACTCCAAACTCATCTGACTACTCTCCTCCGGTTTGGCTTCTTCCTTGAGGCTACAGGTTTAGTTTCATAGGCTACCGTGTGATCCTCGACTTTGATTTGTTCGAGATCGTGTTAATTGACATTCTAAGGTAGTTGCTCATTCCAATCTTTTAGGTAGATGCTGGTCGCAATATTCAGAGTGAGACAGCTAGTTGCTGATTGCAATATTCAGAGTCAGTTGCTGTCGAAACCATATGCACTGTTTCCAATGTTCTCTGACTTCTGTCTTAGGTAGAACAAACAATGGTTGCTGTTCATGGCAGCTTAGTGTGTAATGAAAGGATAACAGAATAGTATGGAAATCTCAGTACAGGCTAGCATCGAATTGGAAGTGCAAGGGATCTGAACTACTGTGAGTCTTACTACACAGATCAGTGAAGTTGGCATAGCATGACGTTTGTTGATTAGTCTCGGGCCAATGCTACGTAAACACTGAACAGAGCCTCCTTTCAATTTCAGTAACCACTTTGCAACAAGATCTGTGCGCACTAAATTAATACTCCCTCCATTCTAATTTATAATTCATTTAACTGTTTTACCATAAAATTCACTGACTCGTCTTATTCAATAAATTCTCATGATTATTATTAATTTTTACTATTATATTGTTTAGCATATAATTTACTATATTAACCGCGGGAGCAAGGGAGTGCAGTTAGCCTGTCCACGTCAACGTTTTTTCTCTCGTCCATACGTCTGGGAATCCACGGATCTAAAACGGCTTGCCTTCCAGCGAAGCAATGCGCGCTAACGTTCCAGAGTCCAGACCACAGCCAACGAAATGGAGAGAGAGGAAAGAAAGACAGTCTTGTCTCCGTGAGCCACCGCCGGACCGCACACGCCCGACATTGGAGAGGAGTTCCGAAGGAGAGTTTTGGTTTTTCATTTTTATTTTTAAAAGGTCTGCATGTTTAGCTATGCAAGAAATTCTGCATTTTTTGCTCAATCGATCTCTACATTATCGTGTATTCTATGATACCAAATGTCCTCGGTGTAAATGAATTATATAATAAGTATGGTAAGTATTAAACAACTTTATTTTTTAGACCTTTCCTTGTATATATAAAGTAACTTAAATATCAACTACTATTTATATATTATAATAAAACGCGCCCGAGGGCGCACGTCAAGCTACTAGTATACTTTAAGTATAACTTCAATTTTTAAAAACATTTTCAATAGACGAGCCGGTCAAATATAGGCTAAAAAGTCAAACGAATTATAAATTAGGACATGAGAATTATTGTTAGCAATTAATGTAAATATAGATCAAATACGAACTCCATAATTGAACGTGTAAAAATCCTTCCGGGAAAAAACCTAACAATTAATGTAAATATAGATCAAATACGAACCCCATAATTGAACGTGTAAAAATCCTTCAGGGAAAAAACCATGGGCGACAACTAATAATTATTATTTGAGTTTACAATACTGAAAATATAAGGAGTCATATATATTGTTATGGTGGGTAAAACATATGAAAGGCGGCCCAATGCAAGCAGCCCATAGGCCAGGCCACGCCACGCACGGAGATCAGGATTAGAGGGATAAGGATAAGTTTGTTAGATTAGATATCAAAAGGAGAGATAGTAGGAGTTTGTTAGAGAATAAGTAGGGGCGGCAGCAGTTTATGTGCGCCTGTACTGGACTATATATAGTCCTTAGTTTGTACCTAGGAGGATTAGCAAAGATCAATCTAAGAAGAGTATTGCTCCTTGCCCCATTCTGTCTCAGCCGTGCGTCAGCACGGCTCCCTCTCGCCCTCAATCCTCAAGGTCTCGCCCTACTACCCACTCATTCAAACTCAGAAGTCGAGACCATTACAATCTGGTATCAGATATGTCAGGTCACGATGATGAAGATAGCACGGCAGCCACTGCCCTCCAGCCGTCCCTGGCGTCCATCGTCGTGACACTAGGTGAAGTCCAACGTCAGCTCTGCGACTTTGCGCAGCAGATGTCCTCCACCTCCTCCCATGTTGTGGTCGTCGAGGCATGTCCATCTTCATCCACGCCGGCCATCCCGCAGGACATTCCCTATGGCCTGCCGGGCTACGACGACATTCCCAAGGTACCGGTGAACACAGATCCTTTGCTAGTCATGACACATCCTACCTCCACAACCCCCCTTGCAATCCATCGTCTACCCCTTCCTCATTCCCCATCACCACTACCATCATTCCCCCCACCACCACCGGAATATTTAGGAGCACCATTCTCGCAACCAGCGACAAGTGTTCCTCGCTTTCATCGACTGGAGTTTTCATTGTTTGATGGTAAAGAAGACCCCATTGGATAGATCAACAGATGCGAACAATTCTTTGAAGGACAGCGTACGCTGGAAGAGGAGAAGGTGTGGCTTGCCTCATATCACATGACGGGAGTCACTCGGACTTGGTACTGTCAACTCCAGCGTGACGAGCCACCATTGTCATGGAATTCTTTCAAGTAGTCCTGCCAGCAACTATTTGGTCCTCCGCTGCGTAGCAACCCTCTCGGTGAATTGGCCCGGCTTCCCTTCCGGACAACCGTAGAAGACTACCAGGAGAGGTTTTGGGACCTTCTTGCCCACACGGCGCCCCTCACCCAGGAACAAAAGTCCAGCTATTCACTGCAGGCCTCCCAGAACGCATCAAAATTGATGTCGAGTTGATGGCACCATGGGACCTTAATCACACACTAAGCTTGGCGCGCGCATATGAACAGTGTTCTCAAGTGCTTGATGGCAATGTCATAGCAGCACCCACCAAGCCAGTGAGACCGCCCCAACGGCCATCAGTTCCAATCCCAGCAACATAGCCAACAGTAGCAGCCACATGCAATGCAGCGCCGCAGCGACCATTCAAGAAGCTCACACCTAGAGAGATGGCAGAACGCCGAAAGCTAGGTCTTTGTTACAACTATGATGAACAATATGTTCGCGGCCATCGATGCCCCCGGTTATTCTATTTGGAAGTAGATGACTTCGAAGAGGATACTGCCACAAAGGAAGTTGATGAGGAGCCAGAAATAGTTATCTCTCTACATGCTCTGACAGGCATTAGATCAGAGGACACCATGAAGATTCAAGTAAAAATGAAAGACAAATTGCTCACTGCATTACTGGATACAGGCTCCACACATAATTTTGTCAACCTCAACACTGCCTTGTCATTGTAATTGGAAGTCTGCTCAAGCCGAGGTCAGGTAGTTGTAGCAAATGGCAACAAGATCGACTATCATGGCCTTGCCAACAATCTCAGACTATGCATAGGTCTAGATATTTTCACCATGGATGCTTATGCTATTCCACTGGATTCCTTTGACATCATCTTAGGGGTTCAGTTCCTGTGCACTCTTGGTCCCATCCTCTGGGACTTAGCCAACATGAGCATGCCGTTCTGGAAGAATGGTTACCAAGTTTTGTAGAAAGGGTTGAATTCTACTCGCAGCATGATGCACAGGCCACTTTCAGCACGTGTTTCAACATCAAACCCAACACCAATGATGGACTCCCTAGTCCAGCAATTTGATGATGTTTTCTCATCCCCAACGGGCCTCCCTCCAGCACGACCATGTGATCACCGCATCCACCTGATGCCGGGCACAGCACCAGTGGCAGTACGTCCATATAGATACCCTCAGCTGCATGAACTAGAGGCGCGGTGTGCAGCAATGCCAAAACAGGGAACAATCCGACATAGTACATTAGCCTTCTCCGCTCTAGTCCTATTGGTTAAGAAGGCAGATAACTCTTGGCGCTTCTGCATTGACTGCAGAGCCCTTAATGAGTGCACAGTGAAAGACAAGTACCCCATACTAGTAGTTGATGAGCTCCTGGACGAACTCAACGGGGCCAAGTTCTTCACCAAACTAGATCTGTGCTCAGGATACCATCAGGTATGGGTTCATTCAGAGGATATTCATAAGACAGCCTTTCAGACACACCACGGCCATTTTGAATTCCTGGTCATGCCATTTGGACTTTCAAATGCGCCAGAAACCTTCCAAGCCCTTATGAATGAAGTCCTGGGGTCGTACCTCTGTCGTTGTGTATTGGTATTTTTTGATGATATCCTCATCTACAGTGCATCCTGGTCTGAACACCTTCGACATGTCAATGCGGTACTCAAAACATTACGCAGTAACCAGCTTTTTGTCAAACAGTCCAAGTGTTCCTTTGGAGCCACCTCAGTTTCTTACTTGGGTCATGTGATTTCAGTAGACGGGGTAGCCATGGACAATAGCAAAGTGGAAGCGGTCTCCTCATGACCAGTTCCCCAATCAACACGTGGATTATGTGGCTTCTTGGGATTGGTAGGCTACTACAGAAAATTCATCAAAGATTTTGGGTCTATTGCAGCACCATTAACAACACTACTGAAGAAAGAAAGTTTCAAGTGGGGTTCAGCTGCTGACACGACATTCCAGGAACTCAAAAAGGCTCTTTCTACAGCCCCAGTGTTGCAGCTGCCCAACTTCGATCAAATGTTCATTATGGATTGTGATGCTTCTGGTTTTGGATTTGGGGCATTCCTGCATCAAGGATCTAGGCCCCTAGCATTCTTTAGTAGGCCGTTTGCAGCCCATCATGTCAAGCTCGTAGCTTATGAACGTGAACTCATTGGTCTCGTTCAGGCAGTTCATCACTGGCGACCATATCTCTGGGGTCATCAATTCACAGTGCGCACAGATCACTTCAGCCTAAAATTCATGGTCGACCAGAGATTGTCAACAGTGCCTCAGCATCAATGGATCAGCAAACTATTTGGGTTTGACTTTACCGTGGAAGACAGAGTAGGCCGATTCAACACAGTGGCAGATGCCTTGTCACGACAGTAGACTACCGACGGCATGATCGCCATGTTGTCTAGCCCCACCTTCCATTTGTATGAAGAGTTGTGTCAGGAGTGCACCTCTAACCAAGACTGTCAACGCATTTGTACTCAGATCAAAGATGGCACCCTCACTGAACCATGGCGGATGGTCGATGGGCTCATTCTGCATGGCCGACAAATCTTTATGCCGCCTAATTCATCCCTGCTGCCTACCATACTCGGTATAGCCCACTCGGCTGGTCATGGTGGAATCCAGAAAACATTACACCGACTACGGGCCAAATTTTTTGTTCCCAAAGATAGAGCCTTGGTAAGGGATTGGGTTAGGGCATGTTCAGTCTGCCAACAAAACAAAACCGAAGCTCTCCACCTAGCTGGGCTGCTGCAACCTCTTGAGGTACCCTCCCAGATTTGGTCAAACATATCCATGGACTTCATAGAAGGGCTTCCAAAGGTGCATGGCAAGTCAGTTATCTTGACAATAGTAGATCGATTTTCCAAATACTCGCACTTCATTGCCTTAAGCCACCCCTATATAGCAACAAGTGTAGCCCGGACTTTCTTTGAAGGGGTGGTTCGCCTTCACAGCTTTCCCCAGTCTATTGTCAGTGACCGCATGTCGGTGTTTGGGACCCGACCGTGCACCCGGGGTTACCCCTTGAGGTGCTTTTGGGTAGGACGGTGTTGCTGACTGTAGCTCGATGGTTCATGCTAAGCGCACGAGAGATGGTAGACAATTTTCTACAGGGCTCCTTGGAGAGGCGTAATACCCTACTTCCTGGTGTGGATCTTTATGTGATGGGTTACAGGAGGATTCTCTAGTATGAAGGATGCTAGAGAATGGAGTAGATGGCTGATAAATGAACTCACTTCCACTTTTCTGAGCTGATGGCTTCGTTCAACTATCAAGCTGGAGCTGCTTCGGCTTCGAAGCTGGTGCTCCCGATAACAGGCGGTTCTTGCTCAGAGCCGGCTAACAAGAAGCAGAAGAAGGAGGCTCAGAGAAGGGTGCAGCATGTTGGAGTGCAGGGACCTTTCATCAAGTCAAAATGGTCTCATATTCCAATTACCTTCTCTCAGGAAGACCTTCAGCTTAAGGATTATCCCCACAATGATGCTATGGTTATTTCTTGCGTGATTAAAGGATTTCTGGTCCACAATGTCCTAGTTGACACAGGCAGTGCAGCTGACATTATATTTGCTAAAGCCTTCAGACAAATGCAAGAGCCTGAAGACAAGATCCATGATGCTACGCACCCTCTTTGTGGCTTCGGGGGGCGGCAGATTGTGGCCCTTGGGAAGATTACCATGCCGGTAACCTTCGGATTTGTCAACAACACAAGGACTGAGCAAATTGTGTTTGACATTGTTGACATGGAGTATCCTTATAATGCTATCATTGGTCGTGGAACTCTTAATGCTTTCGAAGCAATTCTTCACCCAGCTTATCTCTGCATGAAGATACCTTCGGACCAAGGACCTATTGCTATTCATGGAAGCCAGGAAGCTGCTAGAAGGGCCGAAGGAAGCTGGACTGATTCCAAGGCAATCCATAATATAGATGGAGCTGAAGCTTGTGAACAGTATAAATTCAGGAGGGAGAAGGCAGCTTCAGCAGATCAGCCGAAGCCCATGTTATTGTGTGAGGATGTAGCAGAGCAGAAGGTGTTGTTGGGCTCGCAATTATCTGAAGACCAGGAGAAAACCTTGATAAGGTTTTTATTCAACAACAAAGATGTCTTTGCATGGTCAGCTAATGATCTCTGCGGAGTAAATCGGGATGTTATTGAACATTCGCTTAATGTTGATCCATCCTTCAGACCCCGAAAGCAGAGGCTTCGGAAAATGTCTGATGATAAGGCCGAAGGAGCTCGCAATGAAGTGAAAAGACTCCTCAGTGCAGGAGTTATCAGAGAAGTGAAGTACCCAGAGTGGCTAGCTAACACTGTTATGGTAAAGAAGGCCAATGGCAAATGGAGAATGTGTATTGATTTCACAGATCTCAACAAGGCTTGTCCGAAGGATGAATTCCCGCTGCCAAGGATAGATTCTTTAGTTGATGCAGCAGCTTCTTCGGAGCTCATGAGTCTCCTGGACTGCTACTCAGGCTATCATCAAATCTGGATGAAGAAGGAAGATGAGCCGAAGACTAGCTTCATAACCCCAAGTGGTACATATTGCTATCTTCGGATGCCTGAGGGGCTCAAGAATGCTGGAGGGAGTTTCAGCAGAATGACTGCGAAGGTTCTCCAATCTCAGATAGGCAGAAACGTGTTGACCTATGTTGATGACATCATCGTAAAGAGCACGAAGCAAGAAAATCATATTGCTGATTTGCAGGAGACCTTCGCCAGCTTCAGACAAGCTGGGCTGAAGCTGAATCCAGAAAAATGTGTCTTCGGAGTGAAGAAGGGTAAATTTCTTGGATGTTTGGTCTCAACGAAGGGAATCGAAGCTAACCCAAATAAAATTGAAGCTATACTTCGAATGGAGCCACCAACCACAAGAAAGGGGGCCCAAAGATTGACAGGAAGGCTGGCATCCCTTAACAGATTTATATCCAGATCAGCGGAAAGAAACTTACCATTCTTCGAGGTGCTGAAGTCAGCCGAAGTCTTTCAATGGGGCCCAAGTCAACAAAAAGCCTTCGAAGAGCTGAAGCAATATTTAATAGATCTTACAACATTAACTCCACCAACACCAGGGGCTCCTCTGTTGTTGTATGTGGCAGCTTCGCACTCAGCGGTAAGTGCGGCACTTGTTCAGGAAAAGTTTGATGGACAAGCCAAGAAGCAAGTCCCAGTATATTTTGTGTCTGAGGTTCTCAGTGTCTCAAAGAAAAATTATACAGAGCTGGAGAAGGTGTTGTATGCCGTTTTAATGGCATCCAGGAAGCTTCGGCATTACTTTCAGGCATTCAACATTATTGTTCCTTCTTCGCAGCCGTTGAAAGACATCATGAGGAATAGAGAAGCCACCGGGCGTATTGGAAAGTGGGCTGCGGAGCTTAATGAATTTTACATTGATTATGTGCATAGATCCTCAATTCAGTCTCAAGCATTGGCAGATTTCATTGCCGACTGGACGCCAGGGGCTCAGGACGAAGAAGCGAATAAAGATGCCGAAGCATGGACAGTGTTCTGTGACGGCTCTTGGGGAACCTTCGGAGCAGGTGCAGCTGCTGTGTTGGTCTCTCCGTCCAAGGTTAAAACTTGTTATGCAGCAAGACTTGACTTCAGCTGCACAAATAATATCGCTGAGTACGAAGCTTTGCTCCTGGGTCTTCGGAAACTAAAGGCAATGGGGATCAGAAGGGCAATTCTTAAAACTGATTCTCAGGTCGTTTCGGGTCATGTTGATAAAAGTTGCAAGGCTAAGGACCCGAAGCTTGAAAAATACCTAGACACGGTCCGAAGGATCGAAGCTTCCTTCGAAGGATTTTCTGTTAAGAATATCCCTCGAGGACAAAATGAGCATGCTGATTTATTAGCCAAGTCTGCAGCACAGGGGCTGCCACTACCTTCGGACGTGTTCTTCGAAACAATAAAGGCACCTTCAGTGGAGCTACTTGAAAGAGCAGTCCTTAACATTTCTCCTGTCTACAGTGAAGATTGGAGAACAGAAATAATCTCTTACCTTCAGGGAAACTTTCTATCAGATGACGAAGCTTATAATAAGAGGATAGAGGCAAGAGCTCGTCCTTATGTCATGATAGAAGGGGAGTTATACAAGCATGGAGTTTGTGCCCCGTTGCTCAAGTGCTTGTCTAGGGCCGAAGGTATAGAGTTGATGAAGGAGATACATGCAGGCTTGTGCGGATCCCACATTGGATCCAGGCCGTTACTTGGAAAAGTGTTCCGCCAAGGATTTTATTGGCCGAAGGCAGCTTCGGATGCAGCGGAGTTAGTCCAAAAGTGCGAAGGTTGTCAAAAATGTGCAAGAGATCAAAAACAACCTTCGTCATTAACACAGCTGATACAACCCATCTGGCCATTGCAAAGGTGGGGCCTTGACTTGTTGGGTCCATTGCCATCGGCCCAAGGCAATCTAAAATATGTTATAGTAGCTGTGGAATATTTTTCCAAGTGGATTGAGGCGAAGCCATTAGCCACAATAACTTCGGCCACTGTCCAAAAATTTTTCTGGCAGAATATTGTCTGTCGCTTCGGAGTGCCGAAGGCTATCACTGTAGATAATGGAACACAGTTCGACTCCGAAGATTTCAGAAATTTTTGTGATCAAATTGGCACGAAGATCCATTTTGCATCAGTCAGGCATCCGGAGTCGAATGGGCTTGTTGAAAGGGCCAACGGCATCATAATGACAGGGATAATGAAGCTAATTTTTAATCAACCAAGGGGAAAATGGCCAGATCAGTTGACCAAAGTGGTGTGGAGCCACAATACCACAACATCAAGGTCTACAGGCTTTACCCCATTCAAGTTATTATTTGGAGACGAAGCAATAACTCCAGAAGAAGCTAAAGCTGGATCAATAAGAGTGGTAGCTTCGGCAGAATCAGGTGCCGAAGATACTTGCCTTGTGGAAAAAGATGCCTTAGAAGGGATCAGGCTTCAGGCCGTGGAAAATATCAACAAATACCAGGCTGAAACAATCAAATGGCGAGATAGAAAAGTCCGGCTAAAAAATATTGAGCCAGGACATTTCGTGCTTCGAAGAGTGGCCAACCCGGATACAGTGGGCAAGTTGCAACTGAAATGGGAAGGGCCTTTCTTAGTAGCATCTTCGTCAAGGCCTGGTTCGTACAGACTAAAGGACATGGACGGCAATGAAATTCCAAGATCTTGGAATGCGGATGAGCTTCGGCGGTTCTATGTATAACTTGATGTAATTTTATTTTTTCTTTTCTTTTTTATGGCACCCTTTTCCTTTCTAAAGGGGGAGAAAGGTTTTTAATGGGGCCATCATATGTAATTTTCCTTTTTAGTTTTATAAGAGCAAAATCCCCCAAAAGATGTAAATGTAAAAGCTGAGAGCGCACCATCGAGTGCCGAAACTGAAAAAGAGAAAGAAAAAGCTCCGAAGACGTCCCTAAGGGGATGCAGAGCTTACAGCGAAAAGTCAACGCTGATTCCGCCGAAAGTAAAAGGCGAAGAAGCTCCAAAGACGTTCCCAAGGGAATGCAGAGCTTATACCGTCTAAGTAAAAGACGAAGAAGCTCCAAAGTCGTCCCTAAGGGGATGCAGAGCTTACAGCGAAAAGTCAACGCTGATATTGCCTAAGTAAAAGGCGAAGAAGCTCCAAAGTCGTTCCTAAGGGAATGCAGAGCTAGTGTGTGGTTGTTTCTAAGTAATGGCTGACAATGTGGCTTCGGACATATGCTTCGGACAGTCATTCGCGCATTGCATTACATCATAACATTTGCATGCATAAGCATTCATTCATAGCATCTGTGTACCAAAGTGGTTGCTTCGGCAGAAGGGAGAATTGGCTTTTTATGCATCGTTGTGTAAAAGAGAAGTTTTGGAGAAGAGGTTTTTATGATTCGTTATGCTATGTTATGTACGAAAGAGAAAAGCTTCGTTGTTCAGCTTCGTTGTATACAAAAGAGAATTGGTCTTTTATGCTTCGTTGTGTACGAAAAGAAGGGAAGGTGTTTTTTCGCCTTCGGCTCAAAATACTGATTTCGTCCACACCAAAGCGCCTCAAGCGAAGGGTAAGAATATATTACAAGGTATGTACAAGGTTCCTTGAAGACAGTCTAATTGTATTTACAAGAATTGATACAAAAATATCCTGAGTTTTTCTATAGCATGTTTCTACTGATCCTCATTAAGTTTCAGCTTCGGCAACAGCTTCGGCGACATAACTTAGGCGTCATCTTCACCTTCGTCATCCTACATAAATCAAGGAATTATAAGTAAAAATCAAGAGCAAAGGAAAAGGTAACTCCGAAGTATCATTTCTTACTGGTTCAAGATGACTTCGTGCTTCGTCTCCAGCTTTCTCCCGCCCGCCTTTTGTCCATATCATTTTTATAAATCTATTGGAGATACTTCGGGCGAGGTCAGGCATATCATCCAGGATTGATGGAGATAAGGTGAAGTTGGGCCTGTTAACAATTTTTCCGTGTTCGCAGCCGGCCTTCAGAAATGCAGCAGCGGTACCCCGAGAAGCCACCCAGGCACAGAAGTCACCATGCCCAGCTATGACTTCGTCAAGCTCGTCAATCTCCCCCTCAATATGTTCGAAGGTCTTCGGCAGATCTTCAGCTGAGGGGGTGAATTTTTCACTACTGGCTCCAACTGAGTAAAAAATCTTTCTTAGTCGTTCAATGCACTTGTTGCTAAATTTCAAGCAGTTTTCTTGAAGATTTGTCAGTAGTTTTCTCAAATCTGAATTTTGCTGAGCTTCGACTTCAAGTTTTGCAGTAAGATCTTGTTTTTCTCGTTCGAATTGCTCAGATTGGCGGAGAAGCTTCGTATTCAGTTCTGATATTTTTGCTTCAGCTTCCGCCAATAAACCTTCGGTTGCCTGGAGCTCAAAGTTCTTTTTCTCGAAAGCATCTGATTGCTCCTTTATCTTGTTTTCCAAATTTCCAATTATAACTTCATGCTTTTTATCTTCAAGATCTTGTTGCATTTGCAAGGCTTTGCTCAGCAGCATACTCTGTACGAACACAACCTTCGTCAGACATGTTTTTATTAGAAGCGACAAAAGTTAGGTGGCAAGTTGTTTACCTTGAAGTTGGAGTAAAATAAACTACCAACGACATGTTGTCGTCGGTAGCGGCTGATGTCTGACTCTAGCTTCGGAAAACCGATACTCTTTGATAGAGTACCGATTACCTTAGCACCAGTCTGGTCTCGAATGCAGCCTAGTTTTTCATCATCTACACCTCCAAATAGGAGGGCACCTGACTTGTAGCCGCAGGATTTGGCATATTCTTTAAGTTCTTCTATTTCGTCCTTTGTCAGTTTTTGCCCAATTAAATTCTGAAAGGAGTAGGCTTCGTCATCCGAAGTATCTTCGGCTATTTCTTTTCCTTTTTCAGGCACTGTGGCCATGGATTTTTCAGTAGCAGCACCGGCTTCTTCTGCATCTATGTCTTCCAAAATTTTGTTAATATCCTCAATGGTTGTTTCTAAATTAACATCTTCGGCTGTAGCGGCTTCGCTAGCCGCGACCTCCGAAGGGGCGGCTTCGATGTTCTTGGTGCCTTCGGCAGCTACTGTTTTCTGAGCTGACGTTCTTGGAGGTGTCTTATCGATAACTTCAGTTACCGCAATGATTCTTTGCCGTTTGGGTTTGCTCATCTTCGCCTGATCCGGCTCGTCCACCTTTTGAAAAAGCTTCGTCAGTTGGAGCCCTAATGGACTTAGCTTCGTGGGCATAGGTTCAGTCATTACCTTTAAAATTTCTTCCACGTCGCTGGTAGAAGGCGGTGTGGGGGTCCTCTCTTCTTCGGATATTTTCCGTTTCGGACTCGATATTTTTCTTTTCTTCGGGATTTTCTTCTCTGCTGCTGGTTGCTCTTCATCCTTTGGCAGAATTTCAGTTACTCTTTTTCTTTTGTGGCCCTCGGCACCCTTGTTCAATTGCTCATAGTCTGGGTACTCGAAGCCCAGGGCATCGAATACTCGGTTCAGCCTTCGCTTCGGTCGGGCGCCGAAGGCCGCTGTCATTAATTGATCCTCTTTTTTGGAGTAATTTCCCAAGATTTCATTGCACATTGTCTCAACTGTGTCTAACCACTCTTTGCAGGGCTTCTTAAAGTACTTCTTGAATTTAAAGTGATAGGGCAGACGGACCAGCTCCCCCTTCTTCTTTTCTCCCTTCAGCTTCGGCATTTCCCACTCTTTTAGAGTAGGGAAGACTCTGAATGCCAGAAATTCCTGAACTAGATCCCTGGTGCCAATATGTTTTGAAATGATTTCAAATTCACCCAGAGCAGCCCAGGTGGGACCTTTTAGATCGCCGATGCGGCATCGTGGCCTCGTCTCTCCAAAGATTAACTCCAAAGGGCTTTGTACCAATTTTTCTATATCTTCGTCAACTTTCACATAGAACCACTCGGATTTCCAGCCTGCTGGCCATTTGCTTCGGTAGCTGATGACAGGACATTTTGTTGTCTTTCGGTAGGCAAAATTATAGCAACCAAAATTATCATGTAGCCCATCTTTTCTGGCCTTTGTTTGGTAGTGTAATTCGTGAACTCGGCAGAAGCTGTCAGCAAACGGTTCCACGGCTTGGCTCCGAAGGGCCCAGATATAAACATTGAGCCTAACGATGGCGTTAGGAGTCAATTGATGAAAAAAGATACCAAACCTCCTCAATATCTCTGCAATAATATTGTGCAGGGGAAATCTCAGCCCAGCCTTTAAAAAGCTTTTGAAGATAACAATCTCATCCTTCCCTGGCTTCGGGGTGGTTTCTTCTCCCCCGAAGCGGAGTAGCTTCTTCTGATCTTCATTGAAATAACCTGCTTTCACCATCTTCGAAAGATCAGCTTTTGAAACAGTTGATTTCCCAAAATCCAGGTGACTGGGCTTGCTGGGCGTAGCAATGTGGTAGTCATCTTCGGAGTCAGTCCCATCAATGTTTTCTTCTTCTTCGGCTGTTGTCGGGTTTGCTTCGGCAGCAGGCCTTTCTTCCGCGGTCACTAGACCGGAGCGCTGCATCGCTTCGGAGATGGGCACAGTGTCCGAACCTTCGGCTTCGTCTCCCTCGCGTGCAACTTTAGCAGTAGACCGCACTCTCGCCATTTAATTCAGAGTTTGGTGAAGTCAGAAACTTTTTTCTTTTTTCCTTTAATCCGAAGCTCTCCTTTCTGACGAAGCAGACGTTGAGACTGACCTTCGTTCGATTCTGAGAGCCAAGCTTCGGTTATGGTGAAAAATTTTGGCAGCAAAACAGTGCAAATAGCAATGAATGCTGTGATAACTTCACACCTACCCGCTTGTTTATATAGTACTGCAGGTAAGAAGGCGAAGCGGCAAGATTTTTACACTAGACGGGCGGTCACTTGTACTCGCTGAGCAGTGGACCGCAAAGATCAAACAGTAACTCTGCAAGGTGGGCCTGGCACGTACTCGGAAGCCGGATCGTTTCTCCGCAACGAGCTCAGGGAAGGTGTTTTTTGGACCTTCGGCTTCCCGAAGCTGAAGAAGTTTTTTTCACGGGTCAAGCTCGTTACGAAAAACGATCTAGCACCGCGAAAGGGGCTACTGTTGGGGTCGTGCTTCGGTGCGCCGAAGGTCTCACACGAAGAAGCAGCTTCGGCTGGAGTCGTCTCCAAGAGATGGCCGAAGGTTCCCTTTCATGGAGCTTCGGCGTTTTAAACCGACATAGAGATAGAATGACCTTTTTATTCATATAGGTCTGAGTCAATGTTGTAAACATTTGTAAGGGGCATAATTGTAATTTGTCACAGGCTGTGACCTGCGCCTATAAATAGATGAACAGTACCACTGTACTGTTCACGCGAACCTGCCATTTGCCTTCGCATCACACTTGTATTCCTGCCTTCCTCAGGACCGAAGGTACATTTGTCATTTATATTCGTTCGTATTAATAGAAATGGAAATGATTCTATGTTAACGTTGGAATGTTCATTTTATATATCATGGTTTATATAAATGCTTCACCCTATGTTATTATGCTTACGAAGGTGCGTCCTTCGTAACCTTCGTCCGAAATTCCTTATGTCCCGAAGGGATATAATGAAGTGGAGGACGAAGGACCCTAATATTTAACATTTTCTGTGTTGCCTTGTTCTTAACTCTTAGCATTTGAGAACAAGCCCCCAACACTAGGCCTTATATATCCAACCGTGGGGCATTTACATATGTGTACGATAACGTTGCATGCCTAAGTAATAGTGAACCGACCGAACTTATCTTCCTATAATCTTGCCAACTTACTCTCACTCAGTTCCGATGTCCAAGGTGGTCGCACGGGAGAATCGGATCAGAGCTTCGGATAACGCTCAAAACCCCGCGAACCGCCTTGGCCCGCGCTTGTTCATTCCTTGCGTCGGCCCATTCCGCCAGCAGTTCTCCCCTGGACCACGAAGGGATGGCCTTGCGAGATAGTAAGCCCAAAACCATTTGCGAGGCCTTCTAACCATCTAGTGGGCCCAGGGGATATCTGTCCCCCACAAGCCCCCAATCTTTGAGTTGATTTTGAAATAATCAGCCCGAAGATTCTAGGTCCATCTTGCGGTTTCGATTTCCATTTTGGTGATGAGCGCTTGGGAAACACGTCTGTTGAGTGTTGCTTCTGAACTCTGAATGACTTTAGTAAAAAAACAATCTTCTGTTGTCCTCCTTTGGTACATTTGACGATCTTCGCCTTATGCTTTAGGAATCAGCACTCTTGAGAGCACCTAGAGGGGGGAGGGGTGAATAGGTGATCCTATAAAAACTTAAAACTTATAGCCACAAAACTTGGTTAAGTGTTAGAGAGATAATGCCAAGTGACTATAAAGCGAGCTCTTGAGAATCACAACAATCACACAAAAAGCAATCACAAGAGACACGCGAGTTATCCCGTGGTTTGACAAGTCCAACACTTGTCTACCTCCACGTTGTGGAGTTCCAATGGACGAAGGTTGCACTCAACCCCTTTCAAGTGATCCAATGATCAACTTGAATACCACGATGATCTTCTTCCTTTCACTATATCCCGTTTGCGAGGAATCTCCACAACTTGGAGTCTCTCACCCTTACAACAATTATCAATGTGAAAGCACTTAGAGTAAGGGAGGGAAGCAACACACACAAATCCACAGCAATACGCACACACACAGGCCAAGACTTGAGCTCAAATGAAACGCAACAAGTTCACCACTAGAATGGAGCTCAAATCACTAAGAATGTCAATCGAATGTGTGAAGATGGAGTGCGGGAGTCTTAGAATGTTCAAAGTATGCTTGGTGTTCTCCTCCATGCGCCTAGGGGTCCCTTTTATAGCCCCAAGGCAGCTAGGAGCCGTTGGAAACAATCTGGGAAGGCAATTCTTGCCTTCTGTCGGGTGGCGCACCGAACAGTCCGGTGCACCACCGGACATCCACTATTCACTGTTCGGTGCAGATTGCTTTCCTAAATTGGCGCATCCGACCGTTGAAGATTTGGAGCCGTTGGCGCACCGGACATTGTCCGGTGCACACCGGACAGTCCGGTGCCCCCATCCGACCGTTGGCTCGGCCACGCATCACACGCGGATTACGCGGTCGACCGTTGGCGCAGTCGACCGTTGGCTCACCGGACAGTCCGCTGCACCACCGGATAGTCTGGTGAATTTCAGTCGTACGCTGTTGACTTTTTCCCGAGAGCGGCGACTTCGCCGCAGACGACTCACCGGACAGTCCGGTGCACCACTGGACAGTCCGGTGATTTATAGCCGTACGCCGCCGTCGAGACCCGAGAGTAGGTTGTTCATCGGGACTTGTCCTGGCACACCGGACACTGTCCGGTGCACCACCGGACAGTCCGGTGCACCCAGACCGAGCAGCCTTTTGGCTGTACATAGCCAACTTTTCTCCAAAATGTTTTCTCCTGTTTCTAGCACTTAGACATAATACATTAGTCTTCAAAACAATGTACAAAGTCTAGAAACATACCTTTAATCTTGATTTGCACTTCTTGAGTCTTTGGCACAAATATCACTCAAAGCATTTGTGTTGAGCACTTAATCACCAAAATCTTACAGAAATGGCCCAAGGGCACATTTCCCTTTCAATCTCCCCCTTTTTGGTGATTTATGCCAACATAACAAAAGGGAACTAAAGAAGTGCATCATCAATGCAAATGAGAACAAAAATTTGTTTTTGATTCAAATTTGGCATATTTGGATCATTCTTTGCCACCACTTGGTTTGTTTTTGCAAATCAAACTCAATTTCCTATCTCTAAGTTAAATTCACTTGTTGAGGCATAGAGAGGTATTCCAAGAGAAATTGATCAAAGATTCAAAAACTCCCCCTTTTTCCCATAATCAAACATTCTCCCCACAAGAGACCAACTTTTGACAATAAGAGACAACAAGAGTATTTTGACAAAACAAAAGCTCTAACTCTACTATTTTCAAAATTCTCAAGTGGTAGCTGATCCATTTGCTTTGGCCTTAATTTCTCCCCCTTTGGCATTAAGCACCAAAACGGGATTGTTATTGGCCCAAAAACCCCATTGCCTCACCAAAATTTTCAATTAAGAGTAAAAAGGCAATAAGGGCATGGAGATGAACTTGGAGTAAATTACCCTCTCATCGGAGTGCAGTGGAAGTCTTGCATGGTCCAAGTTCACATTTTCCCTTTCAATTCATCTTTGAGACTAAATTAAGAAAACTCAAGCATATGGTTAGTCTCAAAGGGTCAAGTTGTAGCATTTCTCCCCCTAAGTATGTGCATCATTCACACATGGACTTGTGAGGTCCGGGGATCCCTTGCACAACTTGAGCACCATAAATAAGCAATAAAATGCATAATGGAACATGATCAAGGCATAAAACACATGTATGCTATAGATCAATCCAAGTTCCACGAATCTAAGACATTTAGCTCACTACGCAGCCTGCAAAAGGTCTTCTCATCTAGAGGCTTGGTAAAGATATCGGCTAGCTGGTTCTCGGTGCTAACATAAAACACTTCGATATCTCCCTTTTGCTGGTGGTCTCTCAAAAAGTGATGCCGGATGTCTATGTGCTTTGTGCGGCTGTGTTCAACAGGATTGTCCGCCATGCAGATAGCACTCTCATTGTCACATAGGAGTGGGACTTTGCTCAGATTGTAGCCGAAGTCCCAGAGGGTTTGCCTCATCCAAAGTAGTTGCGCGCAACATTGTCCTGCGGCAACGTACTCGGCCTCAGCGGTGGATAGGGCAACAGAGGTTTGTTTCTTAGAACTCCACGATACCAGGGACCTTCTTAGGAATTGGCACGTCCCTGATGTACTCTTCCTATCGACCTTACATCCAGCATAGTCGGAGTCTGAGTATCCAATCAAGTCAAAGGTAGACCCCTTTGGATACCAGATCCCAAAGCAAGGCGTAACAACTAAATATCTAAGAATTCGCTTAACGGCCACAAGGTGACACTCCCTTGGGTCGGATTGAAATCTAGCACACATGCATACGCTAAGCATAATATCCGGTCTACTAGCACATAAATAAAGTAAAGACCCTATTATAGACCGGTATACCTTTTGATCAACGGACTTACCTCCTTTGTTGAGGTCGACATGTCCGTCGGTTCCCATGGGAGTCTTTGCGGGCTTGGCGTCCTTCATCCCAAATCGCTTGAGCAGGTCTTGCGTGTACTTCGTTTGAGAGATGAAGGTGCCGTCCTTGAGTTGCTTCACTTGGAACCTAAGGAAGTAGTTCAACTCGCCCATCATTGACATCTCGAATTTCTGAGTCATCACCCTGCTAAACTGTTCACAAGACTTTTGGTTAGTAGAACCAAATATTATGTCATCGACATAAATTTGGCACACAAATAGATCACCATCACAAGTCTTAGTAAAAAGAGTTGGATCGGCTTTCCCAACCTTGAAAGCATTAGCAATTAAAAAGTCTCTAAGGCATTCATACCATGCTCTTGGGGCTTGCTTAAGTCCATAGAGCGCCTTAGAGAGCTTACACACGTGGTCGGGGTACCGTTCATCCTCAAAGCCAGGGGGTTGCTCCACATACACCTCCTCCTTGATTGGCCTGTTGAGGAAAGCGCTCTTCACGTCCATTTGGAACAACCTGAAAGAATGGTGAGCGGCATAGGCTAACAAAATACGAATCGACTCTAGCCTAGCCACAGGAGCAAAAGTCTCCTCAAAGTCCAAACCTGCGACTTGGGCATAACCTTTTGCCACAAGTCGAGCCTTGTTCCTTGTCACCACCCCGTGCTCGTCCTGTTTGTTGCGGAACACCCACTTGGTTCCCACAGTGTTTTGCTTGGGATGTGGCACCAGTGTCCAAACTTCATTTCGCTTGAAGTTGTTGAGCTCTTCCTACATGGCCAACACCCAGTCCGGATCTAGCAAGGCCTCCTCTACCCTGAAAGGCTCAATAGAAGAGACAAAAGAGTAATGCTCACAGAAATTGGCTAATCTAGAGCGAGTGGTTACTCCCTTGCTTATGTCACCCAAAATCTGGTCGACGGGATGATTCCTTTGAATCGTCGCTCGAACTTGAGTTGGAGGGGCCCGTGGTACTTCTTCCTCCTCATCTTGGACATCCTGTGCTCCCCCTTGATCACACGCCTCTGTTGGAACATCATCCTCATCTACATCATCAAGATCAACTTGCTCTCTCGGAGAGCCATTAGTTTCATCAAATATAACGTCGCTAGAGACTTCAACCAAACCCGATGATTTGTTGAAGACTCTATACGCCTTTGTATTTGAGTCATAACCTAACAAAAACCCTTCTATAGCTTTGGGAGCAAATTTTGAATTCCTACCTTTCTTCACTAGAATGTAGCATTTACTACCAAAAACTCAAAAATATGAAACGTTGGGTTTGTTACCGGTTAGCAGTTCGTACGACGTCTTCTTGAGGAGGCGATGAAGGTACACCCGGTTTATGGCGTGGCAAGCTATGTTCACAGCTTCCGACCAAAACCGCTCGGGCGTCTTGAATTCTCCAAGCATCGTCCTCGCCATGTCTAGGAGTGTCCTGTTCTTCCTCTCTACCACACCAATTTGCTGTGGTGTGTAGGGAGCGGAGAACTCGTGCTTGATTCCTTCCTCCTCAAGGAACTCCTCCACTTGAAGGTTCTTGAACTCGGACCCGTTGTCGCTTCTAATCTTTTTCACCTTGAGCTCAAATTCGTTTTGAGCTCGCCTTAGAAAGCGCTTGAGGGTCCCTTGGGTTTCTGATTTATCCTGCAAAAAGAATATCCAAGTGAAGCGGGAAAAATCATCAACAATAACAAGACCATACTTACTTCCTCCGATGCTAAGGTAGGCGACGGGTCCGAAGAGGTCCATATGCAGTAGCTCCAGAGGTCTTGATGTAGTCATCACATTCTTGTTGTGATGAGCGCTTCCCACCTGTTTGCCTGCTTGACAAGCTGCACAAGGTCTATCTTTCTCGAAAAACACATTTGTTAGACCTAACACATGTTCTCCCTTTAGAAGTTTGTGAAGGTTCTTCATCCCAACATGTGCTAGACGGCGATGCCACAGCCATCCCATGCTAGTTTTAGCAATTAAGCATGCATCTAGACCGGCCTCCTCCTTCGAAAAATCAACTAAATAGAGTTTGCGGTCTAGTACACCCTTAAAAGCTAATGAACCATCACTCCTTCTAAAGACAGACACATCTACATTGGTAAATAAGCAATTGTAACCCATAATACATAATTGACTAATGGACAACAAGTTATACCCGAGTGATTCAACTAAAAACACATTAGATATGGAATGCTCGAATGAAATGGCTATCTTTCCTAGTCCTTTAACCTTGCCTTGATTCCCGTCACCGAATATGATTGAATCTTGGGAATCTTTGTTCTTGACGTAGGAGGTGAACATCTTCTTTTCCCCCGTCATGTGGTTTGTGCATACGCTGTCGATAATCCAGCTTGAGCCCCCGGATGCATAAACCTGCAAGGCAAATTAGGCTTGGGTTTTAGGTACCCAACTCTTGTTGGGTCCTACAAGGTTAGTAACAATAGCCTTAGGGACCCAAATGCAAGTTTTATCTCCCTTGCATTTTGCCCCCAATTTCCTAGCAACCACTTTCTTATTTTTACATGAAAGTACAAAATCAGTGTTGCAGGCATGAAAAACAGTAGCAGATTTATTTTGCATTTTCTTAGTTACATGATGAACAACATTGTTCCTAGGCATATTTCTACTATGCACAAAGGAAGAACTTGAACCAAACATGGCATGTGAATCATAAGTATTATAACTCCTATTATGATGAGCATTCCTAGAAAATTTTCTATCATAAATAAATGCATGATTCTTTTGACTACTACTAACCATAGGAGCCTTCCCTTTTTCCTTGTTGAAAATGGGAGCCCTTTGGGTTGTTAAGTTCTTGACTTCCCTTCGAAAGCCAAGCCCATCCTTAATAGAGGGGTGTCTACCAACAGTGTAGGCATCCCTAGCAAATTTTAGTTTATCAAAATCACTTTTGCAAGTCTTAAGTTGAGCATTAAGACTTGCTACTTCATCATTTAATTTAGAAATAGACATTAAATGTTCATCACAAGCATAAACATTGAAATCCTTGCATTTATTGCAAATTACAACATGATCTACACAAGGACTAGATTTATTGACTACTTCTAGCTTAGCATTTAAATCATCATTCAACATCTTCAAGCTAGAAATAGATTCATTGCAAATAGATAATTCAGAAGATAGTAATTCATTCCTTTTAATCTCTAAGGCAAGAGACTTTTGAACATTAACAAATTTATCATGTTCCTCATACAAGATGTCCTCTTGCCTCTCTAGCAGTCTATCTTTTTCATTCAATGCATCAATCAGCTCATTAATCTTTTCTATCTTAGCTCTATCTAATCCTTTGGACAAGCTAGTGTTGTCTACTTCATCATCACTAGAGTCCTCATCACTAGAAGTAGAGTACTTAGGAGTTTCTCTAGTGTTTACCTTCTTTTCCTTTGCCATTAGACAAGTATGGCGCTCGTTGGGGAAGAGCGACGACTTGTTGAAGGCCGAGGCGGCGAGTCCTTCGTCGTCGAAGTCGGACGACGAACAATCCGAGTCCCATTCTTTGCCAAGGTGCGCCTCTCCCTTCGCCTTCTTGTAGGCCTTCTTCTTTTCCCTCTTCCCACTTTTCTCTTGTCCTTGGTCACTATCATTGTCGGGACAGTTAGTAATAAAGTGACCAGTCTTACCACACTTGAAGCAGGAGCGCTTTCCCTTCGTCTTGCTCTTCTTGGGATGCTCCTTGCGACCCTTTAGCGCCATCTTGAAGCGCTTGATGATGAGGGCCATTTCTTCCTCGTTAAGCCCGACCGCCTCAACTTGCGCCACCTTGCTAGGTAGCGCCTCCTTGCTACTTGTTGCTTTGAGAGCAACGGTTTGAGGCTCGTGGATCGGCATTGGGCCATTCAACGCCTCATCAACATATCTTGCCTCCTTGATCATCATTCGCCTGCTTACAAACTTTCCGAGTATTTCCTCGGGCGTCATCTTGGTGTACCTAGGATTTTCACGAATAGAGTTTACAAGATGAGGATCAAGGACAGTGAAGGACCTTAGCATAAGCCGGACGATGTCGTGGTCCGTCCATCTCGTGCTTCCATAGCTCCTGATTTTGTTGACCAGGGACTTGAGCCTGTTGTATGTTTGGGTTGGCTCCTCCCCCTGATCATTGCGAACCTTCCCAGTTTGCCCTCCACCAACTCCATCTTGGTGATCATGGTGACGTCGTTCCCCTCATGCGAGAGCATGAGGGTATCCCAAATCTGCTTGGCGTTATCCAAGCCGCTCACCATATGGTATTCTTCCCTGCACAAGGATGCTAATAGAACAGTGGTAGCTTGTGCATTTTTGTGAATTTGTTCATTGATAAACATGGGATTATCCGTACTATCAAAATTCATTCCATTTTCTACTATCTCCCATATACTTGGATGAAGAGAGAACAAATGACTACGCATTTTGTGACTCCAAAATCCGTAGTCCTCTCCATCAAAGTGCGGAGGTTTCCCAAGTGGAATTGAAAGTAAATGAGCATTGGAGTTAGACGGAATACAAGAATAATCAAAAGAAAAGTTTGAGTTAACTGCTTTCTTTTTCTCGCCGTCGTCGTCGTCTCTTTGGAAAGAAGAGGATTCGTCACTGTCGTAGTAGACTATCTTCTTGATGCGCCTCTTCTTCTTCTCGTCCTTTTTCTTGTGACTCGAGCCAGAATCAGTGGGCTTATCGTCTCTTGGCTTGTTGAAGACGGATTCCTTCTCCTTATCGTTGACCACCATCCCCTTTCCCTTAGGATCCATCTCTTCGGGCGATTAGTCCCTTTCGTGAAGAGAACGACTTTGATACTAATTGAGAGCACCTAGAGGGGGGGTGAATAGGTGATCCTGTAAAAACTTAAAACTTATAGCCACAAAACTTAGTTAAGTGTTAGAGAGATAATGCCAAGTGACTATAAAGCGAGCTCTTGAGAATCACAACAATCACACAAAAAGCAATCACAAGAGACACGCGAGTTATCCCGTGGTTCGACAAGTCCAATACTTGTCTACCTCCATGTTGTGGCGTCCCAATGGACGAAGGTTGCACTCAACCCCTTTCAAGTGATCCAATGATCAACTTGAATACCACGATGATCTTCTTCCTTTCACTATATCCCGTTTGCGAGGAATCTCCACAACTTGGAGTCTGTCGCCCTTACAACAATTAGCAATGTGAAAGCACTTAGAGTAAGGGAGGGAAGCAACACACACAAATCCACAACAATACGCACACACACAGGCCAAGACTTGAGCTCAAATGAAACGCAACAAGTTCACCACTAGAATGGAGCTCAAATCACTAAGAATGTCAATCGAATGTGTGAAGATGGAGTGCGGGAGTCTTAGAATGTTCAAAGTATGCTTGGTGTTCTCCTCCATGCGCCTAGGGGTCCCTTTTATAGCCCCAAGGCAGCTAGGAGCCGTTGGAAACAATCTGGGAAGACAATTCTTGCCTTCTGTCGGGTGGCGCACCGGACAGTCCGGTGCACCACTGGACATCCACTGTTCACTATCCGGTGCAGATTGCTTTCCTAAATTGGCGCAGCCGACCGTTAAAGATTTGGAGCCGCTAGCGCACCGGACACTGTCCGGTGCACACCGAACAGTCTGGTGCCCCCATCCGACCGTTGGCTCGGCCACGCATCACGCGCGGATTGCGCGGTCGACCGTTGGCGCAGTCGACCGTTGGCTCACTAGACAGTCCGGTGCACCACCAGACAGTCTGGTGAATTTTAGCCGTACGCTGTTGACTGTTTCCCGAGAGCGGCGACTTCGCCACAGACGACTCACCGGATAGTCCGGTGATTTATAGTCGTACGCCGCCGTCGAGATCCGAGAGTAGGCTGTTCATCGGGACTGGTCCTGGCACACCGGACACTGTCCGGTGCACCACCGGACAGTCCGGTGCACCCAGACCGAGCAGCCTTTTGGCTGTACATAGCCAACTTTTCTCCAAAACGTTTTCTCCTGTTTCTAGCACTTAGACATAATACATTAGTCTTCAAAACAATGTACTAGTCTAGAAACATACCTTTAATCTTGATTTGCACTTCTTGAGTCTTTGGCACAAATATCACTCAAAGCATTTGTGTTGAGCACTTAATCACCAAAATCTTATAGAAATGGCCCAAGGGCACATTTCCCTTTCAACTCTGTCATCAACTTATGCTTTAGAGATCAGTGCTCTGTCCTTTGGGGTTAAAGATTCATTGGGTGCACCGGAGGTGCACCCAATGTGTGTAGCCCCCGAGCTTTGAGTGGATTATTGAAAATAATCCACTCAAAGATCTTCATCTCATGCTTTAGAAATCATCATTTTATCTTCATCTCTTGCTTTAGAAACCAGCATTTTATCATCGGTTCACACTTTAGAGATCAGCATTCTGTCCTTTGGGGTTAAGGATTCATTGGGTGCACTGGAGGTGCACCCAATGGGTGTAGCCCCCGAGCTTTGAGTGGATTATTGAAAATAATCCACTCAAAGATCTTCATCTCATGCTTTAGAAATCATCATTTTATCTTCGTCTCATGCTTTAGAAACCAGCATTTTATCATCAGCTTATGCTTTAGAGATCAACATTTTGTCTTCATCTCATGCTTTTAGAAACCAGCAGCGTGGTCTGCCCATATCCTGTTAGGTTTGAAATTTATTTGATCGACGACAGATTGGATGTCTGGTAGATGGCTCTTGGCTGGTCTTCATTTCGCTTTGTGCTTCAATGCTTCTGCTGACTAGACTCACAGTTCAGTAGCTATATTTGGCTTTCCTTTGATCTCTATCGATATCTTCTTTCTATCTTAATACATTCATTGCGTATACTGTATAGATGTGACTGCTTCAGAAAATCTATTGAAAATTCTTGGCTGTCCCCCACCTAATGGGTGTTTTCCAATGGGTGTGACCAAGGGAGGTCTTGGTACGCAAAGTGTTTAGCACATTGTCATGGAGTAGTAACTTGATGCGACCGCTGGGCGTAATCATATTGCCCCAGCAGTTGACCTTAGTCCAAATGGTGTCATGTTAGGCGAAGCGGCGTCTGCTGCCTGACTCGCCTTCAAGCGATTTGAATTGCTTATTGAATACTTGCGACTGTTCGGTGGGCGTGGTAGGAGATGAACAGTTGCTTCCGGCCTTTATAAATAGCCTGTTTGCTCCGTCGTTGTTTTCACACATCCTTTGATCATCCTTTGTTTCTTCCTCAACCTTCTCTTCTCTTCCATCTAGCCATGGGCAAGGACAAGAAAGGTCAGGGCTCACCGCGTCGCTCCAGGGACAAACGGAAGCGTGAACCGAGTCCTTCGTCGGAGGACTTTGGTGACTCCGAGTACTCAGAGGAGTTCTCTGTGACAGAACCTCCCAAGTCATTAGGCCCACCTACAGTTATCCTTGTCCAACGGACCTCAGACAACCCTACAGGTGCCCCTGATCACTTGACAAGTTTGGTATCTGATTTCCTTACCTTGCCCAAGAGCGTTTCACCCGTCACGCAGATATTACAATACATCGGAGGTACGAAAATGCGGAAGCAGTTACAATAACTTACTTTATTAAAAAGTAAGAAAGAGTAGTATTTATTACAGACTAGAACAAATATAAGAGTGCTGAGTATTATTATTACATAACTTGGGAGGTAAAAACCCCTCCTGATAAATAGTAAAAAGTTTTTCTTAACGGAGGACCATTCCTCCCGCAGCTTCAGTCTTGATTTTCTTCTTTGGGCACCACCTTGGAACAGAAGCAACAAAAGTTTGCTGCTTCTTCACCTAAAACAACATGGGACAAAGCCCTGAGTACGAAGTGTACTTTCGCAAGTCTTACCCATCCAAAATAAAAGACTCTCAAGGATATGCTGGCCTTTTGGGGATCAAGGTATGGCTTATCAATAATCAAAGACTCTGTTTGCAGAAATGCTTACTAATAGTGGATCCTTAAAAATCCAGTTTTATTTGTCATGTTAAGTAAAGTTACCTGCATCTAGGGTTCTTTCTACCCTAGTTCAATCATTGGACCTAAACTAGCCAATTTCTTATCAACCCTTCTTATTCACTGGAATGCTACGTGTAGGTCAGTGACCAAGTCTTCATGTCCGTGAAGTTACGGCGATCCGAGTCGATTATACTCAGCTGAGGATCTCCAATCACACGACATATGTAGCACTTAACCCTTGCATATGTCAACTCGCCACCGGGGTTCTTAAGACCAGATCAGGTTCACGCCAACCGAGAGCACAGATACACCACCGTCCAGCCTCTTGCCACGGAGGATACACGCTACTCTTGCCATCTCTCCACTCCCATTGCGTGTTATCTTATTCTGGTATTAGTCTGCCCAAGGCAAAGCTTACCCATGACGAGGCATGTGACCATTTAAAGGTTCCTCGATCATTAAGCCTACATCGAGAAGGTCCTTAATCGACTCAGACAGAGACACTACACCGAGACTCTCTTCTCGTGCAAGTCACCCGCTCGGTCTCAGATTTATCATTTCAACCCAAAGTTTGGTACCTGGCAGAGGTACATCTTTTTCGATGTTGAATCCATCATGGCCATGTTGGATCCACCATCAAGTTTTGTTTTTGAAAATATCCCACCCACTTTGAAGCATCATCTTTTGTCAAAACATAACGTTTTGTTTTTCTAGAGCAATGCTAAGCATAAGAAAAACCTTTTTGTAAAACAGGGGATTAAGAAGAAGTAATCAAATCTAAGGAAGGAAATGCAGCAACTGGTTTAGCACACAACTCCTGTCACTTAATGAATAAAGTAAGTGAGAAAGATTTCAAAATAACAAGGGGGTGGTAAATGCACTGGAGCTTGCCTTGTGTGATAGGTGAATTAGGCTCTGCTCCACAGATATCAAAGTAAAAGCAATTTCCTGCCTGAGGTTCTTCAGGTGGTGGTGGTGGTGTAGTCCTTGCTTCTTCAACTTCGATTTCCTCCTCGTTCTCTAGATATTGCCATATATAATCATGAATGCTCATGAAAATGCAAAGATAATAAAAGTTTATTATCTAATGTCTTGAATATAACTTTCCTTCACGGATCTCCAGAAAACTAGGGTTTTCGGAGTCTATAGTGAAGTTCATAGGCAAGGGGGCTAGGGTTTTGGGTTCTAAGTATCAAACAGGGTCTAAAGCATACCAAAATTTACCCAAAGTTTCTAAATAATATTTAAAGTTTACCTAAAAAGTTTGGTGAATTTTGGAATTATTAATTATTCTCTAAAATTCTAGAAGTATGGTTTTTGGCTATTTTAAAGGTCCCATAATTCCCTATTGGAACTAAAAATCATGAAACTATTTGTATTAAATACTAAAGGAAATTAGAAGCCTAGAAAAATTGATCTGGTAATTTTAGCATTTTTCTATAATTTTCTAGAAATTCTCTAACCCTGGCAGAAAAAGAAAAAGAAAAACAATGAACAGTTCAGGACCAAAACTGGCCCAGGTCGGCCCATCTACAGGCGGAAGCGCACGCGCCAGCACCTACGGTACTGACTTTGTGAATAGACCCCCGATGTTTTGAATAACCTGAAGCGGGGTCGCGGTACTATTCCTAGAGTCACTGACGCTTTACAAAAACATCCCCCTAGTTCTATTTCTTCACAGCCCAAAGTCCACGACGGTGAACAGCGTTGGGCCGAGCTCCGGTGAGCCTACACCGACGGATTCACACAACGACTGGTGCTCTACTTTGACTGAGACCGAATTCAAACCCTAACAAGAGATTCCCTTCAACTAATTTCACTACTGGACCTCTAACTCATTCTGTCCACGGTGACAGTGGGCACGACGGACATTCAAATGCGTTCCCGATGATCTAGCACCGCCTAGCTAAATTGAATGGGTCAGCGAGTATTAAGAGCAAGTAAGGGTGCTGAAACAAGAGGACAGTGGGCATGAACGGACCTGAGACGAGCTGGCCACGGCGAGGTCACACCGCTCGGTGTTCTTGGGTGATTTGGGGGAAATCCCAAATTGGGGAGTTCTAGTGGATGATTCAAGGCACGGGTTGTTCTACTGGGTGCACAATTACTTAGCAGAGCAGGCAGGGTCGGTAATTTATAGCAGGCTTGAGCGGTGGCCAGTGAATTTGAGAAAGACGCGCGGTGGCCGAAGAAGTAGAAGGTTACTGGCGCGCGCGATTGGTGGCAATTACCGTGGCAAGCTCCCCGGCGACCACCGAACGAGCTAACGTGAGTCACGGCGGTGAGGTTAATGTGCCAAGGCACGTGGCGCAAGGCTAGAAAGTGGCTATCTCCGACGAACCCATCCAAATCGACCGTGGTCTGCTCGGGTACGGTGGCCGGAGTAAAATAGTGGTCAGAGTGTATCCACGGCGTGATATTTACTTACCCCTGGTGCTATCCAACTGATCCGAGCGTGAATCACCATGGCGATAGCACGAATCTGCGTGTGGCTCATCGACGGCGAGGGGATCAGAACCTGATCCTGTCTGTTACTGTACCATGGGATTGTTCTTCAGTCAGCCTGACAGACCATGTTTAGGGCGAATTTCCTCCTGATTTTACATGGCAACAAGGCCATTGTTCTGTAGCAAAGTTGTAGCCTAATGATCTAGCTACAAACTTACTATAGCAACCATAGCCAAACACTGACTGGATTATGGTCGAATCCGAGTCCAAAGATTGCCCAATCATATTGTCAGCCAGAATTCAGACCTAAGGCAGTCTGATAGCCCATCTTTGGGCCTAATTATCTCAAAATATTTCATGGCACCAAGGCATAATCCCTATAGCAAAGTTGTCCACCTTTTATAGCTCTACAAATTTGATGTGTTGAGCTAGGGCAAAATCTTCATAATTTGGAAGATATAGAGCTTCAAAGTTGACCTAATTCCATTGAATTTCAGACTTAACTCAATAGAGTTCAAGTGGGGCTTTTTTGCAAATAAGTCCAAATCTCAAGGTTTAATTTGCAAATCCACATACATGTGAATCATATGAGTTAAGGTACCCTAATTTCATGGTTTTTGCACTTAAGTCCAAAAATGTGCACACTTTTACAGATAACCCCCTAGGGTTTCATTCCAGGGTTTTCCAGGGGTCTATTTAGGGTTTTTGGTGCTTCTAGGATTTGGATGCTACTTAAGTCCATCCATGTTGATATTTTATGACCATTTCAACTAAGTTTTGAAGTTTTCTCTTAGTTAAGCTTTGTTTACTCTTCTGAGTCCAGTTTAGGGTTAAGTACCCTATTCTAGGGTTTTACCCCCAACCAGTCATATCCACACAACTTGTTTGAAATTTTTGCCTAGTGAATGCATTCTAGGTGTAACAAACACATGATATACCCATGCTTATGATGTTATGCTCAAGTTTTAGTGGCAGTAACACCAGGGGTGTTACATCCTTCCCCCCATAAAAGAATCTCGTTCCGAGATTAAAAGTCCTAGGGCAAGTAATGGAAAAGGAAACGTGTCATACTTTTATTTCCTTATTTTTGGTATAAGGCAGGGTTGGTATGGGGTTCATTACAACAAGTGTACACATCTTTACAATTTACACGAAGCTGAAAATCCTGGGAAATTCTTATCTAAAAAGTCTTGAGTTTCCCAAGTAGCTTCATCTTCTGTATGTTGGTTCCACTGTATCTTGTAAAACTTGAGAGTTTTCCTTCGGGTAATTCTGTCCTTCTGATCCAAGACCCGAATAGGATGTTCAGAATATGTCAAGTCTGGTTCTAAGGCAACATCTGTTACTTCAATGGTTCGATCGGGAACCTGAAGACACTTCTTCAATTGAGACAAGTGGAACACATTATGTACTGCAGACAAGGTTTCGGGTAACTGGAGTCGGTATGCCACTGGTCCATATCTTTCAAGGATAGGAAAAGGACCTATGTATCGAGGTGCAAGCTTCCCCTTTACCCTGAAACGTGATACAACCTTCATTGGTGAAACTTTCAGGTAGACATAATCTTCAACTTGAAAGTGCAAGGATTGTCGTCGCTTGTCTACATAACTCTTTTGGCGAGATTGGGCTTCTTTCAAATTATGAATTATTCTTCGAACCTTTTATTTCATTTCCTTTACCATATCAGGCCTAAAGAAATATCTTTCACCTGGTTCAGACCAGTTTAACGGAGTGTGACACCGTCGCCCATACAAAGCTTCAAAGGGTGCCATTTTAATGCTCTCTTGATAGCTATTATTGTACGAGAACTCCGCTAATGGTAAATAGTCATCCCATTTCTATGGGAATTCCCGAACACATGCTCGCAACATATCTTCAAGTATCTGATTTACTCTCTTAGTCTGTCCACTCGTTTGGGGATGATAGGCCGAACTGTGGAGTAATTTAGTACCCAAGGATTTTGTGAAGTTCTTCCTAGAACTTGGATACAAATTGAGGTCCACGATCCAACACTATTGTCTTTGGAACACCGTGCAAACTGAGGATGTGAGCAATATACATCTGGGCATAAGTGAGGATCGGGTAATATGTCTTGACTGGCAGAAAATGAGCAATCTTCATAAGCTGATCAATTATAACCCAAATAGAATCATACCCTTTTGCGGTCCTGGGCAATCCCACAATAAAGTCCATGCTTATATCCTCCCATTTCCATGTTGGGATAGGTAATGATTGCAATAGACCAGCAGTTTTCATATGTATGGCTTTGACACGTCTACAAGTGTCACATCTTGCCACATAGCGTGTGATTTCAATCTTCATCTTTGTCCACCAATAATGCTGTTTTAGATCATGATACATCTTAGTGCTTCCTGGATGAATAGAATAGCGACTAAGATGTGCTTCATCTAGAATTTGTTGGCAGATCTCATCATTTTTAGGCACAACTATGCGGTTGTTAAACCATACAACACCTTGATCATCTTTTCTGAAGCAGTTGACTTTACCGGCCTCCATTTTTTCATGAATGTGTTTCATACCCACATCATTTCTTTGTGCGTCAATTATTCTTTACAGGAGGACTGACTCAAGCTTCAAGTGATTTGAAGTTCCATGCTGAATTATTCCCAGGTTCAACTTCTCCATTTCTTGGCATAACGTAATGTCAGAAGTCTTCATCGTCAGATAATGGCAGGAAGCCTTGCAACTTAACGCATCTGCCACTACATTAGCCTTGCCTAGGTGATAGTGAATCTCCAGTTCATAATCCTTAATCAGCTCAAGCCATCTCCTCTTCCTCATATTCAACTCTGACTGGGTAAAGATATACTTAAAGCTTTTATGATCTGTATAAATATGATAGATATTCCCCAGTAGATAATGACGCCATATTTTTAGGGCATGAACCATAGCAGCTAATTCCAAGTCATGAGTTGGATAATGTTCCTCATGCCGGCGCAACTGCCTTGAAGCATAAGCTATCACTCGACCCTCTTGCATTAGAACACAGCCTAGACCACTACATGATGCGTCACAATACACATCAAAGGGCTTTTCAATATCAGGTTGAGCTAATACCGGAGCAGTGGTTAATAATACTTTCAGCTGCTCAAAGGCTTCACTACATCTTGAAGACCAATTAAATTTAGTATCATTATTCAATAAACTTGTGATTGGTTTCACAAGCTTGAAAAAATCTGGAATGAATCGGCGGTAATAACCAGCCAGTCCAAGGAAACTTCGGACTTGATGTACAGTGGTTGGGGGTTTCCACTCCAAAATATCCTTGACTTTGCTGGGATCCACCGCAATCCCCTTGGCAGATAATACATGTCCCAGAAATTGGATCTCCTCTAGCTAGAACGCGCACTTACTGAACTTAGCATATAATTGGTGCTCTCTTAGGCACGTTAATACGATCCGCAAATGCCGAGCATGCTCCTCTTCATTCTTAGAATATATCAAGATATCATCAATGAATACCACCACGAATTTATCCAACTCGGGCATGAATACCGAGTTCATAAGATATGTGAAGTGGATAGGAGCATTTGTTAGTCCGAAAGACATAACCAGATATTCAAATAATCCATACCGCGTAGTGAATGCGGTCTTGGGTATATCTTCGGGTCGGATACGGATCTGATGATAACCCGACCTGAGGTCAATCTTGGAAAATACCCGAGCTCTGGTAAGTTGATCAAATAAAATGTCAATCCGGGGAAGAGTGTACTTATTCTTGATTGTGACCTCATTAAGGGGTCTATAATCCACGCACATCCGAAGTGTTTGGTCCTTCTTCTTGATAAAGATGGTTGGACAACCCCAAGGTGATGAGCTTGGTCGGATGAATCCCTTTTCTAGTAGATCTTGTAATTGGGTCTTGAGTTCTGCCAGTTCATTTGGAGGCATTCGGTACGACCTTCTAGAAATAGGAGCCGTACCGGGCTTTAACTCAATCACGAATTCTACATCTCTCTCTGGAGGCAGTCTAGGTAGATCTTCCGGAAAGACGTCTGGGAATTCACATACAACCGGAATATCTTGGATCTCTGGTATAATGACTTCGTATACTCTGCCAGTGGGTTTAGCTGGAATAGCTACATGGATGGACAAGAGAACCTCTTCTTGGCCATAACTCAACCTGATGGTTCTCAGATTAGTGTTGAGGATAACTTTATGTTGGGCTAACCAATTCATGCTCAGAATTACATCTATATCTTGGCCTTTTAAAATAATCATGTTTGTGGGGAAGTCCCGTTCAACCAATGTTACGGGCACATGGAAAGCCACTTCCTTAGTGAATATTTGACCCCCAGGCGAATGAATTATAAACCCTTCCCTTGATTCATTGTATGGAATGCAATGTTGCTCCACAAACTTCTTGCTTATGAATGTATGTGAAGCGCCAGAATCAAAAAGAATAACTGCAGGGTGATTAGCCACGAGAAACGTACCCATCATAACCGGTTCTCCTTCCGGTGTCGTGGCCACTTGCGTATAATAAATCCACCCAGTTTTCTTCATATTTTTGCCTGTTGTATTATTCGCCGCATTTCCCCTGCCTTGAGTGGAACTCCCTGAACTCTGCTGATTATTTGATCTATTCTGCTTCGGGTATGGACAGTCCTTGATAAAATGTCCGGACTTTCCACAATTAAAGCAGCCTGTTGAAGAGCTTGGGAGGGTGGGGAAACGAGTACCAGGGGCACTCGGCTAATTTGTTGAGGTGGGGGCAGTGTCAGGACGGATAAAAATAGGTTGTTTAAAGGGGTAGGAGGGTGGACGTGGTGAAGAACGGTTCTGATTAAAAGGTCGGATCACCAACCTTTGTCTTTTCTCAGGCCCTTGATTGGGCCTGTCACCTCCATAGCCCTTTGATTTTCCTAGGCCTGCATATTTGGCTTTGACTGCCAGTGCCGTACTGACAGCCCTACTGTATGAGAGGTCGAGGCAGGTGGCCATTTTTCGTTGTAGCCAATCACTAAGGCCCCTCATAAAACAATTTTTCTTCTTCAGGTCAACGTTGACCTGATCAATAGCATATTGGGACAAATGGTTGAACTTGTTGAGATACTGTGTGACAGTATCTCCACCCTGTTTGAGCTTCATAAATTCTTCTTGTTCCATATGGAGCACTCCTTCTGGAATATAGTGCTCCTGAAATGCCAGTTTGAATTCGTCCCAAGTAACTTGATGGCCAGCCGGCTGAATAGCCACATAGTTTCCCCACCAGGTGCTGGCAGGGCCTCGCAACTGCTGTGCCGCAAATAAGGGCTTTTAAGTCTCTATACATCAGAGAAGCCCAATCTTTTGCTCGATAACCCGGATCTACTCGTCCGCTTCAAGGGGATCTTCAGCCTTGACAAATAGCGGGGGACGCGTTTCTAAGAAATCCAAATATGAAGTTTCACGGGGTCCTTGCGGATAGGCTCGCCTGCTTTGCTGTTGCATTGGCTGTCCCGCCATTTCCTGAAGAAAGCGGGTGTTATCGGCTGTTGCAGTGACTAAGGCAGCGATAGCCTCAGCCAGGGTTGGGGGTACTAGTGGTGGATTAGGAGTTGTTTCCCTTCCACGGGAGGTTCCTACACCATCCTGTCCACGAGTCCTAGACGGCATCTGAGGCAAAGAACATTTGGAAAATATAATATACCAAAGCACACAATCCATTTACATTACTTAAAGGGTAATGATACAGACTCGAATTTACAACAGGATTACATTACCTATTTTACATCATATCTAAACTACACTATTCTAGTTTCTTGTCACTTTTGGTAGCTTCACTGTCGGGCGTAGAAGACCATTCATCAACCAGCTTTATAGAGGGGAGGGGGCCTGAAAAGGTCCAATTCACCACCAAGCGCTTCTCCCGCTACTCCAGAAGGTCCGTCTCCCATTCCGACAGGTTCGACAGGTATGTCAGGGTGCAGTTGTGAATACAACTCATGAACTTCCTCATGTAGTGTATTACAATACACCTGCAAGTTGTCGATAGCCGTACTAAGCTCCTCCACACGGGCTCGAGCTTTGGCTTCCTTAGCCCAAGCAAGTGAACGTGAGTTAACAACCTAATCGAGTGCTAAATCCCATTCGGCAAGCTGGTCTTGCAGATGTCGGATGTCAGCTCTTAACTCATTTATTCATTGACCATCCTCGACCCACATATTATTTCTGTGACGTAACACCGATTGAAGACGCTCTACCTGAGCTTCTAGATCACCAATCAGATCATTGCTGCCGCTACTACTATCCTCATTGTAACACCCCTGGTGTTACTATTACTAAAACCTGAGCATAACATCATAAGCATTGACATTTCATGTGATTGTCACACCTAGAATGCATTCACTAGGCAAAAATTTAAACAAGTTGTATTGGTATGACATTTTATGGATAAGACCCTAGAATAGGGTACTTAACCCTAAATGGGGATCAGAAGGGTAAAACAAAATCCAAATAGAGAAAACTCAATTGAAATAGTCATAAAATGTTACTGAGAATGGACCTAAGTTACATCCAAACCCCTGAAATGTCAAAAACCCTAAAAAGGACCCTAGAAAGCCCTAAACCTAAACCCTAGGGGGCTAAATGCAAAATTATTGCACTTTTGGATTAAAGTGCAAAAACTATGATAATAAGGTATCTTATGTCATATGGTTCACAATTATGAAGATTTGCAACCCGAACCTTAAGATTTGGACTTAATTGCAAAAGAGTCACCCTTGAACTCTTTTGGTTAAGTCTGAATTTCAGTGTAATGGGTTCATCTTTGAAGCCTTGTAACTTCCAAACAAAAAGGATTTTGTCCTAGGTCACCACATCAATTTTGTAGATCTATTAAAGGAGAACAACTTTGTTACAGGCACTAAACCATGGTTACATGAAGAAATGGGAGATAATTAAACCTAAAGATGGGCTGTCAGGCTACTTGGAGACTGAACATTGTCTGACAGTGTAATTAGGCAGTCTTTAAGCCTAGATTTGACCATGATCCAGTAAGAGATTGAGCATGGTTCCCATAATAATGTTGTAGCTGGATCATAGGACTATAGCTTTGATACAGAGAGTTGAACTGATTGTTACATGAAATCAAGAGGAAATTAAGCTTCAAGTTGCTCTGTCAGGTCAACTGAGGATGAACGCGATGGTACAATGCGCCCAAACTGAATCAGGTCACGGGTTGATTCCCCCTCTCGCCGCCGACGATCTTTACGCCGCGATTCACGCTGTCACCGTGATTCGTGTTCACTGGCGAGGGGATAACTACGGAGAAGTAAAGATCTTGGCGTGGGATCAGCTCGAGCTCGGTCACGTCTAAGCCCGCCGTACCCCCTTGCTCATTGGTCGATCGAGATGAGGCCTCGCCACCGATGGTCGATCATTGCCGTGCGCCACGTGCTAAGCACTTTACCACGTCGCAGTAGCTCAGATTGCGATAGTTGCTCATCACCGGTGAGTTTGCCACTGTCGACGCCACGAATTCATTTCGCCAGTAACTCCTTGTTCCTCTAGCCGCCGCGCGTCATTGTCAAATTCACCGGCCATCGCTCGCGGGTTCTATAAATTAAGCGCGCCCTCGGCTCCGTCATGTAATCAAGCAGCCAGCGCACCCACCTGCACCTCAAATCCTCCACCAGAGAGCTCTAATTTTGGATTCTCCCCAATTCTATTTCCGCCACCGCAGAGACACCTTCACCGCGGCCAGCTTATTCCAGGTTCGTTCAAGCACTCTAGTCGATTGTTCTAGCATCCTTAGGTCATCCTCAAGCTTCATGACTCCTTTGATTGAGCTAAATCATCCTGGGTTGCCATGAACGCCCGTGTCCTTCCGTGATGCCCGCGGTCACCGTGGCCAGGGCAACCCGGGTAGCCATTCTTGGAATTAGGTGAGGGGAAATGATCACTAGATCTTGAATTTGGCTTCGGCAAAAGTAGGACGCCAGTCCTTGAGCGATTCGGTCGAGATACGGGCTTGCCGGAGCTCTGCGCGACGCCGTTCGCCGTCGAGGACTCCGGGTGGTAAAGAATTTGAAGTACAGGGGTTTTTCTGCGAATGTCAGTGAGACGTTGAATAGTAACTAGGGGTTCTTAACAGATATTCTAAACAGCAGGGGTCTCGGTGTAAGTCTGCCAGCACGGGCGCGGGCACGCGCGTTTTCCACCCGGTATTGGGCCGCCTGGGCTGGATTTGGCCCAAGATTGTTCATTCCTTTTCTTTTTCTTTTTCTACCAGAGCTACATAAATTCTAGAAAATTGTAGAAAAAATGGTAAAAATACCAAACCAATTTTGCTAGATTCCTAATTTCCTATAGAATTTAATAAAAATAGTTTCATGATTTTTAATCCAAAAAGAAAATTATAGATTATTTAAAATAGGATAAAATCTTGTTTCTGGATTTTTAGAAAATAGATAATGATTCCAAAAATCTCCAAACTTTTTGGATGACACTTATATATTATTTAGAAGCTTTAGGTAGAGTTTGGTATGATTTGAGCCTTGTTTGATACTTAGAACCTAAAACCCTACCCCCTGCCCTGTGAACTTCACTGTTGACTCCGGAAACCCTAAGTTCTAGGAGATCCGTGAAGGAAAATTGTATTCAAGACTTTAGATAATAAACTTTTATTATCTCTGCACTCTCATGAGCATTACGTGGGCATTCATTATTATGTATGGTCATATTTAGAAAACGAAGAAAAAGTAGAAGAAGAGAAGACTCCACCACCTGAGGAACATCAGGCAGGCAACTGCTTTTATTTTGATATCTGCAGATCTGAGCCTGATTCACCAGTAAAACAAGGCAAGCCCCGGTGCATTTGCCACCTTCTTGTTCCTTTTAAATCTTTCTCACTTACTTGATGCATTAGGTGATAGGAGTTGTGTGCTAAACTATTGCTGCATCTCCTTCCTTGGATTACTTCCTAACCCTTTTTTACAAAAGGTTTTCATATGCTTAGCTTTGCTTTAGAAAAACAAAATGTTTTGCTTTATCAAAGATGATGTTGCAAAGTGGGTGGGATGTTTTCCAAAATAAAACTTGATGGTGGATCC
Organism: Zea luxurians; assembly: GCA_029449295.1. Classification (NCBI taxonomy): domain Eukaryota; kingdom Viridiplantae; phylum Streptophyta; class Magnoliopsida; order Poales; family Poaceae; genus Zea; species Zea luxurians. The sequence continues at coordinate 32,326,602 of JAOPSE010000024.1, read as the reverse complement.
ATCATGCCCATGATGGGTTCAACATCGAAAAGATGTACCTCTGCCAGGTACCAAACTTTGGGGTTTGAAATGATTAAGCTGAGACCGGGCGGGTGACTTGCACGAGAAGAGAGTCTCGGTGTAGTGTCTCCGTCTCAGTCGATTAAGGACCGTGTCGATGTAGGCTTGATGACCGAGGACCCTTTAACTGGTCACATGCCTCGTCATGGGTAAGCTTTGCCTCGGGCAGACTAATACCAGAATAAGATACCACGCAATGGGAGTGGAGAGATGGCGAGAGTAGCGTGTACCCTCCGTCGCAAGAGGCTGGACGGTGGTGTATCTGTGCTCTCGGTTGGCGTGAACCTGATCTGGTCTTAAGAACCCCGATGGCGAGTTGACATATGCAAGGGTTAAGTGCTACCTATGTCGTGTGATTGGAGATCCTCAGCTGAGTATAATCGATTTGGATTGCCGTACCTTCGTGGTTATGAAGACTTGGTCACTGACCTATACGTAGAAATCCAGTAAAGAAGAACGGTTGTTAAGAAAATTGGCTAGTGCAGGTCAAGTGATTGAACTAGGATAGAGAGAACCCTAGTTGCAGGTAATTTTACTTAACCTGACAAATAAAACTGGATTTTTAAGAATCCACTCTTAGTAAGCATTTCTGCAAACAGAGTCATTGACTGTTGTTAAGCCTTACCTTGACTCCCTGAAAGCCAGCATACCCTTGAGAGTCTTTTCTTTAGTCGGGTAAGACTTGCTGAGTAATTCCATACTCAGGGCTTTGTCCCATGTTGTTTTTAGGTGAGGAAGCAACTAACTTTTGTTGCTTCTGTTCAAAGGTGGTACCAAAGGAAGAGCACCAGGAGTAAAGCTACGGGAGGAAAGGATCCTCCATAAAACTTTTGTTTGATACTTATCGGGAGGGGTTTTTGCCTCCCATGGGTTGTAATAATAATACTCAGCACTCGTATATTATATTTTTGGTCTGTAATATTATAACTCTATCTTACTTTTCAATAAAGGTAAGTTAATGTAATTGCTTCTGCATTTTCGTATCTCCGATGCTTGTAATATCTGCGTGATGGGTGAAACGCTCTTGGGAAAGGTAAGAAAAGCAGATACCGAACTTGTCAAGTAATTCAGGGCCACCTACAGGGTTGTCTGAAGTCTGTTGGACAAGGACAACTGTGGGTGGGCCTAATGACTTGGGAGGTTCCGTCACACTCATGCCTTGGGGCTAGTTGGTGCCGAGGCACGCCAATTGGTCCGGTGGATTTGCGCGCGGTTTTCCTTGTGCGCGGCGGCATATCTCTAAGGGGAAAAGTCTTATTAACATAGTTTTTATCATGATGCATGCATAATTACCGAATCAACCTTAGTTGATTCATAATCTTCTATACATCGCACTCTATTATCTGGTCTTTTAAAATCTGTACTTCAGAAGGTAGTTAGATAAGAAGGAAAAAAAATTTCTAGATAAGTCTTTGAAAATTCTTTTTGAAAGTGCCTCAACATCTGCAGAGATGGGCTTTGCTCCGATACCAGCTATGACAGAACCTCCCAAGTCATTAGGCCCATCTACAGTTGTCCTTGTCCAACAGACCTCAGACAACCCTGCAGGTGCCCCTGATCACTTGACAAGTTCGGTATCTGATTTCCTTACCTTGCCCAAGAGCGTTTCCCCTGTCACGCAGACATTACAATACATCGGAGGTACGAAAATGCGGAAGTATTTACAATAACTTACTTTATTGAAAAGTAAGAAAGAGTAGTATTTATTACAGACTAGAACAAATATAAGAGTGCTGAGTATTATTATTACATAACCTGAGAGACAAAAACCCCTCCCGATAAACAGTAAAAAGTTTTTCTTAACGGAGGACCCTTCCTCCTGTAGCTTCAGTCTTGATTTTCTTCTTTGGGCACCACCTTGGAACAAAAGCAACGAAAGTTTCCTGCTTCTTCACCTAAACCAACATGGGACAAAGCCCTAAGTACGAAGTGTACTTTCGCAAGTCTTACCCATCCAAAATAAAAGACTCTCAAGGATATGCTGGCCTTTTGGGGATCAAGGTATGGCTTATCAATAATCAAAGACTCTGTTTGCAGAAATGCTTACTAATAGTGGATCCTTAAAAATCTAGTTTTATTTGTTAGGTTAAGTAAAGTTACCTGCATCTAGGGTTCTTTCTACCCTAGTTCAATCACTGGACCTATACTAGCCAATTTCTTATCAACCCTTCTTATTCACTGGAATGCTACGTGTAGGTCAGTGACCAAGTCTTCATGTCCGTGAAGTTACGGCGATCTGAATCGATTATACTTAGCTGAGGATCTCCAATCACACGACATATGTAGCACTTAACCCTTGCATATGTCAACTCGCCACCGGGGTTCTTAAGACCAGATCAGGTTCACGCTAACCGAGAGCACAGATACACCACTGTCCAGCCCCTTGCCACGGAGGGTACACGCTACTCTCGCCATCTCTCCACTCTCATTGCGTGTTATCTTATTCTAGTATTAGTCTGTCCAAGGCAAAGCTTACCCATGACGAGGCATGTGACCAGTTAAAGGGTCCTCGATCATCAAGCCTACATCGAGAAGGTCCTTAATCGACTCAGACGGAGACACTACACCGAGACTCTCTTCTCGTGCAAGTCACCCGCCCGGTCTCAGCTTTATCATTTCAACCCAAAGTTTGGTACCTGGCAGAGGTACATCTTTTTCGATGTTGAACCCATCATGGCCATGATGGATCCACCATCAAGTTTTGTTTTTGAAAACATCCCACCCACATTGAAGCATCATCTTTTGTCAAAACAAAACATTTTGTTTTTCTAGAGCAATGCTAAGCATAAGAAAAACCTTTTTTGTAAAACAGGGGATTAAGGAGAAGTAATCAAATCCATGGAAGGAAATGCAACAACTGGTTTAGCACACAACTCCTATCACTTAATGCTTCAAGTAAGTGAGAAAGATTTCAAAATAACAAGGGGGTGGTAAGTGCACCAGGGCTTGCCTTGTGTGATAGGTGAATCGGGCTCTGCTCCACAGATATCAAAGTAGCAGTTTCCTGCCTGAGGTTCTTCAGGTGGTGGTGGTGGTGTAGTCCTTGCTTCTTCAACTTCGATTTCCTCCTCGTTCTCTAGATATTGCCATATATAATCATGAATGCTCATGAAAATGCAAAGATAATAAAAGTTTATTATCTAATGTCTTGAATATAACTTTCCTTCACGGATCTCCAGAAAACTAGGGTTTTCGGAGTCTATAGTGAAGTTCAATAGGCAGGGGCTAGGGTTTTGGGTTCTAAGTATCAAACATGGTCCAAAGCATACCAAATTTTACCCAAGGTTTCTAAATAATATTTAAAGTTTACCTAAAAAGTTTGGTGAATTTTTGAATTATTAATTATTCTCTAAAATTCTAGAAGTATGGTTTTTGGCTATTTTAAAGGTCCCATAATTCCCTATTGGAACTAAAAATCATGAAACTAATTTTATTAAATACTAAAGGAAATTAGAAGCCTAGCAAAATTGATCTGATATTTTTAGCATTTTTCTATAAGTTTCTGGAAATTCTTTAACCATGGAAAAAAATAAAAAGAAAAACAATGAACAGTTCTGGACCAGAACAAGCCCAGCTCGGCCCATCTACAGGCGGAAGTGCGCGCGCCCGCGCCCGCGGTATTGACTTTGCGAATAGGCCCCCGATGTTTTGAATAACCTGAAGCGGGGTCGCGGTATTATTCCTAGAGTCACTGACGATTTACAAAAACATCCCCGTAGTTCTATTTCTTCGTAGCCCGAAGTCCACGACGGCGAATAGCGCTGGGCCGAGCTCCGGTGAGCCTACACCGGCCGATTCACGCAACGACCGGTGCTCTACTTTGACTGAGACCGAATTCAAACCCTAACAAGAGTCTCCCCTCAACTATATTCACAATTGGACCTCTAACTCATTCTGTCCACGGTGACAGCGGGCACGACGGACATTCAAACACGTTCCCGGTGATATAGCACTGCCTAGCTAAATTGAATGGGTCAGCGAGTATTAGGAGCAAGTAAGGGTGCTAAAACAAGAGGACAGTGGGCATGAATGGACCTAAGACGAGCTAGCCACGGCGAGGTCACACCGCTCGGTGTTCTTGGGTGATTTGGGGGAAATCCCAAATTAGGGAGTTCTAGTGGATGATTCGAGGCACGGGTTGCTCTACTAGGTGCACAATTACTTAGCAGAGCAGGCGGGGTCAGCAATTTATAGCAGGCTTGAGTGGTGGCCAGTGAATTTGAGAAAGACTTGCGGCGGCTGGAGAAGAAGAAGGTTACTGGCGCGTGCCATTGGTGGCAATTACTGTGGCAAGCTCCCCGACAACCATCGGATGAGCTAACGTGAGTCACAGCGGTGAGGTTAATGTGCCAAGGCACATGGCGCAAGGCCGCGAAGTGGCTATCTCCGGCGAACCCATCCAAATCGACCGTGGTCTACTCGGGTACGGTTGCCAGAGTAAAATAGTGGTTGGAGTGTATCCACGACGTGATATTTACTTACCTCCGGTGCTATCCAACTGCTCCGAGCGCGAATCACCACGGCGATAGCACGAATCCGTGTGTGGCTCGTCGGTGGCGAGGGGATCAGAACCTGATCCTATATGTTACTGTACCATGGGATTGTTCTTCAGTCAACCTGACAGACCATGTTTGGGGCGGATTTCTTCCTGATTTTACATGGCAACTGTAACACCCCTGGTGTTACTGTAACTAAAACTTGAGCATGGCATCATAAGCATTGACATTGCATGTGTTTGACACACCTAGAGTGCATACACTAGGTAAAATTTTCAAACAAGTTGTATTGTTTAAGTGTTTTTGCAAATATTACCCTGGTTAAGGGACTTGACCCTAAATAGAGATTAAAGGGGTAAAACCTAATCCATGATGAGAAAACCTAAAGACTTTAGGGAAAGAGTCATAAAATATCCCCAAAAACAAAGTGGAATCACATTTAAACCCCTGGAATCCCAGAAACCCTAATTGGAACCCTGGAAAACCCTAAAACTAAAACCTAGGGGCCTATGTGCAAAATTAGTCCACTTTTGGACTAAAGTGCAAAAACCAAGTCAAATAAGTATCTTAAGTCATTTGGGTCACATATATGTGAATTTGCAAGCCAAACCCTAAGTTTTGGACCAAATTGCAAAAATCACCTCTTAAGCACTATATGTGAAATTCAGTGTTGAGGGCTCAACTTTGGAGCATTGGATCTTCCAAATTATTGAGAATTTGCCCTAGGTCACCACATCAATATTGTAGATCTATGGAAGGAGAGTAACTTTGTTATAGAACTCATGCCTTGGTATCATGAAGAATTCTGAAATAAATGAGCCCGAAGTTGCTCTGTCAGGCTTGTATCAAGAAACTGAAGCTGAACCTGAAGACAGAAGTGGTCACAGTGAGATGGAACCGATTTGAGCACGCCATAACTTTAAATACGTTCGATTTTGATCCAAGAATCCTATAGTAAGTTTGGAGACTGATGATTAGTGAACAAATTTTTTTAAGAGGGATCGCTCTGTTCCTAACAAGAAACTAGAGATAATTGGGTTGGATCATGGCCGGTTCAGGCGACTGAAGCAGATGCGCCATGGTACAGTAGACCATTGGGGATCAGACCGCCAGCTGGCTCGCTCGTCGCCGGTGAGTCGCCGTCGGTGGTCGATCTCGTGCTGCGATTCGTGCTTCGGGTACAGCAGATAAACTTGACCGGGTAAAAATCCGAGGCAGGATTGAGCTACGGCTAAGACCGCCGCACTTCACCCCAGCTCATCGTCGATTAGATAGCCTCGTCGCCGATAAGCTACCGTTGTCGCGCACCACGTGTCTTAGCACGAGACACCTTCGTGGTGACTCGGTAGTTGCATGTCCGGCGATCACCGGAATCACTGCCACGGTGAGAGCTACTTTTTCCCCACTGAGCTCACCGGCCGCTAACACCCCTCGGCCGAATTCGCCACCGACCCTCGATGCGCCTATAAATTGCGGATGCCGCTGGCTCCGTAGGGTAGTAAGCTAACCAGCCACCTCGAATCAGCCTCAACCATTCACTGAGAGCCGCGAATTTGGAGTTCTCCCCAAATCGTTTTTTGCCGCCGTGAAACCCACCGTACCGCGGCCAGACCACTCTGGTAAAGTTCCGTGCCTCTCAAGTGTTGTTATAGCATCTATGTAGGCACGTAAAGCTCACCGTAGCATCCGTTTGCCCAATCCAGGCCTGCATAATTGGGAACATGGGATCGACGCCGCGGTTTCCGCCGTGCACGTGGACAGGCCGTTCTCAGGGCATTCTTGTCAAATTGATGCGTGTTCCTAGGTCGCCTTGAGTAGGTTATGCTCCCGCTATCGCTCGACTGAGCATTCACCGCCGGCCGGGGCCAGTCCGTGCGGCATCGGTGATGAACGGCAAACGTGCCGTGGTCGGGGACTTTAAACCCAAAATAGATAGAAGTGGGAGGACTTTTATGCAAACTGTCAGCGACTGTGTTAAACAGTGGAAGACCAGATCCTAGTTTGTGAAAACCCCGAGGACTTTTGCGTAAAACCGCCAGCGCACGCGGGCGCGCGCGCGTGGACGTGCTTCTGTGGGTAGTGGGCTGACCTGGACTGGATTCGGCCCAATACTATTCACGAGTTTTCTTTTTCTTTTTCTTCCCGAGTTAAAACAATTATAGAAAACAGTAGAAAAATGATAAAATTGTGAAACCAATTTTCCTAGGTTTCTTATTTTCCCTAGAATTTAGTAAAAATAATTTTGTAATTTTTAGGTTAAATAAGGAATTTTAAGGCATTTAAAATAGCTTAAACCAATAGTTCTGGATTTTTAGAAATTAAATGATAATCCCAAAATTGCCCAAACTTTTTATATGAGTTCCTCATTTTATTTAGGAGCCTTAGGTAGAACTTGGGTTGATTTGGACCTTGTTTGATCACCAAACCCCAAAACACCCCCCTGCCCTATGAACTCCTTTACTGACTCCGGAAACCCTAAGTTCTCGGAGTACCGTGAAGGAAAGTTGTATTCAAGACTTAGATAATAAGTTTATATGATCTTTGCACCCTCATGAGCATCCCATGGCATCCATTCTTATACATATATATGGTTATGTTAGAACACGAAGAAGAAGAGGAAGTCACCGAAGAAAGGACACCACCACCCTCGGATTCTCAAGCAGGCAACTGCTTCTACTTTGATATTTGCAGATCCGAGCCAGACTCACCTGTTAACAAAGGCAAGCCTCGGTGCATTTGCCACCCCCTTGTGTTTTAAATCTTTCTCACTTGTTTGATGCACTAGGTGATAGGTGTTGATTGCTAAAACAATTCCTGCATTACTTTCCTTGGAATTTGATTACCTTCCTTGATACCCTGTTTTACAAAAAGTTTTGTTATGCTTAGTGTTGCTCTAGCAAAATAAAAGGATTTGTTTTACAAAAGATGTTTGGCAAAGTGGGAGGGTTGTTTTTAAAATAAAACTTGATGGTGAATCTGTCAAAGGCCTTGATGGATTCAACATTGGAAAAGATGTACCTCTGACAGGTACCAACCTTTGGGGTTAATAATTAAGCTGAGACCGGGCGGGTGACTTGCATGAGAAAGAGAGTCTCGGTGTAGTGTCTCCGTCTGAGTCGATTAAGGGCCGTCTCGATGTAAGCCTGCTGACCGAGGACCCTTTAACTGGTCACATGCCTCGTCATGGGTAAGCTTCGCCTCGGGTGGACTAAGGCCAGAATAAGATAACACGAAATGGGCGTGGAGCGGTGGCGAGAGTAGCGTGTACCCTCTGTGGCAAGAGGCTAGACGGTGGTGTATCTGTGCTCTCAGTTTGCGTGAACCTGATCTGGTCTTAAGAAACTCGGTGGTGGGTTGACATATGCAAGGGTTAAGTGCTACATATGTCGTGTGATCGGAGATCCTCAGCTGAGTATAATCGATTCGGATCGCCGTACCTCCGCGGTTATGGAGACTTGGCTACTGACTTACACGTAGCAATCCAGTGAAGTTGAAGGGTTGATAAGAAAATTGGCTAGTGCAGGCAAAGTGATTGATCTAGGGTAGAAAGAACTCTAGCTGCAGGTAATTTTACTTAACCTGACAATAAAATTGGATTTTAAGGATCCACTCGTAGTAAGCTTTTCTGCAAAACAGAGTCTTTGATTCTTGATAAGCCACTCCTTGAATCCCTCTAGCCAGCATACCCTTGAGAGTCTTTTCCTTAGTCGGGTAAGACTTGCTGAGTAATTCCATACTCAGGGTTTATCCCCTTGTTGTTTTTAGGTGAGGAAGCAGCAGAGTTCTGTTGCTTCTGTACCAAGGTGGTTCCTACTGAAGATAAGCAAGATTGAAGTGCGGGAGGAAAGGTTCCTCCATTAAGACTTTTGGTGTGATAGCTATCAGGAGGAGTTTTTACCTCCCTTGGTATGTGTAATAATATTACTCTGCACTCGTTTATATTCCTGGTCTGTAATAAACAACGTGATCTTACTTTTTAATAAATGTAAGCTTATGTAATCGCTTCCGCATTTCTTTATCTCCGATGTTCTGTAATGTCTGCAAGACGGGTGAGACGTTCCTGGAAAGGTAAGGAAAGATACCGAGCTTGTCAAGTAGTTCAGGGGCACCTATAGGGTTGTCTGAGGTCCGTTGGACAAGGACAACTGTAGGTGGGCCTAATTACTTGGGAGGTTCCGTCACAGCTGGTATCGGAGCGTAGCCCTTCTTGACAGATATTATGTGGCATCTTCAAAAGAATTTTCTAAGACTTATCTAGAAAATTGCTTCTCTTCTTACCTAAGTATTTCTGAAGAGTTTATTTCAAGGACCAGATAGGAAGAGTGCAATGTATAGAAGGTTGAATCGACTAAGGTTGATTCTGTACTTATTCATGCATCATGCTAAGAACTGTACTAATAAATTTTCCCCCTTAGCAAATGCCGCCACGTACAAGGAAAACGGCACGTAAGCATACTGGACCCATTGGTGTGCCTCGGCATCAACTTGCCCCACGAGAGCAAGAGCAAAATAGCAGTAGCGGGAGCAACGATCCTATTGGTGATCTCGAAGCTCGCGTGAATCATCTCCAAGCGGAGTTACAGCGCAGGACTAATCTATGGGTTGTGGACGGTGACCGGATAAATGATTTAAGAAGTTACATCCGCACCCTGCAAGATCAACTAGCTGACCGAGATTTGGCACTTGACTGGGCAGTGCATTCTCGTTCGGTAGCTTTAGCTAAGGAAGCAAAGGCTCTAGCACGAGTCAACGAACTTAGGGTTGCTGTTGATAACTTGCAGGTATATTGCAATACTTTGCATGAAGAAGTTCATGTACTGTATTCGCAATTACACCCAAATGTCCCTGCGGATCCCGTCAGGTCTGAAGCCGGAACCTCGCACACTGCGGGCGAAGCGCTTGGTGGCGAGTTAGACCTTTTTAGGCCCCCTCCTTCTTTGAGGTTGGTCGACGTATGGTCTCCCACCCCTGACGATGAAGCTACCAAGAATAAGCAGGAGTAGTAGTGTAGCTTGTAGAAGTAGAGATAGTAAGTTGTATAATAGGTTGAACTTTTGTATAATGGGTAATGTATCCTGTTATGTAATATCGAGTCTGTATCATTACTTTTTATAGTAATGTAAAATGGAAGGCTTCTTTGGCATTTTGTATTTATTTCAAATGATTTTTGCCTCAGATGCCGACCAGGACTCGAGGACAGGACGCAGCGGGAACTTCTGGGGGAAGGGATGTCACCCCAAATCCACCTCCGGTTCCTCCCACGTTGGCCGAGGCGATTGCCGCCTTGGTAAATGCCACCGCAGACAATACCCGCTTCCTTAGGGAAATGGCGGGTCAACAACAATTCCAGCAACAGGCAGGAAGGGGTTATCAGCAAGGCCCTCGTGAAACCACCTATCTGGACTTCTCTGAAACCCGTCCACCCCTATTCGTCAAGGCAGAGGACCCGTTGGAAGCCGACGAGTGGATACGGGTTATTGAACAAAAGTTTGGTCTTCTCCGTTGTTCAGAAATGCAGAAGCCATTATTCGCAGCACAGCAACTACGTGGCCCTGCCAGTACCTGGTGGGGAAATTTTGTGGCTATTCAACCTATCAACCATCAAATCACCTGGGAAGAATTTAAAGCAGCCTTCCGTGAGCACTACATACCTGAAGGTGTGCTGCATATGAAACAAGAGGAATTCATGAAGCTGAAACAAGGAGGAGATACCGTCAACCAGTATCTCAACAAGTTTAATCACCTGTCGCAGTATGCCATCGATCAGGTGAATACTGATTTGAAGAAAAAGAACTGCTTCATGAGGGGTCTAAATGACCGGTTGCAGCGAAAGATGGCCACATGTATAGATCTCACGTATGGAAAGGCTGTCAGTACAGCCATATCTGTGGAAGCAAAATACGCAAGTTCTGGAAAGAACAAGGGATTCAGTGGTGAGAGGCCTAATCAGGGCCAGGCGAAGAGGCAATGGTTTGTCATCCGGCCTTCTAGCCAAAATCGCACTTTTTCTCGTCCACCTGCATTCCCTTTTAAACAGCCCATTATTATTCGCCCCAACAATACCCCCACTACCCCAAATCAGCCGGGTGCCCCAGGCACTCGATTCTGCTTTGCCCAGCTCTTCAACAGGGTGTTTCGATTGCGGCAAGTCGGGACATTTCATCAAAGACTGCCCATATCCCAAGCAAAATCAATCCAGTGCTCAGCAAGGATCTGGGAAGTCAACTCAACCTAAGGGAAATACTGTGGGGAAGAATACAAGGAAGACGGGGCATGTATACTACACCCAAGTGGCCACTACACCGGAAGGAGAGCCGGTGATGATGGGTACGTTTCCCGTGGCCAGTCACCCTGCAATTATTCTTTTTGATTCTGGTGCTTCGCATACATTCATTAGCAAGAAATTTGTGGAGCAACATCACATTGCATGCCATGAATCAAAAGAGGGATTTAAAATTCATTCACCTGGGGGACATATTTTTACTTGAGAAGTGGCCTATGATGTGCCAGTAACAATGGCCGGACAGAACTTTCCTGCTAACATGATTGTTCTGAAAGGCCAGGATATAGATGTAATTTTGGGTATGAATTGGTTAACCCAACACAAGGCAATTCTCAACACTGAACTCAGAACCGTCAGGTTGAGCTATAATCAAGAAGAGATTCTTTTGTCTCTCCCCGTAACCAATCCAGCCAAAGCTTCTGGTAGAATATATGAAGCTATTGTACCGGAGATCAAGAACATTCCGGTAGTATGTGAGTTTCCAGATGTATTTTCGGAAGATTTGCCTGGACTGCCCCCTGAAAGAGATGTAGAATTTGTAATTGAGCTAAAGCCCGGTACGGCTCCCATCTCTCGAAGATCGTACCGTATGCCCCCTAATGAGTTGGCGGAATTGAAGATTCAATTACAAGATCTACTGAATAAGGGATTCATCCGGCCAAGCTCGTCTCCATGGGGTTGCCCCGCCATTTTTGTTAAAAAGAAGGATCAAACCTTGCGAATGTGCGTGGATTATCGACCCCTGAATGAGGTCACTATCAAGAATAAGTACCCTCTTCCAAGGATCGATATCTTATTTGATCAACTGACTGGGGCGAGGGTATTTTCCAAAATTGATCTCAGGTCGGGCTATCACCAAATCCGTATTCGGCCCAAGGATATACCGAAGACCACGTTTACTACGCGGTATGGTTTATTTGAGTATTTGGTAATGTCTTTTGGGCTAACAAATGCTCCTGCCCACTTCACCTATTTGATGAACTCGATGTTCATGCCCGAGTTGGACAAGTTCGTGGTGGTCTTCATCGATGATATCTTGATATATTCTAAAAATGAAGAGGAGCATGCTCAACATCTACGGATTGTATTGACGCGTCTGAGGGAACATCAGCTGTATGCCAAATTCAGCAAGTGCGCGTTTTGGCTGGAGGAAATTCAATTTTTGGGGCACGTGTTATCGGCCAAAGGAATTGCGGTAGATCCTAGCAAAGTCAAAGATATTCTGGAGTGGAAACCCCCAACCACTGTTCACCAAGTCCGGAGTTTTCTTGGACTAGCTGGATATTATCGCAGATTCATACCAGATTTTTCTAAGCTTGTGAAGCCAATCACAAGTTTATTGAAAAATGACATTAAGTTCAATTGGTCTTCTAAGTGTAATGAAGCCTTTGAGCAATTGAAGACGTTATTAACCACTGCTCCGGTATTGGCTCAACCGGACATCACTAAGCCTTTTGATGTATATTGTGATGCGTCTGGCAGTGGACTCGGCTGTGTATTAATGCAAGAGGGCCGAGTAATTGCATATGCTTCAAGGCAGTTGCGCCGACATGAGGAGCATTACCCAACTCATGATCTGGAGCTAGCTGCTGTGGTTCATGCCTTGAAAATTTGGCGTCACTATCTGCTGGGAAATATCTGTCATATATATACAGATCATAAAAGCTTGAAGTACATCTTCACCCAGTCAGAATTAAATATGAGGCAAAGACGATGGCTTGAGCTTATTAAGGACTATGAACTGGAGATCCATTATCACCCAGGCAAAGCCAATGTGGTGGCAGATGCGCTAAGCCGTAAGGCTTCCTGCCACTGTCTTGTGGTCAAGACCTCTGACAACACTTTATGTCAAGAGATGGAAAAGTTAAACCTGGGGATAATCCAACAAGGGACTCTGAATCAGCTAAAGCTTGAGTCAATTATTTTGCAAAGGATAATTGATGCTCAAAAGGATAATCTGGGTATGAAGCACATACGAGAGAAGATAAGGGCTGGAACAGCCAAATGTTTCAAGGAAGACGATCAAGGTGTGATATGGTTTAAAAACCGCATAGTAGTGCCAAAGGATGAAGAACTCCGCCAGCAAATTCTTGATGAAGCACATCTTAGTCGTTATTCTATTCATCCCGGAAGCACTAAGATGTACCAAGATTTGAAGCAGCACTACTGGTGGACGAAGATGAAAATTGAAATTGCACGCTATGTGGCTAAGTGTGACACTTGCAGACGTGTCAAAGCCATACACATGAAAACTGCTGGTCCATTACAATCTTTGCCGATCCCAACATGGAAATGGGAAGATATAAGTATGAACTTTATCGTGGGATTGCCCAGGACTGCAAAAGGGTATGATTCTATCTGGGTCATAATTGATCGGCTTACGAAGATTGCTCACTTTTTGCCGGTCAAGACGGATTCCCCAGTTACTGTCTACACCCAATTGTACATTGCTCGTATTCTTAGTCTGCATGGTGTTCCGAAAACCATTGTGTCGGATTGTGGACCCCAATTTGTAGCCAAGTTTTGGGAAGCACTTCACAAATCCTTGGGTACTAAGTTGCTCCATAGTTCGGCATATCATCCACAAACCAGTGGACAAACTGAGAGGGTTAATCAAGTACTCGAAGATATGTTGCGAGCATGTGTCCTAGATTTCTCACCAAAATGGGATGAATGTTTACCTTTGGCGGAGTTTTCATACAATAATAGTTATCAAGAAAGTATCAAGATGGCACCTTTTGAAGCTTTATATGGGCGACGGTGTCGAACTCCGCTAAATTGGTCTGAACCTGGAGAAAGGTATTTCTTTAGGCCTGACATAGTGAAGGAGGCCGAGGAAAAGGTTCAGAAAGTTATTCATAATCTGAAGAAAGCCCAAGCTCGGCAGAAGAGCTATGCAGACAAACGGCGAATGCCCTTGTATTTTCTTGAAGGGGACTATGTTTACTTGAAGGTTTCACCAATGAAGGGAGTATCGCGTTTCGAGATAAAAGGAAAGCTTGCACCCAGGTACATTGGTCCATTTCCTATCCTTCAAAGATATGGGCCAGTGGCGTATCGACTTCAACTTCCCGAAACATTGTCTGCTGTACATAATGTGTTCCATGTATCACAATTGAAGAAGTGTCTTCGGGTTCCTGATCGAACCATTGAAGTGACAGATGTTGTCCTGGAACCAGATCTAACATACTCGGAACATCCTATTCGAGTTCTGGATCAAAAGGACAGGGTTACCCGGAGAAAGACTCTCAAGTTCTACAAGATACAATGGAACCAACATTCTGAGGAAGAAGCTACGTGGGAAACTCAAGACTTTTTAGATAAGAATTTCCCAGGTTTTCTAACCTCATGTAATTTGTAAAGTGTATATAGTTATTGCAATAAAGGAGTGAACCCCCACACCACCCCTGCCTTGTACCAGAAATAAGGAAATACAAATGTGAAGCATTTCCTTTTCCCTAGGACTTTAAATCTCGGGACAAGATTCTTTTATGGGGGGAAGGATGTAACACCCCTGGTGTTACTGTAACTAAAACTTGAGCATGGCATCATAAGCATTGACATTGCATGTGTTTGACACACCTAGAGTGCATTCACTAGGTAAAATTTTCAAACAAGTTGTATTGTTTAAGTGTTTTTGCAAATAGAACCCTGGTTAAGGGACTTGACCCTAAATAGAGATTAAAGGGGTAAAACCTAATCCATGATGAGAAAACCTAAAGACTTTAGGGAAAGAGTCATAAAATATCCCCAAAAACAAAGTGGAATCACATTTAAACCCCTGGAATCCCAGAAACCCTAATTGGAACCCTGGAAAACCCTAAAACTAAAACCTAGGGGCCTATGTGCAAAATTAGTCCACTTTTGAACTAAAGTGCAAAAACCAAGTCAAATAAGTATCTTAAGTCATTTGGGTCACATATATGTGAATTTGCAAGCCAAACCCTAAGTTTTGGACCAAATTGCAAAAATCACCTCTTAAGCACTATAGGGGCTAAGTCTGAAATTCAGTGTTGAGGGCTCAACTTTGGAGCATTGGATCTTCCAAATTATTGAGAACTTGCCCTAGGTCACCACATCAATATTGTAGATCTATGGAAGGAGAGTAACTTTGTTATAGAACTCATGCCTTGGTATCATGAAGAATTCTGAAATAAATGAGCCCGAAGTTGCTTTGTCAGGCTTGTATCAAGAAACTGAAGCTGAACCTGAAGACAGAAGTGGTCACAGTGAGATGGAACCGATTTGAGCACACCATAACTTTAAATACGTTCGATTTTGATCCAAGAATCCTATAGTAAGTTTGGAGACTGATGATTAGTGAACAAATTTTTTTAAGAGGGATCGCTCTGTTCCTAACAAGAAACTAGAGATAATTGGGTTGGATCATGGCCGGTTCAGGCGACTGAAGCAGATGCGCCATGGTACAGTAGACCATTGGGGATCAGACCGCCAGCTGGCTCGCTCGTCGCCGGTGAGTCGCCGCCAGTGGTCGATCTCGTGCTGCGATTCGTGCTTCGGGTACAGCAGATAAACTTGACCGGGTAAAAATCCGAGGCAGGATTGAGCTACGGCTAAGACCGCCACACTTCACCCCAGCTCATCGTCAATTAGATAGCCTCGTCGCCGATAAGCTACCGTCGTCGCGCACCACGTGTCTTAGCACGAGACACCTTCGTGGTGACTCGGTAGTTGCATGTCCGGCGATCACCGGAATCACTGCCACGGTGAGAGCTACTTTTTCCCCACTGAGCTCACCGGCCGCTAACACCCCTCGGCCGAATTCGCCACCGACCCTCGATGCGCCTATAAATTGCGGATGCCGCCGGCTCCGTAGGGTAGTAAGTAGGGCTGGGCAAAAAACCCGTAACCCGAAACCCGAACCCGGAATACCCGAACCCGAACCCGAACCCGAAATACCCGAAACCCGAATTTTGTTCGGGAATTTTGGGTAGCAACTTGCAAAACCCGAATTTAGTTCGGGTAATTCGGGTATCACAATCGGGTACCCGAAATACCCGAATTACCCGAACTTTCATGTGTCATGTACTCATGGCATACTTAATTATTAATTTGTACATTTATAATTATGTGTATGTGTGCATAACTTGTGATTGTAGATTGCTTGTATTTTATATGTCCATGTATATCATTATTCAAACTATATTTTTATACTAATTTAATAGGGCGTATGTGTTTTTATGAAGCCGACACAATAGTTCGGGTAGTTCGGGAATACCCGAACCCGAACCCGAAATTTCGGGTACCCGAATTTTTTGGTATTGCAAAACCCGTTGTAATTTCGGGTATCAATTCTTAAAACCCGAAATTTTAAAAACCCGAATTACCCGACCCGAAATTTTCGGGTAACCCGAATGCCCACCCCTAGTAGTAAGCTAACCAGCCACCTCAAATCAGCCTCAACCATTCAGTGAGAGCCACGAATTTGGAGTTCTCCCCGATTCGTTTTTCGCCGCCGTGAAACCCACCCTACCGCGGCCAGACCACTCTGGTAAAGTTCCGCGCCTCTCAAGTGTTGTTCTAGCATCTATGTAGGCACGTAAAGCTCACCGTAGTATCCGTTTGCCCAATCCAGGCCTGCATAATTGGGAACATGGGATCGACGCCGCGGTTTCCGTCGTGCACGTGGACAGGCCGTTCTCAGGGCGTTCTTGTCAAATTGATGCGTGTTCCTAGGTCGCCTTGAGTAGGTTATGCTCCCGCTGTCGCTCGACTGAGCATTCACCGCCGGCCGGGGCCAGTCCGTGCGGCGTCGGTGATGAACGGCAAACGTGCCGTGGTCGGGGACTTTGAACCCAAAATAGATAGAAGTGGGAGGACTTTTATGCAAACTGTCAGCGACTGTGTTAAACAGTGGAAGACCGGATCCCAGTTTGTGAAAACCCCGAGGACTTTTGCGCAAAACCGCCAGCGCACGAGGGCGCGCGCGCGTGGACATGCTTCTGCGGGTAGTGGGCCGACCTGGACTGGATTCGGCCCAATACTATTCACGAGTTTTCTTTTTCTTTTTCTTCCCGAGTTAAAACAATTATAGAAAACAGTAGAAAAATGATAAAATTGTGAAACCAATTTTCCTAGGTTTCTTATTTTCCCTAGAATTTAGTAAAAATAATTTTGTGATTTTTAGGTTAAATAAGGAATTTTAAGGCATTTAAAATAGCTTAAACCAATAGTTCTGGATTTTTAGAAATTAAATGATAATCCCAAAATTGCCCAAACTTTTTATATGAGTTCCTCATTTTATTTAGGAGCCTTAGGTAGAATTTGGGTTGATTTGGACCTTGTTTGATCACCAAACCCCAAAACACCCCCCTGCCTTATGAACTCCTTTACTGACTCCGGAAACCCTAAGTTCTCGGAGTACCGTGAAGGAAAGTTGTATTCAAGACTTAGATAATAAGTTTATATGATCTTTGCACCCTCATGAGCATCCCATGGCATCCATTCTTATACATATATATGGTTATGTTAGAACACGAAGAAGAAGAGGAAGTCACCGAAGAAAGGACACCACCACCCTCGGATTCTCAAGCAGGCAACTGCTTCTACTTTGATATTTGCAGATCCGAGCCAGACTCACCTGTTAACAAAGGCAAGCCCCGGTGCATTTGCCACCCCCTTGTGTTTTAAATCTTTCTCACTTGTTTGATGCACTAGGTGATAGGTGTTGATTGCTAAAACAATTCCTGCATTACTTTCCTTGGAATTTGATTACCTTCCTTGATACCCTGTTTTACAAAAGGTTTTGTTATGCTTAGTGTTGCTCTAGCAAAATAAAAGGATTTGTTTTACAAAAGATGTTTGGCAAAGTGGGAGGGTTGTTTTTAAAATAAAACTTGATGGTGAATCTGTCAAAGGCCTTGATGGATTCAACATTGGAAAAGATGTACCTCTGACAGGTACCAACCTTTGGGGTTAATAATTAAGCTGAGACCGGGCGGGTGACTTGCACGAGAAAGAGAGTCTCGGTGTAGTGTCTCCGTCTGAGTCGATTAAGGGCCGTCTCGATGTAAGCCTGCTGACCGAGGACCCTTTAACTGGTCACATGCCTCGTCATGGGTAAGCTTTGCCTCGGGTGGACTAAGGCCAGAATAAGATAACACAAAATGGGCGTGGAGCGGTGGCGAGAGTAGCGTGTACCCTCCGTGGCAAGAGGCTGGACGGTGGTGTATCTGTGCTCTCAGTTTGCGTGAACCTGATCTGGTCTTAAGAAACTCGGTGGCGGGTTGACATATGCAAGGGTTAAGTGCTACATATGTCGTGTGATCGGAGATCCTCAGCTGAGTATAATCGATTCGGATCGCCGTACCTCCGCGGTTATGGAGACTTGGCCACTGACTTACACGTAGCAATCCAGTGAAGTTGAAGGGTTGATAAGAAAATTGGCTAGTGCAGGCAAAGTGATTGATCTAGGGTAGAAAGGACTCTAGCTGCAGGTAATTTTACTTAACCTGACAATAAAATTGGATTTTAAGGATCCACTCGTAGTAAGCTTTTCTGCAAAACAGAGTCTTTGATTCTTGATAAGCCACTCCTTGAATCCCTCTAGCCAGCATACCCTTGAGAGTCTTTTCCTTAGTCGGGTAAGACTTGCTGAGTAATTCCATACTCAGGGTTTATCCCCTTGTTGTTTTTAGGTGAGGAAGCAGCAGAGTTCTGCTGCTTCTGTACCAAGGTGGTTCCTACTGAAGATAAGCAAGATTGAAGTGTGGGAGGAAAGGTTCCTCCATTAAGACTTTTTGTGTGATAGCTGTCAGGAGGAGTTTTTACCTCCCTTGGTATGTGTAATAATATTACTCTGCACTCGTTTATATTCCTGGTCTGTAATAAACAACGTGATCTTACTTTTTAATAAATGTAAGCTTATGTAATCGCTTCCGCATTTCTTTATCTCCGATGTTCTGTAATGTCTGCAAGACGGGTGAGACGTTCCTGGAAAGGTAAGGAAAGATACCGAGCTTGTCAAGTAGTTCAGGGGCACCTATAGGGTTGTCTGAGGTCCGTTGGACAAGGACAACTGTAGGTGGGCCTAATTACTTGGGAGGTTCCGTCACAGCAACAAGGCCATTGTTCTATAGCAAAGTTGTAGCCTAATGATCTAGCTACAAACTTACTATAGCAACCATAGCCAAACACTGACTGGATTATGGTCGAATCCGAGTCCAAAGATTGCCCAATCACACTGTGAGCTAGAATTCAGACCTAAGGCAGTCTGATAGCCCATCTTTGGGCCTAATTATCTCAAAATATTTAATGACACCAAGGCATAATCCCTATAGCAAAGTTGTCCTCTTTTTATAGCTCTACAAATTTGATGTGTTGACCTAGGGCAAAATCTTCATAATTTGGAAGATATAGAGCTTCAAAGTTGATCCAATTCCTGAATTTCAGACTTCACTGAATAGAGTTCAAGTGGGGCTTTTTTTGCAAATAAGTCCAAATCTCAAGGTTTAATTTGCAAATCCACATACATGTGAATCATATGAGTTAAGGTACCCTAATTTCATGGTTTTTGCACTTACGTCCAAAAATGTGCACACTTTTACAGATAACCCCTAGGGTTATATTCCAGGGTTTTCTAGGGGTCTATTTAGGGTTTTTGGTGCTTTTAGGATTTGGATGCTACTTAAGTCCATCCATGATGATATTTTATGATCATTTCAACTAAGTTTTGAAGTTTTCTCTTAGTTAAGCTTTGTTTACTCTTCTGAGTCTAGTTTAGGGTTAAGTACCCTATTCTAGGGTTTTACCCACAACCATTCATATCCACACAACTTGTTTGAAATTTTTGCCTAGTGAATGCATTCTAGGTGTAACAAACACATGATATGCCCATGCTTATGATGTTATGCTCAAGTTTTAGTGGTAGTAAAACTAGGGGTGTTACATTCTCCTCCGAGTCCGAGGGGTCCCCGGTCTACGCTTCCCCCCGGTGTCGTCCGATGACTCGGACGACTCCCAGAGGATAGCCGCCGAGGTGTGGACGTACATCCGCTCCATCGAGCGCGCTGGGCTCAAGGGTTCGGATGAGTCGGAGGTCTCCTCGGACGAGGAGAACTCTTTCGACTTGTCTAAGGAAGGGAGCAACAGCGATGGCGACGACGAGGGCGACGACGGCGATGGCGGTGACGGCGGCGATGGTCGCGACAACGGCGGCAACGGTGGCGGAAGCGACGACAACGGCAAGGGCGATAGAACAGCAGCAAGGCCAGTGGCAAAGCGCCACTGGCTTAAATATTAGTATAGATAATTAGTAGTAGCAGTAGTAGTAGTAAAATAATGTAGTAGTAGTTAGTAGTATAGTGTAATGTAAGTAATGTAGTAATGTAATGTAGTAAAAAGGGAAGAAAAGACCGACTCATAATGAGTTAGTCTTTAAGTTTGTGAAAACTTCCCTCCTCTATGTAATGAAGAACCTTGGCCGGTCTAAATGAATATTGCCTCTTTTTTTATAAGTGCTTGATAGTTCGCTTTTGCATCTAACATTGCCGGCGTTATCGAAAATAATCACCGAGCGATAACTGATGATGCTGACGTTTTAGAAGTAACAGCTGAGTCATGCTTGGT
This sequence comes from Zea luxurians, assembly GCA_029449295.1. Taxonomy (NCBI): domain Eukaryota; kingdom Viridiplantae; phylum Streptophyta; class Magnoliopsida; order Poales; family Poaceae; genus Zea; species Zea luxurians. Next base: position 32,306,175 of record JAOPSE010000024.1, on the reverse strand, counting down.
ATTGTCGGCGTTTTAGAAGTAACGGCTGAGTTATGTTTGACGTTGTCAGCATTTTAGAGATAATGGCCGAGTGGTGCTTGATGTTGTCGGCGCTTTTAGAGGTAACAACCGAGTTATGTCGGAAGTCTCGTTTTCCAGAGTGATGACTTGGCCCTTTTAAGAAATGGCGCCCAACCCGGGAAAACCCCATTTATACTCATGTCGACGTGCATTTTTGATTTCTGAGCCCTAACTTCGCATTTCTGCCTCGAACCACTTTTTTGCTTCTCTGAAATTCCGCTCCCCTTCATCCCTGCAGCGAGGTTGCAATGGCGCCAAAATGGAAGAACCAGAGCTCTGCTGTGGCAATCATTCCTCCCATCGACCTCAACAGTCAGTTGTCGTTCGTAGGTAACCACATGTCTGTTGTTTCAGAATCAGATCTTCTTCATCTTGTTAATGTTGGGGTTCTTCTTCCAAAAGAGATCTCCTCTTGGTGGATTTGCCGCGGGGTCACTGTTCTGACAGAAGACACCCACGAGTCCGTCATCTATGTTCCTTTTCTTATCCGCGGCCTTGCTCTTCCTGTTTCTCCCTTCTTCCGCGGCTTCCTTGATTTATATGATCTGAACTTGACCCATCTGAACCCTAATTCTATCCTGCAAATTTCTATCTTCGTGCATCTTTGTGAGGCCTACCTCGGGAATTTTCCCCATTTTGGTCTCTGGAAGTATTTGTATCATTGTCGGCCCGGGATGGCTAGGGGGCAGCATCAGCTCGTTGGTGGTGCAAGTTTGGAGATGTGTCGTGGGAGGAAGACAGAATACCTTGATATTCCTCTTAAGGATAGCATTAAAGGGTGGCGCCTTGAGTGGTTTATTATGGAAAACCACTGCGAGTCCCTCCCCCCTCGGTCGGGGAGGCAACCAAATGTACGTACTTCGAGCTGGGTTGAGTCTCCAACTCCTTCGGAGGTAACGGAGGCCAGAGTTCTGCTTGCTGAGATCTATCTGCTGAAGGAGAAAGGTCTGACTGCTGAAGCTGTGGTTGCCGATTTCGTCTTCAAGAATATCCAACCTTTGAAGGATATGGCATACCTTGCATATCTGTACAGCGGCATCAATGATGGCACCCGGGTGACAAACAAGAGAATTCCCACTGCCGATCTGCTGAGCCGACTAGATACGATCTTGAGGGGCAGAGTTTCGAACGTTGGTGCTCCTGTTGCTTATTCTGCCTGGAACTTGCCATCACATAGATCCTTTTTTGAGTTTGTGTCTAATCCTCCTGCCCCTGATGGTGGTCTGGGTCTTAGAGTGCGACCCTCCCCTGAAGACATTGAAGCTTTAATTGCCCCACTCCAGAGTCTCCCAGAGGGTGAGAGACAGACTCATTTCGAGATGTCAGCTGCACGGACGACGAGGAGATAGATGATATGCTCAACTTGTTGGCTAGGGAATCATCTGACTCGACATATGTGGAGCCAATGGCTATCACGGACGGGCAAGAACTTGTTGGAATGGAGAGGATCCGGAAACCTAAAGAGGTCTGTCCAAAGCGTCCACGCCGAGTGAGTCGGCCTACTGCGCCCGTTGAAGAGAAAAGGAAGAAGAGGCGACTTCGATGACTGTCGAGCTTGGATCATGGCGCGGGTCCTTCGGCGCCGGTTTGTGATGAAGTGCCTGCAGAGGTCCTTACTGAGGTTGATCCCAATGGTTATGCCCATGCTAAAGTTGATCCCAATGGGTGCATACATGCTGAAGTTGATCCCAATGGGTGCGTTCATGCTGAAGTTGAACCCAATGGGTGTGACCGTCCTGCAGTTGATCCCAATGGGTGTGACCGTGCATCGGTTGTCGTCCGTATATTTGTTGAAGATGAAGAAGAAGAAGTCCCGCTGATTCACAAGAATAGCCGACATTACAGAGGTAGTAAGGGGGATAGTGACATTCCTTCTCTAGCTCTGTCAGCTCTTATCAGCCTTCAAGAACTGTCAATATTGGATTTTGATCAGGCCCTTGAGGAGGTCGTCCCTGAGGATATGCTATTGGATCCGACTGCTGATGATATGATGGCTATTTGTTCAGAAATTCCAGCCACGAGATTGGAGGTATCCTGAGCAGTGTCTCGTGCGTCGTCGACTTTGGAAGGTAGTCTTCAATGCCGAGGCGCTGGTCCGGATTGCCCGATTGACATGGAGGTGACAAAGGATCGTTCAGCCTTAGAGGTGGCTGTTGTAGAAGACCCAGCTCCCGAGGGTGGTGCTGGCAGTTACCCAGCCCCCGAGGGTGTCGCTGGTAGTGATCCGGCTCTGGTGGGTAGCGCGAGCTGCAACCCAGCCCCCAAGGGTGTTGCCGGTAGTGATCCGGCTCTGGTGGGTGGTGCGAGCTGCAACCCAGCCCCCGAGGGTGTTCAGGTGAGCTCTCCTTCCCACACCTCCATGGACGTCCATGTCGGGTCGTCTCCACCACGATCCGATGGGGCGATGTCGATGCATGCTTCTTCGGCTTCGAGCGAACAAGTAGCCTTGGAGGTCAGCGAGCCAGATGCTAGAAGTTTGTATCCGCTTGTGGGGCTGAGCTCACCCCTGACAACATTCTTCAAATTGTTCCGGTTGATCTTCCTTCGTCGAGCTATGACGTAGCTCCCCCTGACTTGGGGTTACAATCATTCCTTTCCAATCTTCAGGTGAGTCAGCTCTTGCATTTTATCATTCCTCTTGGTAAATTATCTTTCCTATACTCATTTGTCTTTGATCACAGGCTTAGGTTGACGGAATGTCTGCTCAGTTGAGGTCACATGGTGCCACTGTCCTGGAAGGAGCTCTGTCTCTAATGCAGTGTAACCCATTGCTGCTTCAGAAACAGATTGCTGACTTGAAGGCATCAAACACTGGTTAGTAACTTTGTTTCTTCCTTAGCTGTTTCGATTGATCAATCTGTTTTTAACCATGTATCCCTCTTCAGCTGCCTTATCAGATATGGCTCGGCGATGCTCCGAGCTTGAGGAAAAACATCTTCAAAGTCAAGCTGGCTCAACCCGACGGTACTCTGATCTTGAGGAGAAGTATTCTCAAGGTCAAACTGACCTGGCTCGGGTTTTTGCTTCTTTGGATGATGCACATTCTTTGAATTCTTCTCTCAATTCTCAGCTTAACTCCGAAAGGGCAGCACATGAGGTAAGCTTCCTTAGTTGGCTTTGCCATGCTTACTATTTACTGGATGCTGAAAGTTGCTTCTTGTTCATAGGAGGAGAAACGAGCACTCGCAGCTTCTCGTGATAATCTGGACATGTTATATCTTGATGCCAGCAATTCCTTAACCATCTTGGAGAGGAGCCATCGCTTCACTATGTCAGATCTGGATCATCATCATCACGAGCTGCAAGCGTCCCGTGATGAGGTCCTGCGGTTTAGACAGTTGGTGTCAAGCAAGGATTCCATCATCAAAGATCTGCGTGCCTCCAAGAAGTTAGTCACCCAGGAGCTAGAGGCCGCTCGACTGGCTACCAAAGTTTCAGAGGACAACTGCGCCATTTTGAAGGCTCAGCACGACAAGGCTATGGACAAAGCCATTCGTGCGGGGCAGATCTTGATGAGGAGGCCCCGCATAGTGGTTCCTGATGACATTGTTGCCGACGTTAAGGCTGCCCCTGATGCTTTGAGCTGACCTTCTTCTTCACTGGCTCCTATGGAAAACATTGCCAACCGAGATGTTTCGATGCAGTGACATCCTGCGAAATACTGAATGTACTATGAATTATATGTGTTTGAGATGGTTGTATTTGAATATTTTGCGGATAGGGCACTAGAATGTGTCCTTGGTGCTGACAATTATAACATCCTGTTCTCCTGAAGTACTGATTGTTTTTGTTGTCAGGGTATATCAGTCATCCTGAACAATTATGAAAGTAAATGTAGCGTGCTGGTTTTGGAAATTTCCTTGGCTTACGTCAATCGCTTGGCTGGTTAGGCATAGTGGTCGCCTTAGGATAGGTAGATGTATCATGCTGACTTTTAAATCATTGCTGACTTTTGAGCCGATTGTCCTGCTAGCAGGGTATAGTGGTTCCCCTAAGCCGAGTTAGCACGAACATGTAGCATCATCTTAGGCCGTTGCCGACCTAAGGTTACTGCTCTGTTAGTAGGGCATAGTGGTCGCCCTAAGTCGAGTAAGTGCGAGCATGTTGTACCGTCTTAAGTCGTCACCGACTTAAGCCGATTACTCCGTTAGTAGGGTATAGTGGTCACCCTAAGTCAAGTAAGCGCGAGAATGTTGCACCGTCTTGAGTCGTCACCGACTTAAGCCGATTGCTCCGTTAGTAGGGTATAGTGGTCACCCTAAGTCAAGTAAGTGTGAGCATGTTGCACCGTCTTAAGTCGTCGCCGACTTAAGCCGATTGCTCCGTTAGTAGGGTATAGTGGTCACCCTAAGTCAAGTAAGTGTGAGCATGTTGCACCATCTTAAGTCGTCACCGACTTAAGCCAATTGCTCTGTTAGTAGGGTATAGTGGTCACCCTAAGTCAAGTAAGCGCGGGCATGTTGCACCGTCTTAAGTCGTCGCCGACTTAAGCCAATTGCTCCGTTAGTAGGGTATAGTGGTCACCCTAAGTCAAGTAAGCGCGTTGATTCCAAGTCCAATTGAATCAAAGTCAAGTGATAGTTAATAGTTTGAATGCCCTTGAAAATGAAAACTTTATTGATGATGTATTCTCCCATTATAGAGTACAATGTTGCTCTGATAGCTTTTGAGGTCTTGCTAAGGGTAAAACTTTCTAAGATGCTCTATGTTCCATGAATTCCCTACTTCCATACCATCCATTTGAGTAAGCCGATATGATCCTGGCCGAGTGACCTCCGAAACAATGAATGGCCCTTCCCATAGGGGTGACAACTTGTGTCGTCCTTCCCCCGTTAGAATTCGGCGAAGGACCAAGTCTCCCACTACAAAGGATCAATGTCGTATAGCTTTATCATGATAGCGCCTCAAGGTCTGCTGGTATCTGGCTGACTGAATTACTGTGTTCAATCGCTCTTCCTCCAGCACATCAATATCCTCTAGCCTGGTAGCTTCTGCTTCAGCTATGCTTTCGAAGACTAGCCTTGGCGCCCCGAACTTGAGGTCGGCGGGGTAGCACTGCTTCCGAACCATAGACCATGAAGAACGGGGTATTTCTATGCAGGGCTCGACTAGGTTGAGTTCTCAAGCTCCAAACCACATAGGGCAATTCTCTAATTCACTTTCCTGCAAACTTTTCATTTTTGTCGAACACCTTCTTCCTGAGTGCTTCCAGTATCATTCCATTGGCCTTTCCACCTGACCATTAGCTCTTGGGTGTGCTACTGATGCATACTTGATTTGGATACTCCGTTGTTCGCAGAAATCAAAGAATTCAGAGCTAGTGAAGTTGGATCCCAAGTCAGTTATGATGCTATTCAGTATCCCAAACCTGAATATTTTGTCTTGTATGAACTTCCACTGCCTTGGCTAAAGTTAAAGAAGCAATAGGTTTGTACTCTATCCATTTGGTGAATTTGTCGATGGCAACCAGCACGTGAGTATAGCCTCCCTGAGCTTTCTTGAAGGGTCCAATCATGTCCAACCCCCAGCACGCAAATGGCCATGTTACAGGTATGGTCTACAGCTGTTGTGCTGGTAAATGTTGTTGCTTTGACAAGAATTGGCAAGCTTCACATCTCTGGACTAACTCGACTACGTCACTCTTTGCTGTTGGCCAATAGAAACCAGACTTGAAAACATTCCCAACCAGAGTTCTAGATGTTGCGTGTATTCCACACTGTCCGGCGTGGATCTCATCTAATAGCTGTTTCCCAGTGATTGAGGAAATGCACTTCATGAGGACTCCTGTCGCACCCCTTCTATACAGTGCACCCCCTATGAGGGTGTAGTGGGCCGACTGTCTCGCAATGCGTTCTTCTTCATTCCTTATGTACCTGATGATAAGCTCTCTCCAGTCATTAGGGTTCGATTCTGGTTGGCTCAGGGTGTTGCACTCTTCCGCCTGATCTGAGGGAATACTTGGGCGTGGCACCTCCTGGATGAAGACTCCAGGTGGGACCTGGGCCTGACTAGATCCTAGCTTCGATAACGTGTCTGCTGCTGCGTTGCGGTCTCTTTCCACGTGATGGAATTCCAAACCCTCAAACTTGTCTTCCAATTTTCGGTCGGCCGTACAATATTTGCCCATGGAATCAGTCGAGCAATCCCAATCTTTATTTATCTAGCTTATGACCACTAGTGAATATTTGTATACCATCAATCTCTTAATGCCCAGTGATATGGCAATGCTCAACCCATGGATTAGTGCCTCATATTCTACTGCATTATTCGATGCCGGGAATAATAGCTGAAACGCGTACTTGAGTTGCTCACCTCCAGGGGCAATGAAGAGGATTCCTGCGCCTGCTCCCTATAGTTTCAGCGAGCCATCAAAATACATCTGCCATACTTCAGTAGCTTCTGGGTTGTCAGGAACTTGTTGCTTGGTCCACTCTGATAAGAAGTCAACTAGTGCTTGAGTCTTCACTGTTGTGCGCGGTCAAAATTCTATGTCATGAGCTCCCAGCTCGCAGGCCCACTTGGCTATTCTTCCAATGGCTTCTTTGTTGTGAAGGATATCCCCTATTGGAAACCTGGTGACTACTATGACTTTATGGTCATCAAAGTAGTGATGGAGTTTGCGAGCAGTTAGAAGTACTGCGTATAGTAGTTTTTGAACTTGGGGATACTTCTTTTTAGAGGGCCCCAGAACTTCACTGATGAAGTAGACCGGATGTTGTACTGGATATGTGTGTCCTTCCTCTGCCCGCTCGACTACTAACGCGATGCTCACCACGTGAGTCGCGCAGGAAATGTATAACAACAGATCTTCTGTCGGCTGATTTGGTGTGGCTCGGCGTGGCGACTTCAGTACCGGTGCTGTGGTCAAGAACCTTTACAATGTTTCGAGAGCTTCCTGTGCTTCTGTGGTCCACTGGAACTTGTCCACCTTCTTGAGCAATTTGTAGAATGGTAAGCCTTTCTCGCCTAGCCTTGATATGAACTTGCTCAAGGCTGCCATGCATCCAGTAAGCCTTTGCACTTTCTTCTGTGATCGCGGTGCTTCCATTCTCATGATAGCCTCGATCTTTTCTAGGTTAGCTTCAATTCCTTGGTGGCTGACAATGAATCCAAGCAACTTCCCTACTGATACTCCAAAGACACATTTTTCTAGATTGAGCTTCCACCGGTATTGCCTTAGGCTGTTGAAGACCAGCTGCAAATCTTCGATGAAGTTTTCTGAGTTTTCTGTTTTGATAACCACATCATCAACATAATCTTCTACCCGCTTGCCCTAGTGATCGGCTAAGCATGTCTGAATAGCTCTCTGGTAAGTCGCTCCTCCGTTCTTGAGGCCGAACAGCATGGAGGTATAGCAGAAAGCTCCAAACAGGGTAATGAATGCAGTTTTTTCCTCATCTTCTTTTGCTAGGCTGATCTGATGGTACCTAGAATAGCAGTCCAGGAAGGACAGCATAGAACATCCGGCGGTCGAATCAACCACATGATCTATCCTAGGGAGTCCGAAGGGATCCTTTGGACAGTGTTTATTGAGATTTGTATAGTCGACGCACATGCGCCAATCCACTTTATTCTTTTTTAGTACAAGAACAGGATTTGCTAGCCACTCTGGATGCAGTACTTCTCTAATAACCCTACTGTGACTAAGAGAGCTAGCTCGGCGCGTATAGCCTCTCTCTTGTCAGGCGTGAAACGACGCAGTCTTTGTTAGATCGGCCTTGCTTGGGGATAAACCTTCAATTTGTGCTCGGCCAGTTCTCTTGGGACTCTCGGCATATCCGCAGGCTGCCATGCGAATACATCTCAGTTATCTTGCAGGAACTGGATGAGCGCGCCTTCCTATTTGTCGTCCAGGCTGGAGCTGATGATGGCAGTCTTGCGTTCATCAGTGAACCCAAGGTTGATTCTTTTTGTCTCCTCAGTTGGCCGCATAGAGGTCACGGCTTGAGCTGCATTCACAGGTATCGCGAAATCTTCCTCAGGCTTTGAGTTTGCCTGCGCGGAAGGAGTCGTCGATGGTTTGGTAGTGAGGGCCGCCTGAATGGCTACTCGAAAACATTTCGCGGCGCCTTGGAAAGTCGACGCGCACAGTGATGATCCCTTGTGGTCCTGGCATCTTCAATATCATGTACGAATAGTGCGGAATGGCCATGAATTTCACCAATCCTAGCCTGCCGATGACGGCATTGTATCCACAGTCGAAGCTTGCCACCTCAAACCTCAGGAACTCGGTTCTGTAGTTTTCCGGAGTTCCAAAGGTAACAGGCATCCAGATGTGTCCAAGCGGGTATTCTCCTTCGGTCAGCACAATGCCAAAGAAAGGAGTGTCCGACTCATGGAGCTCTTTGAGTGCAACTCCTAAGCCCAAGAGTGTTCGGGGGAAGGTGATGTTGATGCTGCTTCACCCATCCACCAATACTTTCTTTACCCTGCTCTCTCGGATCACCAGATCGACGAGGAGCGGGTACTTGCCCGGATGATAGAAGTTGAGCATTGATCCACCCGGGTAAAGGTGATCGGGTGTTTTGACCACCGATAGGGGGCAGGAGCACTGGTGGTTGCCACCAGTATCTGTTGGTCGTTGAGCTTCTATTGCCTTTTGTTTTCTTGCGACCCATGTCCTCTGAAGATGACATTGACCTCTCCGTCGACGCGCGGAAATGCTCCACCTCCTCCCTCTTCTTGCTGCTGAGGTCGTCGAGGTTCACCAGGCCCTCCTTGCGGTGGGGGAGGTGGTAGAGGTTGGAAGGGTCGGCCATTCCTGATGGAATGCTTGAAGTCTCTGTAGTTCCACAAGGTGTGGCGCATATCCTTGTGATACGGGCACTGGGCATCGAGGATGTCGTCCAGTGTCCGCTCGCCTCCGCGGGGTGCACCTCGAGCACGAGAGACGGGTGGTCCGGTGGCATGGACCTCTTCACGAGGCCTCTTCTCCCAGCGCTTGTCGGTTTGCTGGTTTGCGTCACGCTGTGGTGCAGATGGAGCAGGCTTCGCTCCACGATGAGGTCCTGAGCCCGTTCGTCGATGGTGATGTAGAGGTCCACCTCCCTAAACAGCTGCTCTGAAGTGGTCGATGCCTTTTGCAGTATGGCTCGGACGAAGGCCGAGTCATTGGATCCCCGGTAGAAGTCCTCGATCACTGCTGCTTCAGCGACCTCGGGGATGTGATTTCTCATTGTCTAAAACCTCTTAAGGTACGACCGAAGAGTCTCATCCCCTTGGCGCCTGATGGATTTGAGGTCCCACGGCTGTGCCAGCTTGTCAGAGAGGGATTGGAAGTTGGCGATAAAACACCGACTGAAGTCACTCCAATCGTCGATGCAGTGCCGCGGTAGATGTCACAGCCATTGCGATGCGTCTTGCCCGAGGACGATGGGTAAATACGCAGTCATCACATCTTCAGTTGCCCCAGTGGCTTGGGCAGTGGTTGTATAGACGGCCAACCAGCCTCCCGGGTCCTGCTTAGGCTCATATTTGTCGACGTTGGAGACCTTGAAGTTTGGGGGCCATTGATTGGCCCTAAGACGTGCAGTGAGCGCAGATACCCCACCCGTGTCTTCCTGTCGACGACCGTGGTGTCGGTCCCAGGGAGGGGAGTTGCCGATGTGCTGTCTCGACTGTCCTAGGGTTGTGCCACCAGTAGAAGTCGTTGCCGACTCAACCCTTGTGGCCTGACTTCGTGCTGGGACGCCATGATCTCGATCATACTCCTCTCGGTGCCGTATCTCATTCTCATGTCACCATTCGCATGAAGCGTTGATGGAGCTCCATGCATCCCGCCGACTGTTGATGGCGTGTCGTAGGTCGCTCGGGGGATGAGCGAGGGGTAGAAGATGATTAGCCGCCCGAGTGAATAGCCGCCAATAGCCTTCAGTGTCTGGAGTCCGGGGGAGGCCATCGGCTATCCGAGCCAATACTCCACTGACTTCACTCGGTGTGTTCATGGCTCGGGCGAAGTCAGGGTTCAGGTTTCGCGCGAAGAGAGGGTTCTCTCGGTGTTGCCTTGCATTCTGCTCAGCTTTCCCTTGAGCCTGCCGATGATCACGTCGGCGAGAGTTCCTCCTCTCTTTGAAGACTCGTTCGTCAGGAGTTTCTCCCACCTTCAAAATTTCATCTCGGGATACAGGCTGCGCTGGGTCTCGTTCCCCTGCTTTGTGATGTCACCGAATATTTCAGCGTTGGTTCCTCCGCCAGCGAGCTTCTCACTGAGGAGGTTCTTCCCCAAGCATGGTTGGCTCGCCATCGGAGATGGGAGATGATTCCACTCTTCCCCCGATGAAGAGGATGTCGGGGTAGAAAGGAGTTGTCGTGGTCACAAGCTTCTTTCTGTCCTCTTTTGAGGGCAAAGGCGCCAGAAGAGCAGCTTGACGGGCCTCTATGTCGTTTGCTTCTTTTTTCCTCATAATCCGTGTCCACTCTTCCGTGGACGAGGTGGATAACGGGGTTCTTTGGGTAAATGAACTCTCTGCTCCTAACTTGCAGGAGGTAGTCTTCGCCTGGGGCGCTGGAGGTTGCGCTATTTGCTGCCTCGTTCTAGCTTTTTCGGAGATTTTCGAGGAAGGCTTCTTCTTCGGTGGATCCGCTATATGATGCAGAATTCCTTCTTCGTCTGCCACGGACGAGATGGTCCTGAAGCAGAACATGGATCCAGGGCGGAGAGCAATCTTGTGTTGGAAAATGATGGCCATTGAGCTAGCTTGGATTGGCGACACACCCCGTACCTGGCGCGCCAGCTGTCGGTGTTTGGCACCCGACCGCACCCGGGGTTACCCCTCGAGGTGCTTTTGCTTAGGACGGTGTTGCTGACTATAGCTCGATGGTTCGTGCTAAACGCACGAGAGACGGTAGACAATTTTCTATAGGTTCGGGCCGCTTGGAGAGGCGTAATACCCTACTTCTTGGTGTGGATCTTTATGTGATGGGTTACAGGAGGATTCTCTAGTATGAAGGATGCTAGAGAATGGAGTAGATGGCTGATGAATGACCCGTCCTTTGATGGGGTGCCCCTTGGGCCTTATATATCCGACCGTGGGGCATTTACATATGTGTACGATAACGTTGCATGCCTAAGTAATAGTGAACCGACCGAACTTATCTTCCTACAATCTTGCCGACTTACTCTCACTCAGTTCCGATGTCCAATGTGGTCGTGCAGGAGAGTTAGATCAGAGCTTCGGATAACGCTCAAAACCCCGCAAACTGTCTTGGCCCGCGCTTGTTCATTCCTTGCGTCGGCCCATTCCGCCAGCAGTTCTCCCCTGGCCCACAAAGGGATGGACTTGCGAGATAGTAAGCCCAAAACTGTTTGCGAGGCCTTCTAACCTTCTAGTGGACCCGGGGGATATCTGTCCCCCACACTGCATTACTGGATACAGGCTCCACACACAATTTTGTCAACCTCAACACTGCCTTGTCATTGCAATTGGAAGTCTGCTCAAGCCGAGGTCGGGTAGTTGTAGCAAATAGCGACAAGATCGATTATCATGGCCTTGCCAATAGTCTCAAACTATGCGTAGGTCTAGATATTTTCACCATGGATGCTTATGCTATTCCACTGGATTCCTTTGACATCATCTTAGGGGTTCAGTTCCTGTGCACTCTTGGTCCCATCCTCTAGGACTTAGCCAACATGAGCATGGCGTTCTGGAAGAATGATTACCAAGTTTTGTGGAAAGGGTTGAATTCTACTCGCAGCATGATGCATAGGACACTTTTAGCACGTGTTTCAACATCAAACCTGACACCAATGATGGACTCCCTAGTCCAGCAATTTGATGATGTTTTCTCATCCCCAACGGGCCTCCCTCCAGCACGACCATGTGATCACCGCATCCACCTGATGCCGGGCACAGCACCAGTGGCAGTACGTCCTTATAGATACCCTCAGCTGTAGAAAGATGAATTGGAGGCGCAGTGTGCAGCAATGCCGAAACAGGGAACAATCTGACATAGTACAGCAGCCATCCTCGCTCCAGTCCTATTGGTTAAGACGGCAGATAACTCTTGGCGGTTCTGCATTGACTACAGAGCCCTTGATGAGCGCACAATGAAAGACAAGTACCCCATACCAGTAGTTGATGAGCTCCTGGACAAACTCAACGGGGCCAAGTTCTTCACCAAACTAGATCTGCGCTCAGGATACCATCTGGTATGGGTTCATTCGGATGATATTCATAAGACAACCTTTCGGACACACCACGGCCATTTTGAATTCCTGGTCATGCCATTTGGACTTTCAAATGCGCCAGCAACCTTCCAAGCCCTTATGAATGAAGTCCTGGGTCGTACCTCCGTCGTTGTGTATTGGTATTTTTTGATGATATCCTCATCTACAGTGCATCCTGGTCTAAACACCTTCGACGTGTCAAGGCGATACTCGAAACATTACGCAGTAACCAGCTTTTTGTCAAATAGTCCAAGTGTTCCTTTGGAGCCACTTTAGTTTCTTACTTGGGTCATGTGATTTCATCAGACAGGGTAGCCTTGGACAATAGCAAAGTGGAAGCGGTCTCCTCATGACCGGTTCCCCAATCAACACATGGATTCCGTGGCTTCTTGTGATTGACAGGCTACTACAGAAAATTCATCAAAGATTTTGGGTCTATTCATGCACCATTAACAACACTACTGAAGAAAGAAAGTTTCAAGTGGGGTTCGGCTGCTGACACGGCTGAAAGTCGCCTAAAGAGGGGTGAATAGACGGAAACTGAAATTTACAACTTTAAACACAACTACAAGCTGGGGTTAGCGTTAGAAATAAATTTGAGTCCGAAAGAGAGGGGAAACAAATCAACCAAAGAAAATAGAGCAGATGACACGGTGATTTGTTTTACCGAGGTTTGGTTCTTGCAAACCTAATCCCCGTTGAGGTGGTCACAAAGACCGGGTCTCTTTCAACCCTTTCCCTCTCTCAAACGGTCACCTAGACCGAGTGAGCTTCCTTCCTTGATTTCCTGGGTCACTTAGACCCCGCAAGGACCACCACACAATTGGTGTCTCTTGCTTTGCTTACAAGGCTTTGAGAGTAAGAATGAGAGAAAGAAGACAGCCAACCAAGCAACAAGAGCAACAAAAGAACACAAGTCGATCTTCTCACAAGTCCTAAAAACTAGAGTTGAATTGTGGACTTTGATTTGATCGGAGGCTTTGATTTGTGTCTTGGAGTGTAGTGTATTGCTCTTGTATTGAACGAGGAGTAGTGAATGCTTGAATTTCTTGAATAGCGGTGGTTGGGGGGGTATTTATAGCCCCAACCACCAAAACAGCCGTTGGAGAGGGCTGCTGTCAATGGGCGCACCGGATAGTCCGGTGCGCCACTAGATACTGTCCGATGCGCTAGCCATGTCACCCAACCGTTAGGGTTCTGACGGTTTCGACCATTGGAGCTCTGACATCTTGTGGCACTGGACAGTCCGGTGCCACACCGGATAGGCACTATTCACTGTCCGGTGCGCCTCTGGCGCCTGCTCTGACTTCAGCCACAAACTGTAGCTCTGTCAGGGCACTGTGCAGTCGACTGTTGCACTGATAGCTGTTGCTCCGCTTGGTGCACCAGATAGTTCAGTGGCACACTGGACAGTCCGGTGAATTATAGCGGAGTACGTCTGGAGAAACCTGAAGCAGAGGAGTTCAGACTGTACGGTCCCTGGTGCACCGGACACTGTCCGGTGGCACACCAGACAGTCCAGTGCGCCAGACCAGGGTTCTCTTCGGTTTCTTTTGCTCCTTTCTTTTGAAACCTAACTTTGAACTTTTTATTGGTTTGTGTTGAACCTTTGGCACCTGTAGAATATATAATCTAGAGCAAACTAGTTAGTCCAATTATTTGTGTTGGGCAATTCAACCACAAAAATCATTTAGGAAAAGGTTTGACCCTATTTCCCTTTTAATCTCCCCCTTTTTGGTGATTGATGCCAACACAAACCAAAGCAAATATATAAGTGCAGAATTGAACTAGTTTGCATAAGGCATGTGCAAAGGTTGCTTGGAATTAAACCAATTTGTACTATCACTAGATGTTGGGGACTTGTTCTCAAATGCTATGAATTAAGAACAAGGCAACACACAAGAAAAATGTTAAATGTTAATGTCCTTCGTCCTTCGAAGCATTATTTCCCTTAGGATATAATAATCTTTAGATGAAGGTTATGAAGGACATACCTTCATAAATATGACATATGTAATCAGAGGATGAAGGTTATGAAACATAAGACAACATAAATAATTACATAGTACCAAAATATGAATATTTATTGTCAAATAATCATGAATACATAAAAGTTAAATTAAATTACATTAGTACCTTGAGCTCGACTGAATACGAAGATACAGATGCGATGCGAAAGCGTGAACAGTATGGAGGTACTGTTCACCTATTTATAGGCACAGGGCGTAGCCTGTGTGAATTTACATTCATGTCCTCTACAAATAATTACAATTATTACACAGTTTATCATGGGCCGATTGGTCATCTCATCTTTAAGTCGGTGCATTTTGAAATATACTACAAAGCTTCGTGACTGGTAGCTTCGGCATTGTTCTTGTTCTGACCTTCCGAAGGTGCTTCATCTGACAGGAACTTCAGCCACGAAGCAGACCCCCAACAGTAGCCCCTTCACGGTGCCAAATCGTTTTTCGTAACGAGCTCGACCCGTGAAAAAACTTTTATGCTTCGGAATGCCGAAGGTCCGAAAAACACATTCCCTGAGCTCGTTGCTGAGAAACAATTTAAATATTCTGAGTGTAAGGCGATCCCACCATAAGACGGGTACACTTGATCTGGTGATTCGTCTCCTCGCGCAGTATGGTCCACCGTTCAGTGGGTGCGGGCGGCTGTTCAGCGGGTGCGATCGTCTTGTCGATTTACCTTCCTACCTGTAGCACTATATATACAGACGAGTAGGTGTGAAGTTACCACAGCATTTACTACTATTGCACTGTTGTGCTGCCGAAAAAATTGACCATAGCCGAAGCTTATTCACCGTACTCCAAGTTAAAGCTTCGTCACAA
The DNA here is from genome assembly GCA_029449295.1 of Zea luxurians. NCBI lineage: Eukaryota > Viridiplantae > Streptophyta > Magnoliopsida > Poales > Poaceae > Zea > Zea luxurians. Next base: position 32,291,106 of record JAOPSE010000024.1, on the reverse strand, counting down.
GAGGGAGCTTCGGCAAAAATAAAAAGTTTTCAACTTCGTCAAGACACAATAAATTCAACGTCAAATGGCTAGGGTCCGTTCAACAGCTAGGGTTACACGCGACGAAGAGGAGGCCGAAGCTGCTGAAACTACCTCGATCTCCGAAGTAATGAGGCAGTCGGGACTAGTTGTGCTAGAGGGTACTGCTGACGGAAGTGCACCTGCTGCCGAAGCCGAGCAGGCAGATATTGAAGAAGATGAGGCTGACGAGGAAGATATAGATTATTCCGCCACGCCATCTAAGCCTAGCCACTTGGATTTTGGGAAGTTGGCTGTCTCCGAAGCTGATATACCGATAATGACAAAACTAGGTTACTTTGGGGAAGCCGAGAAAAAGCTAATTCGCTTTGGCGGGGAAGAGACCACTCTGAAGCCAGAAAGCGATGAGGTGGTAGTCTTCAGAAGCTTCTTTAAAGCAGGATTAAGATTTCCTCTGCATGGGATGATTGCAGATGTTTTGGAAAATTTCGAAGTTTATCTTCATCAGCTGACTCCTAATGCTATCGTTAGGCTCAGCGTCTTTATCTGGGCTCTCTAAAGCTAAGGAGTGGAGCTGGTTGTCGAAGCCTTCTGCCGGGTACACGAACTTCACTATCAGACGAAGGCTAGAGAAGATGGACTGCACGAGAACTTCGGCTGCTATAATTTTGCTTATCGCAAAGATATGAAGACACTGGTGGTCAGCTACTGCACCAAATGGCCGACCGGTTGGAAAACTGAATGGTTTTATGTTAAGATTGATGAGAAAAAGGAGAAGCTAGTTCAGAGCCCGCTGGAGCTAACCTTTGGGTTGACTAGGCCTCAGTGCAACATGACGCCGGGAACATCATGCCCAGACGCTGTGGGCAAATTTAGGGTTGTGTCTGAGCATATTGGTACTAGGGATTTAGTTTAGGAGTACTTAGCCAATAGGGTATTCCCAACATTAAAGGAATGGGGTATGCCGAAGCTTAAAGGAGAGAAGAAAAAGAATGAACTCGTCCGATTGCCCTATCATTTTAAGTTCAAGAAACACTTCAAAGAACCCTGCCAGGAATGGTTGGATACAATTGAAGTTATGTGCAATGAAATCTTGGGCAATTATACGAAGAAAGAAGATCAACTGATGACAGCAGCCTTCGACACTCGGCCGAAACGAAGGTTAAACCGAGTAATGGACGCTTTGAAATTTGAATACCTAGACTACGAAGGTTAAGCAAAGGTGCCGAAGGGCCAAAATGAAAAAAGGACTGTCAGTATTATACAAAGACAAGCTGCCAGGATGGTAAAAGAGGATGAAAATTTGGCAAAAAAGAAAAAATATAGTCCTGAGCCAAAGATGGTTGTGTCGAAGAAAAGAAAAGCTCCAGCTTCGAAGTTGAAAGCTGATTTAGAAGAAGAAGAAGTTCCCTCAACACCTTCCGCCCCTGACGCAGAAGAAATTTTAAAGGTAATGACTGAATCTCTACCTAATAAGCTAAGTCCGCTGGGACCAGAACTGATGAAGCTTTTACAGAAGAAGGAGCCTTCGGTTGTCAAGAAGCCTGCTGAGCCAAAAAAGCGAAGAATTATTACTGTTATTGAGGCTATTAAAGAAACACCATTACCGTCCTCAGCGCCGAAAATAGCAGCAGCCGAAGCTGCTCCTGCCGAAGCTTCTACTTCCGAAGCTGCAGCAGCCGAAGCCACGGATTTGGAAAACACACTCAATGATATTAATGAAATGATTTTGAATATGGCTAAGGAAGAAACTGTTGCAGCTGTTGAGGAAACCTCGGCCACAGTGCCTGAAAAGGGGAAAAGATGCCTGGAAAAGAGAAGGAGCCTGCTGAAGATACTTCGGAAGCAGAAAATTTCAACTTTCAAAACATAATTGGGCAAGAATTGTCAAAGGCTGAAAAAGAAGAGCTGAAGGACTATGCCATATCGTGTGGGTATCAGCCAGGGGCACTGCTCTTCGGCGGTGTTTCCGAAGAGAGTTTAGGATGCCTCCAGGACCGAGTTGGGGCAAATGTTGTCAGCACTTTGTCAAAAAGTGTTGGTTTCCCAAAGCTCGAAGCTGATCTCAGCAGATACCGGCGACAGCATATCGCCGGTAGCTTGTTTTATTCTAATTTTAAGGTAAAATTTTTCCCTTTACTTTTTATTGTTTTGATATGAAGATGTTTTTTGATGAAGGTTATTTTGTCAGAGCTTACTGCTAAGCAAAGTCTTGAGGATGCAACAAGACCTCGAGGACAAGAAAAACGAAGTTATAATTAAGGGTTTAGAGAAGAAGATTAAAGATCATGAAGCTGCCCTAGAAAAGAAAGACTTCATGCTTCAAACGATGGAAGGTTCACTGGCAGAAGCTCAAGCCGAGATCGCTAGATTAAATAGTGAACTTTCCCTACAGTCGAAAAGCTTTGAGCAAGAGAAAAAAGATTTCAAAACAAAACTTGAAGTCGAGGCTGAAAAAAGTTTAAATCTACAGAAATCACTCAAGGATCTTCAGGAAAAATGCTTAGGCTTCGGCACCCGGTGCATTCAACGGCTGAAATAGGTCTTTAACTTAGTTGGGGCCAGCTCCGAAAAGTTTAAACCTTCGGTTGAAGACTTGCCGGGCACATTTGATCATATTGAAGGTGAAGTTGATGCTCTCGACGAAATTATAGCTGGACATGGTGACTTTTGTGCCCTGCTAGCTTCTCGAGGCACAACTGTCGCTTTCATGAAGGTTGGCTATACACATGGAAATATTGTAAATAGACCAAACTTCAGCCTGTCACCGGCAGACTTGAACGACATCCCCGACCTGGCCCAAAGCATCGAAAACAGATTCGTTACTCAAATCTAGGCAAAGGGCGGGCGAGACTAGGCTGGTGACAAAGCTCGAAGTCACCTTAAACCGGTAATAAACTCATACCTTGTGGTTACCCTTTTCCTTGAAACATGAATTTACCTTATAATGCTTTGATATGTACAGGATGACGAAGCCGAGGAGCATTGAGCCGAAGCCTAGCAGACAATCCGAAGCTTAACAAATGATGATGAAGCTGAAAACCTAGCTGTGAAAAAACTCTAGAAAAACTCTTGTATTATCCTTTGTAAAGAATATTATAATTTGAAAATCAGATTCTACTCTGTAAATTTGTCCAACCTTGTAATATATTTTTACCTTTCCGTCAATGTGTGAACTGCTTTGATGTGAACGAAACTTGTATTCTTTGAGCCGAAGGCGAAAAACACCTTCCCTTCTTTTCGTACGCAACAAAGCATTGATCTGCTTCCGAAGCCGTATTCTTAGAGACGAAGCAACTGTCTACCTATATGATATGATGATGATGATCCTATGTATGCCTAAATGAATGTTTATGAATGCAATGTATGATGTAATGTATCGTGCAAGTGAATGCTCAGACACACACATACGAAGCTTCATCCGTAACCTTCATTCCCTTAGGAATGACTGAAATCTTTGCCGTTTATTTTTTGGCTGCACCGCTTATTTTTCGGTGTAAGTTCTGCATCCCCTTAGGAACGCCTTTTGAACTTCTTCGCCTTCTATTTCGGTGGGATTCGCGTTGACTTTTCGTGCTTTGCCTTCTATTTCGGCGGTATTCACGTTGACTTTTCGCGCTTCGCCTTATATTTCGGCGGTATTTGGCTCTGTATTCCCTTAGGAACGACCTTTGAGCAGAAAACTTACGCTGCGCTCCCTTAGGAACGACTTTTTATAGCTTCATCGTGCTCTGCATCCCCTTAGGGACGACTTTCGAGCTTCTTCCTGTTTTTTTTCTCTCTCTCTCTACACTCGATGGTGCATGCTCAGATTTTACATTTACATATCTTGGGGGATTTTGCCCTCGTAGGGCTGAATTAAAAAGGAGAAATTACAAACTATGGCCCCATTAAAAACCTTTCTCCCCCTTTGGAAAGGAAAAGGGTGCCATAGAAAAAATGAAAAAGATTACATCAATTTATACATAATATCATCGAAGCTCATTCGCATTCCAGGATCTAGGAATGTCATTGCTGTCCATGTCCTTTAACCTGTAAGAACCGGGTCTTGACGAAGATACTACCAGAAAGAGTCCTTCCCACTTCAGCTGAAGCTTGCCTACTGTGTCAGGGTTGGCTACTCTCCGAAGCACCAAGTGTCCTGGCTTAATATCTTTCAATCGAACTTTTCTATCGCGCCATTTTATTATTTCGGCTTGATATTTGTTGATATTTTCCACAGCCTGAAGTCTGGTCCCTTCTATAGTATCTTTTGTCACAGAATAATTAGCTTCGTCTTCGACCGAAGCTACTGTTCTTATTGACCCCGCTTTAGCCTCTTCGGGGGTTATGGCTTCGTCACCGAACAATAACTTAAATGGTGTGAAACCTATTGATCTTGATACGGTCGTATTGTGGCTCCACACCACTTTAATCAATTCATCTGGCCACTTTCCTTTGGGCTGATTAAAGATTAGCTTCATTATTCCTATCATTATAATACCATTTGCTCTTTCGACAAGTCCATTTGACTCTAGATGTCTGACTGACGCAAAATGAATCTTCGTGCCAATTTGATCACAGAATTCCTTGAAAGCTTCGGCATCAAACTGTGTACCGTTATCCATAGTTATAGCCTTCGGCACACCGAAGCGACAAACAATGTTTTGCCAGAAAAATTTCTGGCCTGTGACCAAAGTTATCGTGGCCAAAGGCTTCGCCTCAATCCACTTGGAAAAATATTCTACAGCCACCACAACATATCTTAAATTGCCTTATGCTGGTGGAAGTGGACCTAACAAATCCAGGCCCCATCTTTGCAATGGCCAGGTTGGTTGTATTAGCTGAGTCAAAGACGAAGGTTGTTTCTGATTTCTTGCACATTTTTGGCAATTTTCACACTTTTGAACCAAATCTGCTGCGTCCGAAGCTGCCTTCGGCCAATAGAATCCTTGTCAAAAAACCTTTCCCAGAAGAGGTCTGGACCCAATATGAGATCCACACAATCCTGCATGTATCTCCTTCATCAGTTCTATACCTTCAGTTCTGGATAAGCACTTGAGAAGTGGGGAACAAACTCCATGTTTATATAATTCCCCTTCTATTATGACATATGGTCTTGTTCTTGCTTCCATTCTTTTGTTATAAACCTCATCATCCGAGAGATGATTACCTTGGAGGAAAGATATAATCTCAGTCCTCCAATCTTCACTATGGACAAGAGATATTGTGAGCACTGCTCTTTCGAGGAGTTCTATCGAAGGTGCTCTTATTGTCTCGAAAACACTTCCGAAGGTAGAGGAAACCCCTGTGCTGCTGACTTGGCTAGCAGACCAGCATGCTCATTTTGCCCTCTTGGAATATTCTTAACAGAAAATCCTTCGAAAGAAGCTTCAAGCCTTCAAACTGTGTCCAAGTATCTCTCAACCTTAGGATCTCTTGCCTTGCAACTCTTGTCAACATGTCCAGAAATAACTTGAGAGTCAGTTTTGAGGACTGCCCTTCTTATTCCCATTGCCTTTAACTTTCAAAGTCCCAAAAGTAATGCTTCGTATTCAGCAATATTATTTGTACAACTGAAATCAAGCCTTGCTGCATAGTATGTTCTTACTTTGGAAGGTGCAACTAAGACAGCAGCCGCACCTGCACCGAAGGTTCCCCAGGAGCCGTTGCAGAACACTGTCTAGGCTTCGGCATCTTTATTTGCTTCTTCTTCCTGAGCCCCTGGCGTCCAATCAGCAATGAAGTCTACTAATGCCTGGGACTGAATTGAGGACCTATGCACATAGTCAATGCTGAATTCATTAAGCTCCGCAGCCCACTTTCCAATCCTTCCAGTAGCTTCTCTATTTCTCATAATATCCTTCAAAGGCTGTGATGAAGGAACAATTATGTGGTATGCTTGAAAATAATGCCGGAGCTTCCTGGAGGCCATTAGCACAGCATACAACACCTTCTCCAACTCTGTATAGTTTTTCTTTGATAAACTTAGAACTTCAGAAACAAAGTATATTGGAGCTTGCTTCTTAATTTGACCTTCAAGCTTCTCTTGTACAAGCGCCGCACTCACTGCAGAGTGCGAAGCTGCCACATACAATAGTAATGGAGCCCCTGGCGCAGGTGGAGTTAATGTTGTTAGATCAATCAAGTATTGCTTTAGCTCTTCGAAGGCTTTCTGTTGGGCTGGGCACCATTGAAAAACTTCAGCTGACTTTAGTATTTCAAAGAATGGCAAGTTTCTTTCTGCTGATCTAGATATAAATCTATTCAATGATGTCAGTCTTCCTGTCAGCAGTTGGGCCCCCTTCTTTGTGCTTGGTGGTTCCATCCGAAGGATAGCTTCGATCTTGCTTGGATTAGCTTCAATCTCCTTCGTTAAAACTAGGTAGCCAAGGAACTTACCCTTCTTTACTCCAAAGACACATTTTTTTGGATTTAATTTCAGGCCAGCTTGCCTGAAGTTAGCAAATGTTTCTTGTAGATCAATAATGTGATTCTCTTGCTTTGTGCTTTTTACTATGATGTCATCAATGTATGTTAGCACATTTCTGCCTATCTGAGAATGAAGGACCTTGGCTTTCATTCTGCTGAAGCTTCCTCCAGCATTCTTGAGCCCCTCAGGCATCCAAAGATAACAATAGGTGCCACTGGGAGTTATGAAGCTAGTCTTCGGCTCATCCTCCTTCTTCATCCATATTGGATGATATCCTGAGTAGCAATCCAGCAGACTCATAAGTTCTGAAGAAGCTGTTGCATCTACAAGAGAGTCTATTCTTGGTAATGGAAACTCGTCCTTTGTATAGGCCTTGTTAAGATCTGTGAAGTCAATACACATTCTCCATTTGCCGTTGGCCTTCTTCACCATAGCAGTATTGGCTAGCCACTCTGGATATTTTACCTCTCTGATAACACCAGCACTAAGAAGCCTTTTTACTTAATTTCGAGCACCTTCGGCTTTATCATCAGACATTTTCCGAAGTCTTTGTTTTCTTGGCCTCAAGGATGGGTCGACATTGAGTGAATGTTCAATGACGTCTCTGTTGACACCGCAAAGGTCATTGGCTGACCAAGCAAAGACATGTTTGTTGTTGAATAAAAACCTTATCAAAGTTTTCTCCTACTCTTCAGATAGTTGAGACCCCAGTAGTACCTTCTGCTCTGCTATGTCTTCACATAGAAGCATTGGTTTCGGCTGATCAGCCAAAGCAGCCTTCTCTCTTCTGTACTTGTACTGTTCAAGCTTCGACTCCATCTATATTGTGGATTGCTTTTGAATCTGTCCAATTTCCTTCGGCCTTTCTTGCAGCCTCTTGACTTCCATGAATAGCAATGGGCCCTTGTTCCGAAGGTATCTTCATGCATAGATATGCTGGGTGAAGTATTGCTTCGAAAGCATTGAGTGTCCCATGACCAATGATTGCATTGTAGGGGTACTCCATGTCAACAATGTCAAAAACAACCTGTTTAGTCCTTGTATTGTGAACAAAGCCGAAGGTAACTGGCATTGTGATTTTGCCAAGTGCTACAATCTGTCTTCCTCCGAAGCCACATAGAGGATGTGTAGCATCGTGAATCTTATCTTCTGGTTCTTGCATCTGTCTGAAAGCCTTAGCAAATATGATATCTGCTGCACTGCCTGTATCAACCAGAACATTATGAACCAGAAATCTCTTGATGACACAAGATATGACCATAGCATCATTGTGAGGGTAATCTTTGAGCTGAAGGTCTTCCTGGGAGAAGGTGATTGGGATGTGGGACCATTTTGACTTGATGAAGGGTCCCTGCACCCCAACATGCTGCACCCTTCTTTGTGCTTCTTGTTAACCGGCTCTGAGCTTGAGCCGCCTGTTATCAGGAGCACCAGCTTCGTAGCCGAAGCAACTTCAGCTTGATTGTTGAGCGAAGCCATCAGCTCAATAGTGGAAGTGAGTTCACCGAAGGTGGGCGCCAATGTTGGGGACTTGTTCTCAAATGCTATGAATTAAGAACAAGGCAACACACAAGAAAAATGTTAAATTTTAATGTCCTTCGTCCTTCGAAGCATTATTTCCCTTAGGATATAACGATCTTCAAACGAAGGTTATGAGGGACATACCTTCATAAATATGACATATGTAATCAGAGGATGAAGGTTATGAAACATAAGACAACATAAATAATTACATAGTACCAAAATATGAATATTTATTGTCAAATAATCATGAATACATAAAAGTTAAATTAAATTACATTAGTACCTTGAGCTCGACTGAATACGAAGATACAGATGCGATGCGAAAGCGTGAACAGTACAGGGGTACTGTTCACCTATTTATAGGCATAGGGCGCAGCCTATGTGAATTTAAATTCATGTCCTCTACAAATGATTACAATTATTACACAGTTTATCATGGGCCGATTGGTCATCTCATCTTTAAGTCGGTGCATTTTGAAACATACTACGAAGCTTCGTGACTGGTAGCTTCAGCATTGTTCTTGTTCTGACCTTCTGAAGGTGCTTCATCTGACAGGACCTTCGGCGACGAAGCAGACCCCCAACACTAGATATGCATGGATTGCTTTCTTTCTTTTAACATTTTGGACCACATTTGCACCACTTGTTTTGTTTTTGCAAATTCTTTTGGAAAATGTTTTCAAAGTCCTTTTGCAAATAGTCAAAGGTGTATGAATAAGATTTCGAGAAGCATTTTCAAGATTTGAAATTTTCTCCCCCTGTTTCAAATGCTTTTCCTTTGACTAAAACAAAACTCCCCCTTAGTGTTCAAGAGGGTTTTACCAATTGAAAGAAGATCAAATATTTTTGGATACCAATTGAAAAATCCTTCTTTAAATATATCAATGTAGATACCAATTGAGATATATTTCTAGAGGAATACTAATTTGAAAGATACCAAGTGAAAACTTTATTTCGAAAAATTTGAAATTGGTGGTGGTGATGCGGTCCTTTTGCTTTGGGCTTAATATTTCTCCCCCTTTGGCATTAATCGCCAAAAACGGAGTCTTTTGAGAGCCCTTTTTACTTTTCTCCGCCAATGGTACACATAAATATGAGTGAAGATTATACCAATAGTGGAGAATGATGTGGAGTGACGGCGAAGGATAGATAATACCAATAGAGTGGAGTGGAAGCCTTGTCTTCGCCGAAGACTCCATTTCCCTTTCAATCTACGACTTAGCATGGGAATTAACTTGAAAACACATTAGTCATAGACATAAAAGAGATATGATCAAAGGTATATAAATGAGCTATGTATGTAAAGTTTCAATCAAAGTTCCTAGAATCAAGAATGTTTAGCTCATTCCTAAGTTTGGTAAAGGTTTTCTCATCTAATGGTTTGGTAAAGATATCGGCTAATTGTTCTTTGGTGCTAACATAAGCAATCTCGATATCCCCACTTTGTTGGTGATCCCTCAAAAAGTGATACCAAATGGCTATGTGCTTAGTGTGGCTGTGTTCAACGGGATTATCCGCCATGCGGATGGCACTCTCATTGTCACATAGGAGAGGGACTTTGCTCAATTTGTAGTCATAGTCCCTAAGGGTTTGCCTCATCCAAAGTAATTGCGCACAATAATGGCCTGCGGCAATATACTCGGCTTCGACAGTAGAAAGAGCTACTGAATTTTGTTTTTTTAAGCCCATGACACCAGGGATCTCCCCAGAAACTGGCAAGTCACTGATGTGCTCTTTCTATCAATTTTACACCCTGCCCAATCAGCATCTGAATATCCTATTAAATCAAAAGTGGATCCCTTGGGGTACCAAAGACCAAACTTAGGTGTATAAACTAAATATCTCATGATTCTTTTCACGTCCCTAAGGTGAACTTCCTTAGGATCGACTTGGAATATTGCACACATGCATATAGAAAGCATAATATCCGGTCGAGATGCATATAAATAGAGTAAAGATCCTATCATCGACCGGTATACCTTTTGATCTATGGATTTACCTCCCGTGTCGAGGTCGAGATGACCATTGGTTCCCATGGGTGTCTTGATGGGCTTGACATCCTTCATTCCAAACTTGATAAGTATGTCTTGTATGTATTTTGTTTGGCTGATGAAGGTGCCCTCTTGGAGTTGCTTCACTTGAAATCCTAGGAAATACTTTAACTCCCCCATCATAGACATCTCGAATTTTTGAATCATAATCCTACTAAACTCTTCACAAGTTGATTTGTTAGTAGACCCAAATATGATATCATCGACATAAATTTGGCATACAAACAGATCATTTGCAATAGTTTTAGTAAAGAGAGTAGGATCGGCTTTGCCGACTTTGAAGCCATTAGTGATAAGGAAATCTCTTAGGCATTCATACCATGCTCTTGGGGCTTGCTTGAGCCCATAAAGCGCCTTAGAGAGTTTATACACATGGTTAGGGTACTCACTATCTTCAAAGCCGGGAGGTTGCTCAACATAGACCTCTTCCTTGATAGGTCCATTTGGTAAAGCTTAAAGCCATGGTAAGTAGCATAGGCAAGTAATATGCGAATTGACTCAAGCCTAGCTATGGGTGCATAGGTTTCACCAAAATCCAAACCTTCGACTTATGAATAACCCTTGGCCACAAGTCGGGCTTTATTCCTTGTCACCACACCATGCTCATCTTTCTTGTTGCGGAATACCCACTTGGTTCCTACAACATTTTGGTTAGGACGTGGAACTAAATGCCATACCTCATTCCTTGTGAAGTTGTCGAGTTCCTCTTGCATTGCAAACATCCAATCCGAATCTCTTAATGCATCTTCCACCCTGTATCACTCAATAGAAGACACAAAAGAGTATTGTTCACAAAAATGAGCGACTCAAGATCGAGTTGTTACCCCCATATGAATATCGCTGAGAATGGAGTTCACGGGGTGATCTCTTTGAATCGCTTGATGGACTCTTGGGTGTGGTGGTCTTTGACCCTGTATCTCTTGATCATCTTCCTTGTCTTGATCACTATCATCTCCCCCTTGATCATTGTCTGCTCTTGAGGTGGCTCATTGTCTTGATCTTCATTTTCATCATCGTGAGCTTGATCCTCATCTTGGGTTGGTGGAGATGCTTGCATGGAAGATGACGGTTGATCTTGTGCTTGTGGAGGCTCTTTGGATTCCTTAGGACACACGTCCCCAATAGACATGTTCCTTAGCGTGATGCACGGTGCCTCTTCATCATCTAGTTTATCAAGATCAACTTGCTCCACTTGGGAGCCATTAGTCTCATCAAACACAATGTCACAAGAAACCTCAACTAATCCAGTGGATTTATTGAAGACTCTATATGCCCTCGTGTTTGAATCATATCCTAGTAAAAAGCCTTCTACAGCATACGGAGCAAATTTAGATTTTCTACCTCTTTTAATAAGAATAAAACATTTGCTACCAAAGACTCTAAAATATGAAACATTGGGCTTTTTACCGGTGACGAGTTCATAAGCTGTCTTCTTGAGGATTTAGTGAAGGTAGAGCCGGTTGATGGAATAGCAGGCGGTGTTAATCGCCTCGGCCCAAAACCGTTCCGGAGTCTTGTACTCATCAAGCATGGTCCTCGCCATGTCCAATAGAGTTCTATTCTTCCTCTCTACTACACCATTTTGCTGAGGTGTGTAGGGAGAAGAGAACTCATGCTTAATGCCCTCCTCCTCAAGAAAGCCTTCAATTTGAGAGTTCTTGAACTCCGTCCCGTTGTCGCTTCTTATCTTTTTGATTCTTAATCCGAACTCGTTTTGAGCTCGTCTCAAGAATCCCTTTAAAGTCTCTTGGGTTTGAGATTTTTCCTACAAAAAGAATACCCAAGTGAAGCAAGAATAATCGTCCATAATAACTAGACAGTACTTACACCCGCCGATGCTTATGTAAGCTATCGGGCTGAATAGATCCATGTGGAGTAGATCAAGCGGCCTGTCGGTCGTCATGATGTTCTTGTGTGGATGATGGACACCAACTTGCTTCCCTGCTTGGCATGCGCTACAAACCCTGTCTTTCTCAAAATGAACATTGGTTAGTCCCAAAACATGCTCTCCCTTTAGAAGTTTGTGAAGATTCTTCATCCCAACATGGGCTAGTCGGCAATGCCAGAGCCAACCCATATTAGTCTTAGCAATTAAGCAAGTATCGAGTTCAGCTCTATTAAAATCAACCAAGTATAGCTGACCCTCTAATACTCCCTTAAATGCTACTGAATCATCACTTCTTCTAAAGACAGTAACACCTATATCCGTAAAAAGACAGTTGTAACCCATTTTGCATAATTGAGAAACAGAAAGCAAATTGTAATCTAAAGAATCTACAAGAAAAACATTAGAAATGGAATGGTCAGGTGATATAGCAATTTTACCAAGTCCTTTGACCAAACCTTGATTTCCATCCCCGAATGTGATAGCTCTTTGGGGATCTTCGTTTTTCTCGTAGGAGGAGAACATTGTTTTCTCCCCTGTCATGTGGTTTGTGCACCTGCTGTCAATTATCCACCTCGAGCCCCTGGATGCATAAACCTACAAAACAAGTTTAGGCCTTGTTCTTAGGTACCCAAATGGTCTTGGGTCCTTTCACATTAGAAACAAGCACCTTGGGTACCGAAACACAAGTCTTGGAGCCCTTGTGTTTGCCCCCAGCATATTTGGCAACTACTTTGCCTGATTTGTTAGTTAAAACATAGGAAGCATCAAAAGTCTTAAATGAAATATTAGGCTCATTTGATGCAATAAGAGATTTCTTTTTAGGTAATTTTACATGGGTTGATTGCCTAAAGCTAGATGCCTCATTCTTATACATAAAAGCATGATGAGAACCAGAATGAGACTTCCTAGAATGAATTCTCCTAATTTTATGCTCAGGATAACCAGCAGGATATAGAATGTAACCCTCGTTATCTTGTGCCATGGGAGTCTTGCCCTTAACAAAATTGGACAATCTGTTAGGGGCATTAAGCTTGACATTGTCTCCCTGTTGGAAGCCAATGCCATCCTTAATGCCAGGGCGTCTCCCATTATAGAGCATGCTTCTAGCAAATTTAAATTTTTTATTTTCTATCTCATGCTCATTAATTTTACTAGTTAGTTGTGCTATGTGATCATTTTGTTGTTTAATTAAAGCTAGGTGATCATGAATAGCATCAACATTAATATCTCTACATCTCATGCAAATAGAAACATGATCAACAGTGAATGTAGAGGGTTTGCAAGATTTTAATTCATCTATCTTAGATTTTAGCATAGCATTTTCATCTCTAAGACAGGAAATAGAAACAATGCAAACATTTAAATCCTTAGCCTTAGAAATTAATTTATCATTCTCAATTTTAAGGCTAGAAATTGATTATTTCAAAATGTCAATCTTAGCAATTAAACTAGCATTAACATTCTTAAGATTGGCAATTGAATCATCACAAACATTTCTCTTTTCATCCTTAGCAAGTAAGTTAGCATTCTCAATTCTAAGGTTGGAGATAGTGTCATGGCAAATGCTAAGCTCACTAGTTAATTTTTCACATTTCTCTATTTCCTGAGCATAAGCATTTTTCACCTTAACATGCTTTTTGTTTTTCTTAATAAGGAATTCCTCTTGGCTATCCAAGAGTTCATCCTTCTCATGAATAGCACCTATCAATTCATTTAGTTTTTCCTTTTGTTGCATGTTAAGGTTGGCAAAAAGAGCAAGCAAATTATCTTCATCATCACTAGAGCTACCCTCATCACTAGATGTTGTATATTTAGTGGAGGCTCTAGTTTTTACCTTCTTTTGCCGTCGTTTGCCATGAGGCACTTGTGGCTGACGTTGGGGAAGAGGAGGCCCTTGTTGACGGTGATGTTGGCGGCATCCTGGTCTAAGGAGGAGTAGGTGGAGCTCTCGTCGAAGTCCCATTCCCGACACATGTGGGCATCGCCGACCTTCTTCTTGTAATACTTCTTCTTTTCCTTCTTCTTCACTCTCTTGTCGTCGCCCCTGTCACTAGAAATAGGACATTTTGCTATAAAGTGACCGGGCTTACCACACTTGTAGCAAACCTTCTTGGAACGGGGTTTGTAATCTCTCCCCTTCCTTTGCTTGAGGATTTGGCGAAAGCTCTTGATGATGAGTGCCATTTCCTCATTGTCGAGCTTGGAGGCGTCGATGGGGAGCCTACTTGACGTAGACTCTTCTTTCTTTTCTTCCGTCTCTTTGAATGCGACGGGTTGCACCTCGGGTGTGGAGGTGGCGCCTTGCTCGATGATTTGTTTGGAGCCTTTGATCATCAATTCAAAGCTCACAAACTTTCCTATCACTTCCTTGGGAGACATTAGCTTATACCTAGGATCACCACGAATTAATTGAACTTGTGTAGGATTACAAAAAACAAGTGATCTTAGAATAACCTTGACCATTTTATGGTCATCCCATTTGGTGCTCCCGAGGTTGTGCACTTGGTTGACCAAGGTCTTGAGCTGGTTGTACATTGCTTGTGGCTCCTCTCCTTGGTTGAGGATGAATCGACCGAGCTCCCCCTCGATCGTCTCCCGCTTGGTGATCTTGGTCACCTCATCTCCTTCATGCGCGGTCTTTAGCACATCCCAAATCTCTTTGGCACTCTTCAACCCTTGCACCTTATTATACTCCTCTCGACATACAGAGGCGAGGAGTATAGTAGTGGCTTGGGAGTTGAAGTGCCGGATTTGAGCGACCTCATCCGAGTCATAGCCTTCATCCCCCACGGATGGTACCTGTGCTCCAAATTCAACAATGTCCCAAATGCTAGCGTGGAGTGAGGTTAGATGGTGCCTCATTTTATCACTCCACATACAATAATCTTCACCGTCAAAAACTGGTGGTTTGCCTAATAGGACGGAAAGTAAAGGAGTACGTTTGGAAATGTGAGGGTAGCGTAGGGAGATCTTACTAAACTTCTTGCGCTCATGGCACTTAGAAGTGACAGACGGAGTGTCGGAGCCAGATGTGGATGGCGACAAAGAATCGGTCTCGTAGTAGACCACCTTCTTCTTCTTCTTTTTCTTGTCGCCGCTCCGATGCGACTTGGCATGTGAAGGGGATCCCTTCATTTTGTTGCCGGACTCCCTAGATGGAGCCTTCTCGTGGCTTGTAGACTTGTCACCGCCGGTCATGATCTCCTTCTTGGCGTGATCTCCCGACATCACTTCGAGTGGTTAAACTCTAATGAAGTATCGGCTCTGATACCAATTGAAAGTCGCCTAGAGGGGGCGGTGAATAGGCGGAAATTGAAATTTACAACTTTAAACACAACTACAAGCCGGGGTTAGCGTTAGAAATAAATTTGAGTCCGAAAGAGAGGGGAAACAAATCAACCAAAGAAAATAGAGCGGATGACACGGTGATTTGTTTTACCGAGGTTCGGTTCTTGCAAACCCTAATCCCCATTGAGGTGGTCACAAAGATCGGGTCTCTTTCAACCCTTTCCCTCTCTCAAACTGTCACCTAGACCGAGTGAGCTTCCTTCCTTGATTTCCCGGGTCACTTAGACCCCACAAGGACCACCACACAATTGGTGTCTCTTGCTTTGCTTACAAGGCTTTGAGAGTAAGAATGAGAGAAAGAAGAAAGCCAACCAAGCAACAAGAACAACAAATGAACACAAGTCGATCTTCTCACAAGTCCTAAAAACTAGAGTTGAATTGTGGACTTTGATTTGATTGGAGGCTTTGATTTGTGTCTTGGAGTGTAGTGTATTGCTCTTGTATTGAATGAGGAGTAGTGAATGCTTGGATTTCTTGAATAGTGGTGGTTGGGGGGTATTTATAGCCCCAACCACCAAAACAGCCGTTGGAGAGGGCTGCTGTCGATGGGCGCACCGGACAGTCCGGTGCGCCACTGGACACTGTCCGGTGCGCTAGCCACGTCACCCAACTGTTAGGGTTCTGATGGTTTTGACTGTTGGAGCTCTAACATCTTGGGGCACCGGACAGTCCGGTGCCACACCGGACAAGCACTGTTCACTGTCCGGTGCGCCTCTGGCGCCTGCTCTAACTTCTGCCTCGAACTGTAGCTCTGTTAGGGCACTGTGCAGTCGACCGTTGCGCTGATAGCCGTTGCTCCTCTTGGTGCACCGGACAGTCCGATGAATTATAGCGGAGTGCGCCTGGAGAAACCTGAAGTAGAGGAGTTCAGACTGTACGGTCCCTGGTGCACCGGACACTGTCCGGTGGCACACCTGATAGTCCGGTGCACCAGACCAGGGTTCTCTTCGGTTTCTTTTGCTCCTTTCTTTTGAACCCTAACTTTGAACTTTTTATTGGTTTGTGTTGAACCTTTGGCACCTGTAGAATATATAATGTAGAGCAAACTAGTTAGTCCAATTATTTGTGTTGGGCAATTCAACCACCAAAATCATTTAGGAAAAGGTTTGACCCTATTTCCCTTTCAACGGCATTCCAGGAACTCAAAAAGGCTCTTTCTACAGCCCTAGTGTTGCAGCTGCCCAACTTCGATCAAATGTTCATTGTGGATTGTGATGCTTCTGGTTCTGGATTTGGGGCGTTCCTGCATCAAGGATCTGGGCCCCTGGCATTCTTTAGTAGGCCGTTTGCAGCCCATCATGTCAAGCTCGTAGCTTATGAACGTGAACTTATTGGTCTCGTTCAGGCAATTCATCACTAGCGACCATATCTCTGGGTCGTCGATTCATAGTGCGCACAGATCACTTCAGCCTAAAATTCATGCTCGACCAGAGATTGTCAACAGTGCCTCAGCATCAGTGGATCAGCAAACTATTTGGGTTTGACTTTACCATGGAATACAGAGCAGGCTGATTCAACATAGTGGCAGATGCCTTGTCACGACGGCAGACTACCGACGCCATGATCGCCACGTTGTCTAGCCCCACCTTCCATTTGTATGAAGAGTTGCGTCAGGAGTGCACCTCTAACCAAGACTGTCAACGCATTTGTACTCAGATCAAAGATGGCACCCTCATTGAACCATGGCGGATGGTCGATGGGCTCATTCTGCATGGCCGACAAATCTTTGTGCCGCCTAATTCATCCCTGCTGCCTGCCATACTCGGTACAGCCCACTCGGCTGGTCATGGTGGAATCCAGAAAACATTACACTGACTACGGGCCAATTTTTTTGTTCCCAAAGATAGAGCGTTGGTAAGGGATTGGGTTAGGGCATGTTCAGTCTGCCAACAAAACAAAACCGAAGCTCTCCACCTAGCTGGGCTGCTGCAACCTCTTGAGGTACCCTCCCAGATTTGGTCAGACATATCCATGGACTTCATAGAAGGGCTTCCAAAGGTGCATGGCAAGTCAGTTATCTTGACAATAGTAGATTGATTTTCCAAATACTCGCACTTCATTGCCTTAAGCCACCCCTATACAGCAACAAGTGTAGCCGGAACTTTCTTTGAAGGGGTGGTTCGCCTTCACGGCTTTCCCTAGTCTATTATCAGTGACCGCGACCTCGTCTTCACTGGGAACTTTTGGCGAGAACTGTTCAAACTATCAGGTGTCAAACTTCGGATGAGTACAGCCTTCCATCCACAAACCGATGGCCAATCAAAAGTTGTTAATAAAATCATCGCAACGTACCTCTGGTGCATCACAGGAGACCGTCCAGGGGCATGGGTTGAGTGGCTACCATGGACAGAGTATTGCTATAACACAACTTATCACTCAGCATTGCACACTACCCCATTTCAAGTAGTTTATGGCAGGGATCCTCCTCCAGTGCTTACCTACCAGTCGGGCACAACAGCAAACCAGACAGTTGATGAAATGCTTAGTGAACGTGATCTATTCCTTAGTGAAGTTTGAGACAGGCTGCTACAAGCACAAGAACATGCTCGACAATTCTATGATGCACATCATCGAGACTTGGAGTTCTCAGTTAGCGACTAGGTTTGGCTCCATCTTCTCAACCATCAAGCTCAGTCCTTGGTGCGCGGACCCAAAGGCAAGTTGGGACCTCGCTATGCTGGACCCTTCTATATCACAGAACGAATCGACAAGGTCGCCTACCGCCTGGAACTTCCAATGGGAGCACGCATCCATGACGTCTTTCATGTTGGTCTCCTCAAACCATACAGAGGCACCCCACCAGTGCTACCTCCTGCTCTTCCAGTAATGGAGAATGGTCGACTGCTGCCCTCACCAGAGAAGGTGCTCAAAGCAAGAATACAATGAGGTGTCTGGCATGTTCAGGTACAATGGAGTGGAACACAACTGACAGAAGCTACTTGGGAGCCAATGCAACAGTTCACGTCTTCCTACCCCCATTTTCAGCTCAAGGACGAGCTATTCTCGGAGGAGGGGAGAGATGTTATGGTGGGTAAAACATATGAAAGGCGACCCAAGCAGCCAATAGGCCAGGCCACGCCTGGAGATCAGGATTAGAGGGATAAGGATAAGTTTGTTAGATTAGATATAAAAAGGAGAGATAGTAGGAGTTTGTTAGAGAATAAGTAGGGGCGACAGCAGTTTATGTGCGCATGTACTGGACTATATAAAGTCCTTAGTTTGTACCTAGGAGGATTAGCAAAGATCAATCTATGAAGAGTATTGCTCCTTGCCACATTATGTCTCAGCTGTGCGCCAGCACGGCTCCATCTCG
The DNA here is from genome assembly GCA_029449295.1 of Zea luxurians. Lineage (NCBI taxonomy): Eukaryota > Viridiplantae > Streptophyta > Magnoliopsida > Poales > Poaceae > Zea > Zea luxurians. The sequence continues at coordinate 32,272,552 of JAOPSE010000024.1, read as the reverse complement.
CCCTCAATCCTCAAGGCCTCGCCCTACTACCCACTCATACAACCTCAGAAGTCGAGATCATTACATATATACACTAGAACGCTAATCATCAATCAAGGTGATGGGACGTATCATACATTACCTGGACCAAAAAGGTCCAAGCGGACTGGACCAACAACACCAGAAAATTAAGCATATCAGAGAACCAACTGCACCAGCCAATCAAGTCTGCCCACAACCCGCAGCGTGCACCAACAAATATTCACCAATTCAAGGTTTGCTCTAGTCATTCAAGGTTTACTTTAGCCATTCAAAGTTTATTTTAGTCATTCAAAGTTGACTTCAACGTACAATAGGAACAAATATTTAGGTTTACTTCAATATAGAGTAGGAACAAATATTCAAACATTCAAGGTTTATTTCAGCCATTCAAGGTGATGAGTTAGGGTGGGAGATGACGGCTACGGCAGATGAGTGGAGGCACAATAGTGAGAAATTACGGGCGTTGAGGTAGCGCGGTGGTGCAATGAATGGACCGGAGCAAGTTTGGTTAATTGTAGATGGCGCCCGAGCAGGACGCATGAGCAGCGGTACAGGGAAATCAGTTGGGTAACCTTGTGCACAGAGGTGGTTTGTTGGGATTTAATTAGGTGGGCCTGGTTTGGGTGATGGACCTATGGTCCTTCACGCTGGGTGAATAATAACATTGTCGCGCGTGTATATATATATATATATATATTTGACGTAAAGTTAGTGCAAAAGAAGCGTAAAGTTATGTATAACATAGCGTAAACTACTGTTGATGTTATATCAGTCCAGGGATCCACTATTTCTGGCGTAAAAGACACACACGATTTGGAGTAGTTGTCGTGTATCTCGCTCGCACAAGATTACCATAAAACACGTGAAGACGTGTCATAAATTGGTGCAAAATGCAATAAAAAGTGATCTAGGGTATCTATAGCGTAAAACTTAAGTGTCATAAATTGGCTACTAGATATAGGTAAATCATGTTGATTTGATGCCCTTTTCAACAATTGGTGGTGTTGTTACAGATGTTGTAACACACTAATTTTTGAACCAATAAAAATTTCCACGATTTAGTTTAATTTATTAAGATTTGAGTGGTTTAGAATCACAAGTTACAGTTTTAAGTATTTTCTTTTATTGTAAATCAATTAAAACAAAATATAATGTTAAACTTACTTTGTTGCATTCGTGTTGTTGCATAGTGTTTCTAAGTGCAAAACATGTTAACAAACCTCAGAAGTCCCCGATAATTTTCATATTTTCTAATCATTTTTCCTATTTTTGAAAAGCAAAAAATCTATTTACTAGGGGCACCTAAAAACATTTTTTATAACCTACAAATATTTTTATTTGTGTTCATTCGATGCCAAAATATTTATAGGAATTTTTCTAGAATTTTTGGAGCTATTTTAATATGTTTCATCATTAAAAATGAAATTATGCGTTTTCTTAAAATAGAAAATTTTTAAAATTATAATTTATCAAGATTGTAAAGCTTGCAAGAGCCTCCAAGTTTGTGGAGAGTCTTACGGAGACTATGATCTCTTCGATTGAGAAAAGAAGAGAGGGCTTAAGCTTGATCTTTGGAATCGTTTGAGAGGGTTGAAAGAGACTCGTCCTCCTGAACACCTTAACAGAGACATAGGTTTTGATCAAAAACCAAACTTTGATAAACAAATTGTTGTGTCATTTGTGTTTGATTATTTGTGATTTGTTTTTCTTCCCTTCCTAAAGTTCTCTTGCTTCAGTCTTCATTCTAATTTCTAGTGTTGCTCCCTAGTTTATTCCGCATTCATTAGAGCAACACAATGCAAGAAGAACAACTCTCCTTACTTCGATCAAGTTATATCTTGTTCTAATGCTTATTTGGCGACCAAGTTTTGTTATTAAATGGTAAATTTCAGGTTTTGCATATTCACCCCCTCTAGGCGACTTTCAATGACACAATTTAGAGTTTAGCAAAAGTGCATAGATGACTGGATGAAGGATTTGGGTTGGGGATGAATTGATTTGGATCATTTCTGTGCTTATATACTTAGGATTGGGGAAGGTTATATTTGTTAGAAATATGCCCTAGAGATAATCATAGAGATGAGCATTTTTATTTGTATTCATTATATATATATTGCTTAATTAAATATCTATGAAAGGTACCTTATATTAATTAGCAATTATGTGGATTGTTTGTGAACTTTTTTACTTGTATGGTTATTCTAAATAGTGTCCCTGGTCAGAGTCGATGGCTAGCACATGTATTAGTTGATGACTACATTTTACAAGTTATGGACATCGAGATGTCAAACTAATAATATGGGTGCATGTATGACATGAGGCTGGACCGACCCAACGTGAGATATTGTAATATAGTTCTCTTTTTGCAACATGTACATTATGTCCTTAGACATGAGATTATCGCATGTTCTGAAGATGTGAATTAACCTACTTAGGGACTATCAAATGCTACTCCGTAACTGGGTAGTTATAAAGGTAGTTATGGGTTTGTCAAGAAGAAAACTGCATGATCAATCAAGATGGAATTTGTTCCTCTCTTATTGAGAGAGATATCTCTAAGCCCCCGATTGATTAGATCAAGAAATACATAATCGTGCTAGGGTTAAGTGATAACCATTAAAAGATTCCAATTCACAGTATCGATAAAGAGAGGTCATCTTAGAGCCAGACCAAATATCGTGAGATAAAGGGAACAACATGTACACAATGTTGTAATAGTTCGTCTAATATGATATTTACGTGTGCATAAGAGTTGACATATCATGCTAGAAGCCGTTGTCAATTATTGGACCAAGTAAAAGTACTCAGACTAGGTCTATGTGTACGTGAACTTATAGGGTCACACAGTTAAGGGGAAGGAAGTCTACCTCAGATATGATCTAAAATTATACTAGGTTTTAGGGTTGCTGATGGGACTCAGAGTCAGAAGCCCACCAGAACGTCTATATAATGAGGGGCAGGGGTGTGGTTAGGGTTAACCTAATTCGCCAATAGCAAACCAGCAGTTCCACCTCCTCGCCATCACCAAGCTGCCGTCGCGAATCTAGCAATTTGGTACATGGCGCTTCCTCACTATACGTGTGGATACCTCAGAGGTGGTGCATCTGGAGCACTAGAACGAACCACGTGAGGATGTGAAGGACGTCATTAAAATGAAAGAAGACGACACTGGCTCATAAAAATATCTGATGATTAGTAGTGGCGGATCCAGGATTGATCCAAGAGGGGGCTACTAAGCTAAGGCTATAAAAACATGGGATTACTACCAAATAAATAATTAAATCAAAACTTCAAATCAAACTCAAAACACAATACCACACGTTTCACCTTCATTGCCGTCGGGGCGAGCGGCGCTGTGGGCTCTCGGCGCCTCGGCGGTTTAGGGTTTAGGGCGTCGGCGGGGCCAGAGGCGCTGCGGGATGCGGCCTGCGGCAGTGCTCCAGTAGTCCGGCCTTTGGGCTCCGGCGGTCCAGCCTCCGAGCGAGCGCGCTGCGGCTCCGGGGGCGAACGCACTGCGGCCTGCGGCTCTGGGCCTCCGGCGCGCCGCGGCTAGCGCCTGGCGGTGGCGCGACGGGGCGAGCGCGCTGTGGCGGCTGTGAAACAATAAAAATAGGTTACGACTTGGGATATAACAAAATCACAGGCTACGAAAGGAATTGGTGAAACAATAAAAATGGGGTGGTAGCAAACAACGACATTCGTGTTCTAATCAGATCGAACCCACAAACGGCGCATTAATCGTGGAAATCCTAAACACTAAACAACTACATACGAGTTGTATACTTACTAGTTCAGCGAACCACGTCGAAGACTACTCGGCCCTTGCAGCACCTACAGCTCTGTCTTGTCGGTGGAAGCGCCCGGCCTCACTTGCACCTAAAAGGATGAGCGATGGGCAGTCAGACCTTAGACTCAGACGAATGACAGAGGGGGTGGGGAACTGGGGATGGTCGTCAGGATCAAGGCTGATGTTGATCAGCAGACGTGCGAGTTCAAGGTGTTCCGGGCGAAAAGACGGCCGCAGATGCCTGACTACCACTACCCCGTGGCTCAGTACCCCTGGGAATGGAGCGACCTGGACACGCTGGATGGCCGGATTCTGTTCGTCGGGTATGGCTGCTCCAGGTCCTACCAAGCGGATGCGTACCCAGGCTTCAAGCCCGGCATCTACTTCTTGGATGATGGCATGTTCTACGAGGCACTCTACTTCGGCGGCGGCGACACCAGGCCGTACCCCTGCACGGACAATGGGATGTGGTCCGAAGGCCGTATCCAGAGGTGCTTCCCAACTCCAAACTCATCTGACTACTCTCCTCCGGTTTGGCTTCTTCCTTGAGGCTACAGGTTTAGTTGCTCATTCCAATCTTTTACGTAGATGCTGGTCGCAATATTCAGAGTGAGACAGCTAGTTGCTGATTGCAATATTCAGAGTCAGTAGCTGTCGAAACCATATGCACTGTTTCCAATGTTCTCTGACTCTCGGTGTTGTATCTGTTTTCTTTACTAAGGGCTTTTTGGTGGGGCTCTACCGAATTACTAAGGGCTCTTTGGTGGGGCTCTCTCGGTAGCTCTTCTTTTTCTGTCTCTTCGTGAAGCCTTACCAAACAGTCTTAAAAAAACGGTTCCTCACCGAGAGCCATCAAATAGCCAGAGCTGTTTTGCTATTGGGAACTGAAGCACGAGAAAACAAGTATCTATCGGCTCCTTCTATCCGACACACAATAATGTTTTACGAAAGCTCTTCTACCGTCTCCTCATAAGAAGCTGTTTTGCCAAATGAATTACAAAATGGCTCTGACTCCTTTAGAGAAGCCAAAAAGCCTGAGGAGCTAGAGCCGAAGCCGTTAGGAGCCCGAGCCCTGCGAAAGAGGACCTAAATGTAGAACAAACAATGGTTTTTGTTTATGGCAGCTTAGTGTGTAATGAAAGGATAACAGAATAGCATGGAAATCTCAGTACAAGCTAGCATCGAATTGGAAGTGCAAGGGATCTGAACTACTGTGAGTCTTGCTGCACAGATCAGTGAAGTTGGCATAGCATGACGTTTGTTCATTAGTCTCGGGCCAATGCTACGTAAACTCTGGACAGCCTCCTTTCAATTTCAGTAACCACTTTGCAACAAGATCTGTGCGCACTAAATTAATACTTCCTCCATTCCAACTTATAATTTATTTAACTTTTTACCACAAAATTCACTGACTCGTCTTATTTAATAAATTCTCATGTGTATTATTAATTTTTACTGTTATATTGTTTAGCACATAATATACTTTAAATATAGCTTCAAATTTTTATTTATTTTTTGGTAAAACATTTGAATAAGACGAACCCGTCAAACGTAGGCTAAAAAGTCAAATGAATTATAAATTAGGACATGGGAAGTATTTGTTAGCAATTAATGTAAATATAGATCAAATACGAACCCCATAATTGAACGTGTAAAAATCCTTCCGGGAAAAAACCATGGACGACAACTAATCTCTACTACTTATTAAGGCTGCAATGGTAGCCTGCCGTTCTGCCATTCTGCAATCTCAATCGTACGTTCTACCGTTCTGCGATCTTAGCCGTCCGATCCTGCCCACCAACCCCACACGGCCTCTCCCACCCTGCCTTCCGCCGCCAGCCCGCATCTCGCAACCATCCCACGCGAGCAAAGAGCCCCTGTTCCCCTCCCCTTTCGCTCGAGTCCGTCATCGTCGCTCTGCCCTCGTATCCCCTCCCACGACATCGAGACAATGACGGCACAGACCGCGGAGGAGCTCGCCACCCAGATCGAGCAGCAGAAGCTCGAGGAGCAGAAGACCGAGGTGAGATTTCGCACACACTACTCCCGTTTTCGCAACCCTAGCTAGCTCTCGCTACTCCCTTCGCATCAACCGCCTCCCACTCCCCTCATCTGCGCAAGCCGCAACTGTCATCCGCCGAGCCGCCGACGCCACGCCAGGCCTCCACGCCGAGCCTCTGCGCGAGGCGCGACCGCGCCTCCGAGCTCCATCGCCCCAGACCGCCGACGACGGGCAGCCGTGAGCTTCGACCGGACCTGCCCGCGACCAGGCTAAGGCGCCGCCTACCCGAGCTCCGCCCAGGCCGCTCGCCCGCTCGGCAGGACGACTAGACGAGCTCCTCGCCGCGGGCGCTGAGGAACCGAGCTCCTCACGCGGAGGCGCGGACCCGCCTTCATGCCGAGGCGCCGGGAAGAAGGACGACCGCGTGCTCGTGCCGGATTTGTGGTCGCTCACCAGCAACCATGACAGGTGGGTGGTTCGAAAAAAAACTATTACTACTAGTGGTTATACTTCTCTGATCATTATCAATCAATTCATCGTAATAAAAAACCTGCCAAATATTCCCGTTTGGTAGTTGCCCCGCTGCTTTAACTTTTTCAATTGCCTTAATAGTAGATTATTATGTTTTTTATTTTGATTTGGTATCTTCTCCGTGTCTGTGAACAAGAAAGATTATGTTCCCTGAATATAGATCGCTGAGAGTTTATTGTTCTTGGTGATGCAGGGCGCGTGAACTCTTCTACTACCTCAAGGGTGGGCAGGTGGACTATGGCGAGGAGCACAGCAAGGCTTGCGGCCACAACAGGTTTGGGAGAATATATCACACAGGTAGGAGATTCCAAAGAACACAATACATGGCCATGGCCTTTCAGAAATTTGTTTATCTATTAGTTCTTACATGGTTGTTCTAATTTGGTGAAGGGCACTATCCTGTTTGTTACGAGCACAACCCATTGCATTTTGTGGGGCGCTCTGCTGGCACGTAGGTTGTGAGGGTGCTGCATCAGATGCTTGCCGACAAGGTACACAAACAAGAGATTTTTTAGTTTTACTCACAAGTGATAGTTGTTTATTGCTACTGGTGGAATTAGTCATGCTTATCATGTGCTTTTAGAGGGATGGTTCATGTGAGCTGGAGTACAGGATTAGAGCACCCAAATTAGGATGACTTTAAGTCATTTTATGTTAACTTGGGCCTCTGCTAACACACTTTTGTAGAGATAGTCCAAGAATCTATTTTTAGCAATGTTATCAAGTCGTATGACTAATCACGATTTGCAGGTTGATCGCTGCCATGGCAATCAACTATGCACTATGATTAGTCAGGCTGGTCAGTCTCATGGTCACTAGAATCGATTTAGATGATTTGATAACATTGGTTTTTACTCACGATTAGCTGGGCTGATCGCTGCCATGGCGATCAGCTATGAACTATGATTAGTCATGATTAATTGTGATTAGTCATGATTAGTCTTGGACTGACTGATGTCATCAGTGACTAGGAATGATTAGACAATTCGATAACATTGGTTTTTAGTATGGCCAAAGTTCATTATTAGTTTAGCCTTCCCCTCAATTTATGTGAATTTGACGTGCGCTTTTGGCAGTGAATTGAGCTTCTGTTTTTTATTGCATGACACTCTATGGGCGCATGTGGCATGCTGGTCTTTCTTGTTGCATGTTGAGCCGACAGCTTGCTAGCATGCTGTAGTGTTACAAAACATGTGAACTTTAGCACTGTGGATATACTATATATAATTCTAACACATATTGTGATACTGATCTTAGGCTTTCCCTGGTCATGATACTTCTGAAGATTGTGGTTGTTGTTATGGACGGTGGAAATGGTTGGTTCTGATGGTTTTGGTCTTTTGCAGATTGTTATTATTTTTTTACGAGGGGCGGCGCGATCCTTTTCAATCTCGCATGTTGTATCGCAATATGTTTTTGTTTTTAATGTTGTCCATCAACTATTCGTATATGTGTGACACCAGCATACTTATCTGCTGAATGCCATGTACAGGCAGAGGAAGTTGTGGTGGAAAAGACCAAAACAATGATAAAAGCTTCTACATCTTGTCAAAGGTGCCTTTGGACAGGTATGTAATTTACTCAGTTACAATATTTGCTTTAGGTGTTCTTGAATAGTATACATATTCAAGTCAAATAGATGATGAAAGTTACATGAGTGACTGATCTGTCAAATTAATTTTGGGTCAAATATGGTGAGGCACGTATTTCAAAATTGGTTCACTTATGGTGTGACACATTTCATAGTTCCTCATTGCCTCATGTGTTCATTTGGGGCCTGTAGTATTAGGGTATGTACTTTTGAGTTGTTAGACTGGATAGATTGCCTGTGCATTCCGTTTGATATTGGGATTTTAGAAGCTACATGTGACATTTGGAACTAACGAGAATATTATACCTTTGAGCATAAAAGCTGAGTCTTTGTTCCTTACATATCTCATGCAACTAAATTGCTTTTTTTATTTTAAGAGGATTAAATGCATGCTCCTCTGAATATAATACTCCCTTTATTTACAAATTATAGTTCGCTTTAGCTTTCTTCTAAGTTAAACTTCTCTTACTTCGATAAAAGTTTTAGAAAAATATATTAACATCTACAAGTTGAAATATGACCTCATCTTTGATGGAGATTGCCCTTCTTTCTGTTCTTGGAAGAGGTTGTTCCACGAGGAAGCTAAGCTTCAAGCCCTTAGACTCAGTGATGGTAAACGGCCTGCCTTGCTCTGTTTAGACTCTCTATCTTAGCTTTCCCTTTTGCCTCCCTCGGTCTTGTTGTTCCTCTCTTTCTGGTTGTTTTTTTGGTATAGTTTGAGACCTCTTTGCATAGGCTTCTCTTCTTTTATATTAATAAAATTCTTTTACAATATGTGTGTGTGGGGGGTCTCCCCTGCTGTATCTTTCGCTAAAAAGAGTTGAAATATATGCATGGGCATTCAAGACATACTTTATGGATAATTTAATGAAACTAATTTGATGTCGTATATATTGGTTTATTTTCTGTGAACTTGGTCAGAGCTAGAGAAGTTAGACATAGGATAAAGCTAAAGTGATTGACTCCATAACTTGTATAGCAGAGGGAGTAATTACTATTCCAAGATTTTTGTTTGAAATTTTAGTATTTGCGTTGTCATTTTGATTTTCTTGTGCACTAATTTCTTGGTCCAATTTATATCTATACTACTATATTAAGGTTGTAAACGGGTAGCCTGCCTCCCTTGGTTCTGCCTTCCGTAAATCCACACCGTCTATCTATATCCCTGCGATCCTCGCCCTTGAACTAGCGGAACATCCTTCGTCTCCGACCACCCGAGCGATTTCCTCTCCCTCGCGTCCCACGCCATGCCCTGATGTCGTTCTTCCTCCTGACCGCGACGCTCGCTGCGGTCCCATCCTCCTAGCCTTTCTTCTGCATAATTTCTTTTATATTATAATTTGTGTTCACGCTTAGGTAAGTAATGCCACACAATTTTCGTTTACTCCTATTTTTGTTGCAGATTGTCTAGACTATATAAATTTTTATATCATCATTGTTGTGATTCTTTCCTGTTTAGTCCTAGGTTATGATGAACAGGTTATCATGACTGCAACACTTGTGTTCAGATGAGTTAGAAACTTCTCATGCTAATTCAAATCTCATACATGAATTTTTCATGTTTTGTTAGTGCTTCATGGTTCTACCTTCTTAATGAAACTGTGATATAGAATTAGAATAGGCCACCCTAAGAATTTTGACATCACTAAACTCATACAACAGAGTGTGCACGACAACACTTGTTAAGTGGCAACAACAAAGCAATGCAAATGCACATTTAATCTTGACCTACAAGTGCTGGTAAACGAATAACATTTTTATGGTAGGAATGAGCCTTCTGTATTTATCGAGTTATCTAATAAACATACGAGGAGAGGCAAGAAATTGACAGATGACAACTCCACTTCATTAATTATATTTACCCATCATATCCAATATTTCTGACAAAAGATATCTAATATCACTGACTTCTCTAGGTAATGAGTGCCTTTATGTTTGCATGCCACTATACATATTTCTTTCTTGGGATCTGGTTCTTATTCTGCTTGTGACTCAATTCACTATTTGTGAATCTTGCTTTTGTCAGTTGCAAATCAGCTTGTACTTGTAGCAGCAACTAGACAGGGTCCTGCTATGCTCACTCCACAGGGTGCGGGCTCATCGTCTACCATTACTGCCTCTCCGTGCTGGTTCCTACAAATGTAAGCGCCTCAGCCTCTGCTCACTTACACTGACCGTCCAATTGATATCATCCCTTTGTTCCATTCCATGCGTGCATCTGCACATAGTGGCGGCTGAATGTTCATTAGCCAATCCTGTAAGTGTGAGAATATCATGTATTGTCACCCTTAACCACATTGAACTTATTTCTGCTGAGCAACCTGAGAAAGTTCTACTTTTATTGTGACCATGGGTACTCTTACTTAGTCTGCTACATATGTTAATTAACACTTTGCTTGCTGAAAAGCTAAAACCGCTCAGGGGTGTTTGGATTCACCACTAAAATTTAGTCAAGGTCGAGGCCCTCTTTGAGCTCTACAAGATCAGCTGCTCTATCATCGACGACGACCTATCAACCAGGTGCATTCAATAAAATTCCTCTTTGATTCCTGTATCTGTTGTGCATATTCTTGTCATTCATGACGTGATTTGGGGTTGATTTGAACATTTATTTTTTTGAATGAAACATTCCTTGCACTTGGAAGATGTGTTTTTTTGTTGCTTTAGGCCTCGGACAATTTCTTTGGATTTAAATATGGAGGAAATGGTTACAAAAGACCTGGGATAGTGACACTCTGTCATCCTAGGCTAATGAGATTGAGCACCTGGTAATTCCAACAATAGATTACCTCTTTGAACCTTCACTCTAGGATATTTCTCAAGCCATAGATTTCATCCACAGTAAGTTCTTGCCTTTTCTTGTTTATTTTTAAGGCAAAAATACATGATAGTAAATCAATACCTTTTCTGAAACATAACCCCAATGCTGATCAGTTTTCTATTATTTTGTTTTCCTTGCATCCATGGTACCTTTTTTATATGATTTTTCCCAAACAACAACCATTGAATCATAGGTAGGAGAGTTTGTTGTGGCTAACTCAAAAACTTAGGGAAGCAAAGCAGGTAGTAGTTAACTCAGAAAAGGGAAATAGGTTATTATTTTGATCACTGGTCAACTAATGTTTATGTTATTAGGTATGCATTGCCAATTTGATTACGATGTGGTAGGTATGGTTACAAAGAAGCTGCAACACTATATTTTAATGCACAGTCCATTCCCAACCTCTAGATTAAGGTTTTGTTAGATTAGTGTAGATTTGCTACTGAAAAATATGAAATGAGACTAGCCATTACACAATGTCTGTCAGTTATTCAAACAAACTAGAATCATAACCTATCAAAGCACGTCTATAATCTAAAATTCTTGCTTTGTGTCAAACAACAACCCATGACAGGGTAGACTTAGATGAATGCATAGATACTTTTGCCAAAAAGTTATGCATATATAGTATATATTATGTACATATATTTAAAAAGATGACACAAAATGATAGGCTATTCAAGTAATCAACCCAAAATCATACATACAATTAGTATTGTGTGATTTTAATCAAATATACATTGCAGAAAGTATGATTTATGCGATCAACAATTTTTGTACCCTTTGAAATTTTGAATAGTCGGTCTCAAATTGGTAGATTCAGCATATAGTTGCCTTTTCAGGGAATGCATCACAAGGTGGTACCACATTGCCCATGATCTACGTGCTCGGAACTCCCTGGCGAATGTCGAGAACAACAATAACCTGGTGACACTGCTCAAGGCCAACTTCCTACAAAACAACATCGACTACCCAGGGCACAAGGCCACCGGCTGCTTCAGCAATGGCAAGAACTCCATCGACTTCCTCGGTACGTGCGTGTATCCGTGATACCTAGCTACTCTGATACATTTTGATTCATCTACATATGCAATCCGGTTTGGATTTCTGATCGAGCGGCTTCTTTCTCACTCCCACTAGGAAGAAGGTAGGGGAAAGCAGGGAAGAATGTCGTACCACGGTGCCTCGTGCTATCGCCAACGAGGGAGCTCGCTCAACAAGTAAGCCATTGAATATTGTTTTTTGAGTATCGTGGTTGAATTTGTTTATTTTTCACGATTTTATTTATTTTTACAAGTCCCATGCTGATTTCCTCCTGTGCACGAGTGTCCCTGCAGCCGCAGGGAGACCACATCGAGCTGCACCAGAAGCGCCATGGCAAGCACTTGGACCACGAGGTGCGCAAGCACGAGGCGCGCGACGTGCATAGGCCTCGAAGGATGCCCGCAATGTGTAGTTCTGATCTGAAAAGTTTACACACTTTTGGTTTTGCTGTTCATGTGCACCCGTTGTTGATGATCACGTGCCTTGTGCTGTTGTAATTGATTGGTACTAAGGGCAAGAGGTTTGTCAAGAAACGCTATGCTGAGAAGGCGCAGATGAATAAGACGTAAGTGCTTGTTTGCTGCTCCTATTTATGTGTTGATATTTGCGTAATACTCCGTAGATATGAGCAACTTGAAGTTAATGTATGGATACATTGTAGATAATGTGAGCCAATAACTTTTAACCATGACTGCTTTACTGGTGTTGAGCACCAAAATGAGCGGACGGTCCGGCCCTTGGGCCCGAACAGTCCGCGTGCCTCGAGATTAGATTAACTTGAGTGATTATCCTTATCTCGTGCGTGGTTATCCATCTAATCATGTGGAAGTTGTTGGTTATCTCTTAGGAACAGGTCTAGACCTCCTCCCCTATAAATATAAAGGGGTACGGCCGATTGAGAACCCCCAAACACATTCCAACCGAACCAATTACTTTATTTACCTTTCCTGCCCTAGGAGTAGATGTAGCGTAGTTCTAGTTGTAGTCTTCCGCATATCCACCTCCACCCCTATTCGACTCTACGTCGTCTAGATCCGTCCTAGGGTGGCCTCCTGACCCTAGGACAACCCTATGAACTTTACCCCTCCTGAGGGGCAAGATCTACTTCATCTACTTCAATCAAGATCTCTTCCTCGAATTGATCTCTTAATTTCTAGGCGACTCTACGTCATCTGGAGACACCCCGGGTGACCTGTTGACCTAGAGCACCCTAAGGTATCACCCCAGGGGACGAGATCTAGGTCATACGAGGAGAAGAAGACGGCCCTGCGCAATCGCGGACCATCCGGCCTAGAGCTCGGATCGTCCGGACTGCACGCAGACTGTCCGCGCCCCCCACAGCGAGCACTGCCAGGCGACCCGGCGACCCATCGCAGGCCGCCACCACTGTTCACCTTGTAGAGCCAAACCCAAGGTATTGCTCATCACGAGAAGCCCCTAGGGTTCGTTGTTGTTTGGTCCCAAATACGTGGTGACCATCATAGAGGTGTTGTCCCACATTTAGGATAACCATTTTAGTTGACCCTACATCATCTAAAGGCGCCAAGTACCGCCAGGCGGTTCATTATAGTGTTTTGTGACCAAAAAGGCACCAACATACTTTTGGCGACTCCACTGGGGAACGAAAAATCGGATCTATCAAATCCGATCCATTAGATCAGATCTATTAAATCAGACCTATCAGATCAGTCGCAATAGCCAATCCCAAAGATCACAACAATGTCGTCCTAGACATTAACACAAGGCTGACTAACTCGTGAGCCGATGAGGATGAGAAATTAGAAGACCACATGAAAAGGCTGGACGAGGAATTCCAATGACAACAGGCTCAGATAATGTCACACCCGGTTTTGAAGGTAAACCGAATGCGAACCATGTACGTGCTAGGATCAGTAATTCACGTACACACACTACAAGAAACGGATAAATGTTCGTGGGTAAAAGTAAGAACGTGGGTACCGATGTTCTTACTTGAGTTAAGTTCATGGGTTATGTTAAGAACGTGGGTACCGATGTTCTTAAGTTAAGTTCGTGGGTCCTGGCTAAAACCGTCGAACTTAACGAGTTAGGAACGTGGGTACCCACGTTCCTAAGTTACATTTGTCGGGCATGTGTAGACCGTCGAACTTAATCCTGAAAACCTAAAATCCAAATCCCACGCGCGGCTCTGTCTCTCTCACCTGTCTCATTCCCGCCCACATGCTTCTCTCTCTCACCAGCGTCAGGCCGCGCCGTCTCCGCCCCACCGCCGGCAGGCCGCGCCGCCGCCCCGGCTGATGCGTCACGATGCCCGATCTTCACGACGTAGGATCAATCTTCAGATAACTAGCTTCAAAGAAGCCAAGATAACTTGCTGCAAGCAGCGATAACTAGTGCAACCTGACAAATAAAACTCGAAGCCAACCACCGTCTTTAACTGGCAGCCTGAATCGAGGATTCGCCCAACCACACTCTCAAAGAACCAACCAACACAGCCTACAATCAATTGAGGAGACCTCGAAGGGAGTAGGAGCACCAATTGGGAGCGGATGAAGCCGCCGCTTCTGCAATCGCGCGAAGGAATTCACAAGAGCAAAGGGGTAGAGGTCACTCTCAATATTTGTTAGCACACAGCTGAACAAAAGGGTTCTGTTTTAGATTATCATAAGCTGCCTTACATCATAGACATAGGGGGGTATTTATACTATTAACAACCAGCCTTAGTGAGGTATAAACACAAAACAAAAGTAATTTCACGTGCTAATGTGAAGGAGCCTCTTCGGGAGATCTGCAGAGCTGATTTCCGTGTGGCTGTTTGACTTCTGCGCAGCCTTCAGTATTTTGACAACAACTTCTTCTAGGAATCTTCAAATGACGTGGGACTGGTTGCATTGGGAAGCTAACTTGATAAGCTTTCTCACCATATATAGCATGCTTAATAAAACTTCGTAGAATGATGCAGTTTAATACGAAAACTTGGTCATCAAGCAGACTATTGACCTTCTGACCAGTCAGCACTAAAGTAGGTCGGCTGCCTTTCTGGTAGATGTGGTTAAGTCGGCTTTAGAAGCATTGGAAACTAGACTTCAAGAGCTTTCCGAAAAGTACTTATGAGCCTTCATAGCTTTTGGGAATCAAAAGATATGACTGTTTCTTCTGGACGGTTCTGTTGCGCTGGACTGACTCGGACATAGCTCTTCTTGCTGATTCGCCCTTGATATGTTTTGTCCTTCCTCTTTGGTGAACCTAAGTAATATCAACATACACGACTTAGGTAGCATAAAGTTCTCATTAGTGTTTAATTGAAATTCATAAAGTAGCGCGTGCACCTCTTGCTGTAGCTTCTTAGCTCGGCTACGTGTAATTGGTCCATCAAAGGCTTGGGTTGGTGATGATGTTGGTTGTACTTGAGTTGATGTAGTATGACTTGGGGGTTGTAATGTGTTGCTTAATGGCGTGGTCATATCATCCTCCTCCCCTTGAAAAGGAGTCGTCCTCGACTCTGAAGTGTCTTCACTTGTATATGGTAAGAGGTCAACAACATTGAACGTGTTGCTCACGCCATAGCTTGGTGGAAGATCTATCTTGTATGCATTATCATTGATCTTGGCAAGAACACGAAATGGACCATCCCCTCGTGGCATCAATTTGGATTTGCGCTGATCAGGAAAACGCTCCTTGCGCAAGTGAATCCAGACCAAGTCCCCTGGTTCAAATAACACTTTCTTCCTATGCTGGTTCATACTTGCAGCCTTGCACACTGCTTTGAGCTCAATTGCTTCCTTGGTCTTCTCATGTATCTTTTTTATATATGCAGCACGCTTGGAAGCTTCCATATTGGTTCTTTCCTGCAATGGAAGGGGCAACAAATCTATGGGAGCAATAGGTTTGAACCCATATACAATTTCGAAGGGGCATAAATTAGTTGTAGAATGTACTGCCCTGTTATAAGCAAACTCCACGTGTAGCAAACATTCCTCCCAATCCTTCAAGTTCTTCTTTACCATTGTTCGCAGCAGCATTGACAATGTACGATTCACCACTTCAGTTTGGCCATCAGTTTGGGGGTGGCATGTGGTGGAGAACAAAAGTTTAGTCCCAAGCTTTGCCCACAATGTCTTCCAAAAATAGCTCACAAACTTCACATCACGGTCAGATACGATGGTCTTGGGCACTCCATGTAGTCTCACGATTTCTCTGAAAAACAAATTAGCAACATGTGAAGCATCGTCGCTCTTGTTGCATGGAATAAAATGAGCCATTTTTGAAAATCTATCAACCACAACAAAAATAGAATCTCTCTTTTTTTGAGTCTTCGGTAGCCCTAAAATAAAATCCATGCTTATGTCTTCCCAAGGAATTTTAGGAGCGGGTAAAGGAGTATATAAACCATGAGGGTTCAGTTTTGACTTAGCTTTGTGACAGGTGACACAACGCTCCACAAATCTGATGACGTCTCTCCTCATCTTGGGCCAATAGAAATTATCACTGAGCATTTCGTAAGTCTTCTTTTGTCCAAAATGTCCTATTAGACCTCCTCCATGTGACTCCTGCAATAAAAGCAATCTAACCGAAGAATTTGGTACACAAAGTTTGTTAGCTCTAAACAAAAATCCATCATGTATATGATATTTTTCCCAACCTTTTCCGTCTTTACAATGATTGTATGGTTCTGAAAATTCAGGATCATCATTATACATTTCTTTCAAATTTTCAAGCCCCAAAACTTTTACCTCTAGTTGATTCAACAACACATTCCTTCGAGACAAGGCATCAGCGACCACATTGTCCTTACCTTTCTTATATTTCACAATGTATGGAAATGTTTCGATAAACTCAACCCATTTGGCATGGCGACGGTTCAGTTTGGCTTGCCCTTTCAAATACTAAAAAGCTTCATGATTGGAATGAATAACAAACTCTTTTGGCCATAAGTAGTGCTGCCATGTTTCAAGCGCTCGGACCAAAGCATACAATTCTTTGTCATACACAGAATAATTTAATTGAGCACCTCCTAATTTTTCACTAAAATATGCTATAGGTTTCCCTTGTTGCATTAAAACTCCTCCTATCCCAATCCCACTAGCATCACATTCTACTTCAAAAGTTTTAGTGAAATCAGGAAGAATAAGTACAGGTGCTTCAGTCAAACGTTTCTTCAATTCTTGAAAAGCATCTTCTTGTGAGTTTCCCCATTTAAATTCAACACCTTTCTTTGTCAATTCATTTAAAGGGGAAGCGATAGTACTGAAATCTCGCACAAATCTTCTATAAAACCCAGCAAGACCATGAAAACTTCTTACTTGACTTATATTCGTTGGAGCTGGCCAATCCTTGATGGCTTTTACCTTGGATTCATCCACCTCTATTCCTTTTGCTGAAACAACAAAGCCAAGAAACACAACATGGTCTGTGCAAAAACTGCACTTCTCAAGATTAGCAAATAATTTCTCCTTTCTTAGCTCATCTAAAACTTGTCGAATGTGTTTCACATGTTCATCAAAAGACTTGCTGTAAATTAGAATATCATCGAAGTAGACAACAACAAATTTTCCAATGAAAGTTCTTAAGACATGGTTCATTAATCTCATAAAGGTACTAGGAGCATTAGTTAACCCAAAGGGCATCACTAACCATTCATACAACCCAAATTTTGTTTTAAATGCAGTCTTCCATTCATCTCCAGTTTTCATTCTTATTTGATGGTATCCACTTCTCAAATCAATTTTAGTAAAAATTGTGGAACCACTTAATTCATCAAGCATATCATCTAGCCGTGGAATAGGATGGCGATAGCGAATGGTAATATTATTTATAGCTCTACCATCCTCCAAGAGCCATCTTTCTTAGGTACTAAAATCACAGGAACAGCACAAGGGCTTAAGCTTTCACGAACAAAACCTTTATCAAGAAGTTCTTGCACTTGCCTTTGTATTTCCTTAGTTTCTTCAGGATTGGTTCGATATGGTGGACGGTTAGGAAGTGCAGCCCCTAGAATAAGATCGATTTGATGCTCAATCCCTCGAATTGGAGGTAGTCATGCCGGTGTTTCTTGTGGAAACACGTCTTCAAAGTCCTGCAAAAGATCAGCCACAACACTAGTAAGAGATGTTATGTCGTTAGCAGAAATCAAAACATCTTTGTTCACAAGTACAAAGAGTACTTGATATGGGTTGTTCCTCACTTCTCTCAGCTCAGATTTTGTGGCTAGCATAACTAGATGTTCTCCCTCTTCCTTCCTTTTATCTCTTGAATTTGGCTTGTAGCACTCACTCACCGAATTGTGGATGGCACTCAATTTATTTTGCTCTTCTCCTCCTCTACTTGCTGTACTAATTTCAGTTTTATTTTGTAAGTGTTCAGCCATGATTTGTTGAGGGGTCATAGGCTTGAGTACAAACTTTCTCCCTTTCAGATATAGCGTGTATTGATTTGTTCTTCCACCATGCTGAGAATAACGGTCATATTGCCAGGGTCTTCCTAGCAGCATGTGACACACAGACATGGGTGCAACATCGCACTCCACTGTGTCAACATACTCTCCAATCTTGAACGGAACTTTCACCTTATAACCAATCTTGATATCTCATGATTCATTCAACCATTGGACATGATATGGATGAGGGTGTCGCTGCAACTTCAAACCAAGCTTGTCAACCATCTCACGACTTGCAAGATTATGGCAACTCCCTCCATCAATGATCACCTTTACTACTTTGTCTTGCACTTTGGCTCGCGTTTGAAAAAGATTATGTCGATGTCCAATTTCAGCTTCTTTCATTTGAACACTCAAGATTTGTGTAACCACAAGAGTAGTACCATGCTCAAATTCACATCCCGTATGTTCTTCAGATTTATCAATGTCATCTTCATTTCCTGCTTCAGCTTCCTCTTCACTAGCTGATGTATATTCTCCATCATCATTCACAAGGATCACACGATTATTTGGACACTCCTTTATGACATGACCACGACCTCCACACTTGAAGCACTGAATACCACTACTCTTGGCTGTTGAACTCACTGATATTGAAGTGGATGCTGCTGGTTTATAACTCGGGTTTGGAGCAGCACCGTTCTTTCCACTAGAATTGCCTTGATTATTGGATCGCAGGCCTCCAGTTGAACCTTTTGTTGCTGAGGATGCAGCAATAAACCTTGAGATCGATTTGCTTCCTCCAGTCATGGTTCGTGCACCATATGGCAAGGGCTTGCTGCTCTTAGCATCTTGTTGCAGCTGGCGTTCAGCTTTGGTGGCTTGATGTACCAAATCAATAAGACTTTGGTATGGCTGAAACTCAACAATATGCTAAATGTTGCGGTGTAACCCAGCCATGAAACGTGCAATGGTTTGCTCTTCGTCTTCATACACATTGGCTCTAATCATGGCCTTCTCCATCTCCTTATAATACTCCTCAACAGAGAAACTTCCTTGCCTCAAATTCTGCAATTTATCAAAAAGATCACGTCGATAATGCTTCGGCACAAAACGAATTCTCATTTCTCGCTTCATCTCTTGCCATGTAACAATAGGGTCCTCTCCATCTTCTTCACGATCACGAAGAAGTTGCTCCCACCAAATCAGAGCATATCCTTCAAACTCAATAGATGCCATTGCAAGTTTCTTCTCCTCTGAATAATTATGTAGGCGGAAGATTTTCTCCACCTTCAATTCCCATGTGAAATAATCTTCAGGATCAGATCTACCATCAAATTTTGGCATGGTAAACTTAAGTTTCCCAAATCTCTCTTCTTGGTTGATGCCTCTATGATGACGACGATAGCGACGTTGGGACTGATCATCATCCCCAAATTCAGATTCTTCATTGTCATTATTTCTTCGATTCCGGCCTCTTCCTCTACCATGTGCAGCACCTTGATTTCTCCTCCCATGTTCACTTGCTCTTCTAGAATAATTTCCTTCACCTTCTTCCCCATCTTCATCATGGTTTCTTGCACCATCAGGGAGTCGACGTCGACCTCTGATTTTAGCCATAAGTGTCTGAAGATCTTGTGCCAACAGATCTTGCTTGGCTTCTATGCTTTGTTTGAGCTCATTGAAGTGTATCATAGTGACACATTCTTCAATCTCAATATTGGGATCCATCTTCCTGCGAAATTAGTGGCAACAAGGCAACAAATATAGGTGGAATATGAAGCTATATAGAATCTCACAACCTCACCACTCTTACCAACCAAAGCTCTTATGAGGTCCCTGCGGGTTGCAAGAAAAATGTGTGGTGGTAACAAGAAAGTGATGGTTAAGCGAATACAAGACTAGAGTACCGATTACGATGGCTTATATGTGGAGCTTGGTGGGGGAATAGTAAACAAGGAATGCAATCTAAATCCAAGTTGTTGTAAAGTTAAATAACAATCCAACTAGAAGTTCACTGCCTAGTGCTGACCACAAGATTCGAGTGATGGAAGTAGATCAAACACACGTGCAAAGAAATTTCAGATTTTATGCAAATCAAGGAGTATGATTGGAATGCAAGTGTTGCGATCAGACCCAACCAAAATTTTGCACCAAAAGACAATAGCAAACTGGTTGAACAACTTGATGAACTTTCAGCACTTGTGCACATAAACAAACTGATCGTTCTTCTTTTCTTTCACAATATTGCTCAACACTTTTTTTGGTACTTTTCTTTCTTCTCTTTTTTATACTCTTTTTTATATAACTAAACACAGAGATCCGATATGATATTGCACACTTTATAATAATTAACAAAGAACTCAACCAGCAGCTATAACTTAAATAGGATCAAAGTTAACGCGAAGGAAATGATGAGGGTTTTCAGATTTTTCTTTTTGTGCATATTTTCAGATATATATAAGAGGCTCAAAGGGAACACAAAGGATAAAGTGACCAGCAACTAAACAAAGACTCTAAGGACTGAAACTTAACAAAACTCACTGGGACAATAGATTGAAACAAAGGGCTATGACAAAATATTTTATGGCTTTTTGGTGGATAGGACGAACACAGAATATATGTAGCTAAGGGTAAAGAATCCTACCGTGGCAACTGAGGCTTTGATACCAGATGATGCATCACGATGCCTGATCTTCACGATGTAGGATCAATCTTCAGATAAATAGCTTCAAAGAAGCCAAGATAACTTGCTGCAAGCAGCGATAACTAGTGCAACCTGACAAATAAAACTCGAAGCCAACCACCGTCTTTAACCGGCAGCCTGAATCGAGGATTCGCCCAACCACACTCTCAAAGAACCAACCAACACAGCCTATAATCAATCAAGGAGACCTCGAAGGGAGTAGGAGCACCAATTGGGAGCGAATGAAGCCGCCGCTTCTGCAATCCCACGAAGGAATTCATAAGAGCAAAGGCGTAGAGATCACTCTCAATATTTGTTAGCACATAGCTGAACAAAAGGGTTCTGTTTTAGATTATCATAAGCTGCCTTACATCATAGACATAGGGGGGTATTTATACTAGTAACAACCAGCCTTAGTGAGGTATAAATACGAAACAAAAGTAATTTCACGTGCTAATGTGAAGGAGCCTCTTCGGGAGATCTGCAGAGCTGATTTCCGTGTGGCTGTTTGACTTCTGCGCAGCCTTCAGTATTTTGACAATAACTTCTTCTAGGAATCTTCAAATGACGTGGGACTGGTTGCATTGGAAAGCTAACTTGATAAGCTTTCTCACCATATGTAGCATGCTTAATGAAACTTCGTAGAATGATGCAGTTTAATACGAAAACTTGGTCATCAAGCAGACTATTGACCTTCTGACCAGTCAGCACTAAAGTAGGTTGGCTGCCTTTCTGGTAGATGTGGTTAAGTCGGCTTTAGAAGCATTGGAATCTAGACTTCAAGAGATTTCCGAAAAGTACTTATGGGCCTTCATAGCTTTTGGGAATCAAAAGATATGACTGTTTCTTCTGGATGGTTCTGTTGCGCTGGACTGACTCGGACATAGCTCTTCTTGCTGATTCGCCCTTGATATGTTTTGTCCTTCCTCTTTGGTGAACCTAAGTAATATCAACATACATGACTTAGGTAGCATAAAGTCCTCATTAGTGTTTAATTGAAATTCATAAAGTAGTGCATGCACCTCTTGCTGTAGCTTCTTAGCTCGGCTACGTGTAATTGGTCCATCAAAGGCTTGGGTTGGTGATGATGTTGGTTGTACTTGAGTTGATGTAGTATGACTTGGGGGTTGTAATGTGTTGCTTAATGGCGTGGTCATATCACCGGCTCGGCACCGACAGCGGGCCGCGCCACCGCCGCGCCACCTCCCCAGCTCGGCACCATCGCCCGACTCGCGCCGCCGCGCCGCCGCCCCGGCTCGGCACCGACAGCGGGCCACGCCGCCGCCGTGCCACCTCCCCAGCTCGGCACCATTGCCCTGGCTCGCGCCGCCATGCCACCGCCCCGGCTCGGCACCGACAGCGGGTTGCGCCGCCGCCCCTGCTCGTCACCCCCAGCGGTTCAAACATTAGCTCGTTTTCACTGCTACTACATTGGGTTCTGCACAGTTCTTCCTTGGCTGTTTGATGTAAACCACAGCTGGGGAGCTTAGCTGTATAGAACTGATTTCACGTGTTTGTTGACGAGTTTAGCAGCATAGGTACTGATGAGTTTGTCCTGAACAGAAATTTTATTTGGATTAAGTTCGGTGAGCTCTTAATTGTGTCCTACCCACATCCCTCTGCAGGATGCAAGAACTGTGCTAACATGTGTTCTAAGGTCTTCCAAATCGAGGATGATTTCGGACGGGCAAGAGTTTACGACCAATCAGGCAGCACAGAACTGATTCAAGAAGCTATTGACAGTTGGTGAGGATGGGGAAAAATGTTTATCTTTTTTCATTAATTTACCAATGATCCTAGTATCCCTACTGAAAATTTGGTATAACGTGGGCCAAACAAACGTTTCTTTTGGTTTCAAGTCATGTATTTTGACTACCTTTTCTAATGTTCTGATAAGCTCTCATTTTTGTTCAGCCCAGTTGACTGTATTAATTGGACTTTAGCTGCGCAGCTTTGCTCCTCGAGGATGAAATGCGCAGAGTAGAGAGAGTAAATGTAAGATTATGTTCTCTGATAATTTCGATGGCATGGTCATGTCTCATGTTTCTGAGTTTCTAGCTCTGATTGCAGCTAGTCATCAATAGAACCAACCTTGTATATCCAAACCAACAATAGATGTCATCCTACCTGCTTGTACTAGTATATGAAGCCTTTTCAATTTTGACAGGTTGGACTATTACAGGTCCGGTTTGTTATAATAGGGAAATTTTTCTACTCCAGCTACACGATCCACAGGCGCTTCGACCTGAAAGGGTCCTTGCATGGTCGCATGACTCACAAACCCATCGATTAGATCAGCGAGCACACAACATTAAAGGATCTCGATCTTAATTTCATCTTCCGGCTGCCAGGGACCTGGTTTGAGGAATTCTGCAGGTGGACATCAAGTTACTGTACTACTGGATATATATGATTCATGCTTGTTGCTTTAAGAATGAGAATTATGTTACCAAAAACTGTTTCAAAATCATAGCTGAATTGAAAGAAGCCCAAGAATTCCATGCAGTAGCTAATGGCTTGTATCTCCTTGCAGGCAAGTGGACAAAGACTGCGAATTACTGGAGGCGGAGAGGATCATGGATTACAGTCTTTTGGTCGATATTCACTTCAAGGACAGATGCAAAGATAAGTTAAAACGATGCATGCTTCTCACACATGCTTGGAGCTACAAGATGCATTTGGAGTTAGGAGACTGGAAAATCTATTTGGTTGTTACAGCAGCAATGGTGACAATGGTTGTTACAGACTGCATTTGGAGCATCAAATTTGTATTGTGGGGTTCAGGAACTTACCTGTTTCATAAGGGCTTCGCATCTTATCTAATGTGGTGGTCAAACAACCTTCCTGATATTTATTCCTAACTATGCAGAATACTGGTATATATACAACTTCCTTTGAAACAACTGATCAATTTGTTCTTGTGATCCCTTTTATGCATTTATTTGGCAGGTCAGTTCCAAATGGTTTGTCATCAGTTACTGATTTACATTTGAATTCAGATATATTGTTGTACACTGCCACACTTGCAACATGTGTTTGGTTGAGGGGTGACGAGGGATGGGTCTGTCTCCAGCGGAACCCTTAGATTTGGGTTCTCCCTGCCTTCTGAAAATGAGCGGATGGGGTAGATCCTTTTCGACACCGTTGTCTTTCTTAGCGTCTTGGGGTAATCCAGAACACAGGTTGGGATCCAAAACAGGGACAAGACAATTCCATTCCCTCTAGTCCCCAAACCAAACACATGCTACAATCTTCAATGTGTTCTTGATATGATCATGCTACGTAGCCTTAATGTGTTTGCATTTTAGACAAGGTTTTCGTTTCTTTTATTTGCATACCTTTGGTATCTTTCCACCACTATGTAGACTGCTGGTTTGTGACCCTTATCATTATCATCATTAGTGCATTTGTCTGAGGTTCTAGAAGTATCTAGCGATCTACATCATAAGAGAAGCCTTTCTTCAAGACAAGGCTGCGATGTTTATTGCTCCCTCTCTTCCAAATTGTATAAGTTTAGGTTTGTGTTACATAAAGCTTCTCTAACTTTGACCAAGTTGACTTGTCTACTTTAAAACCTTGTTCTTATATATTGCCAACATGCTTTACTTACTACTGCTGATGGGGCTTCACTTATAGCATCTGTAGGATAGTTCCTTTGGTTGCTAGAAAGGTTCAAAAAGGAGCTAGGCGCTAAAGCTTCAATTAGCACCTAGGAAACTAATTGGCTGACATTTCTCGTTTATCTGTTTGTTTGTTCTAACAGCCGGGGACGAGATGGTTGAGGGCTCGCGCTGCTGGGAAGCAGCAGGCCAGGGAATTCGAGCTTGTTCGGGGAAGGGCGCACATGGGGAAGAAGAGTTGGATCGTCAGCTTTGATGGCATCAACAACCTGGACGAGGTATGCCTTCTTTGCATTCCCCTGCAGTCATTTGCATTTTGCCAGTTAATCTTATCCCTCAACTAGTCTAAGTGGTAGTGTAGTACACAGTCATGCTTAGTTTCTAGAATGAGCAGTTATTTAGTGGACAGTTTGATTTGAATCCTTTACTTAATGTAAAATTCTTTGTTGTACTGTTTCTGTTCCTCTCCGTCTGCATATGAGATGTACAGTCATAGATGGTAATAGCTGGTCGTCTAAGGCCCTATTTGGAAGCACCCAATTTTTAAGAAACTGCTTTATAGAAATTGAGGTGCTTCCAAACATATCAGTTTACAACTCAGTTTATAGAAATTAGATTCTTAGTTTCTTAAAAACCAAGAAGCTGGACTCTCCTAGGTAAAAGATAAAAGCGGTCTCTTAAAAACTAGGTTGCTTCCAAATAGGGCCTAATTCTATGACTGGCTTGACTGTAAGAGTAATTCCGCTCAAACTACCCAACTTTACTCTTCATTTTCTGATGTAATCCATTTGCCCTTCTCTTTTCAGGCTAGGCAAATAGTTGGTTCAGCTGTACTTGTGAAAGCTCGAGATAGACCAGAAATTGAGGATGATGAATTCTATTCACTTGACCTTGTTGGAATGAGAGTTATTGTCAATGTACTTACATCTTTGTTGTATTTTTCAAGATATTGCAGCAGTGTCGCTTCATTGGTTGGTTTTAGTTACAAATTTACGATGTGATGTAGGCAGTTTTAAAAGGCATGTCCCATGCACTTTTATAATTCTTGATAAGGAGAATTTTCGTCTATGCTACTTGTCCAGTCATGGTTTCGGTCCATGCCACTGTAAATACTTGGTTAAGACATAAGAATCATTTGTGTTTTAAAATAGCTCCCTCCACTCCCTAAAAGTAGACACAGCTGTTATGACCTTCATTCGATACCTTTTCAAAACTGTTTTGTCCACCCCCAGCAAGTGTAGTAGTAAACAACACGGCCAAAAAATGCACACATAATAACCTACTTTTTTGGCGAGAAACACACTATACTACTTATTTCCCATGGAAGTATTGTCAATTGTCATCAAGTTTAGTAACTAAAATTAGTCCACAGGATATAGGCAAGCTCGTAGGAACAGTTGGGCAGGTTTTCAATTTCGAAGGTGGAGATCTTCTACAGGTGATAATGAGCTGTTCTGAGGGTACTGTTGTTGATCCAGATTCAGAAAATCAAGATTCAATCCCATCACTTGAGCATGTGTGGATTCCATTTGCTGAAGATATTGTACCTGATGTTGATATGGCAAGCAGAGAAATGCGGATTACACCTCCGAAGGGGTTACTTGAGCTCAATTCTCGTTCTGACAAGAGATCGAAGAAAGAAAGGCATGCGATGGTTAGTTCTGCATCATCCTTTTCTAGCATCCATGCTCGCATCTACAGCCATGATTTGCATCTTAAAACAAATAAAGAATGTGTCAGGTCCATAGTACTGAAATGTTGATAGCAGCAGATGTCCTGGCTGAAGATTGTAGATATTATCTTGCATGTATTATAACAAATGACTCCTCCCCTCACGATGACTTTGCGGACAGATGTCTCAATTCTAGTGGTGGAGTTACGAACAACAATCTGATGTCCTGATCGAGAGCGATGGAGCTAATGTTTGAACTTGTGTGTTTGAACTTGTGAACTAAAAATGTGAACTATGGATGTGAACTTGTGTGAATTTGTGAACTTATGTATTTGGACTTATGTGAATTTGTGAACTTATATATTTGGACTTGTGTGAATTTGTGATATGAACATATATCAATGTGTTTGAAATCTATATTGTATGTGATATTATGTGTGTCTAATTTTTCATTTCTGTATTTTTTTATTTTTTCTGGAAAAGGGTTAAGAACGTGGGTACCGTCGAACTTAACATTAAGAACGTGGGTACCGTCGAACTTACATTAAGAACGTGGGTACCGTCGAACTTAATGTGCAGCCCTCGCAGACCCACACAGGACACATAAGTTCGACGGCCACGTGGCCCCGTCGAACTTAACGTAAGAACATGGGTCCCGTCGAACTTACGGGAAAAAATTCGACGGCCCCCGTCGAACTTAAAAACACACGTTCTTACGGTTAAGTTCGACGGTACCCACGTTCTTAATGTAAGTTCGACGGTACCCATGTTCTTAATGTTAAGTTCGATGGTACCCACGTTCTTACTTCTCTAAATTCGTCCAAAAATCGCCATCGGCTATATTCGTCGGTAAACCCACGTTCTTACGGTAAGTTCGACGGCTTATTACAGTAAATTCGACGGTTTGTCACCCACGTTCTTTAACCAGTTTCCTGTAGTGACAGCGATTACATAAATGACTCATCATAGCACAATGCTTTGAATTACAATAAAGAGTAAGTAATAATATTACAGACTAGAGCCATTTACATAATATAAATCAAAGTACACAGAATCGAAACGTAGCCAACGTAAACAACCCACCACAGGCAGCTGACTGGGGGAGGTCGCTAGCCTAATCCTCAAACTCGTCGATGTCCTAGAACTCCTGGGGATCCGCCTCGACACCTTCTTCTTTACCTGAGCATAGATTGCACCAAAGGCAACCTAGTGTTTTGTGAAAGCAGGGGTGAGTACACATCAACGTGCTCAGCAAATGTCCCGTTTGGCTGAAGTGGACTAGCTTTATGTGGGGTTAGGGTCAAGCAGTTGCTTTTAGTTGGTCAGGTAATTATTACTAGTAGAGAGCCAAGTTTTAACAGTAACCCAAGTTGTTAACCCAAAAGTACTCTTTTCCAAACGGAAAGAATACCAAAAACCATAATCATAATCGTAAACACAATAGAAACCATTATTATCCTCATCATCATCTGTAAACAAAGTAGCCATGATTCAATGTGTCTCTAATCAATGGAGCTCCCTTGGCCACTCATAACCGCGAGCACGGCTGATATATCAGTTTCGTAACACTCTGCAGAGGTTGCGCACTTTACCCACAAGCCGTGATTCCCTCTCTAGCCCGGGCTTGCAAGACCCTTATTCACTCCCAAGGTGAATGGCTAGGGATTCACTACGAAGCCTTTACAAAGATTCCCTAAGGTTGTAGCCGCCCGTTAGGTTTCCTAAATGTACCGCACTCCTCTCCAAGGGGCAAACCACCCTCAGCAGAGCGAGCCGCATACATCGAGCCCCATTGACGGCACGACGGCAAAGCGAACTACACCTCAGTTCCTCTAATTAATTAGCTAAGGGCGTTCCATACCACCCTCATGGTTGCACTGTTTTCCCGGGTGGTCATTCAACGAACAGGTCCTTACGGAGAGGCACTCGAGAAACCGGTCGAGCCCCCTAAAGTATCACTAGTCCAACATCATAATCATAATGACAACATCGTATCATAAGTGTTCACATCATGTTCATTGATTAAATTAAAGCAACAGCATGAATCTAACCATAGTAACCTAAAAGGTAATCAAGAACAAGGTAAATACAAAGCTAGTCAATCCTTAGGTTGATCATGGTTTGCGGGTTGATGAACTATAAAGTAAATGGGACATAATAGGTCAGAGGACACTTGCCTTCATGAAACAGATGCTCATGATCTTCAGCCTCGTAGAACTCGAAGAGTTTGATCTTTTGGCTGTCGAAGCTTGACCGTCGATTCCTCGAAGCTCGGAAACGAATCACGATCTAATCGCAACGCGAAGCGAAGACAAACAGGCACAAGCAAACAAACATATATATGCATAAGAACATTACACCATTCAAAGAAAAACATAATAAAACATGCAAAATGAAATAGAGCGCGTTACTACGGTCACGCGAGGAAAAAGAAACGTCGAACTCGAAGCTACGGTCGAGAAGATATCGCGTTTACGCTAAACAAGTATTAATTAGAACATCCAATTCGACATAATTATATTAATTGATATTAATCAAATGTAAATTAATACTACTACTTAGTTTTGACTAACTTACTATTTTAATAGTTGATTAAATACATAACTAATTATAAGCGAACCATTTAATCTCGCGCGCGGACAACGCGCGAACGGCACGCGGCAAGGCTCGTGACACACGTGAACGGCGTGCGACACACGTGAACGGCGCGCGACACACGTGAACAGCGCGCGACAACGCGTGCGAACAACACGCGCGACACTCGCAAATGACACGCGACAACGCGACGACGCGCGCGAAACAGCACCGCGGCACGCGTGGACCGACATGCGAAACAAATAAATAAACAATAGGATTAAACTAAACAATTATTAATGAGAAACATTTTAGTTAAGGTTAATCATGTTGGTGACTAATTATAAATGCGCAAATCGAATTCCGAAAATAGATTTTAAAATTGAAATGTTGCTCTATTAGCGATTGGTTAAACAAACGTTTAAATAAATTAAATAAAATGTGCAATAGTGGGATAAATATTTCTAAATTAAGATAATTTCAATACGAATCTAACGCAACTTGAATGGATCGAATCGGGTTTAAAATGCAAAAGTTATGACTGTTTTAAAGTATACTGTAATTCGCGTGTCCTAATTTACGAGATTATCATCTTCTTCTTCTTCTCTTCTTCTTCCTCCCATCCACGAACTCCGTGGCCATGGGGACTGCGCAGGAGAGGGGACGAGGTGGGCCGGTCGGGCGCGGCCACCGCCGTCGG
Organism: Zea luxurians; assembly: GCA_029449295.1. Lineage (NCBI taxonomy): Eukaryota > Viridiplantae > Streptophyta > Magnoliopsida > Poales > Poaceae > Zea > Zea luxurians. The sequence goes on along the minus strand of JAOPSE010000024.1, from coordinate 32,243,148 downwards.
GGAGAGGTGCGAGCGGGCGCAGGGCGCGGGACCATGGGAACCGCCGCCGGCCACCGCCGCCGCCGGGGAGGGGGAAAGGGGCGCCGCCGGGGAGGGAAAACGGAGGGGGAGGGGGCGCCGCTGCCGGGAAAGGTGAGAAGAGAGTGAGGGAGGCCCTGCACGGACGGGGAAACGAAAAATACGAAGAAACCCTAGGTACAACAATGGAGCTTCTCACCGGGAAGAAGACCCTCGCGGGAGCCGAAGCCAAATCCGTCGATTGCCAGAGATTCGAGGGTCCGATCGACGAACCGAACGCGCCCCGACGAAGCCCTCGACGATACGAACACACGATATCCTTGGATTCCGCAGACGATGCACGGATTGGGAGTAATTGCTCGCCGGAGTTGGAACCGCTCCGAACTTCGGCGAGCAATACCGGGAGCTAGGGATTGGATTTGAAGGAACCATTTTGTGTTCTGGAACGGGCTCGACGAGATGAAGTCAGACATGTATATATATCTAGGGTTCGGACGAGATAAAAATTCGGTTAAAATTCGGATTTTACCATTTTTAAAATTCAAAAAGCCTAGAAATCCATATTTTGTGCTCAAAATATTATATATGCTTTCAAAAATTCCAGAAAAATTCCTATAAATGTTTTGGCACCTAATGAACTCAAAAAATATAATTAAAATTTCTAAAAACATTTTTAAGTTCCTTAAATAAATAGATTTTGGTTTCCGTAAAATAGAAAAATATTCCGAAAAATATGAAAATTTACCGAGCGCTTCTATAAGATATGTTAACATGTTTCAAACATATTTTGCACTTAGAAACACCATGCAACAGCATGAATGCAACAACCAAAGCGCCTTTAGGGCTCATTCCACTAGGTTTACACTAATATAAACCAAAATAATTCTCCATTTTTAGGAAAAAGAGAAAGGAAAGCGAAGAACTGAGAGGGTAACACCTGAATTTGGTGGATATTAGAAAAGAAATTTTATACCCCCAAATTCAGGGTGTTACAGATAAGCAAGGTGGCGAAAAAGTGGTACCTCTCGCACTTCAAGGTAGATCACTACCAGAAGGTCATCAAGAAGAGGGAAGTAAAGTACGATTCACTGTGAGCCTTGTTGCATTAACTCCACATTGTAAGTAACACCACGCCATTAGCCGATATTCAATCTGTTAAAAATTCTTTTGATAATCAGATTAAAATTATAATGGAGGATATAAAGAATATGACGCATGCATTAGAAAATACTCATACACCTGATTTTTTGTCACATAAATTGGACACTAAAATAACTGCGTCAAAAGCATCGGCAACAATTGGGGCTTCTCAGTCCCAACCATATTATGGTATGTCGATGAACTCATATCAGAGGAAAATGCTGTCACCAGCCTTACTGCATGGTAGATCGGCTCTAGGCACGACCGGATAGTCCACGCACGACCACGGACCGTCCGGCCCTCCAACGGACCATCCGACACCTTACGTCGGACAGTCCGGAGTCGCACCGAACCTCCACAAGCCTCGCAGGCAAAGCCCTACACGACTGGACGGTCCGGATACAATACCAGACCGTCTGGTCCCTCTGCGGACCATCCGATCACCAAGATCGGACTGTCCGGGTGTACATACATGGACCAGCACACTTCGCGTTAGGCACAATCTTCATGCCCCACCACACCTGCAGCACACCATAGTCGCAGCATGCCATCACCCGCGAATGAGGTCGAATGTCTTTCGGCCCCTGCAAAGCCAGAAAAAATACAGGTCACTGAGCTTGTTTGGCCTGCTAAGGCCAAATCTGCTGCTCGCTCTCCCCTGCATTCGACGCAAAAAGGGAAAGCTAAGTTCACATTTAATGTTGCTAAGTGTGATAAAATATTTGATGAACTTTTTAAGAATGGCAACATTAAATTGTCGCACACAGAAAAGTGTGTATATTGTAAATGGCATGGTTCCTTTCTTCATAACACTAATGATTGTAATATCTTCCATCGATAAATACAATTGGATGTAGATGAAGGCTGATTGAGATTTCAAAAAATGAAGATTGGCAGACAATCTATCCCTGTCGACACATTAGGACCAGTGGACAAGAAAGTCTTGGTTCGGCTATATTCGGCCGATAAAGGCAAAGGAAAAAATATTATCATTAGTGACCCTCGTGCGCCACATCTAACACATGGGGTGGTTACTCGGAAGGCTCTGGACAAAAGAAAGGATAATAAGACCGGATGCGCCATGGGGCATGGTGCACTAGGTATGCCTAAATGTAAATGTTTTGGAGGTGAAGGTCGTGATAAACAAAAGGGTAAAAGGCCGAAGGTTACTTTTGAGCAACTTCTGGCTAAATATCATGAGCAAATTAAGGCAAAGGATGTTGATCAAACTGGCATTGCTAAGCCATCTAGAGCACATTTGAAGCCATCAAAATCACCTCCGAAGCGTAAATCTAGAAATCAGGATTGGGGAGGAGAAGAGTTTCATGCATCAGCAACATATCCTCCTTTTGGGCCACCAATACCAATGCAATATGGTTCAGCTCCTTCATACTTTCATCCTTATACATCTTGGGGCTGGTATGATTCAAATGCTTATTCTTCTTCATATTTTAGACCACATAACATAGAATATTCATCTCAATTCAATTCTGATTTTGAGGAACGATCATACGACAAAGACCGTTTTATTTATCAGAATCGGTCTAGAGCTCAAAAATAAGGATCGAATGGTTAAGCAAGTTTATGTAGTGAAGAAGGATAATAGAAAAGCCAAAATTTCAGATCTAAATTCATGCATTAGAGCCGAGGAAGTATTAGATACTTTGGCTAGTAGTACCCAAACAATAGAGAAATCAGCTAGCGATAGTCTAGGTACTAAATTTGAACTTAAGAAGCCCAATGTGCCCAAACAACAGAGAAGCCCACTCAGATTATCAATCTGGCACAAGAGGCTAGAAAAACTTAGTGCACAAGAGCTAGAGATGGGAGGCATGACGTGTGCATCTAATGGGAGTTCTCAAGATCCAGGTAAGGATGATGCTTTTGGAAGAAGTGGAGCAAAGGCAAACACAAGAAAGAAAGCAAGTACAAGACGTTTGGGTGAAAGGTTTGCCCTAGCTCAACAAAGCTATTGGTCATTGCATCGTCCATATTCTTCAGCTATGCCATATACGTCTTCCCAAGGTATGTTCGGTTATCCTTTATGGCATCATTTTGCATATGCGTCTTTATATTATGGAGGAGTGCAACAGAATTATTATGCATATGGATAGTTGTGATATGTTGCTGCTCACATAAAGCCGAAGTATTTTAGTTGTTGGTAGTAATGATTCTTGCTACAATTTGCTTCGGTCATGTTTATTCATGAGACGAACATGCTTATAATATTTGCTTATCACTATTCGATTATTGTTTAATTGCAAACTGCTAATCAATATTGCCAAATAATTTCAAGTAAATGATTCATTTTTTAGTACAACCAATACTCGAACTTATGCATAATTGAGTTGGCTATTGTTATGTTCGTCCATGGGAGCAAGCTTTATAGTTCAATAGACATCTTTGCTCTCAGTGTCTGGTACGGCCGATGAATCCTTTCTAATCATCACTCTAAGTTTATGTCCCCATCCAAAGGGTAGGATGCACGCTCGGGGCGCAAGCACGATCGGACACCCGATCACGGTCACCTATCCTGCGTACGCTGAGCGGTCCGGGTACTAAGGTTGGACAGTTCGAGACAGGCGCGGACAGTCCGGCTATGATGGTCGGACGGTCTGCAGAAGGTCAGAAGCAGCAACCCCAGACCATCGAACCACAACGTTCCAAAACAAGTGTTAGGAAGCAAAACACTGCTAAGACATTTGGACGACTCAGTAGAGTTGGCCCTACCTTTGATCAGTTGCTTGCCAAATATATGAAGAAGGCCGTTCCACACAACCGGCCAATAAAACCAACAAAGTCAAAAAGGCGATTTGTGCGAAAGCAAAAGCCGACTAAAACGGCCCAAAAGGTAGCACAACTAAGATCGCCTAGTCATCCTCCTCCGGGGATAGTGTGATGCTTCCCGTTCTATCCATCGTCGATGTGTTGTCCTACTCATATGTGGGGTGGTACAGCGATGAATTTGTATTACTAGCCCAATCCGTTTGCTTATTTGGGCTGGGGGCACCACAAGTTCTTGCCTATTGACAGGTTGATCAGGCAGACATGGCCGAAGAGGATGCAATCCGAAACGGCCTCTGTGCATTAAAGTTTCGTTAAGTATTTATATTATCTGATCGCAAGAGCCGATGACTTGCATTGAGCTGAGTCCTTACTTCGAGAACAAAGTAGCTCATGAAGTCAATTGTTTCCGAGGTTTTCACTAGTGCTTTTGGTTCGCCAAGCTCCACCAAAAGGTAGGGGGGGCATATGTAGAGCACCAAAATGTAACACCCTAAAGTTCAATCTTGTGAAGACAAGGAAAAATTCTCAAAGATTTTAAATCAAAACACCTTTCCTTAAAAATAATCATAATTTAGAAGCTTCCACTCATGAATATGTTAAAAATACATAATTAAAGATACTTAGATAATCTAAATTGCCTTTTGGGTTAGGATATATGAAAGAATTAGGGTTAAACTATTTCTTAATATATATAAGTCTACAATATAAATTTGATTTCCCTAGAATTAATAAGGTATGGGTTAATCTCTACTATATGATTGAAAGCTTGTCTAAAAGAACTAAAACATATATAAAATATGTTCTTGCACAGATATGGTTTGCAAATGAACTAGTCACAAGCTTGAATTTAAATTTGAACCCAAAATTTAAAATAGGAAAGAAAAGGGAAATAAGTGAAAGTGAAGGGAAGAACTAAGAAAAATACTACATAAAATAAAATAAAAATAAACACCCTTCACACTTAAATTATTAAATTATACCATTCAAACTAAGGACAAGTTATTTCACAAAGATTGAATTTAAACTTGAACTCAAATTGATTTGAAAATGGAGAAAAGAAAATAGAAAATAAAAAGAAAAAAAGAAAGGAAGCTAACTGGGCCGCCATACCCCATTTCTGGCCCATCACCGCTTTCCACCCGCGCAAGCCCAACTCCACCCCGCCGCGCGATGACGACCAGGGCCCACTGGCCAGCCTCTCCCCCGCGCGCTCGGTCACTCTCTCGCTCACGCTCTGTTTCACCGAACTGCGGGGCCCGCATGGAAGTCTCACCCGAATTCTTCTTTGCGCGCGTGACTTACTGACGTGTGGGGCCACGCTGTCATCTCCTAGCTTCTTCGCTCAACAGAAGCGCAGCGAGATCCGCGGCAAGCTTACAGGTCGCGCCCTGGTTCCTCGGCCGCGTGGTCCTCGCCTGCTCGGACTTCGCCGCCTGGGTATAAAGCTCGGGTCGTTCCCCTAGCTCCCCCGTGTCGCACCGCGCCCGGACCACCAAAGTCGTGAAGGAGCGCGAGAGAAGGAGAGACCCGCCGCCGCGGGCCAATTCCGGTTCGCCGCCGACGTTGCCTCCGAGGGTGCCTGTGGGTCGTCACCAAGGGGCCTTGGAAGCTTACACGGGGATCGCCTGCGACCGGGGTCGTCTCGGGTGACGCGAATTCCTCACCGAAGTCGCGCCTCCGCCGTGCGCCGTGGACGGGACTCCTGGGAGCTTAATCCTCGGTATGGAATCCACCATTATGTTCGCTACCCTCTCCTCTCTGTTCTGCGCCTGTCAATTTTAAAATAGGTGCGCTCGTACGTTAATCGGCCCTTCGCCGGCCATGGCGCCGCCGGGGGAATGCTCGTGCGCCGCCGCCTGGGGTCGCCGGGGGAAGAAGAACCCTGTGAACCATCGGATCCGAGATGGAAGGTGGAGATTAGATGGGCGATAACGGTTCGATCATGGCGTGCGTGGATCGCTGGATCGTGAGCCGACGGCTATGATCGGATCCTTAGTGTTTAAAATAGGCACCGTTAGATCTTGATCCAACGCGCGCGATCTGTTACCAACTCAGGCTCTTTTGGTTGCCGTCCAGATCTAATCCTACGGCCGAAAACACTAGATACCTCTTCGGCCGACAACTTTGCTAAAGAGCCCCTCCACTTATTTGAAATAAACCCGCCGTCCTATACGACTGTGCTCTGAGTCTTAGAAGATTTACCCAGAGCCCCCTGACCTTTCTTATAATTGAGGCCCAGTCCAGAACATAATAAAATCAGAGAAAATGGTTATTAAATAGATTTTTAATATGAAAATAATTGCTAAAACTTAGATAATTCATAGAAAATTCATTTTAGCTCCAAATTGAACCATTCCAGTTTCTAAAATTTTGTAATAATATTCTTCATCTTTTTGTGCCTCTGTTTTGGCATGAAAAGCTCATTTAAATTTATCTAACACTTAATCTTGTATTAAATACATAAAAGCTACAAAAATTCATAACTTAAAATCTATAACTCCAAATTTAATGATTCCAATTCCTGTGATCTTATTTTAATGTCTAGATTATTACTGTGTATTTTATTTACATGCTTGGTGTAATGTTAATTTTGCCTATACCATGTTTGTTTGAATTGCTACGACTAGCAGTGAGGTCACGAGTCATCTGAGGATCATCCTGGTACCTGGAATCTCAAGGCCCAGGCAAGTTGTGCCCTTGATCACTTCTTTTACCCACTCATGTTCTAATTAATCATAATGATCTGCATAGGTTAATTTTGATGGGACCCAATAGGTTACCCTAGTTTGTCTATCTTTATACCTTGTTTACCACTGAACTTTCTGGGTAGTACTTGCTAGTGCTATATGTGGTTTTGGGTATGGAGATACACTATTCATGATTACACTTTTGTTATCAGTTGTTATTTATTGTTCATGATAAGATCATTATGTTAATTGGAACATGGAGAACCACCCGGGAAAACAGTGCTACCACAAGGGTGGAATGGGACGCCCTTGGCTGATTAATTAGGAAAGCTAGTGGAAGACTACCTTACCCGAAAGGGGCAAGGGCAGTAGGGGAGAGGTCAGTGTAGGGAGGCCCTCGGGAGGATTTTGCTGCGATGGCGGTCCTGCAAGGGATTCCTGCACTGGATCTTCCTATAAACTGTAGCGGGTTTTCGGAAGCTAGTGGAACTTTGTAAAGGCCTCGTAGTGTTACCCTGCCTCGCTTCCTTGGTAGAGGTGTATGGGATTCATGACCCCTTGGCAGATGGGTAACACGGCTTGTGGGTAAAGATGCGCAACCTCTGCAGAGTGTAAAACTGGTATACTAGCCGTGCTCACGGTCATGAGCAGCTCGGACACTCACATGATTAATTTATGAAACTAAATTCAATATGTCATATGCATTGCATTGCAGGTGATGTTGTTGTTACTTTTGTTCTACTATTTAATTGGGTTTGGTATTTACTTATACTTAGTAACTGCTAATAAAATTTTGACCAACTTTAAAAGCAATGCTCAGCCTCAACCATCCTCTTTGGTAAGCCTTACACTTCATATGAGCTTCCATCTTTGGCAAGTTCATGCACATTATTCCCCACAACTTGTTGAGCGATGAACGTATGTGAGCTCACTCTTGCTGTCTCACATACACCACAGGTCAAGACCAGGTACTGCAGGATGATGCTCATGGAGGATGCTGCGATGAGTTCGTGAGAGGTCTAGGTCGTCGTCTCCCAGTCAACTTCGGGTTGCTGGACCGTTGTCTCCTTATAATGTAATTATTTATTTTGTATAGAACTCCTGTTATATATAAAGTTGTGACATTCGATCCTGTGCCATGATTCATCATATGTGTGAGACTTGGTCCCAGCACACCTGGTGATTATGTTTACGCCCGGGTTTTGGACCCCTAAAATCCGGGTGTTACAGAAGTGGTATCAGAGGAATGTTGACTGTAGGACGAAACCTAGATAGAACTGGACAACCCTTGTCTACTTACCTCTGCTACTCTGATTCATTTCTAAACTTAACTTAATCTTTTCTCATCTATTTCCGCTTCACTCTGATTATTCTTATCTTTTCTTTCTAAAGACAAATGTGGATTTCACACTTTGAAATCCTGTGCCTAAAGTGACCTTTAGGAATAGGAGACCTATTCTTAGGAACAAAAACAAAACTATTTTTATAGATATCTATGGACTTGAATGTTTGTTCTTATGATACTTGTTTGATTTGGATCTTTGATTGAGTGTGATGGGTTGTGGAGTAATGTCCACAATTACATCTGCATATACATCTAGGTATAAAGGATAGCATTTGTAAGATAACTAGACAAACTAGATTATCCCCTTAGAAAATATAGGTAGTATTCCGTATCTATCTCATCTTAACATATTCTATCTTACCTTTGGACATTCACCTCGTACAACTAATTACCCTAGTCTTGACATAGAATATCTGGCCCAGCCCTGCCAAAGAAGTTTCAGTACATAACCAACTATTAGCTTATTCATTCTGTCTACTAAATGATTCCCTTGCAAAGCTATCTTACCATATGCTTCTAACTTAGATGGTCAATACCAGGCGGGGTGGTGGAATTGATTTACCTGCTAATCGACAACCTCAACCACAGTCAGCAGGGATGAATCCTCCTAATCCTCCACAAGGCGGAGTTGATCCACTCATCGCCGCTCAAATGAGAATGATGCAGCAAATGGCGGACACTATGGCAGATATGCGCACCCAAATGCAGCAAGAACGCCAAGAAATGCACCAGGAAAGAGAGGATGCACGTCGGGAAATGCGCCAAGAGCGGGAAGAGATACGCCAAGAGAGAAGGGTACAACAACAGCAGCTGCAGCAACAACTTCAACAACAGCAGCAACAACAACAAGTGCCATTGCCTCCACCTCCACCACCAGTTCCACCCCGGGACAAGCACCGGGAATTCATGAGCCACAAACCACCAACCTTCTCCAACTCCGCAGATCCACTGCAAGCAGATGACTGGTTAAAGTCCATAGAGAAGATGCTCAACATAGCCCAGTGCTCGGACCGAGAGAAAGTACTCTATGCATCGGGTCGTCTTGCTGGTCCCGCTGCAGATTGGTGGGATGCGTACTGTGCAGCTCATGCTGCTGCCGATACAATTACCTGGGAAGAATTCTCCGCACAATTCAGGAATTACCATATTCCTGCTGGACTCATGAAGATTAAGAGGAAGGAGTTTCTATCCCTCAAGCAAGGAAGTATGTCCGTGAGTGAATATAGGGACAAATTCATTCAGTTATCTCGTTATGCTCCCAGAGATGTTGAAGATGATGAGCAAAAGCAGGAGCTCTTTCTGGATGGTTTGATTGGACCCTTGCAATATCAGCTGGTATCGCACACCTTCCCATCCTTCCAAAGGCTACTTGACAAAGCTATTGCTGTAGAAAACAAGAGGAGTATATTTGGAGAGAAAAGAAAGGCTATCAACCAAGGACAGGCTGGAAGCAGTTCCCGTCCTCGCTATACTACCACTCCAAGTACATCAGCTAGTGGCAGTTCTGGACAACAAACCCAACAGACACCAACTGCTCCTCCAAAGGCAAGCACTCCAGTAGGACCCGCTGCTCCCAACACAACCGCCATCAGGACATGCTTCAAGTGTGGACAACCGGGACACTACGCCAACTACTGTCCCAACAGAGCTGCCTACACTACACCGGCACCGATGAAGCAAGGACAAGCCTCAGCAGGGAAGAGTCAGCCCCTATCCATCAACCGAGGATATGCCCATCATACAGAAGTAGAAGCTGAACCCGGTGAACTTGAAATTCAAATTCAAGAAGAAGAGCCAGTTGGAGATGGAGTAGTCGGTGAAGAAGTCAACGAGCAACAAGAATAAAGAGATAAACATAGATATAGATACATATATATATATATATTTTACTATTTGTAAGACCTAAATATTAGTTTAGCTAGTAGTAGTATTTTACTATTTTAGTAATAATAATAAGGTCCATTTGACCCTGTGTTTTGCTAATAAGATATGCATCATGCCGAGATTTTGTTTATGCATATGTGTTGAATCAATATGAACATGTACCCTTTTTCCTTACAAATCTCGAGGACGAGATTATTTTTAAGGGGGGTAGGATTTGTAACACCCTAAAGTTCAATCTTGTGAAGACAAGGAAAAATTCTCAAAGATTTTAAATCAAAACACCTTTCCTTAAAAATAATCATAATTTAGAAGCTTCCACTCATGAATATGTTAAAAATACATAATTAAAGATACTTAGATAATCTAAATTGCCTTTTGGGTTAGGATATATGAAAGAATTAGGGTTAAACTATTTCTTAATATATATAAGTCTACAATATAAATTTGATTTCCCTAGAATTAATAAGGTATGGGTTAATCTCTACTATATGATTGAAAGCTTGTCTAAAAGAACTAAAACATATATAAAATATGTTCTTGCACAGATATGGTTTGCAAATGAACTAGTCACAAGCTTGAATTTAAATTTGAACCCAAAATTTAAAATAGGAAAGAAAAGGGAAATAAGTGAAAGTGAAGGGAAGAACTAAGAAAAATACTACATAAAATAAAATAAAAATAAACACCCTTCACACTTAAATTATTAAATTATACCATTCAAACTAAGGACAAGTTATTTCACAAAGATTGAATTTAAACTTGAACTCAAATTGATTTGAAAATGGAGAAAAGAAAATAGAAAATAAAAAGAAAAAAAGAAAGGAAGCTAACTGGGCCGCCATACCCCATTTCTGGCCCATCACCGCTTTCCACCCGCGCAAGCCCAACTCCACCCCGCCGCGCGATGACGACCAGGGCCCACTGGCCAGCCTCTCCCCCGCGCGCTCGGTCACTCTCTCGCTCACGCTCTGTTTCACCGAACTGCGGGGCCCGCATGGAAGTCTCACCCGAATTCTTCTTTGCGCGCGTGACTTACTGACGTGTGGGGCCACGCTGTCATCTCCTAGCTTCTTCGCTCAACAGAAGCGCAGCGAGATCCGCGGCAAGCTTACAGGTCGCGCCCTGGTTCCTCGGCCGCGTGGTCCTCGCCTGCTCGGACTTCGCCGCCTGGGTATAAAGCTCGGGTCGTTCCCCTAGCTCCCCCGTGTCGCACCGCGCCCGGACCACCAAAGTCGTGAAGGAGCGCGAGAGAAGGAGAGACCCGCCGCCGCGGGCCAATTCCGGTTCGCCGCCGACGTTGCCTCCGAGGGTGCCTGTGGGTCGTCACCAAGGGGCCTTGGAAGCTTACACGGGGATCGCCTGCGACCGGGGTCGTCTCGGGTGACGCGAATTCCTCACCGAAGTCGCGCCTCCGCCGTGCGCCGTGGACGGGACTCCTGGGAGCTTAATCCTCGGTATGGAATCCACCATTATGTTCGCTACCCTCTCCTCTCTGTTCTGCGCCTGTCAATTTTAAAATAGGTGCGCTCGTACGTTAATCGGCCCTTCGCCGGCCATGGCGCCGCCGGGGGAATGCTCGTGCGCCGCCGCCTGGGGTCGCCGGGGGAAGAAGAACCCTGTGAACCATCGGATCCGAGATGGAAGGTGGAGATTAGATGGGCGATAACGGTTCGATCATGGCGTGCGTGGATCGCTGGATCGTGAGCCGACGGCTATGATCGGATCCTTAGTGTTTAAAATAGGCACCGTTAGATCTTGATCCAACGCGCGCGATCTGTTACCAACTCAGGCTCTTTTGGTTGCCGTCCAGATCTAATCCTACGGCCGAAAACACTAGATACCTCTTCGGCCGACAACTTTGCTAAAGAGCCCCTCCACTTATTTGAAATAAACCCGCCGTCCTATACGACTGTGCTCTGAGTCTTAGAAGATTTACCCAGAGCCCCCTGACCTTTCTTATAATTGAGGCCCAGTCCAGAACATAATAAAATCAGAGAAAATGGTTATTAAATAGATTTTTAATATGAAAATAATTGCTAAAACTTAGATAATTCATAGAAAATTCATTTTAGCTCCAAATTGAACCATTCCAGTTTCTAAAATTTTGTAATAATATTCTTCATCTTTTTGTGCCTCTGTTTTGGCATGAAAAGCTCATTTAAATTTATCTAACACTTAATCTTGTATTAAATACATAAAAGCTACAAAAATTCATAACTTAAAATCTATAACTCCAAATTTAATGATTCCAATTCCTGTGATCTTATTTTAATGTCTAGATTATTACTGTGTATTTTATTTACATGCTTGGTGTAATGTTAATTTTGCCTATACCATGTTTGTTTGAATTGCTACGACTAGCAGTGAGGTCACGAGTCATCTGAGGATCATCCTGGTACCTGGAATCTCAAGGCCCAGGCAAGTTGTGCCCTTGATCACTTCTTTTACCCACTCATGTTCTAATTAATCATAATGATCTGCATAGGTTAATTTTGATGGGACCCAATAGGTTACCCTAGTTTGTCTATCTTTATACCTTGTTTACCACTGAACTTTCTGGGTAGTACTTGCTAGTGCTATATGTGGTTTTGGGTATGGAGATACACTATTCATGATTACACTTTTGTTATCAGTTGTTATTTATTGTTCATGATAAGATCATTATGTTAATTGGAACATGGAGAACCACCCGGGAAAACAGTGCTACCACAAGGGTGGAATGGGACGCCCTTGGCTGATTAATTAGGAAAGCTAGTGGAAGACTACCTTACCCGAAAGGGGCAAGGGCAGTAGGGGAGAGGTCAGTGTAGGGAGGCCCTCGGGAGGATTTTGCTGCGATGGCGGTCCTGCAAGGGATTCCTGCACTGGATCTTCCTATAAACTGTAGCGGGTTTTCGGAAGCTAGTGGAACTTTGTAAAGGCCTCGTAGTGTTACCCTGCCTCGCTTCCTTGGTAGAGGTGTATGGGATTCATGACCCCTTGGCAGATGGGTAACACGGCTTGTGGGTAAAGATGCGCAACCTCTGCAGAGTGTAAAACTGGTATACTAGCCGTGCTCACGGTCATGAGCAGCTCGGACACTCACATGATTAATTTATGAAACTAAATTCAATATGTCATATGCATTGCATTGCAGGTGATGTTGTTGTTACTTTTGTTCTACTATTTAATTGGGTTTGGTATTTACTTATACTTAGTAACTGCTAATAAAATTTTGACCAACTTTAAAAGCAATGCTCAGCCTCAACCATCCTCTTTGGTAAGCCTTACACTTCATATGAGCTTCCATCTTTGGCAAGTTCATGCACATTATTCCCCACAACTTGTTGAGCGATGAACGTATGTGAGCTCACTCTTGCTGTCTCACATACACCACAGGTCAAGACCAGGTACTGCAGGATGATGCTCATGGAGGATGCTGCGATGAGTTCGTGAGAGGTCTAGGTCGTCGTCTCCCAGTCAACTTCGGGTTGCTGGACCGTTGTCTCCTTATAATGTAATTATTTATTTTGTATAGAACTCCTGTTATATATAAAGTTGTGACATTCGATCCTGTGCCATGATTCATCATATGTGTGAGACTTGGTCCCAGCACACCTGGTGATTATGTTTACGCCCGGGTTTTGGACCCCTAAAATCCGGGTGTTACACAAAATGAGCGGACGGTCTGGCCCTTGGGCCCGGACAGTCCGCGTGCCTCGAGATTAGATTAACTCGGGTGATTATCCTTATCTCGTGCATGGTTATACATCTAATCATGTGGGAGTTGTTGGCTATCTCTTAGAAACAGGTCCAGACCTCCTCCCTAATAAATATAAAGGGGTACGGCCGATTGAGAACCCCCGAACACATTCCAATCGAACCAATTACTTTATTTACCTTTCCTACCCTAGGAGTAGATGTAGTGTAGTTCTAGTTGTAGTCTTTCGCATATCCATTTCTACCCCTATTCGACTCTACGTCGTCTAGATCCGTCCTGGGGTGGCCTGCCGACCCTAGGACAACCCTATGATCTTTACCCCTCCTGAGGGGCAAGATCTACTTCGTCTACTTCAGTCAAGATCTCTTCCTCGAATTGATCTCTTAATTTATAGGTGACTCTACATCATCTGGAGACACCCCGGGTGACCTGCTGACCCGAAGCACCCTAAGGTATCTCCCCCAGGGGATGAGATCCAGGTCATATGAGGAGAAGAAGATGACCCTGTGCCATCGCGGACCGTCCAGCCTAGAGCTCGTACCGTCCGGTCTACACGCAGTGAAGGCGCCGCTTCTGCCGCCAGGTTACGAACCATCCGGCCCAAAGCTGCGGACAGTCCGCGCACCTCGCAGCGAGCACTGCTAGGCGACCCGGCGACCCGTCGCAGGCCGCCACCACTGTTCACCTCGTGGAGCCGAACCCAAGGTATTGCACATCATGAGAAGCCCCTAGGGTTCGTTGTTGTTTGGTCCCAAATAGGTGGTGACCATCATAGAGATGTTGCCCCACATTTAGGATAACCACTTTATTTGACCCTACATCATCTAAAGGTGCCAAGTACCGCCAGGCGGTTTATTATAGTGTTTAGTGACCAAAAAGGCACCAACAACTGGTATATCATACCCTGAGTAGCGGTTGTGAGCATGAAAAATTGCTTACGCCCCATAGAGGTTATGACTCAGCTTGTCAGCCATCACCAACTAAGTTGTGTTCTTCTGAGCCATGCTACTTTGTTCTTTACTGCAACCTGCATTCGTTGATGCAAACAAACTGATTATGTATTCCTCTGATCATTACTTAGATGAAGAACAATCCCTTTGTATTATGTGGTCTGACTATCGGGGTGGAATTTGTTTGGTTTGTATAATTCGTCGTTACACATGATTGTCTTGCACTAGGCTAAAGAATACTTAAATCTTCCTCCATACACCAGTGAGGTATGCCTTTTATTTTTGAACACATTACTATGCGTAAATACTGTTATACATGTGTTTCTTCTGGGAGTTCTCATGTTTCCACCTTCACTTCCAAATTATAAGGCATTTGTTACTGAAGCAGAGGAAGGACTATGACAAAGCTTCTAAGGCAAACATACGCATATTTTTGCTTGAATTAGTCTGAAACAGAAATTGAGTTGAACCTTTGTGTTGTCGACCTCCTAACCAGCTTTCTTGGTTGTAACTCGAATGTAGGTTGGTTCTTATACAGAGCAATGATTCTAAAGTTCTAGTTGACTGTTGTACTGGTATTTGTTACTTTGTGATGGCTGAATTTGACCATGCATTCTTATTTATCAGACTGAAGTATATTATTAAATAATACGAATAATGAAAGCTTTATGCTTAGGGTTATGTATATGTTGCAGTCGGCTAAAGTTATGTCTATTTTATTTTAAGAAACTTCTATAGAAATAAAATAAAAATCATCTTTCAATGTAGTTAAGGGTGCTTGCCAATCAACATATTTTTGCCTAAGTCAAGCGGTTCTTTAGGATTGATTGTAGATCATTGATTTGTGTTATTAATGGGATGTACTGGTTGAGTATCAGTTTGAACCGTAAGACATTGCAATATTTCCTGAAGATTTGTTAATGTTTGTAATTTATTGTAATAGTCTTAGCATTAATGATGTCATTGACATTACATTATTAAATTAAAATATCAACTACTTATTAAGGCTGCAAGAGTAGTCCATTCCCTCCTCCCCGCACAGCCTATTACCATGTTCTATCATTCTTCTTCCCTGTTCTGTCTTTCCCATTCCCCCTCCCCGCAAAGCCCATTCCCATTCTCATTCCCACATACAACCCACATCTCCCATTCTCATTCCCACATACAACCCACATCTAGCTAAAATTAAAAAACAGAAATGACCACAAGAGGATTCGAACCCATGACCTCTCAGGTAAATACGAGCAGTAGCTACCGCTACACTACATGTGTGTTTATGGCTACATCTATGATAGGAAAAACATCTACTCTATCTCTCCCAAAGTCCACCTGCTACCCTTGCACAATGCGTAGTAGTAGATAAGTATCACCGAGATTCTTGAATTATATTTTTGGATGTAGGAAGCCTTGCATGCAATTTCTTTTGTTTGCATAATATTTTCAACTTAAATTCCTTTTTGCATGCGTGGCATTTATTCTCCGTAATATTTTTTTCTCATGGATCTGACTTGTGAGTCATTTCAATAAACCATCGCCAAGGATGAATCCATGTTTCTTGCTTGGAAACCCCGAACAAACACCACTAGCAGGAGGCGCTCGCGTTGGCGTTGCTCATCGACAACGAGAAGAAGCTCGATGACTGACAGTTCGACCTCTAGAAGCAATCCTACGTGGCCGCACGAGCCGCTGTGTATGACAAGCTCTAATGCAGCCGTCGCTTGGATGCGTTTCAAAGTGGCTGCACCGCGTTGTCCATCGTCAAGTAGGGGGACCTCATGGTCGTTGCTAGGCCTGGGCATAAAAACCGAAAACCGAACACTGAAACCAAAAAAACCAAAACCGAAACCGAAAAAAACCGGAACCGAAAAAACCAGATTACTTTTCGGTTACCAATCTGCAGAAACCTAACTAATTTCGGTGTTTGGTTTTTTATTTCGGTTTAAACCGAAAACCGAAATCTTGCTAGACTGCATGGTTCTTGCATCTCACTCTTTGACTTTGGTTGCATGGTTCTTGCTGGGCGCTGGACTACTATATTGTTTATTTGTGCTGGACTGCTCTATTGTGCTATCAAACATTTATATTGTGATCATGTGCTATGTTTTGCTCTAAACCGAATGAATATGCTCTAAGAACATTTGTATTGCATTGTTACAACATTTGTATTTTGTTGTACTGTGCTCTTAAATGAACAGATCATGATATTTCTATTTCATTGTATTGTGCTGTTAGAGCAGTTTTATTCGTATTCGGTTTTTTCGGTTAAACCGAAAACCGAACCGAAATATTCGGTTAACAAAAGGTTCGGTTTTCAATTTTCCGTAGAAGGTTTCGGTTACTGTTTTCCAGAAACCGAATTTATAAAAAACCGGAAAACCGAACCGAAAAACATCAGTTAACCGATTGCCCAGGCCTAGTCGTTGCCAACATCGGTGACTCTCGGGTTGTTCTGGGCACTGCATCCAACGACGGCGCCATTACGTCGTCCAGCTCATCGTCCATCTGAAGCCCAACCTGCCATGTAAGTCGCTACTAACCGGCCATGAATTCTTATGCGCTAGGATGACGGTCGTTGCTAACGTTGTGTGAGTGTCCTCGAACATAATGTATGTAGAGGATTAGTGCATCCGGTGGTGCAACGACTAGGTGTACTATCTTGCTGATGAGCCCGAGATGCACTTTGTCTGGCAGCCCAGCCAAGAGTCATCGGTACACGCTATGTCACGCGTGTTCGACAACTACTATATCATGGATTGTGGCATCATCTCGGCGCCGGAGGTGAGGCAGAGGAGGACCGACATCAATGATCAGTTCGTCATCCTCTCCACCGTCGGAATAGCTTTTGTGCTGGTCTGCCTTTTATTCTCTTCGCAAACACACACTTGATTTCTTGTTTGAGCAAGCGCATATGGTAGTGCGTGCATGATGACTGACGATGTACGAGGGAACTTCTTCCAGTAGGGGTGGGACGTGCTCTCCAATGATGAGACCATGGAAATCGTGGCATATATCGAAATCTGTATGATAATGATGGTTGCAATGTAGTGGTGTAACAACTAGATTAAAATAACAAAATTTATGTATGGTTAGGATCACAAATGGATTATGAAATCTGTTCTCATAACAATATAACACACATTTTGTATATAAGTTGTCGTGGTATTATATGTCCCCATTGCAACGCACAGGCACTCACCTAGTAATTATTATTTGAGAAGAGTTTACAATACTGGAAATATAAGGAGTCATATATATACACCAGAACACTAACCATCAATCAGGGTGATGGGACGTACTACCTCTATTTTTTTACTTGACGCTAGCCAACGTCAACTATAAAAAATGGAGGGAGTATTATACATTACCTGGACCAAAAAGGTCCAAGCGGACTGGACCAACAAAACCAGGAAATTAAGCATATGGGAGAACCAACTGCACCAGCCGATCAGGCCTGTCCACAGCCCGCAGCGTGCACCAACAAATATTCACCAATTCAAGGTTTGCTCTAGCCATTCAAGGTTTACTTCAGCCATTCAAAATTTATTTTAGTCATTCAAAGTTTACTTCTACGTACAATAGGAACAAATATTCAAACATTCAAGGTTTATTTCAGCCATTCAAGGTGATGAGTCGGGGTGGGAGATGACGGCTACAACAGATGAGTGGAGACGCAATAGTGAGAAATTGCGGGCGTTGAGGTGGCGCAGTGGTGCAACGAATGGACCGGAGCATGTTTGGTTAATTGCAGATGGCGCCCGAGCAAGACGCATGAGCGGCGATGCAGGGAAATCAGTTGGGTAACCTCATGCACAGAGGTGGTTTGTTGGGATTTAATTAGGTGGGCCTAGTTTGGGTGATGGACCTATGCTCCTTCACGCTGGGTGAAGAATAACATTGTCGCGCACATGTGTGTGTATATATATATAGGGACGAAGTAATGAAAGCCCTGGGCTTCCATTAGTCAGAGGACGCCCCCCACCATGGTCGGGCGAGCCAGGATACCAGCCTAGGGGTGTGGTCCACGAACATGAACACCCATCAAGCTTCATACGTTTTGACATAAAGTTAGTGCAAAAGAAGCGTAAGATCATGTATAACATAGAATAAACTAATGTTGATGTTATATCGGTCCAGGGATCCACTATTTCGGGCGTAAAAGACACATGATTTGGAGTAGTTGTCGTGTATCTCGCTCGCACGAGATTACCATAAAACACATGAAGACGTGTCATAAATTGATGTAAAACGCAATAAGAAGTGATCTAGGGTATTTGTAGCATAAAACTTAAGTGTCATAAATTGGCTACTAGATATAGGAAAATCATGTTGATTTGGTGCCCTTTTCAGCAATTAGTGGTGTTGTTACAGATGCTGTAACACACTAATTTTTGTACCAATAAAAATTTCCACGATTTGGTTTAATTATTAAGATTTGAGTGGTTTAGAATCACAAGTTATAGTTTTAAGTATTTTCTTTTATTGTAAATCAATTAAAACAAAATATAAGGTTAAACTTGCTTTGTTGCATTTGTGTTGTTGCATAGTGTTTCTAAGTGCAAAACATGTTAACAAACCTCAGAAGTCCCCGATAATTTTCATAATTTTCTAATTATTTTTCCTATTTTTGAAAATCAAAAATTCTATTTACTAGGGACACCTAAAAACACTTTTTTATAACCTACAAATATTTTTATTTGTGTTCATTCGGTGCAAAATATTTATAGAATTTTTCTAGAATTTTTGGAGCTATTTTAATGTTTTTCGTCATTAAAAATGAATTTATGTGTTTTCTTAAAATAGAAAATTTTTAAAATTAGAATTTATCAAGATTGTAAAGCTTGCAAGAGCCTCCAAGTTTGGGGAGAGTCTTACGAAGACTATGATCTCTCTTATTGAGAAAAGAAGACAGGGCTTAAGCTTGATCTTTGGAATCGTTTGAGAGGGTTGAAAGAGACTCGTCCTCCAGAACACCTTAACAGAGACATAGGTTTTTATCAGAAACCGAACTTCGATAAACAAATCGTCATGTCATTTGTATTTGATTATTTGTGATTTGTTTTTCTTCCCTTCCTAAAGTTCTCTTGCTTCAGTCTTCATTCTAATTTCTAGTGTTGCTCCCTAGTTTATTCCGCATTCATTAGAGCAACGAACACAATGTAAGAAGAACAACTCATCAAGTTATATCTTGCTCTAACGCCTATTTGGGGACCAAGTTTTGTTATTAAACGGTAAATTTCAGGTTTTGCATATTCACCCCCTCTAGGTCGACTTTCAATGACACAATTTAGAGTTTAGCAAAAGTGCATAGATGACTGGATGAAGAATTTGGATTGGGGATGAATTGATTTGGATCAGTTCTGTGCTTATATACTTAGGATTGGGGAAGGTTATATTTATTAGAAATATGCCCTAGAGATAATCATAGAGATGAGCATATTTATTTGTATCCATTATATATATATATATATATATTTCTTAATTGAATATCCATGAAAGGCACCTTATATTAATATATTAATTAGCAATTATGTGAATTGTTTGTGAACTTCTTTACTTGTATGGTCATTCTAAATAGTGTCCCTGGTCAGAGTCGATGACTAGCACATGTATTAGTTGACGACTTATTTTACAAGTTATGGACATCGAGATGTCAAACTAATAATATGGGTGCATGTATAACATGAGGCTGGACCGACTCAATGTGAGATATTACAATCTTTTAGGTAGATGCTGGTCGTAATATTATTCAGAGCTAGTTTGACAACTAGTTGTTGATTGCAATATTTTTCAGAGTCATTAGTTGTCGAAACCATATGCACTGTTTCCAATGTTCTCTGACTTCTGTCTTCGGTGTTGTATCTGTTTTCTTTACTAAATAAATGTAGAACAAACAATGGTTGTTGTTCATGGAAACTTAGTGTGTAATGAAAGGATAACAGAATAGCATGAAAATCTCAGCGAAGTGCAAGGGATTTGAACTACTGTGAGTCCTGCTGCACAGATCAGTGAAGTTGGCATAGCATGACGTTTGTTGATTAGTCTCGGGCCAATGCTACGTAAACTCTGAGCAGAGCCTCCTTTCAATTTCAGTAACCACTTTGCAACAAGATCTGTGCGCATTAAATTAATACTCGCTCCATTCTAATTTATAATACATTTAAGTTTTTTACCACAAAATTCACTGACTTGTCTTATTCAATAAATTTTCATGACTATTATTAATTTTTACTGTTATATTGTTAAGCACATAATATACTTTAAGTGTAGCTTTGATTTTTTATTTATTTTTTGGTAAAACATTTGAATAAGACGAACCCGTCAAACGTAGGCTAAAAAGTCAAACGGATTATACATTAGGACATGGGAAGTATTTGTTAGCAATTAATGTAAATATAGATCAAATACGAACCCCATAATTGAACGTGTAAAAATCCTTCAGGGAAAAAACCATGGGCGACAACTAATAATTATTATTTGAGAAGAGTTTACAATACTGGAAATATAAGGAGTCATATATATTGTTATGGTGGGTAAAACATATGAAAGGCGGCCCAAGCAACCCATAGGCCAAGCCACGCCAGGAGATCAGGATTAGAGGGATAAGGATAAGTTTGTTAGATTAGATATCAAAAGGAGAGATAGTAGGAGTTTGTTAGAGAATAAGTAGGAGCGGCAACAGTTTATGTGCGCCTGTACTGGACTATATAAAGTCCTTAGTTTGTACCTAGGAGGATTAGCAAAGATCAATCTAAGAAGAGTATTGCTCCTTGCCCCATTCTGTCTCAGCCGTGCGCCAGCACAGCTCTCTCTCGCCCTCAATCCTCAAGGCCTCGTCCTACTACCCACTCATACAAACTCAGAAGTCGAGACCATTACAATCTGGTATCAGATATGTCAGGTCACGATGATGAAGATAGCACGGCAGCCACTGCCCTCCAGCCATCCCTGACGTCCATCGCCGCGACACTAGGTGAAGTCCAACGTCAGCTATGCGACTTTGCCCAGCAGATGTCCTCCATCTCCTCCCGTGTTGCGGCTGTCCAGGCATGTCCATCTTCATCCACTCCGGCCATCCCGCAGGACATTCCCTATGGCCTGCCGGGCTATGGCGACATCCCCAAGGTACTGGTGAACACAGATCCTTTGCTTGTCACGACATATCCTACCTCCACAGCCCCCCTTCCAATCCATCGTCTACCCCTTCCTCATTCCCCATCACCACTACCATCATTCCCCCCACCACCATCGGAATATTCAGGAGCACCATTCTCGCAACCAGCGACAAGTGTTCCTCGCTTTCATCGACTGGAGTTTTCATTGTTTGATGGTAAAGAAGACCCTAGTGGATGGATCAACATATGCGAGCAATTCTTTGAAGGACAGCGTACGCTGGAAGAGGAGAAGGTGTGGCTTGCCTCATATCACATGATGGGAGTTGCTCGGACTTGGTACTGTCAACTCCAGCGCGACGAGCCACCATTATCATGGAATTCTTTCAAGCAGTCCTGCCAGCAACGTTTTGGTCCTCCGCTGCATAGCAACCCTCTCGGTGAATTGGCCTGGATTCCCTTCCGGACAACCGTAGAAGACTACTAGGAGAGGTTTTGGGACCTTCTTGCCCACACGGCGCCCCTCACCCAGGAATAAAAAGTCTAGCTATTCACTGCAGGCCTCCCAGAACGCATCAAAATTTATGTCGAGTTGATGGCACCACGAGACCTTAATCATGCACTAAGCTTGGTGCACGCATATGAACAGTGTTCTCAAGTGCTTGATGGAAACGTCATAGCAGCACCCACCAAGCCAGTGAGACCGCCCCAACGACCATCAGTTCCAATCCCAGCAACACAACCAATAGCGCCAGCCACATGCAATGCAGCGCCGCAGCGACCATTCAAGAAGCTCACACCTAGAGAGATGGCAGAACGCCGAAAACTAGGTCTTTGTTACAACTGTGATGAACAATATGTTCGCGGCCATCGATGCCCCCGGTTATTCTATTTGGAAGTAGCTGACTTTGAAGAGGATACTGCCACAGAGGAAGTTGATGAGGAGCCAGAAACAATTATCTCTCTACATGCTCTAATAGGCATTAGATCAGAGGACACCATAAAGATTCAAGTAAAAAAGAAAGACAAATTGCTCACTGCATTACTGGATACAGGCTCCACACACAATTTTGTCAACCTCAACACTGCCTTGTCATTGCAATTGGAAGTCTGCTCAAGCCGAGGTCGGGTAGCTGTAGCAAATGGCGACAAGATCGACTGTCATGGCCTTGCCAATTGTATTAGACTAAGCGTAGGTCCAGATATTTTCACCATGGATGCTTATGTTATTCCACTGGATTCCTTTGACATCATCTTAGGGGTTCAGTTCTTGCGCACTCTTGGTCCCATCCTATGGGACTTAGCCAACATGAGCATGGCGTTCTAGAAGAATGGTTACCAAGTTTTGTGGAAAGGGTTGAATTCTACTCGCAGCATGATGCATAGGCCACTTTTAGCACGTGTTTCAACATCAAACCCGACACCAATGATGGACTTCCTAGTCCAGCAATTTGATGATGTTTTCTCATCCCCAACGGGCCTCCCTCCAGCACGACCATGTGATCACCGCATCCACCAGATGCCGGGCACAACACCAGTGGCGGTACGTCCTTATAGATACGCTCAGCTGTAGAAAGATGAACTAGAGGCGCAGTGTGCAGCAATGCTGAAACAGGGAACAATCCGACATAGTACATCAACCTTCTCTGCTCCAGTCCTATTGGTTAAGAAGGCAGATAACTCTTGGTGCTTCTGCATTGACTACAGAGCCCTTAATGAGCGCACAGTGAAAGACAAGTATCCCATACCAGTAGTTGATGAGCTCCTGGGCGAACTCAAAGCGGCCAAGTTCTTCACCAAACTAGATCTGCGCTCAGGATACCATCAGGTATGGGTTCATTCGGAGGATATTCATAAGACAGCCTTTCGGACACACCACGGCCATTTTGAATTTCTAGTCATGCCATTTGGACTTTCAAATGCGCTAGCAACCTTCCAAGCCCTTATGAATGAAGTCCTGGGGTCGTACCTCCATCGTTGCGTATTGGTATTTTTTTGATGATATCCCCATCTATAGTGCATCCTAGTCTGTACACCTTCGACATGTCAAGGCGGTACTCGAAACATTACGCAGTAACTAGCTTTTTGTCAAACAGTCCAAGTGTTCCTTTGGAGCCACCTCAGTTTCTTATTTGGGTCATGTGATTTCAGCAGACGGGGTAGCCATGGACAGTAGCAAAGTGGAAGCGGTCTCCTCATGGTCGGTTCCCCAATCAACACATGGATTACGTGGCTTCTTGGGATTGGTAGGCTACTACAAAAAATTCATCAAAGATTTTGGGTCTATTGCAGCACCATTAACAGCACTACTAAAGAAAGAAGGTTTCAAGTGGGGTTCGACTACTAACATGGCATTCCAGGAACTCAAAAAGGCTCTTTCTACAGCCCCAGTGTTGCAGCTGCCCAACTTCGATCAAATGTTCATTGTGGATTTGTAATGCTTCTGGTTCTAGATTTGGGGTGTTCCTGCATCAAGGATCTGGCCCCTGGCATTCTTTAGTAGGCCGTTTGCAGCCCATCATGTCAAGCTCGTAGCTTATGAACGTGAACTCACTGGTCTCGTTCAGGCAGTTCGTCACTAGCGACCATATCTCTAGGGTCGTCGATTCACAGTGCGCACAGATCACTTCAGCCTAAAATTCATGCTCGACCAGAGATTGTAAACAGTGCCTCAGCATCAGTGGATCAGCAAACTATTTGGGTTTGACTTTACCGTGGAATATAGAGCAGACCGATTCAACACAGTGGCAGATGCCTTGTCACGACGGCAGACTACCGACGGCATGATCACCACGTTGTCTAGCCCCACCTTCCATTTGTATGAAGAGTTGTGTCAGGAGTGCACCTCTAACCAAGACTGTGAACCCATCTGTACTCAGATCAAAGATGGCACCCTCACTGAACCATGGCGGATGGTCGATGGGCTCATTCTGCATGGCCGACAAATCTTTGTGCCGCCTAATTCATCCCTGCTATCGGCCATACTCGATACAACCCACTCGGCTGGTCATGGTGGAATCCAGAAAACATTACACCGACTATGGGCCAATTTTTTTGTTCCCAAAGATAGAGCCTTGGTAATGGATTGGGTTAGGGCATGTTCAGTCTGCCAACAAAACAAAACCGAAGCTCTCCACCTAGCTGGGCTGCTGCAACCTCTTGAGGTACCCTCCCAGATTTGGTCAGACATATCCATGGACTTCATAGAAGGGCTTCCAAAGGTGCATGGAAAGTGAGTTATCTTGACAATAGTAGATCGATTTTCCAAATACTCGCACTTCATTGCCTTAAGCCACCCCTATACAGCAACAAGTGTAGCCCGAGCTTTCTTTGAAGGGGTGGTTCGCCTTCACGGCTTTCCCTAGTCTATTGTCAGTGACCGCGACCCCGTCTTCACTGGGAACGTTTGGCGAGAACTGTTCAAACTATCAGGTGTCAAACTTCGGATGAGTACAGCCTCCCATTCACAAACAGATGGCCAATCAGAAGTTGTTAGTAAAATCATCGCAATGTACCTCTGGTGCATCACAGGAGACCGTCCAGGGGCATGGGTTGAGTGGCTACCATGGGCAGAGTATTGCTATAACACAACTTATTACTCAGCATTGCACACTACCCTATTTCGAGTAGTTTATGGCAGGGATCCTCCTTCAGTGCTTACCTACCAGTCAGGCACAACAGCAAACCGGACAGTTGATGAAATGCTTAGTGAACGTGATCTATTCCTTAGTGAAGTTCGAGACAGGCTGTTGCAAGCACAAGAACATGCTCGACGATTCTATGATGCACATCATCGAGACTTGGAGTTCACAGTTGACGACTGGGTTTTGCTCCGTCTGCTCAACCATCAAGCTTAGTCCCTAGTGCGCTGACCCAAAGGCAAGTTGGAACCTCGCTATGCTGGACCCTTTCGTATCACGGAACGAATCGACAAGGTCACCTACCACCTGGAACTCCCAATGGGAGCATGCATCCATGACGTCTTTCACGTTGGTCTCCTCAAACCATACAGAGGCGCCCCACCAGTGCTACCTCCTGCTCTTCCAGCAATGGAGAATGGTTGACTGCTGCCCTGACCAGAGAAGGTGCTCAAAGCAAGAATACAACGAGGTGTCTGGCATGTTTAGGTACAATGGAGTGGAACACAGCCGATAGAAGCTACTTGGGAGCCATTGCAACAGTTCACGTCTTCCTATCCCCATTTTCAGCTCGAGGACGAGCTATTCTCGGAGGAGGGGAGAGATGTTATGGTGGGTAAAACATATGAAAGGCGGCCCAAGCAGCCCATAGGCCAGGCCACGCCAGGAGATTAGGATTAGAGGGATAAGTTTGTTAGATTAGATATAAAAAGGAGAGATAGTAGGAGTTTGTTAGAGAATAAGTAGGGGCGATAGCAGTTTATGTGCGCATGTACTGGACTATATAAAGTCCTTAGTTTGTACCTAGGAGGATTCACAAAGATCAATCTAAGAAGAGTATTGCTCCTTGCCACATTCTATCTCAGTCGTGCGCCAGCACGGCTCCATCTCGACCTCAATCCTCAAGGCCTCG
Organism: Zea luxurians; assembly: GCA_029449295.1. NCBI lineage: Eukaryota > Viridiplantae > Streptophyta > Magnoliopsida > Poales > Poaceae > Zea > Zea luxurians. Next base: position 32,216,977 of record JAOPSE010000024.1, on the reverse strand, counting down.
CCCTACTACCCACTCATACAACCTCAGAAGTTAAGATCATTACATATATACACCAGAACGCTAATCATTAATCAAGGCGATGAGACGTATTATACATTACCTAGACCAAAAAGGTCCAAGCGGACTGGACCAACAACACCAAAAAATTAAGCATATCAGAGAACCAACTGCAGCAGTCGATCAAGTCTACCCAAAACCCGCAGCGTGCACTAACAAATATTCACCAATTCAAGGTTTGCTCTAGCCATTCAAGGGTTACTTCAGCCATTCAAAGTTTATTTTAGTCATTCAAAGTTGACTTCAACATACAATAGGAACAAATATTTAGGTTTACTTCAATGTAGAGTAGGAACAGATATTCAAACATTCAAGGTTTATTTTAGCCAGTCAAGGTGATGAGTCAGGGTGGGAGATGACGGCTACGGCAGATGATTGGAGGCGCAATAGTGAGAAATTACGGGCGTTGAGGTAGCGTGGTGGTGCAATGAATAGACCGGAGCAGGTTTGGTTAATTGTAGATGGCGCCCGAGCAGGACGCATGAGCAGCAGTGCAGGGAAATCAGTTGGGTAACCTCATGCACAAAGGTGGTTTGTTGGGATTTAATTAGGTGGGCCTGGTTTGGGTGATGGACCTATGGTCCTTCACGCTGGGTGAAGAATAACATTGTCGCGCGCGCGCGCGTGTGTGTGTATATATATATATATATATATATATATATATATATATATATATATATATATATGACGTAAAGTTAGTGCAAAAGAAGTGTAAAGTTATGTATAACATAGCGTAAACTACTGTTGATGTTATATCGGTCCAGGGATCCACTATTTCGGGCGTAAAAGACACACACGATTTGGAGTAGTTGTCGTGTATCTCGCTCGCACGAGATTACCATAAAACACGTGAAGACGTGTCATAAATTGGTGTAAAATGCAATAAGAAGTTATCTAGCGTATTTGTAGCGTAAAACTTAAGTGTCATAAATTGGCTATTAGATATAGGTAAATCTTGTTGATTTGGTGCCCTTTTCAGCAATTGGTGGTGATGTTACAGATGCTGTAACACACTAATTTTTGAACCAATAAAAATTTCATGATTTAGTTTAATTTATTAAGATTTGAGTGGTTTAGAATCACAAGTTACAATTTTAAGTATTTTCTTTTATTGTAAATCAATTAAAACAAAATATAAGGTTAAACTTGCTTTGTTGCATTCGTGTTGTTGCATAGTGTTTCTAAGTGCAAAACATGTTAACAAACCTCAGAAGTCCCCGGAAATTTTCATATTTTTCTAATTATTTTTCCTATTTTTGAAAAGCAAAAAATCTATTTATTAGGGGCACCTAAAACATTTTTTATAACCTACAAATATTTTTTTGTGTTCATTCGGTGCCAAAATATTTATAGGAATTGTTCTAGAATTTTTGGAGCTATTTTAACATTTTTCGTAATTAAAAATGAATTTATGTGTTTTCTTAAAATAGAAAAATTTTAAAATTAGAATTTATCAAGATTGTAAAGCTTGCAAGAGCCTCCAAGTTTGGGGAGAGTCTTACGGAGACTATGATCTCTCCTATTGAGAAAAGAAGAGAGGGCTTAAGCTTGGTCTTTGGAATCGTTTGAGAAGGTTGAAAGAGACTCGTCCTCCTGAACACCTTAACAGAGACATAGGTTTTGATCAGAAACCAAACTTCGATAAATAAATCATCATGTCATTTGTGTTTGATTATTTGTGATTTGTTTTTCTTCCCTTCCTAAAGTTCTCTTTCTTCTGTCTTCATTCTATTTTCTAGTGTTGCTTCCTAGCTTATTCCGCATTCATTAGAGCAACACAATATAAGAAGAACAACTCTCCTTACTTCGGTCAAGTTATATCTTGCTCTAATGTCTATTTGGGGACCAAGTTTTGTTATTAAATGGTAAATTTCAGGTTTTGCATATTCACCCCCTCTAGACGACTTTCAATGACACAATTTAGAGTTTAGCAAAAGTGCATAGATGACTGGACGAAGGATTTGGGTTGGGGATGAATTGATTTGGATCAGTGTAACACCCTAGATGTTTATCTCCCGTTAAACAGCGAATATAGACTTAAGCAAGAAATGCTAGTGTGAGTAATGGTTTTGATATTATGTCTATCTCTGATTACCGAGATTATTCGAAAAATCTCATTTAGCTTCGAATTTAATCATCCCGCAACAGCTCAAGTTTGGTGTCTTATTCATCTCTATAATCTAAACAATTAAAAGGGTTTCATGAAGCTTTTGGATTATCGAATCTTCGTCGCTGGCGAATTTTGAACTGTTCGGATCACGCGCGTAAGTGAATACGAAAATTAGAAGACTTCTGATTTTATGTAAAATTTGGAGCCCCGCGCTATCCGAAGAGAACAATGCGCACAACTTCTCGCCCACATGTGCGATGCGTGACATCGCTTCCGAAAAGATCGCAATCTCGATGCCGCATCGATATCGCGCATTTATTTTGTGATATGTCGAGTCTTGTGTTCGATTAAAAATTTATGGATTAGGAGAATACGAATTTGAAAGCTCGATCCACCGTTGTGATCCGTGTCCCAAATAAATTTATTATAATTCGACGATTAAAATACTTAGTGCAAAATAATTACGATCGCGCGTTGTCTGAGAGAAATCGTGTGCGAGGTTATGATCCAATTTATCCTTCAGCACGCTATTTTGGCGATTTACATTAGCAGATATGGTTTTGGCTAATTTTAGTCGAATCACGCAGAGTAAATTATCGAAGCCGAAATTAGTTTATTTCGGTATGTCGTTTCTCGTCCAGATCCAAATCTTCGGATATAGGTAACTGGTAAAAATTCATATTCCAGTGTTCGCTAAATCAAATATTCGGGACGAAAGCAGATGAGTTATCTGATTTCAAAATATCTACGAATTTCTTTAAAAAAAGAGAAAAACAAAAAAAGGAAACATATCCGTTCCTCCCTATCCTCCCGCCGCCCTCTCCCCTGAATTTTCCAGCCGCCGCCGAAGACTAGATTCTTCCTAGCTGTGCTTCTCTCCCTCTCGCGCGTCCACTCTGCTTCCTTGCTCGCGTCGCGTCTCCTCACGCGCGCTTCTCTCTCCCTCCTCTTCTTCCTTGCGGTGCTCTCCTGGCCACTGCGCAGCTCCCTGCTCCTCCCTTCTCCAGCCGCGCCAGCTCGCTCGGCCTCCGGCTCCGGCGCCTGGCCAGAGCTTCCCTGCGCGCCGCGGTTCCCCCCCACCCCCCCCCCCCCCCCGAGTTTCCTCGCCGCGCCCTTGCTTCCCATGGCGGCCGCCGTCGAGTTCCCTAGTGTGCGCCCTTGTTCTTTGTTCCCATGCGCGCGCTGCTCCCAGGTGCTCGGCCTGCTTCCCAGCTTGCCCGGCCGGAAGCTCCCTCCAGCTCTGCCGCCCATCTCCCCGAGCTCGCCCCGACGCTCGGATTTCTCCTTCTCAACCGTCTCCAATGCGCCCATGTCGATCATATGCTTACCTTCGTCCTTGTCTCAGCCACACTGAGTGCTACCTTAGTCGCGTCCAAGCTGCAGCTCGCCGTTGGCTCTAGTCTCCAGCTCGCCGTTCCCCTTCCCAGCCATGGAAGTTGGTTGTCGCAGATCAGCTTCTCTGGTGCTCGCTCCGGCCGCGGGCGCGCTATTGAGCCGTCGACCCCGCATGGACTCGCCAGCCGCGGCGCCGCTCCTAGCTCTCTACTCGCTGGACCGCGCCTTGGGTCGCCGTCGTGGGCTCAACCTCACCAGGCCGTTGTCTCGGATGTGCAGGAGTAGTGTAGGTGCTTGCAGTTGGTGGATCCTCGACATTGAGCTGGGGATAGAGAAGACAGTGATGTTCCGTGCGTCGCTTATCCGATGCTCGACGGAATGCCCAACTAGGAGGTGATAGCTTCGTGTGCCATCGAGCCTGTCGTTTTCCTTGTCCAGTGCTTGCGCGGCCTTGCCCGAACTGCGCTACCGTCTCCCAACCGCTTGCCCTTGCCCCCTGCACGTGCTTGTCGCGCTAGTCAACCTCGCCTCGGTCCTCGTCGTCGATACTGCGCTTGCCGGTGGCCGAAGCTCGTGTCACCTTCTCCCTCACCGGATTTTGTGTCCGAGCTCTCGTTAGAGCTCGTGACCTCGCCGTCGTTGGAGCCCTCACTGGATTCGTGTCCTCGCCGGAGCTCGCGCTAACCTGCTCGACCACACCTTGCCAGCTCGCTCCAGACTCGATCTCGTCATCGTTCCGTGCGTCATCAAGAAATCCCAAGGGTCGGGTGAAGATGGAGCTAGCAGCATGATGTTCACCAAGTACTCGACACAAGGGCCGAACCGGAATCCTTGCCGTGTTCGCGGATAGCACGTCAAATTTAGTCATGGGTAAGTCAATTCATATTTCTGTTAGCTTAATTATTGGATTGATGAATGGTCTGACTAGGTATATTAATCGTGATGATTCTCGTATTTTAGTTAGCACAATGTGTCGATGAGTTTTTGTCACTGTGACTAAATGGGTCCTAAGAGTGCAGAGTGTAGTGTATTAGTTATGCAAAAGATATATTTAGTATTCCATGTGATCATCCGATAAGTTTTGTCATTATTAATTATGTTGGATATATTTATTTAGCATTTCCAATGCTTTGTCGGCAAGTGCTGCCGGCATTGCTTGTGACGAATTATAATTATGTAGTGAAGTCCATGGTATGCTTTAGTAGCCTAATACTCTTTGTTAATGACCGATTAAATACCCTAGATAAATATTTATTATCACCTGAAATGAGTGGATTATACCCATAATTATTTTAGGTCCTTAGGTTGTCGTGAATACAGTTTATAGGACCTTATGCTTTTGATAATGATGTAATGTTTTGTTTAACTAGCATATCATGTATGATGGTCTATGAATAGTAGCTTAAAAGTGGATTAACTTTCTTTTAATCCTATTTTAGTCTTAGATGTCCGATAGTGGTGAACCTAATTGTGTTAGTCTCTTGGTGTATGCTCTGGTCTAGCGAGATATAGGACTTGTGTTAATTGAAGGTTTCTTAATATTTGTGTTAAGTCTGATCAATTCAAAGATTATAATTGCGTAGAGTCAAAATTATCTACTGTTTACTCATAGAAGTTGTGATGCTTTGTTTTAAGTGTTTAATTCTCTTTTATGTAGTATTATGTTAAAGTGTGCTATTCCTCTGTATGTTCATCCATGTGCATTATGCATATCATTTAGGTATGTTAATTAACCGCGTTATGCGGAAGACGACCCAAGTCGACCCCAGGATAATGCAGAGATTGGACATCTCCGCAAGACGACATCGTCAGTCGAGCCAACCTGAAGATGGATAGACGAAGCAAGTATCGGGACAAAAGCTGATCGCCAAGTGGTCGCCACCTAACAAACACTAACGTAGTGTTTATTCCAGGCAAGCCTCGGTGCATTGGCCACCTCCTTGTTGTTTTAAAATCTTTATCACCTTATATGATGCATTAGGTGATAGGAGTTGTGTGCTAAACAATTGATGCATTTCCTTCCTTGGAAAATTGATTACCCTTCCTTGACACCCTTTTATGAAAAGGATTTTTATGATGCTTAGCCTTGCTTTAGAAAAACAAAATGTTTTGTTTTAAAACAAAAAGTGATGCTTCACAGTGGATGGGAATTTTTATAAAAAAATACTTATGATGGTGAATTCATCAAGGCCTTGATGGGTTCAACATCGGAAAAGATGTACCTCTGCCAGGTACCAAACTTTGGGGTTTAAATGATTAAAACGAGACCGGGCAGGTGACTTGCACGAGAAGGAAGTCTCGGTGTAGTGTCTCTGTCTGAGTCGATTAAGGACCGTACTGATGTAGGCTTGATGATTGAGGACCTTTTAACTAGCCACATGCCTCGTCATGGGTAAGCTTTGCCTCGGGTAAACTAATACTAGAAAGGCCAACACGCAATGGGAGTGGAGAGATAGCGAGAGTAGCGTGTACCCTCCGTGACAAGAGGCTGGACGGTGGTGTATCTGTGCTCTTGGTTGGCGTGAACCCGGTCTGGTCTTAAGAAACTCGGTGGCGAGTTGACATATGCAAGGGTTAAGTGCTACATATGTCGTGTGGTTGGAGATCCCCAGCTGGGTACTAATCGATTCGGATCGCCGTTACTTCTCGGATATGAAGACTTGGTCACTGCCCTATACGTAGCAATCCAGTGAACTGAAGGGATGATAAAAAGATGGCTAGTATAGGCCAAGTGCTTGAACTAGGATAGAAAGAACTCTAGATGCAGGTAACTTTACTTAACTTGACAAGTAAAAATGGATTTTTAAGGATCCACTCATAGTAAGCTTTTCTGCAAACAGAGTCTTTGATTCTTGATAAGCCTTACCTTGAATCCTTTTAAAACCAGCATACCCTTAAGAGTCTTTTCTTTAGTCGGATAAGTCTTGCTGAGTACTTGCGTACTTAGGGTTTTATTCCCATTGTTGCTGCAGGTTACGAGTCACTTTGATTGTGATTGGTGTTAAGCGCCGGTGGGCACGGCCTTCTTATAAGTCTAAGTACTTCTTCTATACTTCTTATTGAGGATTTTCATTGAGCTAGCATATATTTCAAAACTATAAATAAATTATAACAATTCAAAGTTTATTTCTTTGAACCACTTCGATCATGTACAATGTAAACTTGATGTAACTTGTAAAATTTGGTAATAAGATTTCCGCTGCAAATTGTTGGTGTGTGATTTGTGTTTACTTAATCCTGCGGTCCTGGTTGTAAGTGGTTTATCCGAGGTTCTTGGGACACTCGGACAGATCCTGTTAAGTTATCTGGTGCACATGCATAGCCGTCTGAGGTCTTTGAGACAAGGGCAGGTACATGTGGGCCCAATAACTTAGGAGGTTCTGCCACAATCAGTTCTGTGCTTATATACTTAGGGTTGGGGAAGGTTATATTTGTTAGAAATATGCCCTAGAGATAATCATAGAGATGAGCATATTTATTTGTATCCATTATATATATATATTGCTTAATTGAATATCCATGAAAGGCATCTTATATTAATTAGCAATTATGTGAATTGTTTGTGAACTTCTTTACTTGTATGGTTATTCTAAATAGTGTCCCTGTACAGAGTCGATTACTAGCCCATGTATTAGTTGATGACTACATTTTACAAGTTATGGACATCGAGATGTCAAACTAATAACATAGGTGCATGTATGACATGAGGCTGGACCGACCCAACGTGAGATATTGTAATATAGTTATCTTTTTGCAACATGTATATTGTGTCCTTAGACATGAGATTATCGCATGTTCTGAAGATGTGAATTAACCTACTTAGGGACTATCAAACGCTACTCCGTAACTGGGTAGTTATAAAGGTAGTTATGGGTTTGTCAGGAAGCATACTGCATGATCAATCAAGATGGAATTTATTCCTCTCTTATTGAGAGAGATATCTCTGAGCCCCTCGAGTGATTAGATCAAGAAATGCATAACCATGATAGGGTTAAGTGGTAACCATTAAAAGATTCAAATTCACAATATCGATAAAGAGAGGTCATCTTAGAGCCAAAGACTAAATATCGTGAGATAAAGGGAACAACATGTACGTAATGTTGCAATAGTTCGTCTAATATGATCTTTACGTATGCATAAAAGTTGACATATCTTGCTAGAAGCCGTTGTCAATTATTGGACCAAGCAAGAGTACTCAGACTAGGTCTATGTGTACGTGAACATATAGGGTCACACAGTTAAGGGGAAAGAAGTCTAACTCAGGTAGGATCCAAAATTATATTAGGTTTTAGGGTTGCTGATGGGACTCAGAGTCATAAGCCCACCAGAACGTCTATATAATGAGGGGCGGGAGTGTGGTTATGGTTAACCTAATTCGCCACTAGTAAACCAGCAGTTGCGCCTCCTCGCCATCGCCAAGCTGCCGTCACGAACCTAGCAATTTGGTACATGAGGCTTCCTCCCTATACGTGTGGATAACTCAAGGTGGTGTATCTGGAGCACTAGGACGAATCACATGAGGATGTGAAGGACGTCATTAAAATGAAAGATGACACTGGCTCATAAAAATATCCGATGATTACTGGATCAAGTATCCATTCATCATCCGATAGAGATTTGACACTGTAAATAAAAAAATGAAGAATCATTATAGAACTTGTCATGCAAGGTCAGATGATATCTATTTTTTATCATAACCAATTCCTCTACATGCTAACGAAGCATATGATGAACTGTATTCATTCATAAATACTCAAAAATATGTATGTTTTGTAAGTTGCGTCTAAAAAATTATGTAACATAACATTTTTAGGAGACAAAATTATAATAACAATCTTAAAAATAAAATAAATAAATAGTAATGATAAAGTGATAAATAACGGTAGTTCTTTAATCCGCGAAAATAAAAATTGTACCTGTAAATAAACGAAATAAAAAGGGCGCTTGGCTCCAGCATCCGGGCGGCGCCTTCTTCCTCCACCATCGTACCAGTATGGCGGACGAGCTCCACGACGACCTCATGGATTTGATACTCGTCCGCGTCCCGTGCAAGGTCGATCGCGCCAGCATCTCCCTCGTCTGCAGGGCGTGGAGAGACACGGTTGCTCGCCTCGGGGGCCAGGCCCCGCCCCCGCTCCCGTGGCTCCTCCACCCCTCGCGCTTCCGCAACGACCCCACCTTCCGCGCCGCTTGCGTTCTCAGCGGCTGCTCCGTCCACCCCCAGCACAACCTCCTCACCACCATTCCGCCCGGGGCGCGCTTCGTCGGCTCCTATGACGGCGCCTGGAACTTCCTCTACTTCGGTGAGACGCGCACGCACAGGCTCTTCAACGCTCGCACACGCCAAGTCCGCATGCTCCCGGAAGCGATCTATGTCAATCGCGACGGACACCAGAATATCTGCAATATGGTCATCCTCGCCGCCACGCTCTCGTCATCACCGGACGACTCGATGTGCGTCGGCGCTGCCATCATCGCGCGGGCTCAAGGCCCACACGAGGTGTTGCAGCCCTACAATCGCTGGATTGCGTTCTGGCGAATGGGCTGGGAAATAGCTGTGGAACTGGACATGGTGGATATAGGTATGTACCTTACGGAGGACGTTGTCTACCACTGCAGAGCATTCTATTTTCTGCTCATCCATGGCGGAAGATACGAAATCCTCGTGTGTCCGCTAAACGCGAATCCTGAATATCCTGGGAACTTGAACATTCTATTTGGGAGTCGCCGCTTCATGCCGCTGGCGCTTGGAGAGCGCATCTCGCCGCTTCATAGCGTTATCGCTCGATACCTCGTCGTGTCCCGTGCCGAACTGCTCATGGTCGTCAGGATCAAGGCTGTTGCTGATCAGCAGACGTGCGAGTTCAAGGTGTTCCGGGCGAAAAGACGGCCGCAGATGCCTGACTACCACTACCCTGTGGCTCAGTACCCTTGGGAATGGAGCGACCTGGACACGCTGGATGGCCGGATTCTGTTCGTCGGGTATGGCTGCTCCAGGTTCTACCAAGCGGATGCGTACCCAGGCTTCAAGCCCGGCATCTACTTCTTGGATGATGGCATGTTCTACGAGGCACTCTACTTCGGCGGCGCCAACACTAGGCCGTACCCCTGCACGGACAATGGGATGTGGTCCGAAGGCCGTATCCAGAGGTGCTTCCCAACTCCAAACTCATCTGACTACTCTCCTCCGGTTTGGCTTCTTCCTTGAGGCTACAGGTTTAGTTGCTCATTCCAATCTTTTAGGTAGATGCTGGTCGCAATATTCAGAGTGAGACAGCTAGTTGCTGATTGCAATATTCAGAGTCAGTAGCTGTCGAAACCATATGCACTGTTTCCAATGTTCTCTGACTCTCGGTGTTGTATCTGTTTTCTTTACTAAGGCCTCTTTGCAGGGGCTCTCTCGGTAGCTCTTTTTTTTTCTGGCTCTTCATGAAGCCTTACCAAATGGTCTTAAAAAACGACTCCTCACCGAGCCATTAAATAGCCAGAGCTGTTTTGCTATTGGGAACCGAAGCACGAGAAAACAGGCTTCTATCGGCTCTTTCTATCCAGCACACAATAATGTTTCACGAAATTACAGTCTCTACCACCGTCTTCTCGTGAGAAGCTGTTTTACCAAATGAATTACAAAACTGCTCTGACTCCTCTAGAGAAGCCAAGAAGCCAGAGGAGCCAGAGCCGAAGCCGTTAAGAGCCCTGCCAAAGGGGGCCTAAATGTAGAACAAACAATGGTTGTTGTTCATGGCAGCTTAGTGTGTAATGAAAGGATAACAGAATAGCATGGAAATCTCAGTACAGGCTAGCATCGAATTGGAAGTGCAAGAGATCTGAACTACTGTGAGTCTTGCTGCACAGATCAGTGAAGTTGGCATAGCATGACGTTTGTTGATTAGTCTCGGGCCAATGCTACGTAAACTCTGAACAGAGCCTCCTTTTAATTTCAGTAACCACTTTGCAACAAGACCTGTGCGCACTAAATTAATACTCCATCCATTCTAATTTATAATTCATTTAACTTTTTTACCACAAAATTCACTGACTCGTCTTATTCAATAAATTCTCATAATTATTATTAATTTTTACTGTTATATTATTTAGCACATAATATATTTGAAGTATAGCTTTGAATTTTTATTTTTTTATAAAACATTCACTACCGGAATCAATCGCTTTGCCGAGTGCCTGAAGCACTCGGCGAAGCGTTCAAAACACTCGGCAAAGGCTTTGCCGAGTGTTACACTCGGCAAAGAAGGCTCGGCGAACAGTGCATCGGCAAAGCCTTCTTTGCCGAGAGCTTTTTATCGGGCACTCGGCAAAGATCTTTGCCGAGTGCCAGAGAGCACTCGGCAAAGAAAAGCAGCCGTTACGGCGTCGAGTGACGGAGACGGCGGCTTTGCCGAGTGTCCCATGTGACACTCGGCAAAGAAGTTAGTTTTGCCGAGTGTTTTCCGTGCAGCACTCGGCAAAGAATCCATCTTTGCCGAGTGCCACTTGGGACACTCGGCAAAGAACCCGCCAGGGAGGGTCCCCATGTCAGGTTCTTTGCCGAGTGTCCCGAGTGGCACTCGGCAAAGCCGACCTCTTTGCCGAGTGCCAGGGACGTAACACTCGGCAAAGAACCTAAGCCGGTGCCCAGGTCTGTGCTCTTTGCCGAGTGTTATGACCCAGACACTCGGCAAAGAACCTCTTTGCCGAGTGTTACACTCGGCAAAGTGACCAGTATATACCTTTTTTATTTGTTTTTTGTATTCCATCCACACAAACAGAAGATATCACATATATATCACATATATACATCACAGATATCATCACAGACATAAATAGCCAACACAAACATAAAACCGTCACCACAAACATAAATATCCATCACAAACATAAGTGTTCAACATAAGTATCAAACACAAACATAAGTCTCTAACGTCGCAAGCTCTCACATAAGTATCAAACACAGACATAAGTATTATACACAAGTACAGAAGTCTAAAACAATGAAAACACAACACTCATGGAGGTGGGCGGCTTGACCGGGGCTGCGTTGGGCTGAACCCTTCCGGAGGGTTGTTGGATGCCGCCCCAGATTGGCCCTGCACAGAGAAGAGATTGCATGTGTTATACCAGATGCATTACAAACATCTAACTACAATTTTGATACTCACAGGAGTGTGGAAGAGAGCAGGGTCAACTGGAGGGAACAATGGAGGTGGCGGGGCGATGCCCTGTGCGGCGCCAAGGCTCTGCATGTACTGGAACATCTCCGCCATCCTCTGATGATCTGCCCGGCGGGCCTCCCGCTCCGCCTCCCGCTCCGCCATCATCCTCGCCTCCATCTCGCGACGTTCCCTCCTCTCTTCTTCTAGTTGGGTCTGTAATATTACAAGCCAACGTTATAGTAACTCAAAGAGTAGGTATATAACTCAAGGAAGGACGAGTTACACTAACCTCGAGTGCCTGTATGCGATGCTGTGAGCTGTCGTGCCGAGGTCGTATGGCTGGACTCGAGCCCGTGCTCCTTGCTCTCACCTGAGACAGAGTGGGAGTGGAGGACGAGTCGATTGCCCCGTCGGCAATCCAGTACCGCCCATGTCTCTTGCCTCCTCCGACCCTCATGAGCACATCGGTGTCGATCGGCTCGGTGCTCGGATCATAGTCTGGGCCATGGACCTCCTGCGCCATGGCGGTGTAGTCATGGAGGCGGCTGTAGACGGCGGGGTTGGTGTAGGCCTCGGGCCCGTCATCCGGGTTGTAGGTGACGTCAGACGTCGCCTTACCCTTATGGGCCATAGCATAGGCCGAGAAGGTGGAGCAAGGCCTTCCACCATGTGACGCCGACTGCAACGAAAACCAACGAGATAGTTAGAAATAATATCTAACTTAGTGCTATATATCTAAATAAAAAAGGTGGCGTACCCATGCTTCGGCATATTGGCCCAGGCTCCGGCTGCCTTGGTGGTGGGAGGGGCCTTGCATCATCAAACGCCGTTCCCGGCTAGCTGTGTGCGCCTCGTCCCACTCAGCCGAACACCACCTATCCACCATCTGCTCCCAGCACAGAGGATGTGCGGCGCACCAATGTGGAATCATCTGCAAAGTAAACACGTAAAGTGCATATCAGAAGATAAAATAAAATTCATGTATCGAGTACTGGTACCAAACATGCATGACTTTACCTGCAGGTACTGCTCCCTGGTCAACGACATGGTTCGGGCTTGAGTTTTGGTCACCTTCTCCCCAAGGACGGAGCCGTGGTAGGTGATGATGGCCTGGATGCGGGCCTCATAGTGCATGTCCACGACGAGCTTCTTACAGCTCGTAGTGGCCACCACATCCGCCCTAGCCTCGTATCCAGCATCGCATCTGAAGAAATCCTGCATACAAAAACGATGTATCCATACATTATTTCAAGAATTTGCAACGAATGCGACATATTTTACATTATACTAAGACTTACCCACAGCTCTTGCTTCACCCGCTCCGCCTTGTTATTGAATTCCCTGCCGTCCCGGTCTACTGCATCGGGGGCGACGGCGTAGTGGTCAAAGGTGAAGGCTGGGCCCGTCACTCCGGCGTACTCCACAAGTCCAGGGAAGTGTTCCCTGCACAGCAGGCCGAGGATGCCATTGGGGGGGGCGACGATGACCCCCAGCATAATCCAAAACCGTCCAAGACCTGTCCAAGTGATAAATAAAAAGTATTAGTTTATATTATGATTTTGAACACATAATATGAACAAGAATGAAGAACATAAAGTTACATACCTCTCCCCTTCCGGCCGAATCAGCGGCCGTCTGTCCCGAAGTATGGGACGCTGAGGGAGACTCGCGGGGCCTCGCAGGTAGATGCTCCTCGAACTAGAGCCGCCTGAACCTGAGGCGTCCTGCTGCTGGTCGTCGTCGTCCTGCTGCTGGCCGTCGTCGTCCTGAGGCGCCGCCTGCTGCTGCGCTGCCTGCTCTGCCTCGTCCTGTTGCGCTGCCTGCTGTGCATCGTCCGCCGTCCTACTCCTCCTCCCCCTCCTCCTCCTCAGGAAACCGCCCACCATATTTGTCCAACAACCTGCAATTAAGAGTAAACAAATAAGCACATATAAAAAGATGTATTTAAAAACAGGTGCGAAATAAAAAGTCATATAGCATTACATCGATTAAAAATAATCTTCATATGTGTCGGGGTTAGCCGGATCATAACTCTCATCATCACTATCAAGCATTTCAATCTCCACACCATCGGAAGACGCAAGTTCGTCAGTAATGTCATTGCCTTCAAGGATTACTAAGTCATTATCATTTTGCACCTCATCCTCCTCCTCATCAACAACCATTTCAATATCTACGTCCATTTCGATAGCTTCGGTTAAGTCTATCTCAAATCGCCCTTCTAGCCCATCTTCTTGGAAGAACTCTCCATCATATGTGTCCGGGTCTAAGTTGTAATCTTCATCGTTAGGAACAGGTAACCTCCCGTGCGGCGATACCTTATACACAACATCCCAACCCTTAAGATGTTCTTTCGTTTGACACGCATATGGGAGATAATACACTTGTGTGGCCTGTTGGGCAACGATATAGACATCGTCTCCTGCTAAGGTGAAATCTTGTCGAATTTCGACTATCCCAAGATTAGAATGTGTCCGTCTCGTCACTTGAGGGTCAAACCAATGACATTTGAATATCACTGGAGTAAGAGGTTTGGAACCATAAAAATTGAGCTCATATATTTCTTCGATTCGTCCAAAATAATCGACATTGTCAAGGCCCGGCGTAAAGACCCCAGAACACGTTGTTTTCCGATTGGGCCGACTTTTGTCGTAGTGTGTTGTGCGAAAACGGTATCCATTGACGTCATACCCAGAATATTTCTTGACCCTATAAGCAAAGCCGTTGGCTACTTGTCTCAATTCGGCACTCATAGACGGATCTCTTTGGCCCTGCAAGTATTCGCAAGTTAAAAGACGCTAAATTGAGTTTAAAGACGTATCTCTTTTACAAACTAAGCACGTACCTTATGTTTGAACCAGGAAATGAAATCGGGCAACCCATTTCTCGCACCCTTTCTAAGAAGAGCGTCATATTCCTGTGGAGTGGGGTCCCTTGATCGACGCCAGAATTCATGAAGAAATTGTTCCATGTATGGCGTCACCTCTTCAAGGTTGGTCAATACGTATAGCATGATATGCCGCCACTCTTCATGTGTCAGGGTCTTGGTGGTCGAGCCACTTGCGCTTCCGAGTTGGCCTCGAAATATGCTAAGGTTCGATTCATTGTCGCCATCATTGTAACGAGGGGGTGGATTATGCACGCTCGGCAGTTTGTCACCATAATAAGTTGTTGTGAAGTTTGAGACCTCCTCTAGAATGTATGCCTCTGCAATGGAAGCCTCGATTTTGCATTTATTTCTACATTTCTTTCGAATAGTCTTTAGACATCTCTCGATTGGATAGCACCAACGTCCCTGCACGGGGCCCCCCATTCGTGCCTCATAGGGGAGATGAAGAATCAAATGCTGCATTGGATTGAAGAAGCCAGGTGGAAATATCTTCTCAAGCTTACACAGTAACACGGGGGCCAATCTTTCCAAGTCTGCAACCACGGTCCGAGATAACTCTTTTGCACAAAGCTGACGGAAGAAATAGCTCAACTCTGAAAGCGCTAGCCAGACATGCTCAGGGACATAGCCTCGAACCATCGCAGGAAGAATCCGTTCAATCCATATGTGGAAGTCATGACTCTTCATCCCTAAGACTCGCATAGTAGATAAGTTCACCCCCCTACTCAGGTTAGCTGCATATCCATCAGGGAACATCAACATCCTTATCCACTGAAGTACTTCCTTCCTCTGGGCCCTGCTTAGGACGAAATCGGCCTTAGGCCTTCTCCACGTCTTTCCCCCACTTGGCGGCTTCATCTCTAGTTTTGGTCTATCACATAACGCTGCCAGATCCACTCTTGCCTTCACATTATCCTTTGACTTATCAGGAATGTCCATAATTGTTGCCCACAGTGCCTCGGCAACATTCTTTTCAGTGTGCATCACGTCAATGTTGTGTGGAAGGAGCAGGTCATCATAATAGGGGAGCCGAGTCAAGCCAGACTTATGTGTCCACATATGCTGCTCACCATATCCCACAAAACCACCTTCTGTATTGGCCACGAGCCCATCTATCTGTTGATGAATTTCGGCACCAGTCATCGTTGCAGGTGGGCGGTCTGTCACTACGACACCTTTCGTAAAGTTCTTGATGTCTAGGCGGAATGGATGGTCAGCAGGAAGAAATTGTCGATGTTTATCGAAGGACGAATATTTGCCACCCTTTTTCAACCAAATGAACCTGAGAGCTTCCTTGCAAACTGGGCATGGGAATTTACCGTGAACACACCAGGCACAGAATAGCCCATACGCCGGTAAGTCATGCATGGAGTACTGGTACCAAACATGCATTCTGAAGTTTGTCTTCGTAGCTCGGTCATATGTCCATACCCCTTCCTCCTAGGCACGTACCAATTCATCGATCAAAGGCTCCATGTACACGCCCATTTTGTTCCCCGGGTGTCCGGGAATTATCAACGACACGAATATATTCTGCCTTTGAAAGAACACACCAGGGGGGAGATTGATTGGGATAACAAACACGGGCCAACATGTGTACGGGGCAGCGCTCATTCCATAGGGATTGAACCCATCTGTGGCCAACGCAACACGTACATTACGAGCCTCTTCGGCTTTCTCACGGTGAATGTCATCAAAGTGTTTCCATGCTTCACCATCTGACGCGTGCACCATCTTGTCAGGATTGTATCGTTTTCCATTTTTGTGCCATGTCATCTGTTTCGCGGATTCCTCTGTCATGTAAAGACGCTGGATCCTCGGTATGAACGGAAGGTGTCGTAGGATTGTCAAGGGGATGTCGAGCTGCCTCTTCTGTCCATCACCAGAGTCTACCTCCATAAACCTAGACGAATTACACTTGGGACAGTACTTTGCCTCCGCGTATTCTTTCCTAAATAGCACGCAGCCCTTCGGACAAGCATGAATCTGCTCATACGTCATCTTAAGTGCACGAAGTAGTTTCTGTGCCTCGTACATGCTCTTTGGCAGAATGTGATCATCCGGAAGCAGACTCCCAATAACTGTCAACAAGCCATCGAATGCATCTCTACTGATGCTGTACTGCGACTTGAACGCCATTACACGCCCAATGGCATCAAGTTGAGAAACCTTTGTCTGGCCGTGAAGGGGCTTCTGTGCCGCGTCGAACATGTCGTAGAACGCCTTTGCAGTCGGCTCTGGCTCGTCATCCATACATCCTCCCGTGTACTGTGCCTCCTGATAGTCGTTCAACATATCCGCTACCCCCGCATCCGCGTCATAATCCTCGACACGTTGTCTCAGCACCTCTTCTCTCGTACGATGCGCTTCACCATGAAATATCCACCGAGTATAGCCCGGCGTAAATCCATTCTTCCAAATATGTTCTACCATGGTCTTCTTTGGTTTTCTTTTCCGGTTGTCACATTTGCTGCACGGGCATGGGACTAGACTCGCTCCTTTAGCAGCTTCGCCATATGCCCGTTCCACGAAATCATCGGTCTTTCTAATCCATTCAGTGGTGACATCGTTCCTTCCTCTACGGCCCGTGTACATCCACTCACGGTCCTCCATCCTCTAACATATATAACCGAGTATAGTTTAATATAGACATGTAATGCATGTACACTACGTTCCTACCTTCTAATAGGTGACGATAGGTCCTAATCCCACCCGCGGTTGCGTAGATGGTGTTAGTTTCATGCTCTACTCCGATCCGAGATAGAATTTCGGCAGCACCTCCCCGCTGTTCTCCGGATACACGTCCTGGCAGGGAGAGTGTACTGTCCGGAGAACAACAGGGAGGTGACGCCGAAACTCTATCTCAGACCGGAGCAGAGCATGAAACTAACACCATCTACGCAACCACGGGCTGTCCAAAAAACGTGGACAATTCGAAACTGATACATTTGTAGATATGCAAAGATCTGCATATCTACACCGTATCACTTTCGAACGGGAGACGCCTAACTGGGTTAGGTGATCTACGACCATGATGCGGATGTAGAGGTTATACCTAGGGTGGCGGTGGAGTCAGGCTAGTGGGGTTGTGGCGGGTCGGTGCAGTGGCGACGGGACGCGGTGCAGGGAGACCCGCAGCGGCTAGGAAGACAAGTATCTTCTCTGTAAAAAAGAAACACAAGTCTGTTAATACAAAAGCCTAGCAACAGAAAATTTCGGCAGCACCTCCCCTGCACGGGGAGGTTTCAAAATCCTGCAAATAAAACTATCAGCACGATGGCTGACATCCACGCATAATTCAACGGCACGATGGCCGGCAATCCACAATACTACATATTAACCTAATCATGCACGTATATAATTAACTTAATATTAAAACTAATCATTTCATATAAATCATACACGTATAACATAAAACAAGTAATCACCTTAGAGGTTTCGGCACGGGCGAGGCGACGGGGCGCGGGCGAGACGACGGGGCGCGGGCGAGACGACGGGTCGCGGGCGAGGCGCCTGGCGGGCGAGGGCACGGTGGGGAAACGGCGGGGTCACGACGAGGAGTGCGGCGGGGGCACGGGCGGGGGCGGTGGGCGAGGAAACGGCGGGGGCACGGGCGAGGGCGAGGGGTTAGGCGAGGGGCACGACGACGGGCGAGGGCGAGCGTAGGCACGGCACGGCACGGCGAGCGCGGGCAACGGCACGGCGAGCGCGGGCACGACGGGCGCGGCTTCGGCGAGCGCGAGGGCGAGCGCGGGCGCACGGCGGCGGCACGGGAGCGCGCACGGGCGAGGGCGCGCGGCGGCGGCGGGCACGGGAGCGCGCTCGGCGAGGGCGCGCGGAGGCGCGGGAACGGGCGCGCGGAGGCGCGGGAACGGGCGCGCACGGCGGCGCGGGAACGCGCACGGCGGCGCGGGAGCGCGCACGGGCGCGCGGCGGCGCGCGGCGGCGCGGCGGCGGCGCAGGCGAGGGGGCGGCGCAGGCGAGGAACGGCACGGCGGCGGCGGCGAGGAACGGCACGGCGGCGTTGAGTGAGTGAGAGAGAGAGTGAGGAAGATGCCCGCTGGGCGTTGTATGTAGGGCGCTTTGCCGAGTGCCCGTGATCTGGCACTCGGCAAAGTTTTTTTTTAATTTTAAAATAAGCTTTGCCGAGTGCCAGATCGCGGGCACTCGGCAAAGACTCTTTCCCTATTCTTTGCCGAGTGCCACGCAGCTGGCACTCGGCAAAGGAAGCTTTGCCGAGTGTCTTATCCAGACACTCGGCAAAGTATATTTTTATTTTTTTGATTTTGTCTCCCAAACTTTTTGTGGTATGTTCCTACACTATGTAGACCTACATGTATCATTTGTGGACAATTATAACATAGTTTTCAATCGTTAGTAGATTTAGTTTGTTTTTTTGAAATTCTTCGGAAAATTCAAATTTGAACTGCAGGTCACTCGAAACTTGGAAAACCGTGCATGAAAAAAATGATATTCATGTTACTTAGCATAAGTTACGACCGATTCCATGAGCGGACCGAAAACTTCGAGCAACATGCTCACTAAACATGGCCGTGAACTTGCCATCCACATGTTTAAAAATTGTATAAAACACAAACAAAGTCAGAAAATCATGAAACTTGTCCACATGTCATGATATCATATGTACAGGTTGTGATAAAAAATTGAGAATGTTTGGACAAAGTTGTGAGACACTATGTGTAGAAACCTAAGAGAACTACACATGAAATCATAGAGTTTCAATGTGGATCTCTTAGGTTTGTACACATAGCGCGTCATAGTTTTCTCGAAATTTTTTCAATTTTTTATCGCAGCCTGTACATATGATATCATGACACGTGGACAAGTTTCAAGATTTTCTGACTTTGTTTGTGTTTTATACAAGTTTTAAACATGTTGATGACAAGTTCACGACCATGTTTAGTGAGCATGTTGCTCGAAGTTTTTGGTCCGCTCCTGGAATCGTTCGTAACTTATGCTAAGTAACATGAATATCATTTTTCATGCACGGTTTTCCAAGTTTCGAGTGACCTGCAGTTCAAATCTAAATTTTCCGAAGAAATTCAAATAAACGAACTAAATCTACTAACGATTGAAACTCTGTTAAAATTGTCCACAAATGATACATGTAGGTCTACATAGTGTAGGAACATACCACAAAAAGTTTGGGAGACAAAATAAAAGAAATAAAAATATACTTTGCCGAGTGTCTACGGATGGCACTCGGCAAAGAGTTCTTTGCCGAGCGTCAACTGGGCGACACTCGGCAAAGAAGACTCTTTGCCGAGTGCCAACCATTGGCGCTCGGCAAAGACTGACGGCCGTCAGCTTTGGGACGGCCGCTGACGGCCCTTTGCCGAGAGCCCCGTTTGCCGAGTGTTTGACACTCGGCAAACATGGATTTGCCGAGTGTGGACCTGTACCGAGTGTCCTACGCTCGGTAAAGACGCTCGTTACCGAGAGCCGAGCTTTGCCGAGTGCGGCTCTCGGCAAAGCCGTCTTTGCCGAGTGCCCGAGAAAAGGCACTCGGCAAAGCGGCCGGCACTCGGCAAAGGATCGGATTCCGGTAGTGATTTGAATAAGACGAACCCGTCAAACGTAGGCTAAAAAGTTAAACGAATTATAAATTAGGACATGTTAAAAAGTTAAACGGATTATAAATTAGGACATGTTAAAAAGTTAAACGGATTATAAATTAGGACATGTGAAGTATTTGTTAGCAATTAATGTAAATATAGATTAAATACGAACCCCATAATTAAACGTGTAAAAATCCTTTCGGGAAAAAACCATCGGCAACAACTAATAATTATTATTTGAGAAGAGTTTACAATACTGGAAATATAAGAAGTCATATATATACACCAGAACGCTAATCATCAATCAGGGTGATGGGACGTATTATACATTACTTGGACCAAAAAGGTCCAAGCGGACTGGACCAACAACACCAGCAAATTAAGCATATCAGAGAACCAACTGCACCAGCCGATCAGGTGCGCCCACAGCCCACAGCGTGCACCAACAAATATTCACCTATTCAAGATTTGCTCTAGCCATTCAAGGTTTTCAGCCATTCAAAATTTATTTTAGTCATTCAAAGTTTACTTCAACGTACAATAGAAACAAATATTTAGGTTTACTTCAATATAGAGTAGGAACAAATATTCAAACATTCAGGGCCAGTTTGGCAGCCCAATTCCCCGCAGGTAATCTGATTTTTTTCTCTATGTTGCGGCCCACGTGGAAAGATTCCGTGCGGTATTTTTTTGGCCTCTTTGGAAAACAGCAGCACAGGGATTTAGGCCCAACCCTGAGCCAAGCTTCCACGGGGATCTCATCCTAGCCTCCAGACACTAGGCAACAAACCCGAGCAGCACGCCCCCTCTATTCCCACAGGGATTTTGGCTTGGCGAACATTCGATCTGCTGTGCCGCCAGCATCCACTGCGTCGACGAGGAGGCGACCGCGACGGCGCCTCCATCCGCTGCGCCGACGTTCGATCCGCCGTCGTCCAAAGCGTCGCCATCCCTGGCTGTCGCGAGCAGGACATCCTCGGCCATCGTCCCCAGCGTGTCATCCTCATCCCTGGTTTGTGCTAATTTGTGCTTCCAAGTACAACGTTGTGTGTGCTGATTTATGCTTGTCTGTTCAAAAGTAGCGACTTCAATTCCCATCAGGTTGCCCAACGCGGTGTACACGTGAATATATATAATGCCTAGCTGTTTGGGACGGTGGATCTGTGGCTGTATGGATTTTGTATATAGCATTAGGATTATATATTACTGTTTAGTATATTTGCACTAAACACAACATTGAAACTTAACATGTCCTCCTCTTTCATGGTATTTGCTGTTAGTTTTTTTGTGGATAAGAAAATGCTTTGCTTAATGCTGGAGTTTGGTGAATTACTTGCTTATTGCTTTCAATATTACTTGCTTATTGTTTTGTTCAGATTAGTAGATTATTACGTACTAATGAGAGATAGCACAACTATATAAGTGCATGATTAAATTTTATATTTCTAGATAATGGGTTCTTGGGAGGAGCGTGTTAGTCAGTTTTTGTTGGAGGAGGAGGAAGACAACGATGAACTATTTTTTTGTGCATACAATGCCTAGCTGTGGGGTTTTCTTTGTGCATATAGTGCATATTTGAGCTGAAATGAACATAGTGATTTTTCTGAACTATAAGACAATGTATATCTATATGTTCTGCACTGCATGCTTGGCTGTAAACTAATGCATACTTCTGCAAGTTTTTTCGCTTTGGTCATTTCCTAGTTGTAAAATGTTGATACATGGTGCAAACTAAACTGTGTGTCAATTGGTGTTACTTGGTACTTGCAGAGTGCTAAGTGGAAGCAACACATGAAACTGACATGGAGAAGGAAAATGGAACGACAGTCCACAAGAAGCTTGTAAAAAAGGAGTTAAACTCATAATTTATTCTAGTGTCAAAGTTCATAACGAAGGGACTTGTACTCTGTTTCTATGCTATATTGTCTATTTGTTCGTATGACTGGAGATGAGCTTATGTGATGTGATGATGGATATATTAACTTTGTTGGATATTAGATGATATTTAAGTTAAACTTTTGTTGGATAATAGATGATCAAGTCCGGTGCATGCTTTTTAGATTTTTAGTGATGTTTCATTGTGTTTTTTATGTTTCTAAATATTTCCTATTTTTCTTTGATTTTTTGTAATTTTTCTAAAGTATTTTGTCTCAAGAGGGGTTTTAGCCCCTTGGTTGCCAAACAGTGGCAGGGAAATACGCCCGAGTGGAAAAATCCTCCAGGGAATTGAGGTGTCATTTAAAATCCCCTTGGTGCATTACTTCCTTAGGTTTTTGTCCATTTGTTGCCAAACTAGCCCTCAAGGTTTATTTCAGCCATTCAAGGTGATGAGTCGGGGTGGGAGATGACGACTACGACAGATGAGTGGAGGCACAATAGTGAGAAATTGCGGGCGTTGAGGTGGCGCGGTGGTGCAATGAATGGACTGGAGCAGGTTTGGTTAATTGCAGATGGCGCTCAAGCAGGACGCATGAGCGGCGGTGCAGGGAAATCCGTTGGGTAACCTCATGCACAGAGGTGGTTTGTTGGGATTTAATTAGGTGGGCCCGGTTTGGGTGATGGACCTATGGTCCTTCACGCTGGTTGAAGAATAACATTGTCGCGCGTGTGTGTGTGTGTATATATATATATATATATAGGGACGAAGTAATGAAAGCCTTGGCTTCCATTAGTTAGAGGACGCCCCACCATGGTCGGGCGAGCCACGATACCAACCTAGGGGTGCGGTCCGCGAACATGGACACCCATCACGCTTCGTACATTTTGACGTAAAGTTAGTGCAAAAGAAGCGTAAAGTTATGTATAACATAGCGTAAACTACTGTTGATGTTATATCGGTCCAGGGATCCACTATTTCGGGCGTAAAAGACACACATGATTTGGAGTAGTTGTCGTGTATCTCGTTCGCACGAGATTACCATAAAACACATGAAGACGTGTCATAAATTGGTGTAAAATGCAATAAGAAGTTATCTAGGGTATTTGTAGCGTAAAACTTAAGTGTCATAAATTGGCTACCAGATATAGGTAAATCATGTTGATTTGGTGCCCTTTTCAGCAATTGGTGGTGTTGTTACAGATGTTGTAACACACTAATTTTTGAACCAATAAAAATTTCCACGATTTAGTTTAATTTATTAAGATTTGAGTGGTTTAGAATCACAAGTTACAGTTTTAAGTATTTTCTTTTATTGTAAATCAATTAAAACAAAATATAAGGTTAAACTTGCTTTGTTGCATTCGTGTTGTTGTATAGTGTTTCTAAGTGCAAAACATGTTAACAAACCTCAGAAGTCCACGATAATTTTCATATTTTATAATTATTTTTCCTATTTTTGAAAAGAAAAAAAATCTATTTACTAGGGGCTCCTAAAAACATTTTTTATAACCTACAAATATTTTTATTTGTGTTCATTTACTGCCAAAATATTTATAGGAATTTTTCTAGAATTTTTGGAGCTATTTTAATATTTATCATCATTAAAAATGAAATTATGTGTTTTCTTAAAATAGAAAATTTTTAAAATTAGAATTTATCAAGATTGTAAAGCTTGCAAGAGCCTCCAGGTTTGGGGAGAGTCTTACAGAGACTATGATCTCTCCGATTGAGAAAAGAAGAGAGGGCTTAAGCTTGATCTTTGGAATCGTTTGAGAGGGTTGAAAGAGACTCGTCCTCCTGAACACCTTAACAGAGACATAGGTTTTGATCAGAAACCAAACTTCGATAAACAAATCGTTGGGTCATTTGTGTTTGATTATTTGTGATTTGTTTTTCTTCCCTTCCTAAAGTTCTCTTGCTTCGGTCTTCATTCTAATTTCTAGTGTTGCTCCCTAGTTTATTCCGCATTCATTAGAGCAACACAATGCAAGAAGAACAACTCTCCTTACTTCGATCAAGTTATATCTTGTTCTAATGCTTATTTGGCGACCAAGTCTTGTTATTAAATGGTAAATTTCAGGTTTTGCATATTCACCCCCTCTAGGCGACTTTCAATGACACAATTTAGAGTTTAGCAAAAGTGCATAGATGACTAGATGAAGGATTTGGGTTGGGGATGAATTGATTTGGATCATTTCTGTGCTTATATACTTAGGATTGGGGAAGGTTATATTTGTTAGAAATATGTCGTAGAGATAATCATAGAGATGAGCATATTTATTTGTATTCATTATTATATATATTGCTTAATTAAATATCCATGAAAGGCACCTTATATTAATTAGCAATTATGTGAATTGTTTGTGAACTTTTTTACTTGTATGGTTATTCTAAATAGTGTCCCTCGTCAGAGTCGATGGCTAGCACATGTATTAGTTGATGACTATATTTTACAAGTTATGGACATCGAGATGTCAAACTAATAATATGGGTGCATGTATGACATGAGGCTGGACCGACCCAACGTGAGATATTGTAATATAGTTCTCTTTTTGCAACATGTATATTGTGTCCTTAGACATGAGATTATCGCATGTTCTGGAGATGTGAATTAACCTACTTAGATACTATCAAACGCTACTCCGTAACTGGGTAGTTATAAAGGTAGTTATGGGTTTGTCAAGAAGAATACTGCATGATCAATCAAGATGGAATTTGTTCCTCTCTTATTGAGAGAGATATCTCTGAGCCCCCAATTGATTAGATCAAGAAATGCATAACCGTGCTAGGGTTAAGTGGTAACCATTAAAAGATTCCAATTCACAGTATCGATAAAGAGAGGTCATCTTAGAGCCAGACCAAATATCGTGAGATAAAGGGAACAACATGTACACAATGTTGCAATAGTTCGTCTAATATGATCTTTACGTATGCATAAGAGTTGACATATCATGCTAGAAGCCGTTGTCAATTATTGGACCAAGTAAGAGTACTCAGACCAGGTCTATGTGTACGTGAACCTATAGGGTCACACAGTTAAGGGGAAGGAAGTCTACCTCAAATATGATCCAAAATTACACTAGGTTTTAGGGTTGCTGATGGGACTCAGAGTCAGAAGCCCAACATAACGTCTATATACTGAGGGGCGGGGGTGTGGTTAGGGTTAACCTAATTCACCACTAGCAAACCAGCAGTTGCGCCTCCTCGCCATCACCAAGCTGCCGTGGCGAATCTAGCAATTTGGTACATGACGATTCCTCACTATATTTGTGGATACCTCAGAGGTGGTGCATCTGGAGCACTAGGACGAACCACATGAGGATGTGAAGGACGTCATTAAAATGAAAGAAGACGACACTGGCTCATAAAAATATCCGATGATTAGCAGTGGCGGATCTAAGATTGATCCAAGAGGGGGGCTACTAAGCTAAGGCTATAAAAACATGGGATTACTACCAAATAAATAATTAAATCAAAACTTCAAATCAAACTCAAAACACAATACTACACGTTTCACCTTCATTGTCGTCGGGGCGAGCGGCGCTGCGGGCTCTCGGCGCCTCGGCAGTTTAGGGTTTAGGGCGCCGGTGGGTCGAGAGACGCTGTGGGCTGCAGCCTGCAGCAGTGCTCCGGTAGTCCGGCCTTCGGGCTCCGGCGGTCCAGCCTCCGAGCGAGCGCGCTGTGGCTCCGGGGGTGAACGCACTGCGGCATGCGGCTCCGGGCCTCCGGCGCTCCGCGACTGGCGCCTAGCGGTGGCGCGACGGGGCGAGTGCGCTATGGCGGATGTGAAACAATAAAAATGGGTTACGACTTGGGATGTAACAAAATCACAGGCTACGAAAGGAATTGGTGAAACAATAAAAATGGGGTGGTAGCAAACAACGACATTCGTGCTCTAATCAGATCGAACCCACAAACGGCGCATGAATCGTGGAAATCCTAAACACTAAACAACTACATACGAGTTGTATACTTACTAGTTCAGCGAACCACGTCGAAGACTGTAATACCCAAATTGTAATAGATAATAAAAGAGGAGGAAAGTTATTTTTCTATAATTTATGTGTATGTTGAATCAACTTATCATCACATGCGAACACCATGTTCAAAAACAAATAATTAATAAAAGAATATATGCCCTTAAATTATGCATCATGCTGGATATTATTTTTGTGTGTGCATATTATGATAAAATAAAATAAAAAAATGTGACAAGAAATATATTAAAGTCCAAAGTGGAAATTAAAATTTAAAAGGAATTGTAGAATTTAGAAAGGAAAAGCAAAACCAATGGTATTTAAATAAAAATAAGGAAATAAAAGTATATTTCTACATTAAGGTTTGAATTTGTATAAATGGTTCAAAGGAGGAACTCATATTCAAATTCAAATTTGAATCAAAAAAATTAGGAATAAAATAAAACAGAAAATAAAACATAAAAGAAAAAAGGGAAGAAGACTTACTTGGGCTTCGGAACCAGCTATCGGCCCACTAGGAAAACACCTCCCGCGCGCCCCAATCCGCCCTCTTTCCCTTTTCTTTCTGTGTACTCACTTGCAAGTGGGGCCCACTGTCCAGGTTCTTTTTCTCCTCTCATGCGCGAACTTGGCGTTCTCCTACCGTTCCTCAGCAGCGCGCAGCTCTCGGGACCTGGCCGCCATTCTCGCGCCAACCGAATCTCTCCAACCTTCTCCGCTTATCCTCGCGCTGTACCACTGTCCATAAATATCTAAAGCCGTCCTTCGCACCTCGCCTTATCTCGCTGTGATCACCATGCCACTGGATTGAGAGAAGAAGAAAGCGCCCAGGGGGATCGCGAGAGAAATAGGAGAGAGAAGGAGAGTGGGGCACCGCGTCGGGGTTCCACTATCGCCAGCCCTCAACCCTAGACAGAATTAGGGAAGGTTCGGGGTGAAGAATTGGAGTTGGGGAAGGGGAGGAGTTCCCTGGATCGATCCCAATTGCTCGACGGAGTGTAGTATCACGACGGAGCCACTGCACCCTATCGGATTGCTACATCGCGTAAGATGGTAAATTGTTACTTCCTCGTCTCTCGCACCTCCCTGTGTAGTTCTCTATCGATTTCTCCCTATGGTTTGGAGCGTCAATTATGGTTAGCCGTGGGAAACGCCATCGCAGTACCGCCGGGTGGCGCTCTGGCGCCGCTGCAGGCCGCCTGGTTCAGGTCAAGGGTTGAAGACGCGCCCTGCGCCGTTGATGTGTGGTGAGCCGTGGAGATTAGACGGTGGCTGGGTTGTTCATTTCTCGACGGAGAATCGCTCTGCCACGGCTCCGCCGTTGGGACCCTATGCACCGCCGCGACTACGTTGGCACGGTCGTTAGACCCTGCTGTTCTCTGTTTTTGTGCGCGAGATCCAGGGAGCAGTGAAAACAAATAAATAATTATAGAAAATGATTTCTAGTATATAAATAATTCCATAAACTCATTTTATTCATAGAAAATTCATATGTGGTCCAAATTAAACCATTCTAGTTCCTATAATTTTGTATTAGTTATGTTTATCCCTTGGTAACACTATTTTAACATGAAAGCCATATTAAAATTAATATCCTAATTAATCTGTTATCCAACACTTAAAACTTCATAAATTCATAATTCCTTCATTTTAATTCTGATTTGACTCATTCCAGTTGCGTTTGTTTCGTATAAGTATTTACTACGCAGTAACAACATTGATTATATCATGTCTCATTATTTTATAATTAGATCTTTATTTAATCTATGTTGGTTAGTCTTGTTAATTCGCCTAACATTATAATCCACTAGAATATAATCCATGGTCAATTTATAACTTAGATTAATATTGAGATAATCATTTATAGAATATTCTCCTATGGGATATCCTAACCAATTTATAATATATTTTAATATTTTAATCGCATAGATCTTCAATAAAATCATAACTCCTTAATCGTAACTTCGATCTTAGTAGTTCTCGATCTCGCGATCCCGTAGCATCGTGTAGATCAGTATTATGCAGTATGTTCTTATGTTTTGGTGTGATGTTAATTTTTGTCTATACCATGCTTGTTTGTATTGCTATGACTAGCGTGAGGTAACGAGGATCTGAAGAATCACCCTGGTAACTGGAATCTCAAGTGCAAGGCAAGTTGTGCCCTTGATTCACTTTTGTTACCCAATAATGTTCTTTATAATCATTTACCATGCATAGGTTTAATTTTTATGGGACCCGATAGGTCACCCTAGATTGTTTATCTCATTACCTTGTTTACCCCTGAATCACTTGGGTAGTTTGCTATTGCTTTATATGGTTTTGGGATAATCATTTATTATATCCATGTTCCAGTTATTATGTTATTTATTTATGTTCATGACAAGATCATTATATTATTGTTAATTGGAACATGGAGCTTAACTTGAGAAACACGTGCCACCACAAGGGAGGAATGGGACCCCTTGGATAACTAATTAGGGAAGCTAGTGGAAGACTACCTTACCCGAAAGGGGCAAGGGCAGTAGGGGAGTTGCATGCAAGGAGGTTCTCGGGTTGATTTTGCTGCGATGGCGGTCAGACGGGGGATTCTTGCAAGTGCTCTTCCCATAAACTGTAGCGGGTTTTCGGAAGCTAGTGGAACTTTGTAAAGGCCTCGTAGTGGATCCCTAGCCATTCATCTTGGTAGTGTCTAAGGGCCTAGCTAACCCTGGCGACATGGGAAACATGACTTGTGGGTAAAGGGTACAACCTCTGCAGAGTGTAAAACTGGTATACTAGCCGAGCTCACGATCATGAGCAGCTCAGGACTCTCCGATGATTAAATTATGGAACCTAAACTCAATTTGTCATTTGCATTTGCATGGGATTTGTTATTAATTTTGTTCTATTATTTTATTATGGTTTGGTATTTACTTATACTTAGTAATTGCTAATAAAATTTTGACCAACTAATTAAAAGCAATGCTCAGCTTTAACCCCTATCATTGATCAGCCTTACACTTCACATGAGCTCCCACCTTTGGCGAGTTCATGCCACATTATTCCCCACAACTTGTTGAGCGATGAACATGTGTGAGCTCACCCTTGCTGTCTCACACCCCACCCCCCCATACACAGGTCAAGAACAGGTACCACTGGATGAGGCGCATGGTGGATGTTGCGCTGGGTTCGTGAGAGGTCTAGGTCGTCGTCTCCTAGTCGACTTTCTGGCGCCAAGGATGGATTCTAGATCCTATTATATTTATCTTTTATTTTGTAACACTTCCGCTATGTAATAAATACTCTGATTATTGTGACATTTATCTCTATACACTCTATTGTTATACATGTTGTCTTCTTGGCGCATGTATGAGATGCACCTGGCTTTGTCCCTTAAAGCCGGGTGTGACAGAAGTGGTATAAGAGGAAATGTTGACTGTAGGACGAAACCTAGATAGAAATGGACAAAACCATTACCTACTTACCTTATTCTTATTTGATCAGATGAGAGTTGCAAGAGTATTCTCGAAGATTGAACTCCGACCGAGTTATCACCGAATGAAGATTAGGCTATCGGATATTCCCAAGACGATTTTCTCGACCCGATATGGTTTATATGAGTTCACTGTTATGTCATTTGGACTAACTAAAACAGAAGCCTATTTTATGGATCTAAAGAATAAATTGTTCATGATCTGGACAGATTCGTCGTGGTTTTCATCGACGATATTTTTATTTATTCCAAGAGTGATAGTGACCATGAGGAACATCTGAGATTGGTACTACAGAAGCTACGAGATAATCAACTCTATGCCAAGTACAGTAAATGCGAGTTTTGGATTGTCGAGTTGTCATTCCTTGGACATATCATTTATAATGGAGGGATATCAGTGGATCCTGCTGAAGTCAAGGCGATAGTGATGTGGAGCATACCCACGGCAGTTACGGAGATTCGGAGTTTCTTGGGACTTGCAAAATATTATCGGAGATTCCGAGTTTCTTGGGACTTGTAGGATATTACCGGAAATTTATTGAAGGATTTTCTGAGAGCACCTAGAGGGGGGGTGAATAGGTGATCCTGTAAAATTTGAAAACTTAAGCCACAAAACTTGGTTAAGCGTTAGCACAGTGAATGCCAAGTGGCTAGAGAGGAGTCAAAACACAATAACCACAAGAAATCAATCACAGAGATGGCACGGTGGTTATCCCGTGGTTCGGCCAAGACCAAAGCTTGCCTACTCCACGTTGTGGCGTCCCAACGGACGAGGGTTGCAATCAACCCCTCTCAAGCGGTCCAAAGACCCACTTGAATACCACGGTGTTTTGCTTGCTTTACTCAATCCCGTTTGCGAGGAATCTCCACAACTTGGAGCCTCTCGCCCTTACACTTTAAGATCACAAAGAAGCACAGAGCAAGGGAGGGATTAGCAACGCACTCAAGACAAGAAATCACAGCAACACCACGCACACAAGTCGCAACGAGAGCTCACAACACAACTCAATGAGTTCACTACTCAACTAGAGCTCTAATTGCTGTCGCAAAGAATCAAAGGCGCGGAATCGATGTCTTGGTGCTTAGGAATGTTGTAGGAATGCTTGGTGTACTCCTCCATGCGCCTAGGGGCCCCTTTTATAGCCCCAAGGCAGCTAGGAGCCGTTGAGAGCAATCTAGGAAGGCTGATCTTGCCTTCTGTCGACTGGTGCACCGGACAGTCCGGTGCACACCGGACACTGTCCGGTGCCCGATTTCCTTCCATAAATGGCACAGTCGACCGTTGGCAGCCAGAGAGCCGTTGGCGCACCGGACATGTCCGGTGCACACCGGACAGTCCGGTGCCTCCTACTAGCCGTTGGCTCGGCCACGTGTCCCGCGCAGATCGCGCTGCCGACCGTTGGCTCACCGGACAGTCCGGTGCACACCGGACAGTCCGGTGAATTATAGCCGTACGTCGCCGATGAATTCCCGAGAGCGACGAGTTCGCCTGTGAACGACCCACCGGACAGTCCGGTGCACCACCGGACAGTCCGGTGAATTATAGCCGTACACCGCCGTCGAAGTCCCGAGAACAGCCTGTTTGCCAGAGCCAGCCTGGCGCACCGGACACTGTCCGGTGCACCACCGGACAGTCCGGTGCTCCAGACTGAGCAAAGACTTGGCTGCTCGAGCCAAGGCATTTCCAGTTGGTCTTTTCCTGTTTCCAGCACTTAGACACAATACATTAGTCTCTAAAACAATGTACTAAGTCTGAGAAACATACCTTTATCCTTGATTTGTACTTTGTCCACCTTTTTACACTTAGGCACTTGTGTTGGACACTAAACCACCAAAATACTTAGAAATGGCCCAAGGGCACATTTCCCTTTCAATCTCCCCCTTTTTGGTGATTTATGCCAACACAACATAAAACAAGTAGAACAAATACAAAATCAATTCAAATAAGAACTCAAATGGTTTTGATTCAAATTTGACATATATGGATCACTCTTTGCCACCACTTGGTTTGTTTTTGCAAATCAAACTCAAATTCCTATCTCTAAGTCAAATCCACTTGTAGAGACATAAAGAGAGGGTTTCCAAAGAAATTTGATCAAGGATTTCAAAAACTCCCCCTTTTTCCCATAATCAACACTTCTCCCCACAAGAGGCCAACTTTTGACATAAGAGACAATAAAAGAGTTTTGACAAACCAAAAGCTCTAATCTAATATTTTCAAAATTTCTCAAGTGGTAGCTGATCCATTTATTGCTTTGGCCTTTATTTTCTCCCCCTTTGGCATCAAGCACCAAAACAGGATCAATCGTGGCCCTTTAATCCCATTGCCTCACCAAAATCTTCAAATAAGAGTACAAAGGCAATAAGAGTATAAAGATGAACTTGGAAAAGTTACTCTTTTCATCGGAGTGCAGTGGAAGTCTTTCATGGTCCAAGTCCACCTTTTCCCTTTCAAAACTCCTTTGAGACTAAATCAAGCAAACTCAAGCAACCAGTTAGTCTCAAAGGGTCAAGTTGTAGCACAACTCCCCCTAAATATGTGCATCACTTGCAAAAAGGACTTGTGAGGTCCAGGGAGTGTTTGTACAACTTGAGCACCACAATAAGCAACAAAATGCAGAATGAACATGATCAAAGGCATAAACACATGTATGCTACAATTCAATCCAAGTTCCGCGAATCTAGGACATTTAGCTCACTACGCGGCCTGCAAAAGGTCTTCTCATCTAGAGGCTTGGTAAAGATATCGGCTAGCTGGTTCTCGGTGCTAACATGAAACACTTCGATATCTCCCTTTTGCTGGTGGTCTCTCAAAAAGTGATGCCGGATGTCAATGTGCTTTGTGCGGCTGTGCTCAACAGGATTTTCCGCTATTCGGATAGCACTCTCATTATCACATAGGAGTGGGACTTTGCTCAGATTGTAGCCAAAGTCCCGGAGGGTTTGCCTCATCCAAAGTAGTTGCGCGCAACACTGTCCTGCGGCAACGTACTCGGCCTCAGCGGTGGATAGGGCAACGGAAGTTTGTTTCATAGAGTTCCACGACACCAGGGACCTTCCTAAGAATTGGCACATCCCCGATGTACTCTTCCTATCGACCTTACATCCAGCATAGTCGGAATCTGAATATCCAATCAAGTCAAAGTTAGACCCCTTTGGATACCAGATCCCGAAGCAAGGCGTAGCGACTAAATATCTAAGAATTCGCTTCACAGCCACTAAGTGACACTCCTTAGGATCGGATTGAAATCTAGCACACATGCATACGCTAAGCATAATATCCGGTCTACTAGCACATAAATAAAGCAAAGAACCTATCATGGACCGGTATGCTTTTTGATCAACGGACTTACCACCTTTGTTGAGGTCGGTGTGTCCGTCGGTTCCCATCAGCGTCTTTGCGGGCTTGGCGTCCTTCATCCCAAACCGCTTTAGCAAAACTTGCGTGTACTTCGTTTGGGAGATGAAGGTGCCGTCCTTGAGTTGCTTCACTTGGAACCCAAGGAAGTAGTTCAACTCGCCCATCATCGACATCTCGAATTTCTGCGTCATCACCCTGCTAAACTCTTCACAAGACTTTTGATTAGTAGAACCAAATATTATGTCGTCGACATAAATTTGGCACACAAAAAGATCACCATCGCAAGTCTTAGTAAAAAGAGTTGGATCGGCTTTCCCGACCTTGAAAGCATTAGCAATTAAAAAGTCTCTAAGGCATTCATACCATGCTCTTGGGGCTTGCTTAAGTCCATAGAGCGCCTTAGAGAGCTTACACACGTAGTCGGGGTACCGTTCATCCTCGAAGCCAGGGGGTTGCTCTACGTACACCTCCTCTTTGATCGGCCCGTTGAGGAAAGCGCTCTTCACATCCATTTGGTACAACCTGAAAGAATGGTGAGCGGCATATGCTAGCAAGATACGAATTGATTCTAGCCTAGCCACAGGAGCAAAAGTCTCCTCAAAGTCCAAACCTGCGACTTGGGCATAACCTTTTGCCACAGGTCGAGCCTTGTTCCTCGTCACCACCCCGTGCTCGTCCTGTTTATTGCGGAACACCCACTTGGTTCCCACAACATTTTGCTTGGGACGAGGCACCAGTGTCCAAACTTCATTGCGCTTGAAGTTGTTGAGTTCCTCCTGCATGGCCAACACCCAGTCCGGATCTTGCAAGGCCTCTTCTACCCTGAAAGGCTCAATAGAAGAGACAAAGGAGTAATGCTCACAAAAATTAACTAATCTTGAACGAGTAGTTACTCCCTTGCTAATATCACCCAAAATTTGGTCGACGGGATGATCCCTTTGGATCGTCGCTCGAACTTGGGTTGGAGGTGCCTGAGGTGCTACTTCCTCTTCAATTTGAACATCCTGTACTCCCCCTTGATCATGCGCCTCCACTTGAGGTACCTGTTCGTCATCTTGGGTTGGGGAATGCACCATAGTTGAGGAAGACGATTGATCTTGCTCCAATTGTTCCTGAGGCCTTACATCTCCAATCGCCATGGTGCGTATCGCGGCCGTTGGAACGTCTTCTTCATCTACATCATCAAGATCAACAACTTGCTCTCTTGGAGAGCCATTAGTCTCATCAAATACAACATCGCTAGAGACTTCAACCAAACCCGATGATTTGTTGAAAACCCTATACGCCTTTGTATTTGAATCATAACCTAATAAAAACCCTTCTACAGCTTTGGGAGCAAATTTGGAATTCCTACCCTTCTTCACTAGAATGTAGCATTTACTCCCAAATACACGAAAGTACGATACATTGGGTTTGTTACCAGTTAGCAGCTCGTATGAGGTCTTCTTGAGGAGGCGGTGAAGATAGACCCTGTTGATGGCGTGGCAAGCCGTGTTCACGGCTTCCGACCAAAAACACTCGGGGGTCTTGAACTCTCCAAGCATAGTCCTCGCCATATCAATGAGCGTCCTGTTCTTCCTCTCTACCACACCATTTTGCTGAGGTGTGTAGGGAGCGGAGAACTCGTGCTTGATCCCCTCCTCCTCAAGGAACTCCTCCACTTGAAGATTCTTGAATTCGGACCCGTTGTCGCTCCTTATCTTCTTCACCTTGAGCTCAAACTCATTTTGAGCTCTCCTGAGGAAGCGCTTGAGGGTCCCTTGGGTTTCAGACTTATCCTGCAAAAAGAACACCCAAGTGAAGCGGGAAAAGTCATCAACAATAACTAGACCATACTTACTTCCTCCTATGCTTAGATAGGCGACGGGTCCAAAGAGGTCCATATGCAGCAGCTCCAGAGGTCTTGAAGTGGTCATCACATTCTTGCTGTGATGTGCTCCTCCCACTTGTTTACCTGCTTGACAAGCTGCACAAGGTCTATCTTTTTCGAATTGCACGTTAGTCAAACCTATCACGTGTTCTCCCTTTAGAAGTTTGTGAAGGTTCTTCATCCCCACATGTGCTAAGCGGCGATGCCACAGCCAGCCCATGCTAGTCTTAGCAATTAAGCATGCATCTAGACCGGCCTCCTCTTTTGCAAAATCAACTAAATAAAGTTTGTCGTCTAGTACACCCTTAAAAGCTAGTGAACCATCACATCTTCTAAAGACAGACACATCTACATTTGTGAATAGACAATTATAACCCATATTACATAATTGACTGACAGATAGTAAATTATATCCAAGAGACTCAACTAAAAACACATTAGAGATAGAGTGCTCATTTGATATTGCAATCTTGCCTAAACCTTTCACCTTGCCTTGGTTCCCATCACCGAATATGATTGTATCTTGGGAATCCTTATTCTTGACGTAGGAGGTGAACATCTTTTTTTCCCCCGTCATATGGTTCGTGCATCCGCTGTCGATAATCCAGCTTGAACCCCCGGATGCATAAACCTACAAGGCAAATTTAGGCTTGGGTCTTAGGTACCCAACTCTTGTTGGGTCCTACAAGGTTAGTCAAAACTGTCTTAGGGACCCAAATGCAAGTTTTATCACCCTTGCATTTTGTCCCTAATTTCCTAGCAACTATCTTCCTATCCTTTCTACAAATAGCAAAGGAAGCATTTAAAGCATGATAAATTGTAGAGGGACCATTCATAATTTTTCTAGAAACATGAACAATATTCTTTCTAGGCACATGATGACTATTTTTCCTAGGCATATCTCTACAATGCATATAGGAAGAACTGGAAGCATACATAGCATAAGAGTCATAGGCATGTGAATCAAAAGCATTACAACTCCTATGAGACTGTCTTTTATCATTGTACATAAAAGCATGGTTCTTTTTAGTACTACTTGACATAGGGGCCTTCCCTTTCTCCTTGGCGGAGATGGGAGCCTTATGGCTTGTTAAGTTCTTGGCTTCCCTCTTGAAGCCAAGCCCATCCTTAATTGAGGGGTGTCTACCAATTGTGTAGGCATCCCTAGCAAATTTTAGTTTATCAAAATCACTTTTGCTAGCCTTAAGTTGGGCATTAAGACTAGCCATTTCATCATTTAACTTTGCAATAGAAGCTATGTGTTCACTACAAGCATCAATATCAAAATCTTTACATCTATTGCAAATAACAACATTTTCTACACAAGTTGTTGATTTACTAGCTATTTCTAACTTAGCATTCAAATCATCATTAATGCTCCTTAAGCTAGAAATTGTCTCATGACAAGAAGATAATTCACAAGAAAGCATTTCATTTCTCTTAACTTCTAAGGCATGAGATTTTTGAGCTTCTACAAATTTGTCATGTTCTTCATACAACAAGTCCTCTTGTTTTTCTAGAAGCCTATTCTTATCATTCAAGGCATCAATCAATTCATTAATTTTATCTACCTTGGTTCTATCTAGGCCCTTAAATAAACATGAGTAATCTATTTCATCCTCATCACTAGATTCGTCTTCACTTGAAGAAGCATAAGTAGAGTCTCGAGTACATACCTTCTTCTCCCTTGCCATGAGGCATGTGTGACGCTCGTTGGGGAAGAGGGATGACTTGTTGAAGGCGGTGGCGGCGAGGCCTTCATTGTCGGAGTCGGACGAGGAGCAATCTGAATCCCACTCCTTGCCAAGATGTGCCTCGCCCTTTGCCTTCTTATAGTTCTTCTTCTTCTCCCTCTTGCTCCCGTGTTCCTGGTCACTTTCATTATCGGGACAGTTAGCAATAAAATGACCAATCTTACCGTGAAGCATGAGCGCTTCCCCTTGGCTTTGGTCTTGCTTGGCTGTCCCTTGCGACCCTTAAGCGTCGTCTTGAATCTTTTGATGATGAGGGCCATCTCTTCATCATTAAGTCCGGCGGCCTCAATTTGTGCTACCTTGCTGGGTAACGCCTCCTTGCTCCTTGTTGCCTTGAGAGCAACGGGTTGAGGCTCATTGATTGGACCGTTTAGAGCGTCGTCCACGTACCTCGCTTCCTTGATCATCATTCGCCCGCTTACAAATTTTCCAAGGACTTCTTCGGGCGACATTTTGGTGTACCTGGGATTCTCACGAATGTTATTCACCAAATGAGGATCAAGAATGGTAAAGGACCTTAGCATCAATCGGACGACGTCGTGGTCCATCCATCGCGTGCTTCCGTAGCTCCTTATTTTGTTGATAAGGGTCTTGAGCCGGTTGTATGTTTGTGTCGGCTCCTCGCCCCTTATCATCGCGAATCGTCCAAGCTCGCCCTCCACCAACTCCATCTTGGTGAGCAAGGTGACGTCGTTCCCCTCATGTGAAATCTTGAGGGTGTCCCAGATCTGCTTGGCGTTATCCAAGCCGCTCACTTTGTGGTATTCATCCCTGCACAATGAAGCTAGAAGAACAGTAGTAGCTTGTGCATTCTTATGAATTTGCTCATTAATGAACATGGGACTATCCGAACTATCAAAGTGCATTCCACTCTCTACAATCTCCCATATACTAGGATGGAGAGAGAACAAGTGACTACGCATTTTTTGACTCCAAAATCCGTAGTCCTCTCCATCAAAATGAGGAGGTTTACCAAGTGGAATAGATAATAAATGAGCATTTGCACTTTGAGGAATACGAGAGTAGTCAAAAGAAAAGTTCGAATTGACCGGTTTCCTTCTCTCGTAGTCGTTGTGGTCGTCGTCCTTTTGGGAGGAAGTAGACTCATCGCTGTCGTCGTAGTAGACGATCTCCTTGATGTGCCTCGTCTTCTTCTTCTTCCCTTCTTTCCGCCTATGGCCCGAGCCGGAGTCGGTAGGCTTGTCGTCCTTTGGCTCGTTGACGAAGGATTCCTTCTCTTTATCGTTGATCACGATACCCTTCCCCTTAGGATCCATCTCTTCGGGCGGTTAGTCCCTTTGTGAAGAGAACGGCTCTGATACCAATTGAGAGCACCTAGAGGGGGGTGAATAGGTGATCCTGTAAAATTTGAAAACTTAAGCCACAAAACTTGGTTAAGCGTTAGCACAGTGAATGCCAAGTGGCTAGAGAGGAGTCAAAACACAATAACCACAAGAAATCAATCACAGAGATGGCACGGTGGTTATCCCGTGGTTCGGCCAAGACCAAAGCTTGCCTACTCCACGTTGTGGCGTCCCAACGGACGAGGGATGCAATCAACCCCTCTCAAGAGGTCCAAAGACCCACTTGAATACCATGGTGTTTTGCTTGCTTTACTCAATCCCGTTTGCGAGGAATCTCCACAACTTGGAGCCTCTCGCCCTTACACTTTAAGATCACAAAGAAGCACAGAGCAAGGGAGGGATTAGCAACGCACTCAAGACAAGAAATCACAGCAACACCACGCACACAAGTCGCAACGAGAGCTCACAACACAACTCAATGAGTTCACTACTCAACTAGAGCTCTAATTGCTATCGCAAAGAATCAAAGGCGCGGAATCGATGTCTTGGTGCTTAGGAATGTTGTAGGAATGCTTGGTGTACTCCTCCATGCGCCTAGGGGGCCCTTTTATAGCCCCAAGACAGCTAGGAGCCGTTGAGAGCAATCTAGGAAGGCTGATCTTGCCTTCTGTCGACTGGTGCACCGGACACTGTCCGGTGCCCGATTTCCTTCCATAAATGGCGCAGTCGACCGTTGGCAGCCAGAGAGCCGTTGGCGCACCGGACATGTCCGGTGCACACCGGACAGTCCGGTGCCTCCTACTAGCCGTTGGCTCGGCCACGTGTCCCGCGCAGATCGCACTGCCGACCGTTGGCTCACCGGACAGTCCGGTGCACACCGGACAGTCCGGTGAATTATAGCCGTACGTCGCCGATGAATTCCCGAGAGCGATGAGTTCGCCTGTGAACGACCCACCGGACAGTCCGGTGCACCACCGGACAGTCCGGTGAATTATAGCCGTACACCGCCGTCGAAGTCCCGAGAACAGCCTGTTTGCCAGAGCCAGCCTGGCGCACCGGACACTGTCCGGTGCACCACCGGACAGTCCGGTGCTCCAGACTGAGCAAAGACTTGGCTGCTCGAGCCAAGGCATTTCCAGTTGGTCTTTTCCTGTTTCCAGCACTTAGACACAATACATTAGTCTCTAAAACAATGTACTAAGTCTGAGAAACATACCTTTATCCTTGATTTGTACTTTGTCCACCTTTTTACACTTAGGCACTTGTGTTGGACACTAAACCACCAAAATACTTAGAAATGGCCCAAGGGCACATTTCCCTTTCATTTTCTAAGATTGCTAAGCCCATGACCTCACTTCTGGAGAAGGGAAGAGAGTTCAAGTGGGATGAGAAGTGCCAAGATAGCTTTGACCAATTAAAGAAGAGATTGATGTCACCACTAATGTTGGTTATGCGAGATCTACAGAAAGGATTTAACGTTTATTGTGATGCATGTGGCCAAGGATTAGGATGTGTGCTTATGCAAGAAGGACATGTGATCACCTACGCGTCTCGATAGTTGTGGAAACAAGAGTTGAACTACCCCACTCATGACTTAAAACTGGCAGTTGTTGTGCATGCGCTTAAGATTTGGAGACATTATATTATGGGAACCAAGAACCATGTGTACACGGATCATAAGAATTTGAAGTATATATTCACACAGAAGGATCTCAACCTTAGGCAACGCCGTTGGTTGGAGCTTATTAAGAATTATGATTTGGAAATTCACTATCACCCGGGCAAGGCGAATTTGGTTGCAGATGCCTTGAGTCGAAAGGAGCACGTTCATTCAGCTGTTGTTGCCCAGCTACCTGATGAGATTGTTGAGGATTTCAGGAGACTTAACCTGGGGATAGTTGCTCACACGGAAAGAGTTTTTATTGATGTGGAACCTACCTTGGAGCTAGAAATCCGCAAAG
The DNA here is from genome assembly GCA_029449295.1 of Zea luxurians. Taxonomy (NCBI): domain Eukaryota; kingdom Viridiplantae; phylum Streptophyta; class Magnoliopsida; order Poales; family Poaceae; genus Zea; species Zea luxurians. The sequence continues at coordinate 32,177,278 of JAOPSE010000024.1, read as the reverse complement.
GACAAATTGGTGATGCTAAAATACAAGAGATTAAGGATCTGATTACTGAAGGATGAGGTCTGGAATTCACGGAGGATGAGCAAGGTACTATATGGTTCAAGGATCGGATATGTGTTCCAGAGATTGATAACCTTCGTGAGACTATACTAAAGGAAGCCCATGACTCAGATTATTCTATTCATCCTGGGAGCACCAAGATGTATCAGGATTTAAAGCGGAAGTATTGGTTGTATGGATTGTAGAGAGATGCAGCTGCACATGTGGCTATGTGCGATGAGTGTCAAAGAGTTAAGGCTGAACACTAGAGGCCAGCTGGACTAATATACCCATTAAATATACCTGAATGGAAGTAGGAAGAGATTGGTATAAATTTCATTACTGGATTGCCACGCACCTCGAAAGAATATGATTCTATATGGGTTATTGTGGATAGCCTAACCAAAGTGGCTCATTTCATTCCGGTCAAGACTACTTATAAGGAATCTCAATTGGCAGAGTTATATATGGCTTGGATTGTGTCTCTACACGGTGTACTGAAGAAGATCATTTTGGATAGAGGATCACAGTTTACCCCTAGATTTTGGAAAAGTTTTCATGAGAATATGGATGCGGAGTTGAATTTTTGGTTTAGCCTACCATCCTCAGACTGATAGACAGATTAAAAGGACTAATCAAGTATTGGAGGATTTGTTGAGAGCTTGTGCCCTTCAGCATGGTAGTAGTTGGAACAAGAGTCTACCTTATGCTGAGTTCTCATATAATAATAGTTATCAGGCCAGTCTAAAAGATGTCACCATTTGAGACTATGTATGGCAGGAAATGCAGGACTCCTCTATATTGGATCGGACTAGGGGAAGACAGTTCTTTGGACCTGAACTTATTCAAGAGCCAGAAAAACAAGTCCGAATAATTCGGGAGAATTTGAGGGTAGCTCAGACCAGACAAAAGAGCTATGCGGATAATAGAAGAAGACCACTGGAATTTGAGGAAAGAAATCATGTGTACCTCAAGGTGTCACCACTTCGTGGAATGAGGAGATTCAAAGTTAAGGGCAAATTGTCCCCTCACTTTATTAGACCATTCAGAGTTTTTAGGCGAGTTGGATAGATGGCCTATCAACTCGAGTTACCTGATAGTCTATCTAATGTGCACAATGTGTTCCACGTGTCTCAACTAAAGAAGTGTCTCTGTGTCCCTGAGGAATAGTTACCAATGGATGAGCTCAGTGTTCAGGGTGATTTGACTTACACGGAGTATCCGATCAAGATTCTTGACACTTTGATTCGAGTTACAAGGAATAAGGTGATAAAGATGTGTCAAGTACAATGGAGTCACCATGGTGAAGATGAAGCTACTTGGGAGAGAGAAGAAGGGCTTCGCATAGATTTTCCCCATCTTTTCCCTAGTCCTTCTTAAATCTCGAGGACGAGATTGTTTTTAAGGGGGGTAGGATTTGTAATACCCAAATTGTAATAGATAATAAAAGAGGAGGAAAGTTATTTTTCTATAATTTATGTGTATGTTGAATCTACTTATCATCACATGCGAACACCATGTTCAAAAACAAATAATTAATAAAAAAATATATGCCCTTAAATTATGCATCATGCTAGATATTATGTTTGTGTGTGCTTATTATGATAAAGTAAAATAAAAAAATGTGACATGAAATATATTAAAGTCCAAAGTGGAAATTAAAATTAAAAAGGAATTGTAGAATTTAGAAAGGAAAAGCAAAACAAATGGTATTTAAATAAAAATAAGGAAATAAAAGTATATTTCTACATTAAAGTTTGAATTTGTATAAAAAGGTTCAAAGGTGGAACTCATATTCAAATTCAAATTTGAATCAAAATAATTAGGAATAAAATAAAACATAAAAGAAAAAAACGGAAGAAGACTTACTTGGGCTTCAGAACCAGCTATCGGCCCACTAGGAAAACACCTCCCGCGCGGCCCAATCCGCCCTCTTTCCCTTTTCTTTCTATGTACTCACTTGCAAGTGGGGCCCACTGTCCAGGTTCTTTTTCTCCTCTCATGCGCGAACTTGGCGTTCTCCTACCGTTCCTCAGCAGCGCGCAGCTCTCGGGACCTGGCCGCCATTCTCGCGCCAACCGAATCTCTCCAACCTTCTCCGCTTATCCTCGCGCCGTACCACTGTCCATAAATATCTAAAGCCGCCCTTCGCACCTCGCCTTATCTCGTCGTGATCACCATGCCACTGGATTGAGAGAAGAAGAAAGCGCCCAGGGGGATCGTGAGAGAAATAGGAGAGAGAAGGAGAGTGGGGCACCGCGTTGGGGTTCCACTATCGCCAACCCTCAACCCTAGACAGAATCAGGAAAGGTTCGGGGTGAAGAATTGGAGTTGGGGAAGGGGAGGAGTTCCCTGGATCGATCCCAATTGCTCGACGGAGTGTAGTATCGCGACGGAGCCACTGCACCCTATCGGATTGCTACATCGTGTAAGATGGTAAATTGTTACTTCCTCGTCTCTCGCACCTCCCTGCGTAATTCTCTATCGATTTCTCCCTATGGTTTGGAGCGTCAATTATGGTTAGTCGTGGGAAACGCCATCGTAGTACCGCCGGGTGGCGCTTTGGCGCCGCTGCAGGCCGCCTGGTTCGGGTCAAGGGTTGAAGACGCGCCCTGCGCCGTTGATGTGTGGTGAGCCGTGGAGATTAGACGGTGGCTGTGCTGTTCATTTCTCGATGGAGAATCGCTCCGCCATGGCTCCGCCGTTGGGACCCTATGCACCGCCGCGGCTACGTTGGCACGGTCGTGTTCTGTCGCCTGGGGAAGAAGAAGTAGCATGGGCCATTGATCCAGATTTGAACGGCCAAGGGCGGATAGAGCTGAGAGAGGTGTTGAGAACCGTAGATCTAGATGGACGGTCGTGGTGAGATCGGAGGCTAAACACAACTGTGACCGTAGATCTAGGATTGTGCAGCTATTATGGCATACCGGTTCGGTGTGCGCTCGATCTAATGTGAGTCGTTAGAATTTGATCCAACGGCTGAGATCCTAGGATATCCCTTCATGTAGACAGTTTTACATAAGAGCCCCCCTATCTTTAATGAATCAACCCGCAGTCCGGGCAGTGGGAAATTGAGTCTTAAGAACTTTTATGAGTTAGACCCTGCTGTTCTCTGTTTTTGTGCGTGAGATCCAGGGAGCAGTGAAAACAAATAAATAATTATAGAAAATTATTTCTAGTATATAAATAATTCCAGAAACTCATTTTGTTCATAGAAAATTCATATGTGGTCCAAATTAAACCATTCTAGTTCCTATAATTTTGTATTAGTTATGTTTATCCCTTGGTAACACTGTTTTAACATGAAAGCCATATTAAAATTAATATCCTAATTAATCTGTTATCCAACACTTAAAACTTCATAAATTCATAATTCCTTCATTTTAATTCTGATTTGACTCATTCCTGTTGCGTTAGTTTCGTATAAGTATTTACTACGCAGTAACAACATTGATTATATCATGTCTCATTATTTTATAATTAGATCTTTATTTAATCTATGTTGGTTAGTCTTGTTAATCCGCCTAACATTATAATCCACTAGAATATAATCCATGGTCAATTTATAACTTAGATTAATATTGAGATAATCATTTATAGAATATTCTCCAATATTGGATATCCTAACCAATTTATAATATATTTTAATATTTTAATCACATAGATCTTCTATAAAATCATAACTACTTAATCGTAACTTCGATCTTAGTAGTTCTCGATCCCGCGATCTCGTAGCTTCGTGTAGATCAGTATTATGCAGTATGTCCTTATGTTTTGGTATGATGTTAATTTTTGTCTATACCAAGCTTGTTTGTATTGCTACGACAAGCGTGAGGTAATGAGGATCTAAAGAATCACCCTGGTAACTGGAATCTCAAGTGCTAGGCAAGTTGTACCCTTGATTCACTTTTGTTACCCAATATTGTTCTTTATAATTATTTACCATACATAGGTTTAATTTTGATGGGACCTGATAGGTCACCCTAGATTGTTTATCTCATTACCTTGTTTACCCCTGAATCACTTAGGTAGTTTGCTATTGCTTTATATGGTTTTGGGATAATCATTTATTATATCCATGTTCCAGTTATTATGTTATTTATTTATGTTCATGACAAGATCATTATATTATTGTTAATTGGAACATGGAGCTTAACTTGAGAAACACGTGCCACCACAAGGGAGGAATGGGACCCCTTGGCTAACTAATTAGGGAAGCTAGTGGAAGACGACCTTACCCAAAAGGGGCAAGGGCAGTAGGGGAGTTGCATGCAAGGAGGTTCTCGGGTTGATTTTGCTGCGATGGCGGTCAAACGGGGGATTCTTGCAAGTGCTCTTCCCATAAACTGTAGCGGGTTTTCGGAAGCTAGTGGAACTTTGTAAAGGCCTCGTAGTGGATCCCTAGCCATTCACCTTGGTAGTGTCTAAGGGCCTAGCTAACCCTGGCGACATGGGAAACACGACTTGTGGGTAAAGGGTACAACCTCTGCAGAGTGTAAAACTGGTATACTAGCCGAGCTCACGGTCATGAGCAGCTCAGGACTCTCCGATGATTAAATTATGGAACCTAAACTCAATTTGTCATTTGCATTTGCATGGGATTTGTTATTAATTTTGTTCTATTATTTTATTATGGTTTGATATTTACTTATACTTAGTAATTGCTAATAAAATTTTGACCAACTAATTAAAAGCAATGCTCAACTTTAACCCCTATCATTGATCAGCCTTACACTTCACATGAGCTCCTACCTTTGGCGAGTTCATGCCACATTATTCCCCACAACTTGTTGAGTGATGAACATGTGTGAGCTCACCCTTGCTGTCTCACACCCCCCACAGGTCAAGAACAGGTACCACTGGATGAGGCGCATGGTGGATGTTACGCTGGGTTCGTGAGAGGTCTAGATCGTCGTCTCCCAGTCGACTTTCTAGCGCCAAGGATGGATTCTAGATCCTGTTATATTTATCTTTTATTTTGTAAGACTTCCGCTATGTAATAAATACTCTGATTATTGTGACATTTATCTCTATACACTCTGTTGTTATATATGTTGTCTTCTTGGCGCATGTATGAGATGCACCTGGCTTTGTCCCTTAAAGCCGGGTGTGACAAAGACTGCTTGGCCCTTGCAGCACCTATAGCTCTGGCTTGTCGGTGGAAGCGCCCGGCCTCACTTGCACCTAAAAGGATGAGCGATGGGCAGTCAAATCTCAGACTCAGACGAATGACAGAGGGGGTGGGGAACTGGGGATGCAGCCATGCCGGTGAAATGGAGGAAGGGGTGCGACTGGCGTCAAAATGGTGACAGGATTACCTGGTCGGTGGCAGCGAGAGGTGAGCGGACACCTGTGGTGACGAGCGGATGGGAGAGAAACCCTAACACACTGTGGCGGTGGCAGCCTGGCGGCTGGTCTGGAGCCTGGACGAAAGTTGAAGGCAGGAAGCGGCCAGGCGGGTAGAGAGAGGCAGGGAGCGGCGGCTGGAGCTGGGGCTAGACGCCTGCCGCTAGGTCGCGCGGCGATGGGCCTTTACTGGGCCGCGATTGCCGACCGGGGTTGCAGCCCAGGCAACCCTGGGTGGAGATCCGCCCTTGATGATTAGTGGATCAAGTATCCATTCATCATCCTATAGAGATTTAACACCGTAAATAAAAAAATGAAGAATTATTATAGAACTTGCCATGTAAGATTACATGATATCTATTTTTTATCATAACCAATTTCTCTACATGCTAACGAAGCATATGAAGAACTGTATTAATTCATAAATACCCAAAAATATGTATGTCTTGTAATATGCATGCAGTTGCGTCTAAAAAATTATGTAACATAATATTTTTTTAGGAGACAAAATTATAATAACAATCTTCAAAATAAAATAAATAAATAGTAATGATAAAGTGATAAATAACGGTAGTTCTTTAATCCGCGAAAATTAAAATTGTACCTGTAAATAAACGAAATGAAAAGGGCGCTTGGCTCCAGCGTCCGGGCGCCTTCTTCCTCCACCATATCCCCCGAACGCCTTCTTCCTCCACCATCCTACCAGTATGGCGGACGAGCTCCACGACGACCTCATGGATTTGATACTCGTCCGCGTCCCGTGCAAGGTCGACCGCGCCAACATCTCCCTCGTCTGCAGGGCGTGGAGAGACAAGGTCGCCCGCCTCGGGGGCCAGGCCCCGCCCGCGTTCCCGTGGCTCCTCCTCCCCTCGCGCTTCCGCAACGACCCCACCTTCCGCGCCGCTTGCGTTCTCAGCGGCTGCTCCGTCCACCCCCATCACAACCTCCTCACCACCATCCCGCCCGGGGCGCGCTTCGTCGGCTCCTACGACGGCGCCTGGAACTTCCTCTACTTCGATGAGACGCGCACGCACAGGCTCTTCAACGCCCGCACACGCCAAGTCCGCAAGCTCCCGCTAGGGATCTATGTCAATCGCGACGGACACCAGACTATCTGCATTATGGTCATCCTCGCCGCCACGCTCTCGTCATCGCCGGACGACTCGATGTGCGTCGGCGCTGCCATCATCGCGCGGGCTCAAGGCCCACACGAGGTGTTGCAGCCCTACAATCGCTGGATTGCGTTATGGCGAATGGGCTGGGAAATGGCTGTGGAACTGGACATGGTGGATATGGGTATGTACCTTACGGAGGACGTTGTCTACCACTGCAGAGCCAGAGCCTTCTATTTTCTGCTCATCCATGGCGTAAGTTACGAAATCCTCGTGTGTACGCCAAACGCGAATCCTGAATATCCTAGGAAGTTGCACATAAGTTTTGAGACTCACCACTTCATGCCGCTGGCGCTTGGAGAGCGCATCTCGCCGCTTCATAGCGTTATCGCTCGATACCTCGTCGTGTCCCGTGGCGAACTGCTCATGGTCGTCAGGATCAAGGCTGTTGCTGATCAGCAGACGTGCGAGTTCAAGGTGTTCCGGGCGAAAAGACGGCCGCAGATGCCTGACTACCACCACTACCCCGTGGCTCAGTACCCCTGGGAATGGAGCGACCTGGACACGCTGGATGGCCGGATTCTGTTCGTCGGGTATGGCTGCTCCAGGTCCTACCAAGCGGACGCGTACCCAGGCTTCAAGCCCGGCATCTACTTCTTGGATGATGGCATGTTCTACGAGGTACCCTACTTCGGCGGCGCCAACACCAGGCCGTACCCCTGCACGGACAATGGGATGTGGTCCGAAGGCCGTAGCCAGAGGTGCTTCCCAACTCCAAACTCATCGGACTACTCTCCTCCGGTTTGGCTTCTTCCTTGAGGCTACAGGTTTATTTTCATGTGCTACCGTGTGGTCCTCGACTTTGATTTGTTCGAGATCGTGTTAATTGACATTACAATCTTTTAGGTAGATGCTGGTCGCAATATTATTCAGAGTGTGACAACTAGTTGCTGATTGCAATATTTTTCAGAGTCATTAGCTGTGGAAACCATATGCACTGTTTCCATGATATTCTTTACTAAATAATGTAGAACAAACAATGGTTTCTGTTCATGGCAGCTTAGTGTGTAATGAAAGGGTAACAGAATATCATGGAAATCTCAGTACAGGCTAGCATCGAATTGGAAGCGCAAGGGATCTGAACTACTATGATTCTATATCCTAGCTTATTCACGTTATATTTCAGACCCTTGTCTTGCTGCACAGATAAGTGAAGTTGGCATGTGTCCTCATTTTTAACTTTAGTCATGTTTTTTTGCTCAATTTTGCCCTTTCCAGTGCTATAGAGCAAAAGGGCAAAATTGAGAAAAAAACAACTAAGGGTAAAAATGAGAAATGTGGCAAAACTAAGTGTACGCCAATGCTATAGCGTAGTTAAGCTGTGATATCTGAACAGCCGCCTTTCAATTTCAGTAATCACTTTGCAACAAGATCTGTGCGCACTGAATTAATATATGTGTTGACGTGGATCTAGACGCCAAATACTGAGTGTTGTTCCGCTCTGTGAGCTCTCTGCGATAGCGCGGATGATCCGCGACCTGAACAGCAGGAACAGGGTTCCCTGTGCCAAGCCGGACGGTCCGCGCTGGGTGGCCGGACGGTCCATGCATTCGCCAACGACACCTGAATCTCGCCTCTCGGGAGGGATCCCGTTAGGGAGAAGTGATCCTAGTGTTTGTCTTTGGATCGGCAGGCCACTCAAGACAACTCTAGACGACGTAGAGCCGCAAATACGTGAAGATTGAGAAAAAAGGCAACATTACTAGCTACTCCTAGGGCAAGCCCCACGACCCATGCCCATGTGGCCCCACCACCCATATATCACGTCCAAATCATGCGGACGCGTGATTTTAGGGATCTGTTTTTATAGCAGTTATGGACGCGATGCCAAGTTTGAGCGTAAAATAGTGCTAGTAGACGTAACATAAATTCTTGTTTTTCGTCACAAGATGTGCATACAGTTTTCGATTTTTATGGCAGGTGCAGTTTCAGATCCAAAAATTATGGTATATTCAAAAATTGTTGTGCATGTGAAAATATACATGCAGACTACTGTGTGGGCACAACCTAGATTTGAGCCTAAAAAGTCTCAAGTTTGAGCGTAAATAATGTATGATATAACGTAAATGTTATTTCACTCCCAACAACAGCCTTCACGTCCATGCAACCACCATAAATCAAGGGATTTGATTGGAGGAGTTGATTAGGGGGGCTTAATTAGTTGAGTTGATTAGGAAATTTGATTGTTTATGGTAGCCACACACACCATAAATCAAAAGATTTCCTTTTTCACTGTGCTCACGAAAAATATGCATGCATGACAGTGGTGCGCACCCCAAATTTGCATAAAATCCTTTAACTTTTAGCGTAAAAAGTCCTCATTTTATCGTAAAACCGATCCAACGTGAGAGATGTTGATAACTCAGATGTGTTGTATTTATGATCATAAAAATCATCAAATTTGAGCCAGATCGGAAGAGACCGTCGCCTGAGGATGTATGTGGCACGCTGGATCGGAGGGTGTCACGTGGCCCGCGGTGTAGAGAGCGAAACCCTCGCGCGCCTCCAAGGAGTCGCCGCTGCCACACCTCTGGATCGGTGAGTCGATGTCGTCGTGCCTTCGAATCGAAGAACTGTCTCTGTCGCGCCGCCCGATCGGGAGCCGCCACCGTCGCGCCGCCCGATCGGGAGCCGCCACCGTCGCGCCGCTAGATCTGAGAAACGCCGCCATCGCGCCTCTGGATCGGGGAGCCGTCGCCGCCGCACCACCAAATCAAGGAGCCACCACCACCACGCCATCGAATCAGGGAGCAAACCGCGCGCCGTGCGTCCGAAGGCCGCTGCCGCTCTTGGTGGCGCGGTCGCGTGTGTCTCGGGGCGCTGTCGCCTTTCACTCTTGGGGAATCACCTCCACGCTCGCGCTTGGGTGGGTGTCATCACTCATGTATCTGGGTAGGGCTTCAAAAACTAAACCCTAGTGGTCTGGGGCTTCTTTTATAGACGCTTGGGACCTGATACAACTGAACTGTATGGCAGCAATGGGACAGGGCTTCCCCTAGCTATTACTGCACGACGGTTCATTTACAGCGACTTACGATTGGTTGCTAAAAGCACATTCAATGACCTAAAGTTGGTCGCTAAAGACCTTTAGCGACCTATAAAGATGGTCGCTGTAAGTGTCGTCGCTAAAGGCTTTAGCGACCGACATGTTTTTTAGCGATCGACCATCCATTGTTGATATTGTACATATAGCGACCAACGATGGGTTGCTATATTATACATTTAGCAACCAACGGTGAGCTGCTATATTATACATTTAGCAACCACAGAAAGTTGTCGCCCTACTGACAGATGTTATTTTCAATAATATTCAATTAATTGACATTTATAATAAATCTAGTGAATAGATATAAACACAAAAGTACCACAAATCACAACTTTTTATACACAATCATATAAACATACACAATTATCCACAATGACAAATCCACATATCACATAAACACAAAAGCACCACAGCTAGATCACAGACTTTGCCACACATCTTATTGTGTTTTGCATACATTTGCAAATACTTTACAAAATCATTCAAAAAACTAATGCTTCAAGTGATTCACAAAAGCACAAAACCACTCAAGTTTCTTGTATCCTGTTGTTTTATGCCACAAACTTTCTTTGTCAAGCACGCCCGAGATTAAAATTACAAAAGGGAACACAACATCAGTTCCTTAATGCTGGAGTTACAGACTTAACAATTCAGTACGTAAAGAACAGAAGCTAGAACAAGATGTACATTTATGAGGATTCCAAAGATGAGAATCAACTAGCCTTCATTACTAGCTTTCTAGCTAGAGATGACATGTGCAGGTCATAGAGTGTTAGACTCTAATCATTGGAAATATGAGACCACAAAAGTTAGCAACACTTAGAGCATTCTCATCATTGAGATGTTACATATGTCCTATCATGATCTTTAGGATTGACATAAAAATATTGTTAAGCTTTAGCAATGCTGAGGATTCTCATTGAGATGTTGCATGATCTATAGGGTTGAAGAAAAAATATTGTTAAGCAACTTTATAGTGACCACAGTCAACCCAACAATTTGCTCCCTGATAATGAGGTGACCGCCACACTAAAGACAATTTAGAACTCATGTACTTCCTCCGGTTTGCAAATACTTGATTTGACACTTTGGACAAGGTTTAAGTCAAAACTCTGAAACTTTGACTACAAACTAGCTTGATCATAAATGAGCCATTTGAAAGGTCGTCACAACAAATAAGAAACAAAGATATATAATCCTCTTGTTTATACCACTAACTGACTGAGATGAAGTCAAGTCAACCAGAGTGATTGACCTCTAGAAAGGGGGTAAGAAAGAAACTAAGACTTTTTCACAAGGTCCTTCACAACTATTATAACAATGACAATATGAAAACAACATCAAGGTTACCAAGAATGAGAAAATGTACATTCCAATTCCATTCATTTAAGATATTGTGTGGTGCACTGGCTTAATAAACCATAGCAAAACAGAAACATATCAAATTTTACAGATAAATTAGCAAACCTACATGCCTGATGTAATCAAAATATTACAATCTCCAGGATCAAATCGCACAGAGAGAACCATATCTTTACCCCACTCGAAGCTATTTGATGGTCCAACCTGTGCAGATAAAATTAGTGTAATGGGTCGTTTGGATCCCTTCATTTTAGAGGAATTGGAATTCACTTAATAAAATAACTTATTTAGTTTGGAATTTAACATTCCACCACTTTTCAAAGTCTAGATATTAGTCTATCTCAAATTCATGAGGTAGGGGATGAGAAATGATTTTATACAGTAGTAGAATTTGTTTCTACTCTGTAACTTACGTGACACTCTTCGTCTCACTCCTCTATAGTAAAAATATAGCACATAAATATCTCTGATATCTTGCTAATAATAGTATACAAATATATTTTGTATAAAACTGAATTAGCTTAATTGATATATGCCTAAATTACTATTATTAGAATGAATTCAATTCCAATGATCCAAACGGGGCGTAATTATTTTTATAATTTCCATGATCAAAATGAGTGCCATTATTTTTAAAATAAGTGTCATTATTGTTGTCCAGGATCAAAATATTACAATCTCCAGGATCAAATCACATAGAGAGAAACGTATAAAATCATTTTTATATCAACTACCATTTTAATAAATAATAGTGTACATTAAAATCTATACTACCTATTAAGACTCTAAGGGTAGGCTGCCCCATTCCTGGTTCTGCCATTCTCATTCCGAACTCTTGTGTGTTTTCATTCCCATTCCCATGCGCCCTGTGTGTTTTCATTCCCATTCCCAACTGTGTCCTAGCCCGTTTCCCATTCCCAATTGTGTCCCTGCAAAGCTCATTCCCATTTCCACATGCATCTCACGCGTAGCTAAAATTAAATTAAAAAAAACACAAATGTGGCCCTATTGGGATTCGAACCCACGACCTCTCAAGTAAATGTGCTCGTAGCTACCACTACAACACATGTGTGTTTATGTTAATATTTGTTACAGTAAAAATATCTACTACATCTCTCCCAAAGCCCACCTGCTACCCTTACACAATGTGTATTAGTAGATAATTATCAACGAGATTCCCAAATTATATTTTTGGATGGAGAGAGTAGTATTTAAAGAAGAGCCTTGCATGCAACTTCTTTTGTTTGAATAAGTTTTCAACTTAAATTTTTTTTTATATGTGTGACATTTATTCTCCGTAATATTTTGTCCACGGATCTGACTTGTGAGTCATTTTTATAAACTAACGCCAAAGATGAATCCATGTTTCTTACTTGGAAACCCCGAACAAACACCACTGGCAGGAGGCGCTCGTGTTGGCGTCGCTCATCGACGATGAGAAGAAGCTTGGCAACTGCCAGTTCGACCTCTGGAAGCAGTCCTACTTGGCCGCATGCGTCGCTATGTTCGGCAAGCTCCGGCGCAGCCGTCGCTTGGACGCGGTCCAGAGCGGCTACACCGCTGTCCATATTCAAACGAGGGACCTCATAGTCGTTGCCAACGCCGGCGACTCTCGGGTTGTTCTGGGCACCGCATCCGACGACGGCGCCGTCACGCCATCTAGCTCATCATCCACCTGAAGCTCAACCGGCCACGTAAGTCGCTACTGACCGGCCATAAATTCTTGTGCGCTGGGACGACGGTTGTTGTTGATGTTGTGTGAGTGTCCTCGAACAAGATGTATGTAGAGGAGTAGCACATCTGGAGGTGCAACGGCTAGGTGTACTACCTCGCTGATGAGCCCGGGGTGCACTTCGTTTAGTAGCCCAGCCAAAAGTCATCGGTACTCGCCATGTCACGCGCGTTCGACGACTACTATATCAAAGACTGTGGCGTCATCTTAGCGACAAAGGTGACGCAGAGGAGGACCGACAACAATGACCACTTGCCATCGCCGAGGTAGCTTTTGTGCTGGCCTGCCTTTAATTCTCTTCGCAAACGCACACACTTGCCTTTTTATTTAAGCAAACATGTATGGTTGTGCGTGCCTGATAACTGACGATGTACGAGGGAACTTCTACCGATAGGTGTGGCACGTGCTCTCCAATGATGAGACCATGCAAATCATGGTATATATCAAAGTCTGTATGATACTGATGGTTGTAATGTAGTAGTGAAACAGTTAAATTAAAATAACAAAATTTATATATGGCTAGGATCACAAATGAATTATGAAACATTTTCTTATAACAATATAAGACACATTATATATAAGTTATCATGGTATTGTGTGTTTCCGTTGCAACGCACGGGGCACTCATCTAGTATGTTACTATAAGCATAAATTAGCATATTTACACTAGTGATAGTTGGAGCCCGAGCTAAATTGAAAGTCTTATATTTACACTAGTGACAATATCGGTTTTTCTAAGCATCTTGCCATACACTAGAATGATATTGCTTCAAAAAGCGACCATTCAGCGCTTTGGGCAGATCCTCACCTTGCAAAGTCTATAACTTGTAGGCATTACCAGATAATACCTGTGCAATTTCGTAAGGCCCTTCCCAGCTGGGGACCATTTGCTGAACTTCTGGTCTCTGCTTCTTAGCGATGAAATGGTCTTCCACACTAGGTCTCTATCACACCTGGATTTAAGGACAAATCCAAATGCATCTCAAATGTATGCTAAAATCAAGTCTCACACATATGGTAACTCATGGTATAGAAATAAATGTCACATCTTTATTATATAATAGAAGTTTTAAATAAAATGACTAAATAAAATGCATCATATGATGACAACGATCCTCCGCAACCATAGTTGACTAGGAGACGACGACTTAGACCTCCTCGAACTCATCGCAACATCCCTCATACTCCTCCAATGGTACTTGTTTTTTACCTGGTTTAAATATAGCAAGGGTGAACTCACATACGGTCATCACCCAACAATTATGGATAATAATATGTATGAGCTCACTTACGGTGGGGGCACATCTGTAGTTTAAGGTTTACCAAGGAAAATGGTTAAGACTGGGCATTGCTTTTTAAATAAGTTGGTCAAAATTTTATTAGCAATTACTAAGTCTAAGTGGGTACCAACTCAATTAAATAATTGATCGCGATGATGAATAAATTCCACAATGCAATGGAATGTATGACATGTTAAATTTGATTTCATAAATTACTCATATGAGGGTCCGAGCCGCTCTTGACCGTGAGCACGGCTGACATACCAATTTTACACTCTTTAGAGGTTGCGCATCTTTACCCATAATTCGTGTTACCAATTTGTCAAGGTGTCGCGACTTCCCATTCATCTCTACCAAGGAGACGAGGCATGGTAGCATACGGTTTCAGGCAAAAGGGAGCATAGGCCTTTTTCCACGGTTTGTAACCTTATCGCAGTAATTACGCCAGCACTATGGTCTCCAGCTATTCACTCCATGCTTACCCCTTTCGGGTAAGGTAATCTCTCCCTAGCTTTTCTAATTAATTGGCCAAGTGCGTCCCATTCCACCCCTTGTTGTAGCACAGTTTTCTTGTGTGGTTGCTCCATGTTCCAATTAACAAAATATCTTATCATGAACAATAATTAAGACAACAAAAATGATAAAGCATGACCATAATTAATATATAATATTAATCCCAAAACCAGGTAGAGCAATAGCAAGACTACCAATAATTCATTTATGCAAGGTGTTGGGTAAACAAAGCTAGGTAACCTAATAGGTCCTATCAATTTAACCTAAGCATGCCACAGTGATTATCAAGATCATGAACATCGTTAGGTCAAAGAATTTGATCAAGGACATGACTTTCCTTTTTCTTGCGATTCTAGGTACTTCTCCAAGTTTTGGCTTCAAGTTCCTCGTAACCTTGTTTCTATGCACAGCAATACATACATATATACATGTAATAGGTAAAAATAACATTACACCAAGATGGAAACAAACCACACAATAATATTTTACATGTCTCTATGAGACTGTAGATTCAAAAACTACTAAATTTGGAGTTAAAATGATCAAGATATGGTTTTTATGGTTATCTGAAATTATTTTTCTCGTAAAAAAACCATTTCCTGATTTAAATTTATAATAAAAAAGGCACTAATGGACAGCGGGTATAATTTTCTAAAGACCCATTGTTTATTTGCTAAATTTTGGAATAACCAGCAATGGTCTTTACACTAGACTAGGTCGCAGGTTTAATGTGTAATTTCCAGGGTTTCTTATACAAATTCAGGCTGAAGGGGTGTCGGCTGCCCAGAGCCGTTCAATCGCCATCCAGTGGATCAGATTAGATCTCCACTTAGAGCAAACCGATACGCCACCTGCCACCATTGGATTCACAGATCAGCGGTCTGAAACACCCACGCCTAGATCTAATCTCCCCCTCCCGTCTTCGATCCAACGGGGCAGATCTAAAACACGAAGGGAGTATTCCCATGTTTTAATCTCAACCTCTCGACGACTAGGCCCGACGGCAGGTTGCTAACTGTGGCGGCGACCTCACCGGAGAAACACGATCTCGCGCACTACCGATCGAAACCGAGTACTAGAACATCCTACGCCACGAGGAGAACGATTCGGACGAGATAGGAGGGTTCTTACCGATGCACATGCGGTGCCCGAAGCTGGCCACGGTGTGGTGCAACTCCTCCATTCCGACGAGGAATTCCCTTGCCATCACGTGATCTCCCGCTTGACAACGCCACCTACGCATTCTGTGGTGTTCATCAAACATCCCCAGTTAACCACTCAGGGCCAGTGATGGTGTGAACGTGATCTAGACGTGGCAGATCTCTTTCTCGCTCTCTGCTGGCTCTAGCTGTTACGGTGGAAATCCCACGAGGCTCTCAAGATGGACAAGGAGGTCACGAGGGGCCGGGTTTTATACCCTAGAGGCGAAGCCCGAGGCTAGGGGGACAGGGGAGGTTGCTATGGTGGTTGAGGCGGAGGCGAGATCTCTGGTAGCAGAAACTAGGACGTACACGAGATAGGGGACGATGCTGACCTCAGGGTCCCACCGGACAGCTAGAGGACCAAAGTAACACCTCAATCCTAATTTGGGAATTTAGTAAAACTCTCCAAAGTTTTGAATCGAAAATATATTTTAATAATACTTCACTTATCTTTGAAGTTACATCTCCTAAAACAAATATGGTTTCTAATAAAGATTTAATAAAATAGCCCATTTATGGTTTTAGTTATCCCCTTTGGTAAAATACATATTTATAAATATTCTCTATAGAATTTAAAAACTACAGATTATATTTCTTAAAAATATCTATTCTCTATTTTAGTGTGTATGAATGTCATATTTGAAAGCAATTGTTTAAATAGGATAATCTATACTACTCCTTAAGAACGTAAGGAGGGCGTGCACGGAGGCATCACCATGCCCCGCTCGCTCACCCGTGCCCCTCGCGCGATGCCCGCTGGTGTCACAGCCGCCGTCCTCCCCACGCGATGCCCGCTGGCGTGACAAACCGTCGTCCTCCCCGCCCCAATATCCGCCCCCCACGACTCGCGAGTCCATCGCCACCGACGCCCGATCCATGGAAGGAAAAGCCTCCTCCTCCCACCTTCCTCTGCTCCACCCTCCCTCTCCTCGCCTCCATCGTCGGTACCGGACTCCTTCCCTTCCCTCCTCTCCTTCACATCCCTCACCAATATGCCTGCCGCTATCACATGCCTCCGCCACCGTCGCGCCCTCCACCTCCACCCAACCCCACACGCGACGCCGATTGCGACCTCTATGTCAGCGTCCGTCCGCCTGCACTCCCTCCCCCGCGGCACCAAGATCCCATGGCCCACCCTCCCACCCCGCCCCCTGGTGCCTAGATCTGCATTCCACGAGGCCACCCCGCCCATCCGGCACCTAGATCCGTGTTGCATGAGGCCACCACTGGTGGAGACGCTGCGCAGATCTGCCACCGATGGAGAAGCTCTGGCGGCTTGGCGTCTCTGGATGAGCCTGTGTGTGGATGTGGAGCCGAACCTCTTCGCCCGCTCCCGCGCCCGCGTCATCGCGCATGGGCTACAGCTCGACGTCGCCACGCTCAACGTCGTCGGCTGGGCGGGGGAGTCCCCATCCTAGCCTGCCACGTTCGATCGTGCGGCCGCCGCTGAGGTCGAGCTCGTCGCCTCGCCATGGGCTGCCCTGTGATCTACGCTGTCATGCGCGCCGTGGAGGTCGCGCTCACCCTTAGGTAGCCCACCATGTTCGACCGTTGCTGGCCGCCGCTGAGGTCTCCTATATTAGGAGGTGCTCTCGCTCTTGGAAAGAGCAAGGACCATGTCGGGCGGGCTGACTTCATGAACCGGCGAGCCCCCTCGACGATATCGACAACCTTGTTAGTGTCCGCCCAGTCGAAGGGTACGAACAAATCCAATCACCTTTCTTCTTTCCCATTTTGTTGCCTGTTGTCTTGTATCTTTGCCAGGACAAGTACGATGTAGCAGCAATTGTTGGTTACAGCAAAGACGGATTATGTGCATTGTTTGGTGATATAATCATTATTTTTGTTGCGTGTTCCGTCAGATTCATGTCATGTTAAGCCCAACGTCGAAAAGAGTTTGTCCAGTTTTTGAACAAAACTTGCAATGCGATTACATACAAGTCAAACATAAAGAAACATTTCCTGTATTTTGGTGCATTGATGCATAACCATGTACGCCATGAGTCCTATTCAGAATAGGAAACTGTGATGCGATCAACCGGCAATCAATTGAATCTATCAGGTTAATTTTCATGTTGTTATATGCCTTTTTTGTTAATGAATTTCTTTGATAAAAATCTTTAAAGAGGGGCTCTGTTATCCTTATACGCAAGTAAGAGAAAAAAAATCTTTGTCTCACAGAAAGCAAGCCATAGCCGCCCAGATATCCTTCTCATGCCATTTACCCTGAAACTGTTACCCATTTGGAAATTTGGTTGTTACCTTTGTATCTCTTTTTCTTCAGGTGGAGACGTGGTGGTTCTATATATGCCTCTATCTACAAGGATGTCCCCATGATGGTTAGCCTGTCTGGTCGGTTTCATTTGGAGAGAGGCATTGAAGAGCGCCTAGGCAAAGAGTTTATGGATAGAATAAACAAAGAAGGCTACATCGATGTCACAAGCAAATCAGGTATGGGAACATGTCTGACCTATATTGAACACTACGCTACACAAATAATATCTTCTGCCTATAGCTTATTTACCTTTCATGTGCATCTAATAAATGCTTATCTGTTGCAACTTAGGAAAAGTTTGTATAGAGTAAAGAGAGCTTGGTGGAAAGACTAAGCAATGATATGCATGCAACGAGCCTTTTCCATCAGCAAAGAGTTCAGCTTATCAGTATTAGCTTATTTAGGCATAACTTTCCCCTCATGCTAATTACCAACCAAGCGTCCAATTTATAGCAGTACACCATATTGATGCTAATTATTATTAGACTTTATTCCCAGGTTCTTTACAATTCATGGTTCAGCTGACATGATCATACGAGTGGAAGATGCGTACGAGTTTGCATGGCTTATACCAAACCACATGTTGCATGTCATCGAGGGAGCAAATCACTGCTACACTGCTCACTGTAGAGAACATTCTAATGACGTAGTAGAAGCAATCACATCCAGTGAGTATGTATAGACAAATAGCAACTCGCCTTAGATGCTTGGGAATGGTTTTGAGCTATGATGATTGACTAGAACATGAGGCCCACTGCGGTTGACTCGAGCTTCTTCTTGTTCAAGCATGGTTTTTTCTACTTATGGTATGTAAAAAATCTGCCAAGGTTCTATTGTTTGTAACAATGCCTTTGATAGACCCTGCTATTTTTATTTAGAAGGCATTAGGCAGACTTTAGTGTAAAGAAATATTGATGAACGATATATAGTGGCATGAACAAAATGCTAATTTCAATTCCATGTATTTGAATGTGAAGGGAATCATGTGACATTTTAACTTTGTTGGTCACACTGTATTGGATTTCTTGAGTGGATAAATAGTAAAAGACATATAAAATAACAATAATCATGTAGTCTATTACTTTCCACCAGTCTTGCACATTATTTATTTGATCCCTAAAAATATTTTTAATCTGGACTCATATGTCCCTGTTTTAATATATCCAGAATCTCACATTCCTGATCGCAACATTTAACTAGGTTCTAATTATTATACTTTCCACTGTGTACAAAGTATTTAACTTGATCGTATTCTTTTTTAAAGAATGCACCACTTGTGTATTTCTTTTTTCTTCTATGTGAACCTAGACCAAAATTCCATCTGTAGAGGTTCATGCTAACAGCCTAGCCCCCTCATAAGACCTCAGCTGGTGCAGTGTGTCTTTAGGCACACACACCACCATGGTTTAAACACTCAAATAGGGGCACTCATCACTCACACATTGTTCTCATCTCTTACCAGCATAAGCTTTATCTTATGGAATGGAAACATTGCTTTGTTCTTCATCCATGGTTATGCTAATGTTTAATATGCTTTATTTGAATCACATTCTAGGCTTATGGAAAATGAAAATGTTTTTAAACAAATGATTTTTTTAGGGATATTGTATGCAGGAACCGCTGGAGACCTTGTTGATTCCCATAAATTCATTTTTTCTGGGTCATAAGTCCGTACTGCTTAGTTTTGGCTCTCAGTAGTTGCCAAGGATCATGGTAACTTCAGTGCGGCATCCTGCTGCATTGACTCCTTCAGCCTTAAGAGTGATTGTCTTTGTGTATCCCGGTGAGCTTAAATTCAAAGTAGAAACTACCTGGCCGCCATTCACTTAATGCTTACCCGACTGCCGCCGTCTATGTTCGACTTACATCGATGCCAGTAGATGCAGAACATTAGCAAATATCTTTTTTTAAAAAGGATCAAAATCCATGCTACAACGTTTACCAAAAGATGGGTATTGTTACCTTTTAATAAGTTCATAATCCATCCTGCTGTGTTTTACTAAAAGAGGGCATTGTTGGCATATCGTTTTCTGGCTATTGTATTGTTGTTTTACTTCTTACCTTACTGAGTGGATAATGCTGCTTTAGATGTGATAAACACCGAATGTATTTTTTTGTTTCGGTTGAGAACATAGCTTCAAATGATGATGGCCCACCGTTTTACAATCATCAATACTTTCCCTTTTTACAAAATAGAGAACTACTCACTGAAACTATGTTTCAAACATATTAAATTTTGTGTTCCAGAACTACGTTCATTATGGGTACTTCATATACATTTTTATTTTTTTTATAACGACGATTTCCACAGAGTTGTTGCCTATTCATCTGACAATTTCTAAATGTGACTGTTTTGCTCCTTTATAAGGTGGAGTTAGAAACACTATTTTATTTTATTGACCACATTTAACAGAAACCATGTTATTCACACCCTTCTGCTAAATTAATGTTTATTTTCTAGATGTTTCTTTCATAGAGTTTGAGAAAGTATTTTTGGAACAATGACCAACACCATTTCACGTTCATGCATACTTTTTCCTTTCTATAAGATTAACAGAAACTAAGTTGATCTATTATGATCAACCATCTAATTAGCTATAGATGATATCAAGTGTCAACTAAATGAATGCAAGTGGCTGGTTTGTTTAACAAAAAGAATCGTTGATTGTTTGTCCATGTTTTTACTTGCAGAAGATTGTATGAGTCTGCCAAATAGCATCACTCAAAGCCTCAACTTGATTTTGTTATGGAATTCATGTTTCTCTATTTTTACTATGTTCACTATTTAAATATTGTTTAATTGGTTTGTAGCTCAACAGTTAATAGGAGATCATACATATTATAGAGGAATTGCCACCAGCTTGGATTTTTTAGATTCTTCTATTCATCTTTTTGTCGTAGCTAATTGATTCATAAATTTTAAGAACCTTCAAGAAAATGTTCCACATTGATGCTGCAGATTACATGATGTCCCATATGCGGTGATGACAGTCTGAAAGAGATTTCTTCACCTGGGAAAAGTGGCAGTATTTTCTATCTTTCATAGGATGAACATTTTGTCATAAAAACCATGAGAAAAACTGAGTTGAAGGTATCTGAAAGCTCTCTTGTGAGTTTTGGTGTTTGGATGACAACTCAATTAAAGGACTAACAAGTGTACTAAGTGTTGAACAGGTGCTTAAGGTAAAGCCTACAGGGTTCAACACAAGATGAACAAATGTGATGGTCCAAGAACTGGATTATGGATACATAATGGACATCACAAGTAAGAGGACATTGCATAAAGTGAGACTCGGGTGCATAGCTCGGAGACAACGATCAAGCCAAGGGACAGAGGCAAGAAGAGCTTCGAGGTACCAAGTGCACGGGAGAAGGTCAGGAGGCTGAGGAACCCAAGCCAAGGGTGAAGAAGAAGGCTTGCAAAGTCAAGGTGATCGAGTTGAGAACAGCTACGGCACATCAAGGATCACTACATAAGGACGTGACTTACAACCAATGAGGAAATATCTATAGGTATGTGGTGTAAGTCATAAGGCTCAAGACCAAGCTCTAAGAAGGAGATCAATGTCACGAGAACGAGAACAAATGTCAAAAACAGAACTGGAAGCAGCCCAAAAGAGCTAAGTGCACCTTGACTTTTAGTTTGGGTTGTTCCTATGTTTGAGATGTTCTATGTGACCTTTGCAGGATGTTGGAGCTAAGAAATGACAATCTGGATCAAGTCAAGCTGACTTGAGGATTTATGAGTCCAACATCAAAGCTCAAGCATGTCAAATGCTATAGATGTAAAATCAAAGAGAAGGTATGTTTCTAGACTTAGTACATTGGTTTTTGTGTACTAATATATTTGTCTAAGTGTTAGAAACAGAAGGAAGACGAAAAGAAAAGAGATGCAAAATGCTTGGTTGTGTACAGCCAAGACTCAGCTCAGTCTGGCACACCGGACTATCCGGTGGGTGCACCGGACAGTGTCGGTGGTTGGCAAGCTGAACTCTGGTGAACAGGCCACTCTCGGGAAAAGCCGGGCGGCGTACGGCTATAATTCACCGGACTATCCGGTGGTGCACCGGACTGTCCGGTGAGCCAACAGTCGGCTGGGGGCAACGGTCGGCCGCGCGATCCGCGCGTGACGCGTGGCCGAGCCAACGGTCAAGTGAGGGCACCGGACTGTCCGGTGTGCACCGGACAGTGTCCGGTGCGCCAACGGCTCTAGGGACTGCAATGGTCGACTGCTCCCATTTATGGAAGGAAATCGGGGCACGGGACAGTGTCCGGTGGTGCACCGGACTGTCGGTGCGCCACCCGACAGAAGGCAAGATTTGCCTTCCTGGATTGCTTCAAACGGCTCCTAGGCCCCTTGTGCCTATAAAAGGGACCCCTAGGCGCCTCAAAGCTATGTACAAGTGTAGCCAATAAGTGTAGACATCACTCTGATCAATTCTCACTCTCCCTCTTGTGTGTATCTCTCTAGCTTGTGTAGAAGGCACAGCTATAAGCCTTTAGAGAGTGGAGAAAAGCTGCTAAGAGCTAGAGCAAGGTCTTGAGCGTATCGTTACTCTGCCGAGGTGCTGTCGAGAAGTTTGTAAGCAGCCACGGTGTTGTAACCCAACTCAATAGTGAAAGGCTCTATCTGTCATACTGACAGATCTGAGCAAACGGAGGAAGGAGTTGAAATAGACTCCAAGCCCAGGTGTGGCTAACTCTAACGAGGACTAGGCAAGCATTTCAGGCTTGGCCGAACCTCGGGATAAATCCTTGCGTCTGTGTGCTCTGTTCTGTATTGTATCCTGACTCTCTGTCTTACTCGATTTTATATCTGCACTTCAACACTTATCCGTGGTATAAGCTTATTTGAAGTGCAGGACATTTGAGACAGGATCTCCGATTCCGCTGCAACCTACTCGAAGGATCTTCTCACTCCATTGCATACTAAGTCTTCGAGTAGAGTAAGAATTTAAGTTTTAAAGTGATAAGTTTTATTCGGCCTATTCACCCCACCTCTAGGCGACATCCAGATCCTGTTCCCAGGTCAAAGGGAACTTTCAGTATCTCCTCACAGACTTTTTATGTGTGTGTTTTGCTTGCTTTTATTATGTTGATGATATATTTTTTACAGTCAGGAAAAGTTTGTTGCATACAAGATTTATGATCCTAATATTATGTGGCCTTTTATCTTGATTCGAAAGGCAGCACATTTCCTTTTTGTTGATGCTTAGTCTTTTCTTCTAGAGTTAAAATTGCTATTAGTGAAAAGGATCATATGTTTGTCGTTATTTCCTGGTTCTTTCCGTTGGATATTGCAGGACTTTGTCTGTGAACAACCTACGGAGGAATAAAGTGGGTTGCCCGTGCCTCGACTCTTGCTTCTATTGTGTTGATTTTTGTGATCAATGGTTTTCATTTATTGATGAATTGTTGTAAGTTAACTTGTAACCTTGTAACTATTTTTTATTTAATACCAAATAAGGTCGCGATCTGAAAGAGTTGTTGTCCTTGGTGGTAATGAAGGTACTTATTTTTGGAAAATAGTTTTTGCTGAGCACCATTTATATCATGTTGTCGTGATGATTAAATTTTACCTTATTCTTTGTGACTTCCAAGCCAGTGTGTGCAATGGTTCATCGAACTTACTTCCATTTTATTTTTTTTCAACTAAGAAATTTGGCTGCACTAACTTCATTAACTAGAAGGACCACGTCAACCTCATGGGGTGAGTGATGAAGCTCTCGTAATGTGTGATTGACTGCTTTCTTCGATGTTTTTGACTTGGATGGACGACCAAGATTGATTACTACTTTGTTTTTAGTTGTTACTGGAATGCATGATGATCTCATGGTAAGAAACAATATTTTTGCTGGGGAACACTTGGCAACACTTTTGATTGGAAACATAGAAGTTCAGTTAGCAGTTAACATGAAGAGTATGTACCATGTGAATCTTGTATTATTATGCTACAATGAAGAGTGTCTCAAACGTTAGTTGGGTTCCGATCTTGATGTCTCTGCTAATTATGGTGTATCTGCTATATGATCTGATGGAATTGCTTTTTGTCATCGCTAAGAATCTTTTCTTCATTGTCTCTACCGACGGTCAGTGACAGAAGAGGCTTTGTTGAAGCAACCTAAAGTGTTCCCCTTGTAATATTTCAGCGCTTATTTCTGACGTGCATTGTTTCATTCTTTTCTTAATGCGAGGCTTATGTGTGTTTTGGAATTGAGTTCCAAGAAGGCCACCAAGGGGAACAAACCTAGCAAAGGAAGAAATGGGTTCTAGAAGAACATTGGCCTTGGTTTCAAGACACTCAAGGAAGCCATCAAAGGTCAGTATCTCTTTTCTTGTCTATCCAAGTAGTTGGTGTTTCTGTTAGCTTGTTAGCCCATATGAAGCTATGAAGACCCCACAACACGCATATAGTACATGACTATTTTGAAATGATAAAATTACTAATTTATTATTAACTTAGTTGTGCAGCTGGCCAGTGAGCTTTAAGATCCCATCTTGCTCTTGTTTCCTCTATGTGGTGATGAAAGTATTGTTTGATATTTGATTCATACGATGCTACATTGCGTGATGGTTGCTTGATTTTTGCACTAGGGAGTTTTGGTGCTGTGTAGGGGTTGGTACTTATTACAGTGTTGTGCCTTTTCTCAAAACTGATTTGCACCATATGAGTTCTTTTTCCATTCTATAGAGTTGATTTATACTTCTCCATGATGTTCAGGTGCTGAACAGATCATATGCCATGAACAGGACTATTGCATAACATGTAGCCACATAATGCTACAAACATATGGACAAAATACGTATGAAAATAACCAATATTCTAGATATGTGGCAATAGACATACCATTACTAATTTGGTCACCTTCCTTTGGGAGGATTGTACATAATGTTTAATCTTGGCAGGTGTTTTTGGAATATGACTACTAGGGACTGAACCGTAAACCTTATCAACTGTTTTCCTGATAATAGTTTTGAAAGCCTCTTTGCTCATGTTACCCTGCCTCCATGATGGTTTAAGAACTTCCTTAACAAAATCTGCAATAGCACTCTTAAAAAGCTTCATTGATCTGGAATCTTTACCCTTCTTATTTTTGTCCAATGTTTGGTCATTGTCAAAATCAATAGGGATATCTGACTTCCAATCTTTACCACCCAAGAACTCAGGACTTGCATTCTCCACCACACCTGCCTCAGTATCTGCTACCACCTCTCCAAGTCCCCCAACTTCTGACTCAGCAACAACCCCCAGTCCATGCATATTTTTACTGTCCACTTCTAGGTTCATAAATTTCGATGCATCACGCCTATCAGCAGCACTCCAGTTCTTCTCTTTACAAAGATCTACCTTGTTGATTGAATTGCTTGATTGTTCAATACTGTCAACTAATGGATCATATGGAGCACCAGAAGCAAACTCATGATGGAGTAACTTTTGTTTATTGGGCATAGGTTCTGCAAAATTTCCATGGGCATGTGCTCTGGATCGACGAAAAGGAGACAGTTTATTCATGTGTTCTGTTGTTGTGGAAACAGAATCAACTGCATTAAGGCTTACAGGAGGCCCATATCTAGACTTGGATCTGTTTTATCAAAGGTAGATGCAAATGGATTGTAGTGGGGTTTGATAGACGATTTAGTCAAATCAGCATGAGATAAAGGACCAATATTGTTACTGACTGGTAGATTTGATGGATATCTCTGGAAAGAGGGATAAACCAAGTTACTTCCTGGATCAAGATTCCCAGGAGGTTGATGCTGACCATATGGAGGCCGATGAGATGAATAGGATAGACCAACACCACCAGAATACTCTGGCCATCTGTTAGGATGAGGTACTGGAGCATTCTCAACAGGAATGGTAGAAGGCTACTGGTTAGAAGGAACTGCTGGTGGGAGAGTATGATGATGGAAATCGAATGGTCTAGGATGAGACACATCTTGTGGAGGGTAGCTTCTCATCTGGTTCTGCAAGAATTCATTTGTTGGTGCAACAACTTTATGGTGGAACTGCATTTGAGGGAATTCTGATGTTGCAAATGATGGTTGTCTTGGTAGCTGAATCATATTTGAGGATGACAGGTGTTTAGGAGGACTCAAACTCTGAGAATGAGACTGGAGATGTTTAGATGTCATGGAGCTCTTGGTAGTTTCACAGACACATATGGGACACCTGCAGCAGGTTGGTTCGTAAGAATTGGGACACCTGCTGATGAAGACACATTTAAGTCTGATAGAGACTCAGATGGGGGGCATGGCATTTGATCAAATGTGGGGAGACGGTGCCTCATCAATGACGAGTAGGTTGATTCTCTACTAGCGGCACCATTGCTCACCACAACTGGTTTGCTTGAGCAACTTAATGTCACTCTCAAGAGGACCCCCCTTTCGACCGACACCCTGAAGCACCACACAAGCTTTAGAAAGTCAGAATTGTACTCCATATACATAAATTACCATGATATTATATGTTCCTGTAATTCTATGTTGATTCTTTAGAAATAATATATATGATATTGTAATGTGTGTTCGACATCAATTTATTTTATTTGAGTTGACGTATTTATAATAATATTATATATTTATATTGTCAATATAATATTAGTGTTACGGTGATATTTTATCACACAGATTTTACATATCATATTAATGTTTGTTATTTCATATCTATGTTTTACACTAACTTTTAACTTTCGTGGCAAGTATGAATAATTGAAAGATTAACATAGACCTGATTGGATGTCGTTGCACTTTTGTGGCAAGTATGAATAATTGAAAGATTAACATCGGCCTGATTGGATGTCGTCGCAACGCACGGGCACCTACCTAGTAAATAAATTAATTAAACAAATTATATTTTGTATTATCATGCTGGATCTTTTGCTTGTGCATATTTGAATTACTAAACCTATACTTGGATTAAGGATTCAAAAATATGCATTCAAAAAGAAAAAATACAAACAAGAAAAGAAAAGAAACAAGAAAAGAAAAGGATAAATGTCTTGTTGGGTCGAATCCCCACCTAGCCTGCCCATTTACCCCGCCACCTAGTAATCACCCGAGCGCTCACACTTGCGCCGACACGTGGGGCCCGATCCCTAGCCACCCAGTGCGCACATGGACTTATCCCCTAGGTCATCGAATCATGGGACCACCGTGGCCCCTATAGATGTTCTCCCCCCCCATAACGAACTTCACGCCGGAATCACTCACCACTGTGAACCTCGCTAGCAACAAACCGAGCTCCCTTGGTGCATAAATATCTAGGCCACACCGTGTAAGGCCTAAAATTGGTAGGAAAAAATAAAAAGAAAAAATATATCATAAAAGAATAAAATAAAGAAATAAAATTATATATAATAGTGTTGTGAGAATTTTTGAAGACCTTTGAAAATCTATTAGAACTCTCCCTCCTCATATTCAAACAATAATATTAAATTAGTTAAGTAACTAATAAATGGATAAAGAAAAGGTTGATCTCTTGATGATGATTTTTGTGGTGATGAATTTTAAGGAAAACATAAACTTGACCTCCAATTTTAAATAAAACATAAAATAGAAAATGAGAAAGGAAATGTTTATGAAACCATTTATTCTCCCATAAACAAATAACAAGGAAAAGAATAAATAATAGTATTGTAAACAGTAAAAGTTACATTCACATTAGTATTAGTTTTGGCACTTGAAAATTTGAAGTTCAAAATAGGAGTTTTAATTTGAATTGGATTTGAAAAGAGAATTGGAAAGAAAAAAGAAAATGAATTCTGAATTGGGCCACCAGAAGGGAATTCATCGTCCTTCCCTTGCCCTCGGCCCAGTATCACCTCGCCCACGCGGCCCAACTTCGCTCGCCGCTCGTTTTTGCGCACCACTAGTGGGTGGGCCCATGCCGTCAGTGTCTGCCACCGGGTTTGCATCGCGCGCGCTATGGATTGTTCCCTATCACCGACTGGTGGAGCCCGATGTTAGTTGCCTGAATTCCACGTTCCTGTTGATCTTCTTCCTTATCTCACGGGTTAACGACCGCCCGAGCTCCCTGCAGTCGCGCGGTTATCGCGGGTTCGGTACTACCGATCTATACACACATAAATCAAATCTGACTCTACAGTCTTTCAGCATAGGAAAAGATGTGTAGAAAATCTTCATAGCACTGAACAAATGACTATCTTCACTGACAGCTTCTCAGATAAAGAAGAAAGTGGAAATAAATAGATTACCCAACTAAATGACTAACTTTATTAATAACTACACCAAGTTGCAGGGGATACCCACACCTTGGTGACAATCATTACAAAGATCCAACTTCATTACATGTCCATCATAACAAGCATCCAACATAAGATAAGCAAACTAACTCTAACTAAGACTGACTAGACTAAGACACTGAATTAAGCATTATTACAGACTCCGACTCTATCGATCTATGGATCCAAATCTATCCGGGTCCTACAGTCTGGGGTACCATAGTCGAAGCGACCACGGGGCGGTGAACGGTAAGGGTGCTTAATCCCGACAGGGGCGGGAGAACCACCATCCAGATAGTGGCACGCTGCGCACTCAGCACGCAATTCCGCAACCTCCGCCCGAACCTTGTGAAAGTCGCCTAGAGGGGGGTGAATAGGCAAATCTGAAATTTATAAAGTTTAAGCACAACTACAAGCCGGGGTTAGCGTTAGAAATATAATCGAGTCCGAAAGAGAGGGCGAAAAACAAATCACAAGCAAATAGCGAGAGTGACACGATGATTTGTTTTACCGAGGTTCGGTTCTTGCAAACCGGCTCCCCGTTGAGGTGGTCACAAAGACCGGGTCTCTTTCAACCCTTTCCCTCTGTCAAACGATCACCTAGACCGAGTGAGCTTTTCTCCTCAATCAAATGGGACACTTAGTCCCACAAGGACCACCACACAATTGGTGTCTCTTGCTTTGATTACAAATATCTTGAGAACTAGAAATGGGGAAGAAGAAAAGCGATCCAAGCGCAAGAGCTCAAAAGAACACGGCAAAACTCTCTCTTCTAGTCACTATTGCTTTGAGTGGAATTAGGACTTGGAGAGATTTTGATTCACTCTATTTGTGTCTTGTATTGAATGCACTAGCTCTTGTATTGAATTTGTTGGCTGAAAACTTGGATGCCTTGAAGTGTGGTGGTTGGGGGGTATTTATAGCCCCCACCACCAAAGTGGCCGTTGGGGAGGCTGTCTGTCGACGGGCGCATCGTACAGTCCGGTGCGCCAGCCACGTCACCCAATCGTTAGGGTTCGACCATTGGAGCTCTGACATGTGGGGCCACCGGACAGTCCGGTGGTGCACCAGACAGTCACTGTTCACAGTCCGGTGCGCCTTCTGGCGCCTGCTCTGACTCTACGTGCGCAGTCGCGCACGGTTCACTGTTCACTGTTGCTTTTGCAGACGACCGTTGGCGCAGGAGCCGTTGCTCCGCATGGCACACCGGACTGTCCGGTGCTACACCAGACAGTCCGGTGAATTATAACGGAGAGGCTCCCCGAAAACCCGAAGCTAGCAAGTTGGAGTTGATCCACCCTGTTGCACCGGACACTGTCCGGTGGCACACCGAACAGTCCGGTGCGCCAGACCAGGGCAGCCTTCAGTTGTCTTTTGCTCTTTTTATTTGAACCCTTTCTTGGACTTCTTATTGGTTTGTGTTGAACCTTTGGCACCTGTAGAACTTATAATCTAGAGCAAACTAGTTAGTTCAATTATTTGTGTTGGGCAATTCAACCACCAAAATCATTTAGGAGAAGGTTTGACCCTATTTCCCTTTCAATCTCCCCCTTTTTGGTGATTGATGCCAACACAAACCAAAGCAAATATATAAGTGCAGTAATTGAACTAGTTTGCAAAAGGTAAGTGCAAAGGTTACTTGGAATTAAACCAATTTATACATTCATAGGATATGCATGGATTGCTTTCTTTATTTTTAATATTTTGGACCACGCTTGCACCACTTGTTTTGTTTTTGCAAAATCTTTTGGAAATTCTTTCAAAGTCTTTTTGCAAATAGTCAAAGGTAAATGAATAAGATTTTGAGAAGCATTTTCAAGATTTGAAATTTTTCTCCCCCTGTTTCAAATGCTTTTCCTTTGACTAAACAAAACTCTCCCTCAATGAAATTCTCCTCATAGTGTTCAAGAGGGGTTTAGATATTATTTTTGAAAGAGGTCATACCAATTTGAAATTATATCAAAAATAAGATACCAATTGAAAAACTTCTTTAATACAAATTGAAAGACTACATTTTTTGAAATTGGTGGTGGTGCGGTCCTTTTGCTTTGGGCTAATACTTTCTACCCCTTTGGCATGAATCGCCAAAAACGGATACTTTGTGAGTGAAATATGAGCCCTCGATTACTTTCTCTCCCCCTTTGGTAAAGAATATAAGAGTGAAGATTATACCAAAGTTGGAGAGCGATGCGGAGTGTCCGCGAAGGATGAATAATTCGACGGAGTGGAGTGGAAGCCTTGTCTTCGCCGAAGACTCCTTTTTCCTTTCAATCTATGACTTAGCATGAAATACACTTGAAAACAACATTAGTCATAGCACATGAAAGAGATGATCAAAGGTATATAAATGAGCTATGTGTGCAAAATGTCAATCAAAATTCCTAGAATCAAGAATGTTTAGCTCATGCCTAAGTTGGTAAAGGTTTTATCATCTAATGGCTTGGTAAAGATATCGGCTAATTGTTCTTTGGTGCTAACATATGCAATCTCGATATCCCCCCTTTGTTGGTGATCCCTCAAAAAGTGATACCGTATGGCTATGTGCTTAGTGCGGCTGTGCTCAACGGGATTATCCGTCATGCGGATTGCACTCTCATTATCACATAGGGAGGAACTTGGTTAATTTGTAACCATAGTCCCTAAGGGTTTGCCTCATCCAAAGCAATTGCACGCAACAGTGGCCTGCGGCAATGTACTCGGCTTCAGCGGTTGAAAGAGCTACTGAATTTTGTTTCTTTGAAGCCCAAGACACCAGGGATCTTCCCAAGAACTGACAAGTCCCCGATGTGCTTTTCTATCAATTTTACACCTGCCCAATCAGCATCTGAATAACCTATTAAATCAAAGGTGGATCCCTTGGGGTACCAAAGACCAAACTTAGGTGTATGAACTAAATATCTCAAGATTCGTTTCACGGCCCTAAGGTGAACTTCTTAGAATGGGCTTGGAATCTTGCACACATGCATACGGAAAGCATAATATCCGGTCGAGATGCGCATAAATAGAGTAAAGATCCTATCATCGACCGGTATACCTTTTGATCTACGGATTTACCTCCCGTGTCGAGGTCGAGATGCCCATTGGTTCATGGGTGTCTTGATGGGCTTGGCATCCTTTGTCCCAAACTTGGTGAGTATGTCTTGAATGTACTTCGTTTGGCTGATGAAGGTGCCCTCTTGGAGTTGCTTGACTTGAAATCCTAGGAAATACTTCAACTCCCCCATCATAGACATCTCTTCACAAGTAGATTTGTTAGTAGACCCAAATATGATATCATCAACATAAATTTGGCATACAAACAAATCATTTGCAATTGTTTTAGTAAAGAGAGTAGGATCGGCTTTTCCGACTTTGAAGCCATTAGCAATAAGAAAATCTCTTAGGCATTCATACCATGCTCTTGGGGCTTGCTTGAGCCCATAAAGCGCCTTAGAGAGTTTATAAACATGGTTAGGATACTCACTATCTTCAAAGCCGGGAGGTTGCTCAACATAGACCTCCTCCTTGATTGGTCCATTGAGGAAGGCACATTTCACGTCCATTTGATAGAGGTTAAAGCCATGGTAAGTAGCATAGGCAAGTAATATACGAATTGACTCAAGCGTAGCTATGGGTGCATAGGTTTCACCGAAATCCAAACCTTCGACTTGTGAATATCCCTTGGCCACAAGTCGGGCTTTGTTCCTTGTCACCACACCATACTCATCTTGCTTGTTGCGGAAGACCCACTTGGTTCCTACAACATTTTGATTAGGACGTGGAACAAGATGTCAAACCTCATTCCACGTGAAGTTGTTGAGTTCCTCTTGCATTGCCAGCACCCAATCTGAATCTCTTAATGCGTCTTCCACCCTATATGGCTCAATAGAAGACACAAAGGAGTAATGTTCACAAAAATGAGCGACATGAGATCGAGTGGTTACCCCCTTACGAATATCGCCGAGGATGGAGTTCACGGGGTGATCTCATTGCATCACTTGGTGGACTCTTGGTTGTGACGGTCTTGGACCCTCATCATCTTCCTTGTCTTGATCATTGGCATCTCCCACTTGATCATTGTCCTCCTCTTGAGGGGCTCTTCTTGATCTTCATTTTCATCATCTTGAGCTTGATCCTCATCTTGAGTTGGTGGAGATGCTTGATTTGAAGATGATGGTTGATCTTGTGCATGTGGAGGCTTTTCGAATTCGTTAGGACACACATCTCCAATGGACATGTTCCTTAGAGTGACGCACGGAGCCTCTTCATCATCTAGCTCATCAAGATCAACTTGCTCTACTTGAGAGCCGTTAGTCTCATCAAACACAATGTCACAAGAAACTTCAACTAGTCCAGTGGACTTGTTAAAGACTCTATATGCCCTTGTGTTTTAATCATATCCTAGTAAAAAGCCTTCTACAGCCATAGGAGCAAATTTAGATTTTCTACCTCTTTTAACAAGAATAAAACATTTGCTACCAAAGACTCCAAAATATGAAACATTGGGCTTTTTACCAGTTAGGAGTTCATAGGATGTCTTCTTGAGGATTCAGTGAAGGTAGAGACGGTTGATGGTGTAGCAAGCGGTGTTGATTGCTTCCACCCAAAACCGGTCCGAAGTCTTGTATTCATCAAGCATGGTCCTCGCCATGTCAAGTAGAGTTATATTCTTCCTTTCCACTGCACCATTTTGTTGTGGAGTGTAGGGAGAAGAAAACTCATGCTTGATGCCCTCGTCCTCAAGAAAGCCTTCTATTTGAGAGTTCTTGAACTCCGTCCCGTTGTCGCTTCTAATCTTTTGATCCTCAATCCGAACTCATTTTGAGCTCATCTCAAGAATCCCTTTAAGGTCTCTTGGGTTTGTGATTTTTCCTGCAAAAAGAACACCCAAGTGAAGCGAGAATAATCATCCACAATAACTAGACAATACTTACTCCCGCCGATGCTTATGTAAGCTATCGGGCCGAATAGGTCCATGTGGAGTAGCTCAAGCGTCATGTCGGTCGTCATGATGTTCTTGTGTGGATGATGAACACCAACTTGCTTCCCTGCTTGACATGCGCTACAAACCATGTCTTTCTCAAAATGAACATTTGTTAGTACCAAAATGTGCTCTCCCTTTAGAAGCTTATGAAGATTCTTCATCCCAACGTGGGCTAGTCGGTGATGCCAGAGCCAACCCATGTAGTCTTAGCAATTAAGC